>PVKB01000101.1:0-641208 GCA_004027205.1 Ctenodactylus gundi
TTTTTTTTTTCCCGAATATGATAAGAAACCTTGAGACAGATTGTTTAGGGCTGGTGGTGAGACTTCCTAAAATCAGCCATCAAGGAAACACTCCTTCCCCTCTGGGTTCCTGTTGACTGTCTCGACAAGAGGAAGGAAGAAACAGCAGGGGTAGCACACTGCTGCCTACATCCAATGAGCACGGGGCAGTTGTGGCCCTGAGCACTGCAAGGTGAGCTTTCAGTTTTCCGTCAACTCCAACTGAGAAAGGAACTACAAGGAGAATAAAGGAGACGCTGAGTAAGCCAACCTGAAGTGTCAGCTTTCCTGATTTGGAATCCAGGACTTTGCTCTACTCATTTCATTTCTATTGCACTTTGTACTAAAAGACTGGGGAAAAGCGGGAGTCCAAAAACTATTCAGACAAGGAGAGAAAAAAGGTCTAATCACTCTTCAGTTATTAAAAGTGTTGCCATGTGAGGAGGCATTCATAAATTCTTGGAGGGAACCCAAAAGGGAGGCAGGCAGGATGACAGAGAGGGGTTGCAACTTAAACTGCCTAGGAACTTTCTTCTTTCCCTAGCTTAGTTTCATTAATTTTATATTTAATTGTAAATTGATGATTTATGCCTGTATACATTTGTGGGATGCAAAGTGATGTTACAATTCACAAATATAATGCTGAATAAATAAATCGAGCTAACTTATCCATCACTTCATACACTTACCTTTTTTCTTTTAAGAACATTTGAAATGTCCTCTTCTTGGCAGTTTGAAAATGAACAATACATCACTGTTAACTACATATCTAAAAAAAGACATTATTTTTTCAGTCCAAAATTTTGTATCCTTTGACCCTTATCACCTTATTCCTCCAAATCTAAGCTCCGTAACCACCACTCCTATGTTTGTATTTGTAAATTCTACCGCCTTAGATTCCACATGTGAGAACGTAAAGTATTTCCCTTTATGTGCCTGATTTATTTGCTTAGCATAATGTTCTCCAATTTCATCCTTGTTTGTTGCAAATGATAGAACTTCCTGCCTTTTAAAGGCAGAAGTGTTCCATTGTGAATATATTATGTTTTCTTTACCCATTCATCTGTGTATGGGTACTTAAATTGATTTTGTAATTTTGCTATTGTGAGCTTTTTCTGGTACTGCAATGAACATAGGAATGCAGATGTCTCTTGGACAAACCGATTTCAAATCTTTTGGGTAAAGACTCAGAAGTTAGATTGCTGGATTATATGATAATTCTATTTTAGTTTTTTTTTTTTTTAGAAACGTCTATATTGTTTTCGGTAGTGGCTCTACTAATTTATGTTCCCACCAAAGGTGTGCAGGTGTTATAAAGAACTTTTTTTTTTAAATAGAGGTACAGAATGGTAATATAAGCCTCCCAGGTAAAGAAGTGTTTTTCTCACTATCTGGGTTTCTCAGTGCTACAGAACAAAGATGACCAGGGAGGCTGGAAAAATGTCTGACTACACAGTACAGGAGGTTGGTCAGACTTCTCCCGGGCTGCATGAGATGGCACAACATTCTAGTAATTAGGTTTAACTTTTAAAAAATTTCTTAGGAGGTTCTTCAGAAGAGAGGAATAACAATACTATTTATTTAGAACGTTTTTAAAAACTAGTTATTTTGCTGAGGTATTACATGCATGACATTATTTATATCGTGAAATAATTCTATGGGCTGTTTTCATTGTTATCTCCAACTTATAATTGAGAAAATGGAGCACAGAGGGGTTAGGTGACTTGCTCTAGTTACACAGCTAAATAATATATAAATCCAGGGATTTTTGATGGCCAAACCTGCCCTTATAATCTCCATTCTTCCCCAGTGAATCTTGCTTTTCTCACCTTCATGGTTACCACCTTGGCCTTGGCCATCACCATCTCTTGCCTGCGTATCGCAGTGACCTTCTAATGTCTCTTTTCCTATGACTTTGTGCCCTTTAGTCTATTCTCAAATCAGCAGCCAGAGTGATGGTGACAGAGTCTAAATAGATCACGTCATTCCTGAGATAGAAAACCCTCTAGTTACTTTGAATCTCTCTTACTAAAAGCCCAAGTCCTGGGGTGGTCTTCAAGGACCTACCTTATCACCTGTCCTCCAGCCTCTCACATGAGCTCCATCTTGTCTCTCCATCTTCACTCAGTCCAGGGGACCAGGTGTGCACCTGGTTCAGCGATCTTCAGTTTCCACTCCCTCTGCTTGGAGTACTCCTTCAATTCCTTTCTACCTTTTTTGAATGTCATTATTTTTATTCCAGCAAGGCTCTCCTTAAACATCTTGTTTAAATTAAAGTTGATCTTTTCTTTGCAGCTCTCTTTGTGACTCTAAATAGCTTTGTTTTTCCCCAAAGCACTTACTTAATTTACTGTATTTCCCCTGATTAGGATGTTACATGTAAAATAGCATTTTTTTTTGGGAGAGATCTCTTTTATGCACTACTGTGTTTCTAATTTCCTAGCAGGAGGGTACCTGGAGGGAGGAGGAAAATACCTATTGCCTTGGTTGCTGGCTCTGTCTTAAGAAGTGGCTTCTAGTAGCTGTATTCCCTAGGCTTCTCTTAGGGTGGAAGCTTATTACCTTTATGGTAATTCCACTTTCTTCTTTTATTATTGCCCAATTCCCCTCTCTTCAAAATTTATATATTGAAGACTTAGCCCCCAGTGTTTTAGTATTTGGGCCTTTGGGAGACAGCTATGTTAAATGAGGTCAAGAGGATGGGTCCTCAGGATGGGATTAGTGACTTTATAAAAAGAGACATCAGAGAGTTCTTTCTTTCTCCGTGTCTCTTTTCCTGCCAAGTGAGGATGCAATGAACAGGCAGCAATTTGCAAGCCAGGAAGGAAATTTTTCCTGAAATCCAATCATGATGCTACCATGATCTCAGACGTCTGGCCTTCAGAATTGTGACATGGCAGTATTTTCTTGTTACAATTGATCTAAAACCAATGTTGGTACTAAAAAATGGGGTGCTGCTGTAGCAAATATCTAAACATGTGGCAGTAGCTTGGAAACTGAAATGGGTAGAGGCTGGGAGAGTTTTGAGCAACGTGCTAGAAATACAGATATTAAAATTCATTATGTTGAGGTGTAAGACAAAAATGAAGAAAAGAGTGGTCTTTTTATAAAGTGGCAAAATACTTGAGTGAACTATAGTCTAGTGTTTCATGGAAGGTAGAAATTGTGAGTCATGAACTAAGATATTTAGCTGAGGAGATTTCCAAGTCACGTGTTGGAGGAAAGACTTGGTTCCAACTTCCACCTGACTGCTTGTAGTTAATCACACAAAAAACAATGAATTGGAGTTGAATTGGAGAAGAAATTGAAAGGCAAACAAACAAACAAACAAACAAACAAACAAAAACAAACCAAAAACCATGATGCGAAGATTTGAAAAACTTACTGTGATGGCAAAAACAAGAAAATTTATTCTGAAGAGAATACTGAGGACTCAGCTGAACAACCAACCATTTGCTAAAAAGTTATGACTCATGGACTTACTCATCCATCCCAGCAGGGGCCAGGAATAAAGTCAGAATCATACCAGCAAAGACACTGCCAGTTTGAATAAAAGGGGACAGGAAAAGTGGGGCAGGCTGAAGACCCACTGTCACTCTAAGCTCACAAATACACTCTAAGCACAAATACACTCGTGCTTTTCAGATGCTACAGCTCTGTTGTTTTACTTTAGCAATCCCACACTCTTCCTCATAGTTTATTTTCTTCGCCCTATCTTTCATTTTTGTAATGATTTCCTTCTTAAAATATTCCAATTTGAATATGCCACCTGTTTCCTCAGAGCCCCTGATTAAAACAGTTTAATAAAAATTTTTGAGTGCACAAAATAATGAAAAATGGAGTTTCAGGGACAAAAGTGCTCTTTCACAGATTTATAATAAAAGGTACACATGGCTTCATATCATGTCTAATGAATAAAACTGTAGTAATCCTAACTCATAAAGAAGTCAGTGGTCGTCAACATTTCACAGACTTTAGAAAGTTTCGGATTGGTTTTGTAGATTTAAATGGAAAATCCTAAGATACTTGGCATGTAAAAATTAGTTTCCTCATCTTCTAGTCTTCTAAGCTTATTTTATATGCAAAAGGATTTAATTTCTTCTTAAGGCTGCAGAGAGCTGACACTGCAATGTAAAACAAAGCAAGGCAATACTACCTTTTTAATAGTTTTGACACTCAAATATTAATTGAAGGCACCTTGTTATCGGATAAAAGATTAACAACTTGATTTAATTTACATAAACATTTTTACATTGTTAGTATGACACCTGTGGAGCAATTTCTTTCAGTCTAACAAAAATGAAGAACTGGAAATTAGCACTAGTGAAACTCTTTGTACTCCATGAGATTTTAAGAGGCTGAGATGTACTTGTTTATTAATACTGATGACTAGCTAATGAAAATGGTTCAAAAAACTCAAATAGAGTTGCTGAGTATTTTCTTCCTACTGAGGCATTTAGGTAGTATTGCAGTTTGGACCTGGATCCAAGGGGATATTTATTTCTAGTCTTTTGAGAGGTCTCAATCCTGTTTTCCAAAGTGGTTGTACGAATTTACACTCCCACCAGCAGTGCAGGAGGGTTCCTTTCTCCCCACAGCCTCACCAGTACTGATTGCTATTTGACTTGTTGATATAGGCCATTCTGTCTGGAGTGAGATGTTATCTTAGTGTTGTTTTGATTTACATCTGTCTTATGGCTAGAGATGTTGAACATCTTTTCATGTATCTATTGGCCACTTGTACATCTTCGTGAGTGAACTGCCTCTTCATTTCATTTGCCCACTTTTTAATAGGATCCTTTATTTCGGTAAACTTACTTTTTTCAGCTTCCTGTATATTCTAGTTATGAGCTATTTATCTGAGATGCTGGTGGTGAATATTTTTTCCCAGTCTGTTGGTTCTCTTTTTATAATGTTGATAGTTTCTTTTGCTGTGTGGAAACTTTTTAATTTGACATGATCCCATTTGTTAATAATGTGGATAATTTCTTTTGCTCTTGGTGTCTTGTCACGGAAGTCTTTGCCTACCCCTATGTCTTTTAGATATATGGAAGTCACCAAAATATCCATCATCAGACCAATGGATACACAAACTGTGGTATTTATACTATGCATCTATAAAGTCCAACAGTGTGGAGGCTTTTACAGGCAAATGGAAGAAGCTTGATAACATCATGCTTAGTGAAGTGAATCAGAAGCAGAAGGTCAAACATTGAATGGTCTCTCTGATATGAGAATCCCAGATCACAGCTCTTATGGAACTTAAAACGAAAAACAAAGAGAAATGGGGGGCAGGGCTGGGAGGGAAGGAGGGCTGGGTTGGGTGAAGGACAAAAGGAGAGTGGGAAAGTCCTTGTCACCTAGACAAGGTACGTAGGTGCACAAAATGTTCAACTTCGTTGTAAAACTTAAATTTTGCACTCATATATTTCAATAAAATGGGAAAAATGGCTCCTATTTACACCACTGCCTATTATGGATGCAGAATGCTGCTTCTGGTCTGGGTTCCAGGGTGCCTTTCTAAAGGAAAATCTCATTGTGTTTACAGTTTACATTACTAGCAGGCTTGTTTTTGGAGGCTGGACTACCAGTTGCTGTCAATTCCTATTTCTCCCGGATCTATACTTACCTCAGTTTGAGGTTCCAGGCTCCCTCTGAGGATTCCAGCAGATTGGCTTTCAAAGTCAGCTTGAAGCTGCTTCCTAGGGTGCTGGTTTTTTCAGGTTTGGGATTTGTGACCTTCCTGTGGCCTCCTTCTAATTGTTGGGATGCTCCTTTCTCTCATAAGTCTAAAGAGAGAGATAGTCAAAAACGGCAGCCTGCACATGCAAGAGCTGGAGGGTCCAATGGCTCCTCAGCTGCGAGATAGAACACACTCCTGGTCGGCAAGACAGGTGGTGAGAGTCTGATGAAGGTCTTAACTGCTCAAAGAACTATAGTGAGGACTAGAGACTGAAGATCAGAGATGGGCTGACAGGTGCAAGTTGAAACTGGATCAAATTTGTGATGAAGATCTGCAGAGTGTAGTAAGTCGATGTGTATAGCATGTTGGCATCTGCAGGCAATTGCGAAGGTGAGAGCTTTCCCAGAAGAAAAACTGTCCAGTGGCTATATTTCTTTGCAAACTGTTTATCAGGGCTAGTGTCATTATAAGATTTTTATTTAGAACTTAATTTCCCCACTGTATTTCAGAACTCCATCTAATTTATCCTGAGTAACTTAGGGAAAAGTCTTGAATTCTAGAGAATTTTATTCTTTTTAAAGAATGCTACCAAAGAGTGCTGTTCTTAATCTCATTTTGGTAAATGCAATTAAGACCTTATAATTTACAAAATATAAATGGACAGTAATTATGGATACACTGAAGACAAAATACTAGTATTGCAGTCTGGAGCATTGCTCCTAGGTCTCTGTTCGGTTTTCCCATTCACACCACTAAAGCAAAAACAACTAAAAAAAAATTAAAGCAACAGTTCAAAATTTAAGATTAGACCCACAAAAGACATTTGCCTAGCTGGCAGTTAATGTTAATTTTGAGAATAGCCTCAAGAAAATTTTCTTAGTGAAAGAGGATAAGGAATACTTATGCCAATTTTTACAACTTTTAAAATATTTTTGCCCAATTTATTTGGCCATTTTATGGCAGAAATTTTCATCTATCTATTTATCTATCATCTATCTCTATGTATGTATGTATCTATGTACCTATGTATGTCTATATCTATCTTCACACATATCTGTGTACAGTCACAAGTCACATATGCCTAGTGTAATATAAATAGTTTGGTAAGTTGGACTAAAGGGTCAATAGAGGTGACTGTAATGTCAGTAAGATCCAGCTCATGACAAACTTTTTTTTTAAAGCAATGCCATGGTTGTGTTTTCCCTACTTTAAGATATATTGGGGGCTGATTGGAAGATTGGAGTGGAAGCTCACCCTGGGTCCGTTCCTGTGAATGATAAGAGCACTTGGGAAAGAAAAAAATCTTCCTGTAATGGTAAAATGTGTCAAGCATTATGTGTATTACACGACACAAATGTTGGCCAGAAAATTTTAAACACCATATGTGCATTATTATCAGGCCTGGCCTATGTGGGTTAGGCTTGGGTTTTGAGGGCGACCAAAAGATCTAAAAATTAAGTTTCTGGAAGACTGAATGCTGTTGTGACTCTTCCAGTTCGTGTCTTGGTACATGATGCACTAGAGGCTAAGTGAATTTGCCCTTCATGCCCCCTATGACCATTGGAGAGATTATGTCAACTTGAGGCAATCAGGAACCACATGCCTGGATTAGGGTTTGGGAATCACACCTAGATTGGAGAATTGAGAAAAGGCCTGGATTGGATTGTGAGTGATTTGAGGGTCAGTGAATGAGGGAAGATCGCCCATCCAGTTGTGGGAGGCCCAACTGGAACTTGAACAGTATAAAAGGAAGGAAGAAGAGAGATTATGGTAGCTTCTTCCTCTGGGGAAGTGCTCACTTTGCAGTTGTCTACAGATGCCTACCTGCTACACGCTGCAGATTCCTGGCAGCTCCACTCCAGTCTCGACTTGAACCTGCCTGCCTATTGCTGATTTTCAGATGCTGATCTTTGCTATTATTCTTCTAACAATTGAAATCGGCAGCAGACTCTCACGGGCTGTCCAGCAGTCCCAGACAGGAGTTTTACTTCATGGCTGAGCTGCCATCAGACCCTCCCACTCTTGCATGAACTGGCTGCCATCTTGGACTGTCTCTATCCTGGGATTTGTAAGCCTTCCGAATAGATCCTTTTTGTTATGATTTCTGTAAATGTTGCCTTTTGAAAGGACCCAAACTAATACCCCCCTTTTTTCTTATTGGTGCTGGGGAAGGAGGTGGTGTAGATAATTTTATAGGACTAAATTTTCCCACAGAGATTTGTCTGCTAGTGGGTAGGATCTTACCATAAGACATGCCTTCTCCATTTTTTTTAACTTCATGGCCACTTCTTGCTTTTATTTATTTATTTATTTAGGGAGGGAACTGTATCTTATCTTCTGAGGAAAGTCATGTAAGGTAGATCAGACTCAAAAGGTGGGTTTAGGCTCAGAATTAATAGTGAAAACTCCTTTGATGCATGATATGTTGGGGCCCTAATAGAGGAAGTAGAGGACACTCCCTAATGCTTTCCTGGTCCTCACAGCCATTTATTAAAAATTTGTATCAGCAGCTGGAGGGGATTATGGAATCCTCCAGGTCAGAGCAGCACAGTGCATGAGGGAAACAGGTAAGTCAAAGTGCCTGAAGTGAGTGTCTTGCTGTGCGCACTCATCAGTTTATTTCTTGTCATGTATTTGATCAAGGACAGCGGTCCTTGCTGGTCAAATCTCCAAGGTCTCGGTGCAGCGTGGAACCTGGTGGACTAGGCAGCCCTGTTTGTGTACATGCTACAGAGTTAGACCGTGTCATGCCCTGTGTGTAAGCTGGAGATCTAGGCTTACAATGCAAAGTAGAAGGCACAGCTTTGGCGTCCTTTCCTTACTCCCTAACATAATTATCAAAATGACTCAGCATTTGGAGATTTCCATACACATAAACTAGTATCTTACTTCTTCTGTGTGTGCTTCAGCATTCCAAGTTACTGACATGACGTGGTCAGTGGACAGTAACACAGGAGAGGTGCTCTGCGTTACCCACTGCATCAGAGAGCATAATGCCATGGCTCTGCCCAGGGCATTGGACGATCAGCGGGGAGGGCACCAGCCATATTGGAGATTTGGCAGCTTCAGCGGAGCACAACGGGAGCACAGCGTGACTCCAGCAGACATTGACAGAAGGTGCCATCAGAGGCAGCGTCAGTGAAATTGCACAGTCGCCCAGCTTCCGAGAGGCGAGGGAGGCTTGCTGACATTGCCCCAGAGCTAGAGTGGAGGCCCGAGTGGGAGAGGAGGCGGAACCAAGAGTGCATCACTAATCGATACCAGTGGGAGATCTTCAGGGGCCACGCAGGAGTGCTTGGGGTAGCTCTTAGGAGATCTGAAAGATCTTAATAATAGGTGGGGGGAAAGCTAGAAAGCTACCATGTTTTTCCCCTGCCCCCAAATTATTCTTTTTATTAGTGGGCATTTATGGTACATAACAATTACGTTCAACTTGAGAAACTGGTGTATATGCAAATCACATCTTGATCATTTTTACTTCTCTTCACTTTCTCCACCCTTCCTTCTCTCATTTTCCCATTCCCTTTTTCACAAAATTCATCTCCCAGTTCCCTACGATCATTTAAAAAAAGATTTTCCTCTTTTACTTATTTATACTTTGAGTTTATGGTATTGGAGAAGCCATGAAATATTTAACCTTCTGTGGCTGATTCATTTTACCAAGTGTGATGGTCTCAAGGTACATGCATTTTTCTACAAATAATTCATATTCATGTTTCTTTATAGAAGAGTAGTACTCCATTGTGTATGTATAACACATTTTTAATCCATTCGTGTGTTGATGGGCATAGAGGCTGCTTCCAAGATGTGGCAATTACAAGTTGTGCTGCTATAAACACAGATACGCAAGTGTCGCTGCAATATGCTGTCTTGGACTCTTTTGGAAAGATACCCAGAAGAGGTATAGCTGGATGAAATGAAAATTCCATTTTCAGTTCGTGGCAGTTGTACCAGTTTACAGTCTCACCAACAATATAGAAGGTTCAGTTTTCCCCCACAGCCTTGCCAGTAGTTGTTGGTTCTTGAGTTCGTACTAATGGCCATTCTTACTGGAGTGAAATGGAATCTCAGAACTGTTCTGATTTGCATTTCTCTAAAGGCTAAAGACTCTGAACATTTTTTCCATGAATTTATTGGTCTTTCATATTTCTTCTTTTGAGAGGCATGCTATCTAGGTCTTTGATTTTCTTTTAGTACAGGGTGAATGATGTGGGGCTTGGTACATTCTTCTGCATGTGAATAACCAGTTTTCCCAGCAGCATTTGCTAAAAGAGGCTCTCTTGTTTCCAGCATATTTTCTTCTTTGACCTTTTTATCAAAAGTCAGATGGCTGAAGTTGCCTGAAAGTACCTCTGAATTTCTACTTTTGTTCCGTTGGTCCACCTGTCTGTTTTTTGCCCAAACCATGACTTTAAAAAAATATATTATTTCTTTGTAATACAACTTGATGCCTGAGATTTTGTTGCCTCACAAGGGGTTTCTTTATTTGTTGTACTGGGCATTGAACACAGAGCCTTAGATCTGAGCAATAGCTAACCCATTTTTATTTACTTTATTTATTTTTTATTTTTTTGAAACAAAGTCTCACTAAGCTGCTATATTGCCCAGGCTGGGCTTGACTTTGCAGTTCTGTTTCAGCCTTCCAAAGTGCTGGGTGTACAGGCCTGCCAGCCACCTGACCTAGCTATTTTCAAACATTATATTTCCAATTCCTGTCAGTGCATGATACATAACAGAACCTCAGTATTTTTTAGTGAATGTTACCACATCTGTGTTACTAACAGCATGTAAAATAACCATTTTATAAGAGCTGGTGTTGTCTGGGGGACTAAGACAGGAAAGAGAATGGGGAAGAGGTAGAGAAAAAACATTGATATTAGAAATTTGTAGAAGAGTGACAAAAGTCTCCCTTCAAACCCTAAATGTGCCATTAGTGAGTGTAGCTGCATTCCTTGGGTTTTGCTCTTGATACATCACTGTCTGTTCAAACAGGAAGGAACTGCGCTTGTAATTTCTGGTTATATTTATTCAGAAAAAGTAGAAGGAACAGACTCTTGGCTGTGTGTGAACAATTTGTTTCAAAAAAATCAGATCTAAACATTACTGTGTGTAATAAAATTGAAATAGTTACAAAATCTGTCTAAGAAGACACAGACCCTTGTGTCAACTTGTATCCTTTCATGCTGATAAAAGTGGCCCATCTCCTTTAATGAGGCCATCTGAACCCTGGGGTGGAGGGGAGCCCAGTTGCCCAAACGGCTCACATGGTGTTTCTGGTGTTTCCACGCGGTTGCTCCCTAACAGCGGGGCTGCCCACAGATGCCCCCAGAGTCGTTCTAAAGCTTTCTTTATGGAAGGGAGAGATGCGCCAGCCTTCCAAATGGAATAGAGCCTGACATTTCGAAGCTGAAATCTCTGTAGGGCTTTACTTTCTCAAAAAACAATCCACTGGTATAAATAAAATGCCACAATTGATGGCTACATTTCCTTATTACAATTTGTTCAGATTTTAAAAATGAAACTGTAGTTAAAAACTGAAAGACAACGTTGATCAGAAAAAAAATATCCAGGTCTTTCCTACTTCTCAATTTTTGATTGACAACAATGGCAGTGCATTTCCAGTAAATAATAGGGCATGTGTCGTTACCTTAATATGCTCCGATGTCCTCCCATGTCTCTCTCTTTCTCCCTCACTGTGTGTACGTGTGTGTGTTTGTGTACTGCTTCTTTGTCACCAATTCTTGCCTTAGGATTTTCTTCTTTAAGGGTGTATTTCAAAACTACCTCAATGTGGATGTTCTGTCCTTTATCTGAATTATTTCATTGATATTCCATGCCTTTCACTTTCTCTAATCTTTTTCTTTTCTTTTCCAGGCTGTATTTAATGAATTGATTCCTTAATTTCTTTTTTCCTTCCCCCCACTTTTTATTAATGTATATATGGGATGCATACTGTTTATAATGAACTTGAGTATTCTACACACACACACACACACACACACACACACACACACACACACCACATCAACATTACAATCCCTACCCCTCCCCATTTTTGGCCCTCCCACACCCTCTGCATCTCCCCTAATTTCCACTATCACACCCATTTTGTTGTATAGAATGCCTGTATTCTGGGTTTCCCAAATCAGAGAAACTATGTAATATTTAACATATTTAATCTTCTGCACCTGACTCACGTCACCACTCAAATCACCACTCTTTAGCTCAGCTTCCCACCCCTAGAATGGGCTGTAGTGGCCATATCTTGATGCCTCTTCTTTGAGGCCAGCAGAGCTCTTTATTGGGTCAATTTGTTGAAAGGTTTATTTTTATTTATTTATTTATTTTTGCTGTATCTTACTATACCTTTGTTGCAACTCTTTATCATGGCCTCACCTACCAGTCCACATAAGAAAAAGAGTCATGTGAATGAAGTTCATAAGGCTAGAAAATGTAAGAAAGCAAAAGAGAGAAGTTAAAATTCAAATTCCTTAGCTGAGTACTGAAAGGTAAATGCTTGTACATTTAAAAGACAGCCGGATTATCATTTCATCAGTCAGTTTTCTTAGGATAAACCTACATCAAAACTGAATAAGTGAATTGCTACATTAAATGAACTTACGTCTGTGTCACAAAAATATATTATACATAAAGCAATAGATATAATGGCATAATTAGTTATTTCAAAATCATTTTTAGCTTTCATAAATTGTTTACTCACATTTCATATATTACTAACATTTTGCCAGATCTAGCTTATCATTTTATCTACCTATCCATCCATAAATTCATGCATACATATCTTTAAACATTTTATAAAAATTCCCCGTGTTGAGTATAATTATTATGTTCTGAAAACTTATATACTATTAAAATAATAACTATGGGGAAGTTTTATAGGTTTACGAGAAAGCTGGTGTTGTTTTTGTAGGATATTAATCAATTCAATCTTTTTTTGGTGAAACTTTATCTTTAGGTGTTTCTTTTCCTCCATGTCTCTTAGTGCTGCTTGTCTCTTTGTCTCTCTGAAAGATTCCTTTGAGTATTTTCTGCAATACTGGGCGAGTGGTTGCAAACTTCCTTTAGGATTCTTGGTCATGAAAATTCTTATATCCCCTTCAATTTTCAGGGATAATTTTGCTGGATACAACGACTTGGGTTGACACTTGCTTTGTATTAAAACTTGAAAAATATTGCTGCAGGCTCTCCTAACCTTTAAAGTTTGCATTAAGAAATCTGCAGTAATTTGAACAGGTTTGCCTTAGTAGAATAAAGTCTGTTTTTCTCTTGCTGCTTTTAATATTCTCTCTTTATGCTATATTTCTGAGATTTTGATCATGATATGTCATTTTGAGTCTCATTGCTAGTTGAGGTTATTTTGTGTTCTATAAGCTTCTTGTATCTGAAAATTAATTTCTTTTTCTAAGTTTTGGAAAGTTTCTAAGTTTCTAAGTTCTTGCATGAGTTTGGTGAATAAATTGCTTATACCTCTGGTTTATCTTCTGTTCTTTCTCCCACACACATAATCCTGAGATTGATTCTCTTTGAATCATCCGTCAACCATTTTATTAAGCTACTTTGGTCGTTTTTAATTTTAGACTTGTGCCTAATTATAGCATTTGTTTCATTAGCCTTATCTTCCAGGTCTGAAATTCTGTCCTCACAGTTTTTGAATGAACTTCCTCTGCTTTCAAATGTATTTTTCATATCCTGAATTTCAGCTAGATTTCCTTTAAAATTTTTCACTTCTCTATCAAAATGTTCCTTCATATCTTACATTTCCTTATTGACCTCAGCCAACTTTTTATTTGCGACTTCTATATGCTCAGTAACCTTTGTATCCATTAGGACCACTATTTGCATGGTAAATTTCTCTTTAAGATCATTGCTTGAATTTCTTTGAAAATATCTTGTTTGAACTGGCTGTTTGACTCATTTATTTGCCTTTTTGACTTCCTTCTCTATAAGTTTCACAGATTCAGGGCTCATGACAGCAATTTCCGAGATCTCAGCAACTTCTATGTGAGTCCTGTGGCCTTGCCTTCTTCCCATGTACTGTTGTTGAGGGACTTCACTTTAAGGGCCTGGCTGAGAGGTTTGTATGAACGGGTATGAGGGTGTGTGTGTGGGAGGGGCAAAATTCCTCTGAGCTTTGAGCTGGGAATAGGCAGTGTGAGGGGACCTAACAGTCCAATGGCCTCTGAGTTGTCTGGTTCATCTCCACAGCCCCTCAGCAAATCTCTCTCAATTGTCCTGGCTTCCCTCCCCTGAGGGCAGGGCTGTTTAGTCTCCTAATTACTCCCATTACACCTAAGCGATTCTAGGGGTGAGTGGCCTTTTCCTTCTCTCTTGTGTCATTTTTCCCCAGGCACTGATTAAGAATGACCCCAAACTCCATGCTGTGCTCTTCTGAGCTTTCTTTTACTCTAAACAGTGCAATCTTAGGATCTTTTTAAAAAATGGCTTCTGCTTGTGTTGCTGCTTCTGATACAGGCATCAGAAAACCTTTTCTAGGGGAGATTGCATTGCATTTGCAGTGTGCACTACCCACGGGCTTGTTCTTTAGGAGGCTGGGGCTACCAACTGTTGTCAAGTTCCAATTCTCCTGGATCCGTGCTTACCTTGATCTGAGGTTCCAGGATCCAGGCTTTCCTCTGTCTGTTGATGCTGGCAGCTCAGGGCTCCGCTTAGGGCTGTTTTCCTCCACTTCAGGTATGTCTTTGGGATTTCTGAATTTCCCGTGGTCTCCATTCAGTTTTTGGGGTGTTCCTTCCTCTTACAAGTAGATCAGAGGTTCTGGGCTGTGGGCGGGCTTTCCCCTGTCTGTGGATGCCAACCACTTCTAGCTGTTTGCGGTCAGCTTGGGGAGGCTTCCTGGGTAGCTGTTTACCTCCAGTTCCAATGTGATTTTGGATTTCTGACCTTCCTGTGGCTTCCATTCAATTGTTGGAACTCTCCTTCCTATCCTAGTTACATTGAGCAGGTGATTTTTTACTATAGTCTCAACTTTTGAAGTGGACCCATGAAGAGGTATTGTGCAGCTGTTACTTGGCTGCCATCTTGACTGGAAGTCCCTTTTTGTTTATGTGATTTTAAGGATCAAATTAAGGATCTAGCACACGCTAGGCAAGTGATTTACGACTGAGCCACACCCCTGACCCCATGACACTTCTTGATGTAGGTCCTATTGCCTCTCTGGCTGCTGCTTTTTTCTGTGCAAGTTTTGCCAGACACAGAAAGTCCCTGTGGTCATGAAGAGAAAAAGGCAGCAGAATCCTGGCAGGACCAACAACCAGAGACCTGATGGGAGAGCGGTTGTAGTGATTGTCGGGAGGACATATAGAAATCGCTCCAGCACATTGACACTGCGTGGCCTTTAGAGGCACAAATGCAACTAAATTGGGGGAAAGGATTGAGTTGGCTGAGACTAACTTCATACTGGGGTGAGAACTGAAAATAGAAATTCAGCTTGTATCTTGGTAAATATCAGTGTGTGTCTTAAGCACTTTTGAATGGCTCTCTTACATATCATTGAACTTGATAATATGAAGTCTATTACGGTTGTTCTACATCCTGAATTAAGTGCCTTTCCCATGGTCCATGAAATTCAATAGCTATAGGGAAGGAATTACACTGCAGTACCTCTGCTCCATAATGCCATATTCTTTTCATCAGACTGTGTAGTTTTAGGGACTGATTATTTAATAATTGCACAAAACTTTAAGGATCTACCATCAATGGGACTTATGCTAAATTAGATCCGGAAAGATAATTAGTCCTCAGAAGCAATAGGAACTATGCTTATATAATGTACTTTCAAGTCAAGCCACATAATGATATTCCTCAATAGAGCTGCTTGCTATTTCATATACACTGAGTCATCTTTAGTTTTCCCTGTACTGAGGATGACTGGTGTACACTTCAAACTAGAGAAATAGAACTTCAGAGTTTGAAAAAAGAATGGAGGCTCAGAAAGGTTATGACTTCTGCAAGGTCACACATTTGGTTAGTGACAGAAACAGAGCTGAGACAGGGCTGAAGATGGTCCTTTTTCATATTATATTACCTTTGCAAAAACTGAAATAGTATCAATGTTTCTATTTTACTTGAGCTGTAAAGACTGGAGCATAAGGACATTCCAAGCAGTTTGGATTTGTTGCGTTCCAAGTTCCCTGGCTTCCATATTCCTCCCTGCACCTGCTTCCCATTATCAGAACATTTGAGTAAACCTATTAGAGGGCATTTTTGTTATTACTAAAATGACAACCTTTCCTTAGAAACATGAATATTCTCAACTTCTAAAAGCATATTTTGTCTCAACGAGTATTTGTTTAGGATGGGTAGGCAGTAAACACATCTTTAGTTCATTAGCTGTCTTGGTTTATCATCATTTTAAATAGTTTTCTTTAAAAGATTTAAGGAAATACAATTTTGACAGCTCTACAAAGCAGCTAGGTCTCAGATTCCTGTTTCTTTCTGCTGTGGGATGATGGTCCAAGTTGCCACTTTGTCTATTTGCCAATTACTGTCTGTTATTTTTTGGTTTTTTTCTAGCACTTTTCATTACTTTTAATCTCAGCTTCAGTTATATCCTCGTATTTCTCTTCATCACCATGCACCACCCAACTAGGACAGCAAGTGTACTTCATTCGAAACAAGTATGCTGTTTTAATTCATCAACCATGTGGTCAATTAATTAGCCTAAATTCTTAAACACCTGTTAAGTCTTGCTGGGCTGGCAGGTTCTTCTTTACTTGCATTTAATGCTGTCTTTTTGACTAGCCATTTGGTCACATTCCAGTGATAAATAGTGCGGTTTGGTTGCAGGTTAGAGTGTTTGTAAATGGAAATCTTGGTCCATAGCCTCAATGTGTGCCTTACCAAAACAGATTAAGTCACACTTATTCTATCTCTACTCAATAATGTTCATAGTTTTCTAAGAGTCAAAGTCAATTACTGAAGTTTTAGGGTTTGGATTCTGGCTGCTATTGTTGAAATTCTGGCAGCTTTTGGCCTCAAATGAGATTATTACATTAGTCCCGTAAGTCCCTCTTATGTCACTTTTCTGTACCTGTCCACCCCCTTCCACTCATTTTTATTTTGCTTTGTTTTATTTTCCGTACTGGGGATCAAAGCCTGGGCCTCTTGCCTGCTAGGCAAGTTGCTCTTATAATAAGTTTCCTAGAAGTACAACCTGAGGCAGAAATCCGATGACACAAGATTTATGGTGGGTGCTCTTAGAAACTTTCAAACAGGATGGTGAAGGGGAAACTTCTAGAAAGCTCATAGTCTTAGTAAACAGCCACGCATTGGCCTGATTCATTGGTGGTGAGGTAGGTGAAAAAATGTATCACAAAACTTTTTCTCTTTGTGAAACAATCGGCCCAGTCTTTTGTTCCTCAAATAGATTAATTCTGGCCATTGGGGAGTTGCAATCTTCGCTCTCAAATGACTCCTATCTGTAGAGGACAATACTCCTGTGAGGGGACATGTATAAGTTCTGTCTAGCTAACCCTCACAGTAGCTAAGATGCAGTAAAGTGCTAGGAACAACAGACCACTGAAAACCTCTACTGAATTGGGACGTGTTCCAATACCTTGGTGGCCCTTACATTGTGTGCGATTACATGTGATCCCAACTAACTCACATTTCCTCTATCTTTGGAAAGTGATGAGAATTCAAAAGCACCAATAGGAATTTATCCTGTGTTAACATAGCTTCCCAAAGTTTCAACAGTAAAGTTATAGCTAAAAGATGTTTAATTGCCTTTGATTTAAAATGTCAATTTGCAATGTAAGTATAAGTAACACCAACAGTTTAAGGTTTGTTTTGCATTCCTAAGAATATGGAAATAAATAATTCAAAAAGTAACAGAAATAGTCTGTAAGCATATACAAATTATGAGTTTCACGAGTAATCAAAGCAATAAAGTTAAATATAAGATATTATATAATGGTCATGAAATTGGCCAAATCTGAAGTTTCTATATGAGTTATTGGAAAATTTCCAAGGGAGAGAACCTATAATACATTATATGTATTTTTTTCTAATAACAAGTTTTAATTATTTGTCCCTAGAAGGGACAAATGCTATATCTTAAATGTTTAGTTACAAAGGACTTAGATGACTAGAATTTCTATATTTTTGAGAAGATGCAGTTTTATAATGAGGAAAAATATTTACTTGCAAATATGGAGAGCTAGTCTGTCTTTTGTTGTATGTTTGCTATGGTTTACAGGAAAAATTAATGCCCTAGTGCTTTAGATTAGAGCCTCTCTCAAAGTTGCATTATAATTATGCTATCTCATGAAATTTCTACTAATGAGTTGGGTTTGTGGGTCCCAGGCAGGCACATGTCTCTGGACACATATGCATTCTAGGCCAAGAGACATTTCCTGTGGCTGGCTCATTCTTACCTTTCCTGTGGATTGCTGTTGGAAGGAACAAGGAGTCAGCAGGATCTTATAAATACCACCAAAACAAATTATGTATGCTAGCCAAAGACTATTCTGTTATTATTTTAGTTTTTAGTTGGAAGACTACTCCTTTCTGAGTAATTCTTTATGACTTTCATCAATGGCATTTTTTAGGTTCTGTTCCTTAAGACATTGCTAATCAATCTTCCTCATAATATAAAGTTCTGTAGTGAAATAGACTCAGCAAAGTCCCACAGTTCCCCCAGAAATTCACATTTTTATGAACATTACAAGTGTATTGAATTTTTACTGTGCATCCCTGATTAATTTCATTTAGCATAGTATGATAAATTAAAAATGATATCCATGATTTAATTTCCAGCACATATAAATATCACTATATTTCATGGCAAGGAGGGACCAGAAAAAATTAAAGTTGCTGATTAGCTAACCTTGAGATGGAGACATTATCCAGAATTATCTGGATGGGGATAACATTGCTATTAGGGCTAAGTCATTAAAAATGGAAGGGGCAAGCAGAATTGGTGAGTCCAGAGTCAAACAAAAAAGGACTTGACTGGCTTGCCATAGCTCTGCAAGCTACAAAACACAAGAGAGATTCCTGCTTAGCTTCTTTAGGAGGAAATGCAGTCCTTTTGACAATGATTTAACTCAGAGATACCCACTTGAGACCTCAGTTTACCAGAACTGTAAAATAATAATTTGTGTTGCTTTCAGTTGCCAAGCTTATAGTAATTTGTTACAATAGCTGTAAGATATAGTATCATCTGAAGTCATCTGACCTTAGTACCACCCACTGACATCTCCTGTATGTAGAGTCCCAGGGCACAAAATTTGAGAGGAATGCTGATTTTGGCTCTCTGCCCTTTACTAGGTTAGTACTATCCACCAGAACTTTCTGCCATGATGGAAGTGTTTTTATGTCAGCTCTGTGCAATGTGGTACCATTAGCCACTGGTGGCACTGAGCATTTAAAAGGTGATCAATGCAACTGATAAATGGAAATTTAAACTTTATTTTATTTAAATTAATTGAAATTTAAGTAGCCACATATGCTTAGGCTACTCTACTGGAGAGCACCGTTTTAGCACATTCTGAGGGGCCTATAGGCCTGGCCGCACATGACCATATTGGGATTGAACCCGGGACCTTTGCATTAAGACATGTCCTTTTCTATTTTTTTGAAACTGATTCCCAGCCATGAGAAATAGATGAAATAAACAAGGTGGTATTGGATGAATGATAATTGGCACTGGCTGCCTGACCTCTGTATTGCAAGCTTGGTAAGAAACAAGTGGAGAGTGGGGGAAGGTATCCTTCAGATCGTTGCCTTGGCCACAAGGCAGAGCTAGCCTCCACCAACGAGTTGTGGCAACGAGAAGTCGGAGATTATTGTCAGAACTAATAATTAAAGAGAATTAAATGTTTGGATTTTTGTCTTTTGTCTTTACTACTCTGTTTTTTCCCAGAGTTTCAGAGAAAAGCAAGCATTGCAAAGAGGCACATCAGCCTACAGATGTCTGATTTTGAAGACCTCAGCAAGAACATACTTTAATTCCCAAGTCCTGGCCAGAGGGTGAACATTCAGGGCAGGGATGTTGAGTACAGTTGTACAGACTGGCCCTGCTCAAGGGACACTTGTCAGGAGTCACCGTGGGCACTGCTCACAAAAAAAAAAAAATCTTACAGATAACAGGCCATTTCTTGTCAGATAGCAGCCTAAGTATTTTGTTCTAAGAAAGCCTCCTCATTATGATAATTTTCCAGGAGATGGAAGTAAATTGCCTTGAAGAAAGGACTTTTTGTTGGTTTGCTTTTTAATTTGTACAATTACTGTGTGGGCTAGTGGCAACTGGGATAAAGAGAGATAAAAGTTCAAAGGAGAATATCTAGGAAAGCTGCAAGTCAGATAAAATTTAGCTGAAAGAAGGGCTTAAATAGCAGAGATGAGCCTCTTGTCTTTAAACTGCTGAGCTAGTTTTTCTTTTCTTTTCTTTTTAAAAAATGCTTATTAAAGAGATCTGTATTTTTCCCCAAAAGGTACCAGATCCCTCTTCACAGTTTGTGCTAAACTGGATCTCCCCACTGTGTTTCTCCCTGAGAGCATTTTGCTTTGCATTGCACACTTATTTAACTGGCTTATCATTACAATCCTGGTGCTTGCTAATACAGAGAACTTCCATGGAACCTACTGTATAGATTCTTGATGAAGGAATATTTTTCTCTTATATTACCTCTTGCAGAAGTCTTTTTCTTTCTAGTTCTGTTTGTTCCCCTCAACCCTCGCGGTTTCTCTCTCTCTCTCTCTCTCTCTCTCTCTCTCTCTCTCTCTCTCTCTAACTCTGTGTGCCTGTGGTTCTCTCTTCCTCCTCTGTGCCTTCTTCTCTCTGGCTCTGGCCTCCTCATTCCTTCTCTCAGGTTGTCTCCCAACAGCCTCTGAAATGCTTCTGCCTCTTCTATTTGGTTATCTGTCACCACCCATCACCCTGAAAGGCATCAGAATCTACAAATTTGAGATAGAAAAAGGTGTGACACATTAACCTTAATTTTAAAAATTGTTTCTTTATTAGACATTTTCAGGTTTTCCCTTTTTCCAAGGGGAAGCCAGGCTGCAAGTGACCGGTATGTCTTTGCTACCTTTTAATTGCCAATATCCACAACTTAAGGGAGGAAAGATTTATTTTAGCTCACAGTTTCAGAAAATCTTAGTTCAGTCATGGGTGGTTGGCAAGGGTAGAAGAACATGTCAGAGGACCAGAAGGAAGACAAGCTGTTCATGGCATGGTGAACAGGAATCCAAGAGAGAAAGGAAGGGTGGAGCTAGTATATGTCCTTCCAGGTCAAGACCCAATGTTGCACACCTATTGGATCAAACCCCAGTGTTCTTCTACTTTCAGCCAGGTCCCACGTCTTAACAGCACACGTTTCCATATGTAATCCACAACATCCAAATACATGAGACCTCAGGGGGACACTCCAGATCCATACCATAACAATGTGCTTTCAAATATGAAAATATTTCTCCAAAACACCAGATTAAAGCCATATAAAAAGCCGTTGACCATTGGCAGAAGGAGCCTCGTGGGAGCAGCTTTCTTCTTACACTCTTCTTTTAATCTTAGAGAATAAGTTGGTAGCATCAAAGTAGAATTCCCCACTGCAAAAGAGAATGAGATAAGTGCTTATTTTAGTTCCTATGGAGCCCACTTTTCGTGGGCCAGCAGAGGTGATAAGGCACGCACTCAGGGAGGTAAGTGTGACTGTCCATCACCCTGGACACCAGGGAGCACAGCTGGGTTGAAGAAGGGAGAATGAAGGCGGGAGAAAAAGCTGGCTATGCTTGGCTTTCCTTCATCCTTGTTTTCAGATGCTCAGCTGCGAAGAAGAGAGCCCTTGTCCTCCCCGAGGCATCTTCCTTTGCTTTAAGCCATTTTGTATGGGATCCCGTGGACTCAGTGACCAACAGGTGTCCAGGTGAAACACTCGCTCAATTTCTCTTAGGGCTGCCTCAGAAATTTTGGAAGGCATAATTTTCTTCAGTTTCTGTGAATCTCCCATCATTTTGTCATCAAATTGTGCCAGCTGGAACTACATGCATGGCTGGTGGTGACAGGTAATTAATGGTCCCGTGAGGTTCCCTTTCTCTGGTGGCTGTCAGCTAATCATTCCAAGTAAACTTGGAAAAATTTTATTTGCAGAGGATGGATTAACCAGCCTTTTGCTTTGCAACAAATACCAAAGAAGTCAGTTTATGAACTAGCTGTCTCATTTAAGTAGTGAATGATTTCAATAGAATCTTTCAGGTGGACACTTCCTCAGATAGGTTCTAATGTATTATTACAATCAGTCAGAATAACCTACTTCCTTGGCTGATTAGTGTTCTTGTCTTGACATTAGATTGAGTAAAACTGGAAATAAGATATTTTGGGTACTGTTAGCTGGTACACATATACTTTCCTTTGATTTCACTGGCCATTTTCATTCTTTTGAACTTTCTAAAGAACATTAGAAGCCATGTTTAATCTTTAAACCAGCATTGGTGATGCTGCCAATTGGACGTAGGTCATGTCATTGTGGAAAACCCAGATTGAAACTGATCATGACAGAATGTAGACCAATAAGAACCAGATGGCAATTTGATTTTAAAATTATACTGTTGAATATAGAGACTTTTGCAGGTAAACGGAAGAAACTTTAGAACACCATGCTTAGTGAAGTGAGTCAGAAGCAGAAGGTGAAACATCGAATGGTCTCTCTGATATGAGAGACCCAGATCACAACTCTTATGGAACTTAAAATGAAAAACAAAGTGAAACGGGGGGTAGGGCAGAGAGGGATGGAGGGATGGGTACGGGGAGGGACAAAAGGAGAGTGGGAAGTCCTAGTCACCTTGATAAGATACGTATGTGCACAAAATCCTCAACTTCATTGTAAACCTTAAAATTTGCACTAATACATGTCAACAAAATGGGGGAAAAAAGAGGGAAAATAAAGAACTGACTCCATCTCCCCCCCGCAAAAAAAAAAACCATACTGTTGATTAGAGGGAAGATATCAACAGTGCAAAGAGGCGTTTGAGAAGATTTGATAGTTCATGTCAAAGACTTATGGAAATTCTTTAAACTTTATATTATCTGTAAAATGAGATGTGTTCAGAGTGATTAAGGCATATCTACATTTTATTTTGTGCAACATATAGGCCACCTTGGATGGGTACAAATGATAGTATAAAATCCATGGTTTATCATAACTCAAAATTTCCTAGCTGGTACTATTTTGATTTTTGCTTTTATTTAATTATTTCACTGCCTATATTCAAAGTGACATATCAGAATACTAACAGGACTAAAAAGATTTAAATAAACTAAAACTGGTGTTTTTATCATTTTGTTTTTTTCAATGAGAAAACTAATTTCTATATATATTTTTTGGGGTTTTCTTGAGAGTATTTGGATTTCTTTATAAATCCAAATAAACTATCAACTATCAAACTTATTCTAGTTCTCAGTTACATTCTGAAAAGAGAGCTGAAATTGGAGACAAGAAGCCCCTTTTCAGAGTTTATATCTGTTTCCTCTCCCCTTTACAAGGGTGTCATGGTAAAGGACTGGAATTCTTAGAATAATAGTTCTCAAGTGTAGCCCAAAGGTTCCAGGGATACTCAGCATCTTTTTAGAAAGTCTATGAGTCAAACCTATTTTTATAAAAAAATACTACAATGACGTGAACCTTTTGCGTTTTGTTCACATTTGTGTTAACAGTGTAAAAGCTGTGGTGTGTAAAACTCCTTGCTCCTGTATTGAGGTAGATCCACCAGGCACTATGAGCTACTACTAATGATTGATGTATGCTAAAAAATGCTAGCTTCTCTTCATATTTTATGAGGCAGCAAAATTGTTAATTTTCTTAAATCATCCTAGAGTGTAACTTTTAAAATATTCAGAGTGACAGAATGAAAAATGTATTTAACACGCTTGTATGTTCTTTGAGTATAAAGCCAAACTAGCTGTAAAATTTTGCATGAACTTTAAAGTACTACTTGAAGGCTCAACTGATAAACTATGTCTGCTCAGGCTTCTGGATTTGCAGATTGTTGTTATTATCTGAAAAACAAAGAAAGTCCGTTGTCGCTTGAGCTTTCAAGTCAAAATGAGAAAGACTTTAGGAACTTTGCATTTGATATGTAATTTGATTTTCCCAGTGTTTTAAGACTATTCCAATGACATCAGTGTTTGCATTAATAAATCTTATTTTCTGATATAGTAAATGTTCCAAATGTTTGAAGTTCTGCATAACTCAGTGAACTGGTATTGTACAAATAACCATCTCACAGATGTTACAAAACTATTCATACATGAAACATCTATTCACGGTGCCAGAAAGTGACACCACAGACTGTAACATTCATTGGCATGGCGTCAGATTCCCTATTGCAACTTGCCTTTGCAACACTACTGCTCGTTGAGTTTTGATGTAGTGTCAAAAGGGAAAATCTACAAATGCACACAACAGTTATTGAAATATTTATTTTGCAGCTATGTATTTGTATGAGACATGGTTTTCTTCAAACATTTCAATCCAAAGAACACATAGCATTTGACGGAATGCAAAAGCCATTATGAGAATTCGGGATCTTTTATTAAGCTGTACATTAAATGGATTTGCAAAATGTAAAATACTATACATCTCACTTCACTATTTTCAAAAAAATATTTTTATAAAATGTTATTTTATGGTAATGTAAGATGTATTTTAATAGAATTAAGAAATATTTAAAAATACTTCTGTTTTAATTTATGTCATTTTTATTGATAGTTAATTGCATGCATTTATGGTGATACTTCATGACAGTTCAGTACACACGCACATAATCTGAGAACAAATAAAGGTAAATTAGCATATATGCCACTCTATCATTTCTTGGTTGGTGACAATATTTGAATTCTTTTCTCTACATATTTTGATATATATAACATATTACTATGAACTCTAACCACGCTATAACTAGAATACCAGCGCTATTCTTTCCATCTCCTTGTATTTTTGTATCAGTCATTCTTCATATTCATCAGTTTCCCTGCCCTTTTCTACATCTGCTCATGATAATCACTTTTCTACTCTGCAGCTCTATATGGTCAATGTTGATAGATTCCGACCATGGGTGACATGAGATACTGTTCATCATCCCCACCTGGCTCATTTTGTTCAGCATGATATCTCCCAGGTCCATCCATGTTTTCACAAGTGACAAGATTTCATCCTTTTTATGAATGAGTTGTATTCTATTGTGCATATATGCTACCCTTTCTTTACCCACTTGTGACTGTTGGACATTAGGTTTATTCCAAATCTTGCCCATTGTGAGGAGGGCTGCAGAAAGCAAGGGCGGGACAAATACTGTCCTGACATACTGATCTCTTTCCTTTGAAAATGTGTCCAGGTGGTCCAATCACCTTCCAAAAGACCCTCTTGTGAATACTTGAGCCTTTGGGGGACATTTTAGTTGTAAACCATGACAGGCTGTAAAATCTGCAAAACGATAATCCCATTAGGACCTTTATTTTTTTGAGTTGACGTGGTTTGTTGTGACACAGTCTTTCCTAGACTTTGTTCCTCACCTTAAAAAAATACTTGGTGAAGTTGAGGGTCCTAATCACTGTAAAAGCTTCAGTGAATTTTCTTTCAATTTATTAATTTCATTGTCCTGACAGAATCCTTCTTGGGAAATCACAGGTTGTGTTGCAAAAAGTTCCTCAGACCTTCCTTGGCCTGGACTTAGTTCACTTCTGTGGCTTCGCTTTTGTGTGGTGTGAAATGGTCCCCACATTTGACTCCCACCGTGGGAGCCATTACTAACCTAGAAATGGAAAACAAAGACAAAAATAGCGGCCAACCAAATACAGTGTCTCACCAAGAAAAACGTCACGTGAAAACTGAAACTTGAATTATTAAATGGTAGTTGTTTTCATCCCAAAGTTAAAATGAATCCATCTAAATTGCCTCTAATGCTCAGGTTTCTTGGGTCAGGTAAATGCTTGCTTCCTGATCACTCACTGTAAGAAATAAAGAATCTTAAATTGATGAAAAGAAGTCATGCTATTGAATGGGCATTAGACATGATTTTACTTTACCACAGCTGTCATATATGTTGATGGGCTATTAATGAATATTAAATAGGATGATAAGCAGCTTTCCTTAGAAATCTCTTGACTAGGATAAACAATGTATGAAGGACTGAAATACAAACTGTTCCCAGAGTCTCTAGCCATTATTTTTTTGAGATAGTGTCTTGCTCTGTGGCCCAGGCTGGTCCTGAACTCACTGTGGAACCCAGGTTGGCCTTGGACTCAGAGCCATCTTTCTGTCTCAGCCTCCCGAGTGTGCCACCATGCCTAGATTGTGTGGTGCTGGGGAATCTAACTCAGGGCTGTCTGCTTGTTAGCTAAGCACTTTAACGACTGTGCCATTCCTCCAGCCCCAACAATGATTTTTAAATGAAGCAACTGACAATGATTTATCTGGTAATGAAAATGATTTCTCACACATTGGAGATTTCATTAAAGCAAAAACTGTGAAAGAAATTTCTAATTTTTTTCCTGAGAAATTATTTGAATACTCAGAAATATTACTAGAGCTATGCATGGCTAAAAGTTAAATAATGAATTAAATTGCAGCAGAGGTCTATGCTTACAGCTAATATCTTATCAAATTTGTTTTGAATTATCAGGTACCACATACTGAGACTTTCTTAAAATTATAAGCCCTAAGTTCTAATTAAGAAGCTGTTATTGTTCAGGTATAAAATTAATAGTGCTAGATAGCATTGCTTATTGCTATATTTGCAAAATTCTACTGTAAGTATTTTGTAGATACTGTCTTATTTAATTCTCCTAGGAGTACTCTTTCATATGTGTTATTGTTACATCATCTTTAAAGATGAAAAGCATGTTTTAAAGGCTCGGAAGTACAAAGCCAGTATAGTACAGTCATTTTGAGGATTCAAGCAATCTAAATACAAAATAAAAATTTCAGTCTTTACTGTGCAAGTTGCTTCTATGGCAGACTATGAGGAAACATATAATATGCATGACACAGGTTTTCTATAAGGTTTGGATTTCTAATTCCCTCCTTCATTATGTGTTGAAATCTCACCTGGCTTTTGACCTTGGTTTCCATATCATATTGCCAGCCTTTTCTTGGGGTGCTAGTAATGAAACCTAAGGCCTTACACATGCTTAGAAGTCACTAAACCACTAAGTTCATCCCTAGTCTGAAAATCTTCAGTTTTTAGTGTGTCTTTTTCTTCCATGTGTTTCTGCAATGACTTGTTGTGTTAGTCTGCTTTTTATTACTGTAAAAAAATACCTGAGACCATCAACTTAAAAAGAAGAAAGGTTTATTTTGGCTCATCGTTTCAAAGGTTTCAGCCAACAGTCTGTTGACTCCTGTGCTTTTGGGCTGGTTGTGAGGCAGAGCCTTTTGGCAAGAGGGCTTGGCAGAGTATACAGCTCAACACTGTGTCTGGGAATTGGAAGAGAAGATTCACTGTCCCATTCAGTGGCATGCCTCCGGCGACCCAGAACCTCCCTCTCAGCCCCACTTAAAATTTCTACCACTTTCCATTAGTTCTAAGTATCAAGTATTTGACATAAAGAACTTTGGAGGACATTGCAGACAAAAACTCGAGCATTTGTTTATATCTTTGTCATGAAAAGTATAGCCCAGATGTGGATTCCCTTTGTGTCACTCGAATTTCCCTCCAGCCTGATCCTGAATAAGACTTCTTTGTCTTCTGTGCAGGACCTTCTACTTCACCGACAACAGAGGACTCATAAAGCACCACAGTGCTCAGTGAAGAATTCATGCTGTCAGCCTCAGTTTTCTGTTCTAGAATATGAACTTTCACTGAGGCATGGATGAAATCTTGAGCAAGGAATATAATTACATTAAATATATTTTCATATATCATTGTACCTCCCTAGCACAGAATACATTCTCAAAAAATTCTCATTGAATAAGATGAACTCAGTGGAGTTGAATGTATCTTATAGGTAATCTTATAAAAATTCGATCTGCACCATTAATTTTAATATTTTAATAATGGTGTTAATGCATGAATACTCCTCATTATGAAATATTAAGAAAAAGACCAATAAGCTTCTTTAATTATATTATTCATATCTTTTTACTTATTATGTCTTTTCTTGCATTATTATATTGAGCAGAGATTCAGTTATAGCTTTGAATGTTAGCAGTGAAGCCTGATACTTGAAACTTTTTAATAAATGGGAACTTACTGGGAATTATCCTAAATTTCATCATGAAGATATGTGAAGTAGCTTTTTGATTTGATAAAATCTTTGTTACATTTGTTAAATATTAAATATTAGTAATTTTAAAAACACATTTTCTACATGTATAGGATGATTAGTTTTTTGGGGGGCTGTTAACTTGTTTTCCTGTGACTTACAATAGTTTTCCTAACTTTTCTGTTCTTCACATTTCTGTGTGAGCTCTTACTTCTGTGTGAATTGTCTTATTATATTTGTATTTAGTTGTACAGTTGAAAGGATTTTTTTGTATTGTCTTCAAGTATGAAAGAATAGATCTCTTGCTTCTTTTTTTTCCTATTTTGATTTATCTAAAGTAGAACCTTTCTACTTTTGACTATGCTACTATTAAATTTTCAAATTTCTTGTTGCGTTTCTATACAGTTTGTTTTATTTGGTCTGAAGCTATATTACTATGCACATATAAGTTTGTATGTTATTTAATCTGACATTAATGTTGCTGTATTTTCTTCCTTCATGACATCATTTTAATATACGTTTCTCTGTGTAAGATCTTTGTTTCTCTCTCTCTCCCTTTCTTTCCTTCTCTCTCTTTCTCTCCAGAGTTTGTTTCTAGTCATCACCAATAGCTTATTCGCTGTCTTCCCCTGCTCATCAGTCTGAAAGTCTGTTGACAATAACATACATCTGCATTTAGCAATTCTATCTTGTTTTTATTTTTTCTTCTTATGTTTTCTTTCCTCAGTTTCCTTTCATTTTCTAGATTAACAGAAGCTGTTTTTATTTTTCTTCTTCTAATGGATTTTGAATTATACTTTTTAAAATTCTTCCGGTGGTGGCCCTTAAAACTCAGTGAAGCAACACTGACCTTTTGTTGTGAACCGTATCTGTAGACCACGCTGAGAAAAATAACAATAAGAATAGTCTATTCAGGTGAGTTATTGTTCCTGTGCCATGTTGGAAAAAAAAGATATTTTCATATATGTAGGAATTCAGAGTATAGCTGCTAAAATCACCTTTTGAGGAAGGAGGAGGAGGGTATAGTTAGATATTAGAATAACATAAAAAGACTGCATGTTGAGAAATGACAAAGAAAGGAAAGTGGACAGTTGTACATTTTGCAATTTTTTTTTACAATTGATCTAGCTTGAGTTTGTATTTATTTTTATTTATATTTATTTGCAAACTGTGGTTGACCATGAAAAAGTTCTTACATATATTGCTAAAACAGAAATAAAAACTTAAATGTAAGCAAATAATTAACAACTTGGAAATTAAATATTTTCCTGTATAAACTTCAGATAAAACAAAATAAAAAATGGGAGAATATAAATCATTTGGGAAGGAATAAAAATGAAAGTTACTCATTGCATTTTTTATTCACAGTGAGACAGCACTTTCTGGACCAAAATAGAATTCTCTGGGTGTGGCTGGCTGAGGTTTTGTGGGATTGACTGTTGTCAGGAAAATGACCTTACCCTGACTATGTTGGTTTAATCACAGCTGAAGAATGCCAGCTTTGATGCTTTCTCCAACAGATTACATAGGCAGTCTGATTTTATTTTCTTTAAAATTTATAGATCATGTTCTAAAGGAAAAATGCATTAAAAGTGCCTTGTATTTTATAAATGACTTTGATTTTCATGAACACAAAATGATGGTTTGGTGTCTTCCAAGTGTTTTCCTTTATTATCTTTTAAACTCAGATACAAAAATATCTTAAAAGGCAGATATTTGTTAATATTTTATTTTATAGATGAAGTCAGGGATAATAAAGGACTGGAAGATTACTGGACCCATTAGGCTTCTTTATCCATTGTCCCTTCTCAGGAAATGTGTCCCTGTGGCCAGTAAACTGGAAACAAAGGACATTATCAGTAAATACCTCACTAAATTTAATCTACTCTATAGAGCTGTGGTGGAGCATTTTGTCAAAAAAGCATAATTATTTATAGCTGAGCTATTCAGATTTTTTAATAGGTGGTTTGAATGTTCTATTTAGAGAAAGTATGGCAGTTACGTGCAGGAAGAAAAATACATATACGTGAGAAAGTAGTTAATGGTGGCCACGCAAAGGCAAAATCTGTGCCTAGTGGGACAGAGAAGAGCATGGAAGTGACGTCTGAGAACACGGAACTGTAGGCCACAGCGCCTGCCCAAGGAGGGCACCTAGGTAGTCTGATTGCGGGTCGTTAGCTTGGAGACATTTGGAGTGAAATTTGGAAGTTGGTAGTAGGACAGCGGCAGGCTCAGAACTGGTGGTCGCTGTAGTGTCAGGCACCAACTCTGACAGGCCTCCGTGCCAAGTTCCTGTCTCCATAGGCTTGAGGAAGAAGTCACTCAGACGGGAGGCAGGCTGTGAAGAAAAGGCTTTATTGGGAAACGTACGAGAAGGGAAAGAACGATAGGGTAAAGCTTCTGCTAGTCGGAACAGGGACCCGGAAATGTGGGTTGTCCCCATGGCTCAGTGTCTGGGGGTTTTATAGTTGAGCTGGGTAGGGGGCTGTCCTGTGCTAAGCAGCTTAGCCGCTAAGGCTGACTGGTAGATTCTCCAGCCTTAAGCTGCTGCTGAAGGCCCCTCCCCGCCCCGCCACAAGCACCCAACAAGTAGATCTTGGGAGTGGCAGGAGTGGCCGGGCTGGCAGGAGTTAATCTTGCTTTCCCGCAACCTCTTCGTCTCTGGGGAACCCCGTGTCTCTAACTGCGTACACCCCCACTGTGTCCTCTCACAGTGTCAGTTCAGGAGTATGGAGAACTGTTGTTCTAGCATGCTGTCCTCGCTGGTCCGACACAGTGGGCAGCCCATCAGTTATTCTAGAGGACAGCGGCTCTTCCTTTCTCTCGTCCTGCTCATGGGCCAGGTGTTGGGGTATCTGCAGTTGGAAGGATGCCAGCTTGTCCCATGGGGTCATTAGGGTGGAGGTTTGGAGTGGATGGAAGGATCGTGTACGCTAAGGGCTCATTAATGGGCTCTCGCTTATCCTCCTAGGCTGTAATTTGTCTTTTTTCCTTCACGTTTTGCTTTTACTCTGCCAAGATCTGTTTTTGAACAATTTTCAGTGTATGTTTGGTGGCAGTAATCACATACATATTGTTAGACCGCCATCACCACTGTCTGTCTCTGAAATTTTCCTCTTCTCAGACTGGAGCTTTCTATCCATGAAATGATAACTCTGTATTCTTTTTTACTTGTAGCTCTTGACAAACACCATTCACCTTTCTGTTTTCATGAATTTGACTACATTAGGCACTTCATATAAGTGCAATCACACAATATTTACGTTTCTGAGTCCAGCTTATTTAATTTAGCATAATGTCTTCAAGGTTCTATTATGTAGTAGTATTCAGAATACCATTTTATTATATGACTATACAAATAAGAAAATTACTTTTTGTTCATCTCTTCATCAATTGACAAATATTTGGGTTGTTTTCACCCTACAGCCATTGTAAACAATGCTGCTATAAACATTGTTGTGCAAATATCTCTTTGAGGCCCTGCTTTCAGTAATTCTGGGTGTATATCCAAAAGTTAGATTTCAGGACCAAGTGGTAGTTTTACATGTAAGTTTTTACGGAACCACCACACCACTTCTCACAGCAACTATATTATTTTATTTTCCCATCAGCATTCATAAAGTTCCAATTTTCCACCTTTGTCCATATTTATTTTTTATTGTTGTGTTAATAATAATCACCCTAGGGGATGTGAAGCAGTGTCTCATTGTGGTTTTGATATACATTCCTTTAATGATTACTGATGCTGGACATCATTTTACAAACTTCTCATCCATTTTTATATGTGCTTAGAGATTTTGTAAAAGTTCTTTCCCCATCTTTTCAGCTTTTTGCTGTTGTTGAGTTGTAGGAGTTCTCATACATCCTGTACCACTCCAGCTACCTTATTTCTGTCTTCTCTTTCCAATTACTCTCTCTATGTGCCTCACTTTTTAAGGCTGGAGGTGTGACATAGTGGTTGCAGCATTTGCCTAGCAGGCAGCAGGACCCAGATTTGATTCTTCACCACCACATAAGCTGGGCATAGTGGTGCATGCCTGCAATCCCAGCACTCAGGAGGCTGAGTTAGGAGGATTGCTTTTAGTTGGAGTCCAGCCTGGCTTACATAGTGAATTCAGGACCAGCCTGTACTACAGAATGAGAGACCCTGTCTCAAAGGAAACTTCAGTTTTTAGTACCAGACATGGAAACAACAGCTTTAAACAGACTGTCCAATCAGCCCCAGTTTTTCTTTGTTTTTTGAGCCAGTGTCTTGCTCTGCAGTCCGGGCTTGTCCTGAGCTCACTATGGAGCACAGGCTGACCTCAAACTGCTGGCAGTCCTCCTGCTTTAGCCTCCCAAGAGCTGGGATTACAGGGCGTGTACCATCATGCTCAGTTTATGTGGTGCTGGGGATTGAACCTAGGGCCTTGGGCTTGTTAGGCAAATGCTCTAACTGCTGAGTTCTTATTAGTTCAGCCCCCAGCCCCAATTTTGCAAAAATCCGATTTTTATCATAACTCTCTTATTATAAGTCTCCTGGGAGATCTGCTTCTCTGATTGTTCTCTGAAGAGTATAATTATTCTCCACATGTCTTTATTTAAGAGCCCCACTAAAAAAAGAAATGCAAGATGCTGTTTCATATCTCACTATAGTGATTTCTCAGAGTCAAAATCGTGGTAATTTATGGAGTTAGGACTCAGGTTCACTATGTCTGAGTCCAACTTTTTCAGAACTATGTTCTGTTGTTTGAATCGAGGAAAACCCAGTATTTCAACTTATTAAAATGTCTTCCCTATAACACTTGCTTCCTTGAAGTGCTAAGAATAATTACCACTTTATCAGTGACACAATTTCTAGGTCAGCCACACAATATTTTCATTACTCTTCACATACCCAAATGATCTAATTCTTGTCTAGTGCCATCTTGGCCTTGTTGATCATGAGCAAAATGGGGACAGTATGAGCACTTTGTCATGTCAGCATTGTGAGTGAATATAGATATGATAGTCCAGAATGAGATAAACCAGAAATAACAGGGTCATTCTGTCTAGTTCTGGTCCTTAAAATAATAAGATCTTGAGGATTTCCTTGAAATTACTTACCTCCCCAGCAAAATAAATATAATCTTGATGTTTGCAAAGTTGATTTCTAAAGCTATATAGCATCTTTTGTGGATATGATAATTGTGTGAGAAAGCTATTGTTTTCCTGCCATGAATAGATTAAACTATGTAAGCTTTGTGAATTCACAGTTTATGTAGTGTTTTTACCTGACAAGCTACTCTTTATGAAGTCTGGCTCCCTTGCCAACAGTTTTGTAAGTAAACCTGTTTCCTAAATGCTTTGATCTTTGAGTTTTCATCTCACATGAGCATGCTTTTGTGTTTTCTAGAGTGAAAAATTTTATAATATTGTATTTGGTGAGAAGAGCAAAAATGACAGTGGTATTTTTCTCTTACGTTGAGTTTGTATCAAACAAAATAATATGTTACTTACCTGCAAATATCCTTGGTGACTTAATTCACATGAAGACCTACTGTAGAAAATTCATATTCTAACATAGAGGGTATGAGAAAGGAAAGTGAGACTGGACTGAAGTCTGAAGTATGTGGCCACTTCCTTTCTTTCTCTTCCCTTCCCTTCCTTTTCTTTTCTTTCATGGTCTGGAGATCTACACTGAGCTATACCTCAGCATTTTTAGTTTTGATTTTGTGAAAGAGTCTTACTAAGTCACCAAGAGCTTGAACTTGTGATCCTGGTGCTTCAGCCACTCATAGTGCTGAGATTTTAGATAAGTGCCACTGGACCTGGATCATATATCTTTACACAGTATTTGGAATATATTCAGTGGTGACAAAGTACCCGAGCTTAAATTTGAGATCTCTAAGTGACCAGCCTCAATGTTGTGACAGTTTTATATACCAACATAGATTAAAATTTTTTCTCTGACCTAATTTCTTTGTCTAATAACTAAGAAAAATAAAAGTATCTATAGTGTTGTGGTGAGGACTAATTAAGCAATATGAATATGCAGAGTATGGCACATAGTAAGTGCTCAGTGAAGTTTTGTTGTAATTATTTTGTTATATTTTGGAAGTGATATGAGACTGTTTGAACTTTGTCCTTGGAAAAGAGCAAACACTTGTTTGATGGTTCAACTGTCTGGGGATTGCAGTCCAAAAAGTTAACAGTTGAGGTTATTTGTATCTGGGAGATATAGTTGCTAATGGTTTGTGCTAAAATGTGAAAAATATGGAAGGACTGAAATTTGCATTAATTATATTTATATAATAAAATAGATGCTTTTATTGGTTTTCCATTGTAATATTGAAATTATTAAACGAAAGTAAAATATTTGCTGGAATTCACAGTATCTTTCATAGACAATTCACTATTGAGCATTATACATTTTTACAAAACATCTTACAGCCAAACTGGTAATTTAAACATTACAGCTTGACATTAGTCATGTGCACATACGTAGTTACTCATGACCTTGAACTTATGCACCCAATACACATAACAATATTTAAGAAAAGAGTTTGCTTCTATATCTCAGATCGCTACACTTTTCCCTCAGGCTAAGCTGATTGTCAACTTGACTGTCCTGTGTGCTACTGAGAGGACTAGTAAACCATACTACTGGGCGTGCGGGCATAGTCTTGGAGGTGTGACTTTGAATCTACATCTGGACCAGGGCTTCCTCTGGAGCTCTTACCCTGTGCTTTCCTTTCTGGTTGCTACGAATTAGGCAGCTTTGCTCCACTGTGCCCTTCTACCATAATATTTCTTCTCTTAAGTCAGCTATTGTTGTTTGGATCTGGAATGTCCCCCAAAAGTCTTATGTATTTGATGCATTTGAATATCTATGGAACCATGTGCTAATAGGAGATTGGGGTTTAGTCTAGAGGGGTGGATTGCAGGCATGTAAATCAGATTAGGTGTGTAGTGGGGGTTTACCACACCTTCCACACCTGGATCCAGGAGGAACTGATTATTGGGATGAGACCTGGAAGGATATACAAGCTGCTTCCTGCTTTCCTTGGAAGACTAGTCTTAACTTGCCTTGACTTGTCTTTCTGTTAGTGATGTCAAGGACCTGCTTCCACTTCTGCCTCTGCCATGAACTTCCATTGCTGCCGGCCACCCCTGAATCGACTGTGGCCTTCTGAAACTGTGAGCTAAAATAAGCCTTTCCTCCCCTACATTTGTGGACGTCAGGTATTGAATCACAGCAACAAAAAGTTAACTAAGACACTAGCCAACCCTAAACTAAGCTTCCAAAACCATCAGCAAGACTTAAACTCTTCTTTTGAGTTATCTGTTCTGGGTATTTGGCTCCATCGAGGAAAAGATGACTAATTCAGAAAATTGGTACTAGAGAAGTGAGGTATCTTGGGGGACTATATCTGATCATGTGGCTCAAAGTCCTTTGGAACTTTTCTTGGGGGGAGTTTAGAAAAGTTTGGATATGTGAATAAAGGAATCCCTACAATGCTGTAAGTGGCCAATAGGGTGAGTCTGTTTGGAGCTCAGAAGACCAGAATGCTGACAGGAATGTGGACAGTAAAGATCAAGCTCAGAAAGTTTTATTTGGAAATGAAGATTCTACTGGGTATCGAACTAGACAGAAGTCAAGCATGCTACACTTTCGGCGATAAAAAGTCTACATTTTCTCATGTCCTGGGTGTTTGTGGGAGGCTAAGTTTACGAGAAGTGGATGAATTAATCTGGAAGAGGAGATTTCAAGGCAGTTTAATGTTTAGACTGTGACATTGGCACGGAGGGTTGCTTTTAACCAGATTCATAATGAGAATGAGATGCACAGAAAGGAGTAGAGAGTTTTAAAAAACATAAATTGTATCCCCAAAAAGAAATGCAAAGTAGGTAGACTTACGGAAGAGATTAATATTATGTAAAAATCAAGTACTTTGAACCGGGACAGAAAGGAAGATGTCTTTAAGGCATTTCATTGTAGTCTCAACGGTGCAAGGAGCCACGCTCCCATTTGAGAAAAGAGCCCCTGGGGACTCTGCTTGTGAGAGACTCCCAGGGAACTGGTCTTCTGGAATTTATTTTACCAAGATCAACCCTGAGAAGTCGCTGCAGCCAAGGTCAAAAAAGTGCTAGTTGTTGCTCACACTGGTAGTAGCCTTTAGGGTCATCAATGTGGTGCTGGTTTTTCAGGCATCGATGTGATGCTGTTTTATCAGAACGCAAAATGTAAGGGAACATGGGTGCTTCTACTCAGATTTCAAAGCAGGCCTGGGAGGACAGAGAAGAATGTGTGAAGCTGTGGGAATGAAATTGAAGGTGCAGTGGAGACTTCAGGAAGCCAGAGGTGCTCGGAACATGGAACGTCGGCTGAGGAACGCTGCAGGTTGTGAGCACAAGTGGTCCACGGGAGAGAGGCTGTCTGCATAGCAACCAGCAAGGTCACAGGCAAACTTTTTGGAACTCTCATCGCATGTTGCCGTATTGCTTTGGTCCTTATTTTTTCTTTTACCCTATTGCTCTTTTTTGGAATGGAAATGTTTACTCTGTGTCACAGTACCTTGAGAATATGCAACTTACTTTTGCGTTATACAGGGGTTCACAGTTAAGAGTTTGCCTTGAGTCTCTTTTAAGACCTGGGGATGGTATTGTTACATTTGAGGTCCATATTACGTGACACACAGGATCATTGTATCATGTTAGACACAGCAATAAACTTGCTATCTTTGTTTTGAAGTTACGTTTGGCCCAAGGAGCTGTGTTTGGGTCTAAGACCGAATGACTGTCAACTTGATTGGCTTGAAAACTACCTAATTGATCAGTGAAGTGCACTTGTGGTATGTCAGGGTGGGTCACAGAAGCATGACATTGGTGTCACCTCTGTCTGGTCCCTGGGTCCTTTCTCTCTGGTACTCTTTCCTGTGTTCTGCTTCCCAGCTGCCTCGAACTGAGAAACTTTGCTTCAAAACGTATTTACACTGTGATGATTCTGTCTTGGAGCCAAGTAATCATGGACTGAAATCCCCAGAATCGTGAGCAAACACAAAGACTTTCGTCCTTTAAGTTGTGTATCAGATATTGGTTACAAAAAACCAGTGTGGGTAGTAGCCAGGAAATGCTGTCCACACATTTGGTACCAGGGACTGAAATTCAAGAGGGCAAATTCAGTATATACTTAACTAAGTTTGCCTCAGAGAAGAAGAGTTTGGAAGTATATGAAATACCATAACCTTTCATTGATATTGGGAAGCAGAATGCTGTAGAAAACAAGCATAGAGTGAGAGTCAGTTGGCCAGAGGCCAGAGGATCAACTCTGGCATGGCGAACTATGTGCTGCTGAATCAGGGAAGCACAGGTTGGAAATGAGAGCCGGGTGGAGAAAAAAAAAAAAAAAAAAAGCAGTTGTGGGAAATATTCGAGATCCCTCTGCAGCTGCTTTGTAATATCAGAGGCAACAAAAATGGACAGTGGTTTTCAGAATTTCTAACTACACGATGAAAGTCTATTTATTGGTAGGACATGGTAAGGAATTAATACTGAACAGTCATTCTTCATGTAGTGCATTTAATCTTCATTACAAGTATTTACATTGCATTTTCATTTCCTCAATTTTTCAGACGAGAAAACCAAGCCTCAGTGATGGCAATCTATTAGTCATGACTTGAGTGCTGGTGATTAAAACACAGTTTAAAACAGCTCGGGCAAAATGGGAAATTATTTGCCATAAATTTCCATGCTATGGAGAGGACAGGGACAATCTCAAGTACCAGTTTTTATAAACAAACAAACAAAAAATCAGAGTAAGGATGCTAGTCACTGCGCTGTTACTGGCTGGCTTTTACTGTGTTTGCATTTTTCTGCATACATACTTTATTTCTTCACATGGATTTTGCCTTGTGGTTGAGAACATGGCCCCTGGAAACTCTTTTTTTTTTTTACAGTTTCCCTGCTTAAGAACTATAAGAAATAACTCATTAGTCTGGCCTGGACCATGTGGTCATTCGTGGACCAACAAAAACGTCAGGAAATCGGGTGCTAAAGTTGGTCGTCTCCTCTACAGCAACAAGTTTGGAATTACACTTTGAAAAACAAGAAGGGTTAGGAGAACAAAACTCATACATGATTACTGTGAATAACTTGCGCAAAGTTTTTGCACAGGCTGTAAATAATAGAACTGGGCTTAGCTGCAGTGTCGCGTTGTGTCTGTCTAAAAAGCTTTGCTATTTCCCTACCTTCTTTCACTGACTGACCTAGCTATTATCCAGATATGCAAGGTATCTCAGGACACTGGATGGCATAAGGGGGTGTAACAGAATATTCATTTTATAATTTTTCCACCAAAAGTGCTTACACTTGCACCAAAAGTGCTTGCATCTTCTATAACAATGATGCTACTCCCACATTTCTTCTATAACACATGCCGCTTACAATTCCATGCTGTTTATTTATACTCTGTGTGCATGAATCAATGGTGCATTGCTTCTCCTTCTTACATTGAATGAAAAACTTCTAGAAGAAAGGAAAATATTCTCACATAGCAGCTAGTGTCATCCCCTGATCTTACACAGTATTTTATACATTCTCTGGTATATTAGCTTTTCTGAACAGGGAGGGCAGAGGAAAGGACATAAGTCTTAAATACATAACTTAGCATGGTCTCACAAAATGGAAAACATCCATATAAGCAGCCTCATTAGATAACAACATAGTATCTCCAGAAGCCTCTTCCTGCCCTTTGCAATTATTACTTTCTCCAAGAATAGCTATCATAAGATGCTTACTCTTAACGGTGTTTAATAAAAGTATCATGTATTTAAAAATATACGTTCTAGTGATAGAAAAATCTCTGTGTCATTGCTCTCAGAAGACCTGGTCATGTAACATTCTGTTACTTTGCCTAATGAGACTCTAACATTGTGTCACAGGCAGAATTTTGTAAAGAATAAAATTTAGTGAGAGGTTCAGCCAAGAATGCGTTGTGAAAGGGTCTTGAAGTCATACAAATCTCTTGGCTCCTGGAAGAGGCACATAGGCTAAGTAGGTCTTTGGCTTTTTTTCTGAGGGCTGTGGGAGCAAAGAAAAGAGATTGTCCATGCTTCACCAGATTGTATGAAAAGTCTTTTTTTCATTGTATTTTTTGATATTTTCCATTGCTTTGGAATGTATCATTTCTCTGCTCTTTGGTAAGTCACACAATACACATTTCTCATATAACTGTCACTGGAAATTATGATTCATATATATATATATATATATATATATATATATATATATATATATATATATATGGTTTCTTTTGTCATTTAGGTTGGAATTAGACCTTCAGGTCTTAATGTTTTTCTGGTATATGAATTTAAAGGATTTTTTCTTGAACTGCTTTATATTTTAAAATGAGCTTTCTGTTTATTTAGCTTATACATTTCACCTTGTGCAAATTTACTAATGAGAATTCCAAATGATGGAAACTCTTAACCTAAGCAAATGTGATCCTGATTCTGACAACTTCAGGGATGGTACCATACACTGTGTTGTGTTCTCATTTATAGAACACTGAAACCTGAGGGCATTGGGCATGTTAGTTGGGTCATTGTGCAAAATTTCCTTTCTGTGCAGGGACATAAATTCTACTTTATTATAAGACACCTTGAATAGATTTCTTAATTTTTAGTTATATTTTTCCACACACATCTTTGATTTTCTTAGTCAAACTTTCACTTTAACTATTTTTCATTTTCCACTGATTTCACAGCAGTTAAGATAGAATTAAACGGTTGGAAGACAGTGCAGAGCGGGACGTAGAGGAGCATAGGTTATGGTGCCACTTTTGCATGAGTTCAAGTGTAAGCACTGGCTTCAGTAATTATGGATCCTGGGACAATATTTAATATTTATTTTCTATATCTTCTAATAGATAATAATAGCGATCACTGGGATCTTGCTTGTGGGAACCTAAATTCAGGAGGCTGAGACACTTACTTGCACCTGCGTCAGTTTAGGTTCCCGGTGTCTGCACTGACGCTACTAATCCCAGCTCAGTGACCTAGGCTGCCTTTCTTCTGAGGATGGTCATGATCACCCTTTCCTCTTCAGTCCTGAGTTACTCTTCCAGAAGAGGAATTCAGGCAGGTCCTCGAGGCTGTCAAAGAAGAAGTCAAAGATAATTAGTAACTTTTGGTGATAATCAATGGTGTTCTGGTAAATGTTAAATAATTTTTAGCATAGAAATCCTATAAAATTATCTATTTAATGTAGCTTTTTAAACTTCACTATTTTCTCTTTTGTGTGTCTGTGGCTTCTGAGTAAAAAGGTTAATAAATGTTTTCAATAAAATCTTTAACATTAAATTAAGTTGAAGATGAATGTGCTAGAAAAAAAGAGAAACATCCACTTTATGATACATTTGTTTCCCATTCTACATAAAACATACAATTAAAAGAATCAAAAAACAACATCAAAATTTTCTGAATTATTATTTTCTTTTTGTCTGGATCTGGGCACTTGCGGTGGCTGAGAGGCCATTTAGTAACCGGGCACACCTGTCCCCAGTTGTGAAGGTTGAGATTTGTGTTTCCTTCGTGGGACTGGAGCACATTTTAATTTGGTTTGTTTTACTTTCTTACTTTTTCTGTAGCTTATTTTCCTACCTACCTATCAGCAGGTGTTCGGGTGACAACAACATCCAAAATAATTCCAGGAAAGTGTATAAATTGGCTGAAGAGCAGCAGGAGCCATCATTTTATTTTCCTCTCGTAATGGCGTGGGACTAATCGGGTTGCAGCCACCTTGCTGCTGTGGACTTGGGACGCGGCACTTTTTGCTGCATAATTGCGTGTCATAATACAATCACAATGAGACGTATATGGGACACTATGATGTCATATCTGATTTTAGTTCTGAGCCTGTATGTCCATTATCCATCTATCCCTCAGCCCTGCAGCAGAATCACACTTCACTCTGACATCCTGAGCTAACGTCCTGCGTGCACACGACTGTCACTAAAAGTCATCCTTGAAGCTAACAGGGCCCAGGATCTTACCTGTGAGCCCTAACTATCTGACGCTATATCTGAACTTATTACAACTGCGTGGATACAAATGCGTCTGCCAGAAGAAGGATGGATGCTAAGAATATGGGTGATGCCACCTCACTTTTCAGGACACACATGATTGACGGAATAGCTAGTCTCATGAGGTTAGATTAGGGATGCCACTGAACCTCTTCTATGTAACCCATAGACCCTGAACTCAAGACATTTGTTTTATGTATACATTAGCATATTCATGAATATTGTGATGCTGTTTGGCATGTGCTGTGATTCCACTATCTCCCAGCAGGAAAAAAAAAATAAAATAAATGAGGCCAAGAGTAACCAGCTTTGGCGGGGGGCCTTAGCTCAGTGCCTGTTTTGCAAGTGCAAGGCCCTGGGTTTGACTCCCCAGCACCATGTAAACTGGGTGAGTGGCACAGGCTTGTAATCCCAGCGCTTGGAAGGCTGAGACATGTGATGTGTTACACGTTTGAGGTCAGTCTGAGCTACATGGCAAGTTTGGGACCAGCCTGAATTATGGAGCAAGGGCCTGTCTGCCCGCCCCCCCCCCACCTCCCAAAAAGACTGTCTTCTATACTGATAATAATGATAATATATGTGCTCACATACAGAAAAATATGCAACCTTGCATGGATTTAAGGTTTGAGTAATTCAATAGCAGCTACACAAATTTTATTTTTGATAAGTTAATTTAATGCCAAGAATGGAATATCTCTGTTGTGTTTCATTCATCAGAGATACCTGCGTGATGTCAGGAAGGTTTCAGAGTGTTCAAATGCTCTTTATTGTATATTTGATGGGCACCTACTATAACTAGGTAGGTGCTACCTGGTCTAGGCTGTGTTATTTAGTAATAATTTAGACAGTCATCGTCTAGGAGAAGCTCTTCCTGCCACTCACCCTGTTGTCTGTGGGTATAGACATCTGGGTCAGATTTAGAACCATGTAGCTTTAGGACACACGTGCATGGGCGGCTTCTCCCTTCATTGTGAAGCTTGTCACTGTCACCACAAAGGGTACGTTCATCTATTCAACACAAATATAGGCCACATTCCCTGCTCTGCCCCCCCCCCCATTTTTATTAGTGTGTATATGTGCTACAGACGGTCACATTAAACTTGAAAGTTTTGTGCACATACATATTTCAACAACCTCACATTCCCACTCCCTTTCTCTCCCTCCCTTTTGCTAGAAACTTTTAGTAGCCCACAACCAAGAGGACATCTCTAATGTTACAAATTCCACAACTTCTGTATTACAGACAAACTCATTAGGCCAGAGAGAGCTCTGAACTCACTCTCAATACCTTTATCACAATAGTATCACAATAAAGATTGTATAGCCATGCTATTACTCCAAAGGCAGAGGATGCTGGCCAAGATTCTGTACACTATTCTGTTTTCCAATCTTCACCTGCAAGAGCCATTTCTACCCTCTTTTCACAAGGCATTTGTTGTGGTTTGGATCTAGAGTATCCCCGCAAACCCTGTGTGTTTAGATGTGGAGGGACACCTGTGGAGCCGTGTGCTTTTGGGAGGTGGGGCCTGGCCGAAAGGGTTGGAACACTGAGGCTTGACAAGGGAAGGGTGGATCCCTAGGGCAACACCTGAAAGGATATAAGCTACTTCCGCTTTCCTGCTGCATTGGCTTCCTGTATGCAACGTAATGAGGATCTGTCTCTGCCTCCACCTCCACCATGTGCTTCCACCATTGTCCATGAATAGACTGAGACCTTATAAAACTGTGAGCTAAAATTAATGCTTCCTCCCTTAAATTGTGATTGCCAGGTATTGAGTCACAGTGACGAAAAAATTACTAAGGTAGCATTTATCTTATTTTACTAACATAGTTCTATATAATTTGGGTTTCCAGAAAGCACATGAGGAAGTTTTATTTCAGACTGAGTTTCAGCACTCACCCTTCCAGTCATCTCTGTAGCCCCTTTTATTGGTTTGTATTGTTAGAATCCTCTGAATCCTTAATTGTTTTCTTTGTCCCTGAATTGTTACCCCTTTTTGTCCCTTGTACTTCCCCTGACAAGTAAGCGTATCTCTAAGCTCCATGATGAATGCGGAAATACTGAGCTCACATAGCAGTGTGAGAAGAAAAATGATGAAACAAGTGCAATCTCTATTCAATGATGCGACAATCAATTTGGTACACACTGAAAATAATTGTGGAAGATAATTGCATTTTTACCTTTCCGGCACCATGTACAGTCACGCTCTGATTGCTCAGCTCTCATTTTTGCTATGCCATTGTCACTCTTCTTCCCTGTCCTTTCTGCTTTTTTAGCTGTTTGAGCAGTGACAGTCATATGGAAAATAAAGAATAAAGGAAAGAAATGTTTAAAAAAGAGAGAGATTGGATGTCAATGACCATTTCCAACCACTGGAGACATCACCGCTCTGACTGCATGTGAAATTTTAGGCATGGTGTGGTCTTTAGCCGGTGGAACTGAGGTGGCTTGTCTTTTTTTCCAGTAGAGGAGAGGTCTGAAAACTAAAACTTTGATTTTTTCCGGTATCCAATTATCTGCTCAGTCCTATTGCTGTGGAAGCCAGGTAGATAGCATAATACCTCTTACTTAATCATAGTGAGGGCTGGCGTATCCATGCTCTCAGGCTACTGAGAAGTACTTTGACATTATGAAAAAGGGCCTAGAATGTAACCACAAAGAATACAGGGAGTTAAGAGTTAGGCTGAGAAGTGTATTGCTCAGAAAAAGTGATCTTGTGTCCCCTTACCTATTGACCTATTACTGTACAACCATTTCTTTGTACAACTCATTAAACGTCAGAGACTTTGAAGGGATGGGTCTAATGTGGTGGAACTTTACAAGTTCAGGCAGGAAAAATATATTTATGGGCCAGACATGCAGCTCCATGGCTGTGTGCTTAGTCTGTGTGCTTTAGGAAAAGAAAAGTAGCCACTTATTTTTTTGAGACAGGATCTTGCTCTGTAGCCCAGGCTGGTCCTGAACTTGCTATGGAGCCTAGGATGGCCTTGTTCTCATGGCAACCCTCCTTCCCCAGCCTCCCAAGTGCTGGGATTACAGGCTGTTAACAAATTATAGTTAAATCCGTTCGCTGATTCTCATCTGGATGGAGGCAGGTAGAGAGATGTAGGTAATAGCTGTTGTTTGCAGAATAATGCTACAGTTGTTGGAAAAGTAGTTACTTTGCTTCTGGTGCTGAGAATGAGAATTATAATTTATCATTGTTCTTGTGTGCAGAAGAGGAAGGACATGTCTAGAAACACCAAATTAAATATGAAATATCAAATTGTAGAAGTACTGAGAGAAAATATAATTTTGTATCTAATCAGCAGAGAGAGGATAACTTCAACTTTTAAATAATATTAGGAAGAGAGAAAATATGTTAATACACACAAGTGAAAAATATCTTTATGATGAAAAAACAGTAAAAGATAAGAGAGACCACACAGATTTACACCAGATATAACACAATTTAATATCTATAAAATATTAAGGATGCCCTCAAAGTTATGAGAAAACATTAAGAGTGCAAAAGATGAGCAGGCAAGAGGCAGATAGGACACTTTGGAAGAGGAAATACAGTTGCCACACAATAATAAGTGAAATCGTTCATACAATCAAAAGATGAAAATGCATCAAAGAGCACCATTAAACAAATTTAAAAAGTTGGTAGCACCATGCACTGTCAAAGTTGAGGTAGAACTAATATGTATGTTTTAAATCAGAAAAGCTTAGTTGTAAAGTAAAGTAATTGTGTTGACAATAAGCATTCCCTATGTCTCAAAAATACAAAGACTTTTCTGAGAATTTACTGAAAAATAAATATCAGTATTTTTTAATCCAGCCCAAAGAGTGAGTTATGTGATGTCTACCTCTCACATAAAGCTGAGACAGATCCAGTGGTAGAGTTACACAGAGGATGTACCAAGGGAAGTGCTCGCCGGGGCACATGAAAGTGGTGGTTTGCACTTGTAATTTTAAATTTCTTTGAAAATAGGCCTAAGAGTCGGCTCTTTACTATGGGAACCAGGACAACAATCATAGCAGGCTCTCAGCCAGTTATTCACGGCTGGTAGCGTCCCTGAACACCTGTGGTTAAATCCGAAGGCCCTGCCTTCTTCACCTGGGAGGCTATGTGCTTATGTCTTAAGTCTTCTTCCCTCTTCTGTCATCCTAAGTTAGAATTCCTGGGGGGTGGGGGGGTAATCCTTCCACTCACTGACAAGGAGTTCATGTGTTTGCAGAGCTTTAAAGTCTTCAGTGGGTATTTTCACAAGATTTCCAGCTAGAAGGTGAACAGAACAAATCTTTATTTCCTGAATCACGAGAGATTTAAATTACAGGCAAAAATGAATCAAGGATTTTTCTTTTCTATGTCGCTGTGCTTACACTGTCTGTATACTTAGAACACATCGAGCGGTGCATTGAATCTCTTGGTGGCATTTGTCTTCAGTCAGTTATGCAAAGGTCTTTGTCGCTGTTAGATGGGGAGGGAGATAGGTGCTGTATCTCACTTGTTAATAACTTGGAAGGTGAGTGCTCCATTGTGACTGGCTAGAGCATCAGTTTAGAAAGATTCCTCACCTAGTCACTGCCTGCTGCATGGCCTTTTCTCACTTACTTTCTAATGGGGTGAGAGATATTTCTAAAGCAATTAACTGGGTACATTAGAGAATGAGGACATAAGGGTTCTGTCATTGCTGTCAGTCCTAGAAGGCATCCACACTCTGTACTCGTATATCCTGGCTTTCCATAGTACTTGTAGGTACTTGATTGAGGATATTTGTAAAACAATATTCTAGGCGTGGAAATCCGCATTAAACTGTATGTGTATGCATTTTACCATTTGACAGATGTTGCCAAATTGGCCTTTAAGAAGGTGATATCAATTTAGCATCACTGCCAACAGATGGTCCTTAGCCATGCGAACCATTTGTCCTTGTACTCTGGCAATTTTTTTTTCATAGAATGACTGATATTTTATTTTAATGGATTTTTATATATTAAGGAAATTAGCAATTTGTCCTTGGTTCAGACTGTTCACATGTTCTACAGATTTATTTTGTTTGTACTATGCATATTTTCCTAGTAGAAAAATTTTTATTTCCACATGGTCAAATTTGCCAGTCTTTTTACTTCATGGTTTAACACCTTTTGCCTTTTAGCAGAAAATTCTTTACTCAAAGCTTTTGTGAGCACGTGTGTGTTTGTTTCTTGGATACTTTTATATTTTTAAATACTTAAATATTTGATTCTTTTGGGTTCTGACTTAGTATAGAAAATACATGTTTTTGATGATAATTGTTTTCAAATTATCTATTACCCATGGATATTATTGATATAAAATATTGGTTTCATAATATCCTAAATTTTTATCTTTTTTGTATATAATTCTCATTTCTGTGTTCTGTATCTTTAAACTCTCTATTTTTATCTCCAGTACCAGGCCGCTTTTGTTACTGTAATGTACTTTCCTACCTGGTAGGTCTCATTTCTGCTCAGTAATGATCGTACATGTACACATGGGGGAGCAGTGGAGACTTGGAGACAACTCATGGGAGTTTTGTAGTTCACTTCACTATGAATCCTGGAATCTCCTTTTTATGGCAACCAACACATCTTTGGTGATGGCATTCCTCAGACATTATGTTTCTTCATTTTTTGCTTATACCATCGTAAGTGTGTTTTATTTCTCCTGGACCCGTGATTTTCTATTGGACTGTGGTCGACTATAAGACCACAGACCTCTGCTCTGGGATACAAATGTAAAAGGTGAGTGTCAAGAGAGGGCGCGTTTCTAGAGCTCTACAGAGCCTGAAGGCTTTTCCTACAGAGGGAACGCTTAGGAATGCACACCCTTGCTGCGTCAGGATGTAAGAACAAGACCCCTAATGAAGGCTTTCCAGACTAAGTCAGCGTGGCACTGTGATTGTGTGGGGCGGTACGGAAAATATCTAGTGGCATCCATGGGAACAAGAGTCTCAAGAGGCCCAAGAAATAGTGACTCTGAAAAACATTTAGGCACTTTGTGAGATTTTGTGAAGTCTTATATCAAATTTGAAAGCAGCTATTACTTGAAGCATTGTCTACTTTGCCCTCAGATTATTCTTTTTATTAGTTGTATTTGTGATATGTAACAATTATGCTCAACTTAAGGAGCTGGTATACGTACATATCACACCTTCTATATGTTCTGGGAAGTATTTTCTGACAGCATCTTTCCCCAGTTTTCCCACACCAAGGTAGCTTTTCTGGTGTATTCAAGGTGCATTCTTACCTTTTATGCCTCATCTTCTAGAAGCTGTTTTCTCTTTTTGCTTATAAAGACATAAGCTGAACTTTCTCTAAAGACTTGTTTGCAATACTCTTTAAGTCTTTTTCTGATTGAATGGAATTTAAAAAACCAAAACTTCTAAATATTTGGAATTGTTATCAAGACAATCATGCCAGTTTTCTATGGATGTTATGCTGAGTTAGCATTTAAAACAAAAGAAGAAAACATCTAAAGGGAAAGCTTAGCAAAAAAAAAAAAAAAAAAAAAAAAAAAAAAAAAAAAAAAAAAAAAAAAAAAAAAAAAAAAAAAAAAAAAAAAAAAAAAAAGCAAAGAACCAATGCCAGAAGAACAAGAAAATGACAGGATTTGGTAAAAATCTTACAATAATTACTCTCAATGCTAATGTCTTAACTTTGCATTGTTTTCTTCTATTGCCTTCTTTACTCCATAATTCTGAGGTTGCTTCTTTTTGAGTCTCCCAACAGTTCTTGCCTCTTTGTCTTTCAGTCCTCTGGACCACATTTTCCCATTTAGTAACCTAATCTTCAAGTTTATTCTCAAAATTATTGAGTTGCTTTCTAGTTTTTTTATGTGAGTTTTCATATTTTAGAGTTCAACTTTGAGGTTATTTCTCTACTGAAATATTCCTTTGATTCTTGCATTGCCTTGTTTATGTGTTTATGTGTTTATTTGTGTCTTCTTCTTTTTATAGTCCTTAAACTTTTTATCCATCAAGACTGTTGTTTCTTCGATTATATCACCTTTGAACTCCCAGAGAATTACTTGCATTTGTTTAAGCATATCTTGTTTGAGTCCTTTGGCTATTAGGTACACTTTAATTTTTGACTTTGTTTCCTGTAGATTCTATTACTTTAGGACTTATGGTATCAGCTTCTAAGGAGGTAGGCCTTTTGAAGATGATTTATTGCCTTGATTGCCTATGGCTCTATTGCTGTGTGTTGTAGACCAGGTAGTGTCCAGGGACTGTCTCTACTATGCAGATTATTCTGTTAGAATATTTTTTGAATTTGTTTGAAATTGTTCAGATTTTAGTAGTTATGTCTGTTTTTAGCTGATTCAGCTCTTAATTTGGGGGATGTTCTCAATGACCACCCTTCTGCTGGTTAATCTCCATTTTTTTTGGTGACAGAGGAGCAGATTGCAGAACTGGGTAGGGTCTGGTGGTTTGGTTTGCTTAGGCTAAACCAAACCACTAGAAGTTAGCAACCCTTCGTGAGCCTCACCCACTATTCCCTCTTTCAAAGTGGGACAGATATTCCTATCTATAATTGGCTTAGTTACCTTCTTGTTGGTGGGACGAAACACCTGACACCGACAACTTAAGGGAGGAAAGATTAAATTTAGCTTGCAGTTTCAGAAGGCCATTCACGGGTATTCAGCAATGTTGGAAATATATGGCTGGAGCTGGAGAGCTGCTCACTAGCATTGCAGATAGAAAGCCAAGTTCAGCGAGAGTGAGTTGACGTTTGGAGACTCAGGCAAGGGTAGAGCTTTTCTAGGAAGAAGCAGTTAAGAATGTTTCTTCTTCCTTCCCTTACTTGGTTCGACCTGACAGTTGGGCCCCATATATCCCAACTGGGTGGCCCTTCCTCACTTCCTGACTCACAAGTCAATAGCACACACCTTAAAGCAATATCCTGGCTTCTCCCAATCTCAACAAGTTGACGCAGTCTCTCCAGGTAAAACCCTAAGCCTTCAACCCTTCTAGTCAGGTCCCATCTCCCAAAAGCACATGGTTCCGTAGATATCACACTATATCCAATACATGAGGCTTTTGAGAAACACTTCAGATCCAAACCATAACTATTAATGCATATTAGTTGTACTTATAACAAAATATTGATTCATATAACCATTCCGTTTTGAACATTCTAAATGTGATCTAATCTACTAATAGAGATATCTATACAGATGGGTATTACAGTAAAAGAGTTCGTTCAAGATACCACTAAATTATTGTTAATAACATAGAGAAAAATCTACCTTACTCATCTATTTCTAGATAAATGGTGTATGATTACGGTTTCTCTACATGTCCATCTCTATGGTCATGGGTTATTAATGCTTAACAGTACTATTAGTAGCAGTACTATTATTAGTACTATTAATAGGGAAAGAACAGATTAAGACTAAGGGTTAGCTTTGGAGGTGTGATAGAAAAAAGAAGAGTATTTATAGAATAGAGTATGACAGAGCTCCAATCCCAGATCAGAGAATCGTGAATAAATTTAAGCCCCATGAACAAAAGTAAGAAGAGACAGGGAGATTTATGAGTAAAACAGAGTATGCCTTTAGAATCTATAGAAAGGCTTTTAAAAAGGGTCTAAAGAGCTAGTCAAGACAGAAAGAAATGTAGAAACTAACAACAGAAAGAAAAGAAAGGGAAAAGAAGATACAAAAAGAGAAAAAAGAGAAATTCAAGCCCCACAAATCAATAGAAGAGAAACAGCAGTTCAATATGCCCAGAGAAAGTCTTTAAAATGAAGCTAAATTCCATTTGAGAAAAAAGTTACCTCTTACCCTCCTGTTTTGTTTGTATGGTAGTCTCCATATCCAGAACTGTGGATCCAGCCATCTGAGGAGGGTGGCACAGTCAGCTTTCTCTCTTCTTCCTGTGATCCAGTCTGTTTAAGCCTGTCAGTAGACAAGAACTCCAGCACCGGCACAGATGGGGCCTTTCTCTGCCTCTGCACCGCAGCCAGGATGACTCAGCATCCCGTCACATGGCAGCCCAGGAGTGCTACTGGGGTGCGGAGCCACAAGATTGCCTGCTGATTTTTAGGCTATTGAATTTGCTGCAGAGCTCCCCACACTGGACTCCTGCAGGCTCACAGACCAAGGACTGGCCAAGCATGGAGGTTCTTTGTGGCTCCAGGCCCCATCCTAGGCCCTCTCTTTGTCCAGGACCTTGCACTCACTCTCAGCTGATCCTCAGTGCCCTGCCTCCTGCAGTCTGGTCACATTTCAGGTCTAGTAAGTCCTCCACATTTCCAGGTAGGGCTACAACGGCAATTTCTTCACCTAATCTCAGCCTTCCAGCTGCACCACAGAGGCACTGACAAAACATTCTCTGTCGCCATCTTGTCTCCACCCCTTTTATCAAAAAATGTTTTAAAATTATGAATGATGTTGGAGTTTGCCCACATATTCTCCTGCATCTCTTGAGATGATCATGTGGTTTTTTTGTCCTTGCTTTTGTTTATATGGAATATTACATTAATTGATTTATTATGTTGAGCCATTCTTGTACCACTGGAATGAAGTTAATTTGATCATGATATTGGTATCATTTTGTTTTCAAGTGTGTCTTCAAGGATTTTTATACTGATATTCATTAGGAATATTGTCCTACAACTGTCTCTCTCTCTCTCTCTTTCTTTGTCTTTCTTTCTTTCTTTCTTTCTTTCTTTCTTTCTTTGTGTTTTTCTTTCCTTCTTTCTTTCTTCTTTCTTTCTCTTCCTAAAGTGCAGGAGGTGCTTTTATTTTGGAACCAAGCATAGAACAGGAAAACCTTCTGCTAACTGGAAGGGGGCTCTGAAGTAGACTGATCTTTCCTTTCTTTCTGTAGCATCAATTTTCCCATTTGATTTTCCATTGTCTCCGTGAGGTATGCCTTGAAATAGACACAGTAGAACAAACTTAGCAATTAGCATGATGGCAGTGTCTGTAGAAATTCTTGCATTTCCTGTTTCTATTAAAGAAAGAAAGAGTCACTTCAAAGAAAGAATCCTTCTCTTTCAGTTGGAATTTAATCCTTTCAACTGGCAAAGCAGACAGTAGTTCCTTTGAGAAAATAAAAACTTGGAAGAGATGGGAGAACTTGGAAGTAAAAGCAAGTAATTATCTGACTCAATCAGAGAAAGGGCCAACCCTAGTGGGATGTTGCTGCCTAAATTAGGCTGCACAGACTCAATCACACAAAGCTAACAGGCGATATACCCAACATTCTAAGCCATAGAGAACACAGGCTACACTGGGAGTGTTTCACTTGTCATAGAATTTTCAGAAAAGCCCCTAGACAGAACGATGTTAACACAGAAACACCAGTTGATCTCATGGCTGATTCTTTTTTCAGGCTGCAAGTGATTTGATACTGATTTGGATGATGAACATGTGGCTGAGAGATAATCTGAGGCTATCCCTGGTCTAGCTCCGAACTTACGATCGGAACCTAAGAAAGGACCTGAATGCACTAGAGTCCTTCTAAGAGAACGAAGGAGAAAAATGAACATTTTAGCTGCTATGGCAACAGGTGCCACTTACATCTAATTTTTTTTTCTGGGAGAAAATATCTACTCAGTATCTGAAGTTGATGCAGAGCAGGAGCAGGAGCAGGAAACATGTGATCCCAAGACCTTCTGGCCCAACCTCTGTATGGAGGATTTAATAGCAATAAAGCCAGAATTCCCAGTGCAGGGAATTTCCATTCCCTCCACTAATTATATCTGCATACAGAGTTACAGCTAAGAAATTTTGAGGAAATCTAAACCACAGCATTCTTAGTCAATTTCCCCTGACAGATAAAAGATAGAAACTTGTATTAAATATAAACACCGGGTCTCTTATTGTTCTCCCAAAAGCAACATCTTTCACAGGAAAAGCTAATACAGTTGTCTCAATGCTGAAGTGATCAATTTTTAAAACTTGGACTTGGAGAAATATATCCTAATTCTTTGGTAATTGTGTGGCTATATAAAGTTAAATAAAAACCATTATTATTTTTCTCATTTTCAATGATGATGTTTAAATATATCAATACCCTCTCTGTGGCATTTTTCTCTCTTCTTCCCTTCCTTCACTTATTTATGTACTCAGCTATAGCCATATGCTGGATTTAAAACCTCTCTTAAGTTTGAAAGAAATCTTTGGTTCTGTGCACGTCATTTTAAACTCCTTTGAGAAAAAAAAAAACCCTATGAATTATGGATGTTGTTAAGGGTTCTTGGGTCACTTTGCTGAGTCAGGATGCTACTGAGGAAGCTGGAGATGTGGCATGCCTTACTCAGCAGAGCAGCCACAAGCCACACATTTCAAGTGGCCTGACAGAAGTTATGGATCCCTGGGTACAGTTAGAACAGCCATCTTTCTGGAAAACATGAGGAATATAGAGGACACAATTTGGAGAACGGCTTGGTATCAGCAAGGTTCATTAAGGACAGATTTTATAATATGAAAAGTCCAATCCTAAGATTTTGCTCATTAATTCATTCATTTTATCATTCATTTGCTCATCTGAACACACAACTACTACTCACTTCTGTGTTCCCTATGACCATGACAGGAAGCAAAATAGACAAAATATTCCCAAAGAATTTATAACTTGAGGAGGAGCTGTTAAACAAATGAAAGGATTACATTTTTTGTTCAAATCTCATAAAAGAAAACCACATCGTGTCTAACAACTTAAAATGTGACAATTAGCCTAGAGCTGAAGGTTGAATCATTCTCTGTATCCTATTGAAATTTCTAGTTCCATGTTAAAATTGTGATAGAACCTTGTGTGCACACGGATTGTGAAAAATAGTGATTTGATACTGATTGTGAAAAATAGTGATTTGATAAGGAAGAAAACAAAGAAAGTTAACAGCGATTTTTCACATATAAACTTTATTAAAAGGAAATCCCAACAGCTCTTGCATCTCTTCAGAATAGACCCAAAGCTAAAAACTTTCACTTGTATCTAAGAAGGAAATTTGTGTCATGTGGCTAAGAAGTAATTGAAAGAAATGTAGAGAGGGTGAAAGTCAGAATGAAGTTTGTCCCGTTGGCTGTGAACCTGTCTGTGGGACAAGGAAATCATCAACAAAACTCTTACTGTACTGTGCTCTTTTGGTTCTCAAATGAACCCAGCATCTGTTTCATGCCCCAGTGTAGATTTTAGTGAAGTGGAAGGCTCTATATTCCATGCTTACCACACAGTTTTATATAAAAACTGGACAGCATCTTCCCTAGTACCAGGAAAAAGAAGGAACTAAGCAGAAAAAAGAATAAAGACAATCAAGACAAATTGTGGTTTTGGAATAAACATAATAATCATCACATGGGTGGAGGAGAAAAGACTGGTCTTAGAGCAAGACCTGAGAAGTTTCTTTCTAATTTCATATTGTGTGAAATCTCAGCAAGAAGGAATGATCTCAGAAGAGAGCACATATCAAGAAATGAAGTTTATCATATAATATTTGATGCACTATTTGACATTTTTTATCTTTGGATATATTTTGGAGTCTTGTCGGGGGTTACAATAATGCCTAAGGGTAGACAGGCTCACGGGATTGCTTGTTGATCTACCCGGGTACTGTTAGTCATATTAATTTGGGATTTCATGTTCTGTCGTCATTGTCCCGATGCCCCAGTGGTCTTGAGATGGCAGCTGATATCTAGCGTGCTATCTAGTGCTATTGTATGATGATGCTCATGGAAACTTTAATGCTAAAGGAGAAGCAACATGATGAGAGGAATCAAACCTGAATAAATTCATGTGTTTAAGACATTTAAAAAATGTACTAGCTGATGATAAGCTTCAACAAGGCAGTGAAGAAATTGGTTAGCCAAGAACAATAGTCTCTTTTCTTCCATTTGCATCACAAACCCTACAGAAGAGATGATAAAGATCAAGGTGACAGGCAAGAGAGAGTTAAGACTTGTTTATCACTTTCATTGTGACAGATTTTTGTGCTGGGGTTTGGGTTTCAGCATCTCATTTGCTTATCAAAGCACACATTATTTCTGTTATTAGTTTTTTTTTCTTTTTTTGCACCTGTTAGAAGACCAAGAAGCAGAAATGCTATGTAACGTTCTCTAGAATTATACAGCAAATGATAGAACTAGACTTATAACCCAGGAATATTAGCTGTCAAAATCCATGACTTTTCTAAGCCTTTGAAGGAAACAAGAGAGAAAGGTTGGGAAGAATCCTAAGATTCTGCATTCTAAGTTTCTAAGACTCTAGGTAAGAGGTCAGAATGAATCTTTGGAGGCACAGATCTAAGTCAGAAATCATACAATGTGAGACAAAGTCGTTATCACATATGAGGAGACTGAGCTGCAGAAGTAAGTAGAAATAGAAGCTATGAAAACCATTAAATGAACAAGTCTGACATTCATGTTACATTTCCACATGGAATCAGGAAACAGTGGTGTTGAGAAGTTGAGGGACAAGCCATTGTGACTGGATTCTGTTCTCAGCTCTTCTTACGTGTCATGTGGCCTCTCTCAGATTTCCTTATGCATTGCATAGAGCTAATAATACTGGCATGCTTTAGTTATTGGAAAGAGATTGACACGGAAAGTAGTAATAATAAGCAGGCTCTGAAAGTAGAATCACCTGCACCAGACTTGGAAACCAAACAAGCCGATCAGCGCAGTCAGAGGTTTATGAACACTGACAGTTAACTATAGGAAGCAGAAACCTAATCAGGTACATTGTAAATGGACAGTCCGAACGAAGGGGCAGAGAAATCATGAGTGATTTCCAGTCCTGTTTTATTTTTTAGAAAAGTGTTCAATCTTGGATGAGGTAGCTCTTAAGGTCAGCGAATTTCCTTTGACCTATGTCGTGCTCATGGAAGAACCCTATGTACTTTAAGGATTATTAAGGTTTTTTGTTTGTTTAATAGCCTCCCCCCCCACCCCATTTCTCTTCGTACTGGGTGTTGAACCCAGGGCCTTCACATTGCACATTGACCTACATGCCTGGCTTGATTTTTAGGTTTTGATTTAGAGACAGGATCTTGCTAAGATGTTAAGTTGCCCAGGCTTAATTTGAACTTGTGACCTGATACTTTTCCTGAGAAGGGGTGTTCTGGCTCTGATCACGGTAAATGCTCACGCTTCCTTCTATCTTATCGTGTAAATTGTCTGCTACTGTGTAATGACTTATCTCAAAACTTAGTCGCCTAAAACAACACATTATATTTTAGTTTGTGTGGGTCTGGAATTTGAGCTAGCTTGACTGGGTTCCCTCAGAGCTACACACAAAGCTGCAGTGGAGATGTAAGCAGGGGTGATACTGTCTACAGTGCTATAGTTGGAGCTGGAGGCTTAATTCAAGGGGCCCCCAGGGCAGGGTCCATTCCCAAGCTCACTTGAGGCTGAAATGTGTTTCAATTCTCTATTGGATGTGTGTCTGGAGGTCTTAGTTTTTTGCCAGCTATTGGTCAGAGGTTGCCCCAAGGCCTTGTCTGGGGTTGCTTTCAACCACAATAAACAAATAAGAAAAGAAAAACAACAACAACAACAAAACAAGAGAACAAACCAGCAAAAGAAATCACACCCCTTTTTTTCTTACTTCCTATCACTTTTTCTATATGATATTTATTAGAAAAAATATGAAGCGCAGCCCACACTTAAGAACACGAGGCATAAACAAGAAGAGATAGAGCTTATTGGGACCATGTCAGAGGCTGCTGCCTGTCATACTTATCTACCTACAAATTATTGTTGCAAAGATAGGCACCCATCGTGATTATTCGGGACTAATGCAGATGACCACTTAGAAAAAACTGAAGCACCTTTCAAACATATTCTCTGTAAAGGAAATATTTAGCTGTTTGTTTTCAATTGATGAGTTATGGCAAGTGGATCAGTCCTCCTGGTTTTATTTAGAACAGTAAAACAGCGGTCACTATACAGCTTTGCCCTGCTGTGGGCCCCGAAGCGGTTCTCTATTTGAGCAGCCTGCTTGCGAGCAGGCCCAAGCGAATCATGTAAGCCAAGATCCCTTGACATATGGCTTTCAAAGTATATTTACACTCCATGTGGGTCAACAACCTTGATATTTGGCCGAGGTCCCTGAGCAGATGATGGAAATATTTTATCTCCCATTTATGCCAACTCTCGTGTGTAGATATTTCAACTCAGAGAACGAGGATTCATTGGGGGGCGGGGGAGGGGTGTGGAAGAGGGCAACCGGGAGGGTGGAGAGGAGAGGAGCGAAAGAAGGGCAGAGAAACTTTCCACTAGGTCCGGAGCTTCCAAAGGGCTTGGGTCTGAAGATAACAACTGCCAGCAGCGCAGCAAAGAACTTGAGACCTCAGTAATTTTTTTTTAAAAAAATCCAAATATAGTCCAAGTGGGAGAGAAAGAATAACATTTAACTTGTGCCCGCTTTAACGAGAGACCTTGGATCTTTGTGTGTGTGAATGTCATGCCATTTTGTTTAGGAGAAAGGAACAGAAAGGAGCAGCACCTTTCGTGAGCCTTTCTCTCCCAGTTACCGCCAGAAGGGTCAGGCTTATTGACCGAGCCTTAAGAAAAGCGACCATTGCTGTGGACTTCGTCCCTTTTTTTTTTCTTTTTCTCTTTTTGAGACGTTATGATGGTAATGTTAGGTACTTAGGTTTCTGTATAATCAAAACTCTAAGCTGCCCAAGTCCTCATAAGATCCCCCAAGGAGGTCTGTGTCAAGGAAGGAGTCATAAGAGAAAAGGGAGGATGTTAAAAGGGCTGGGTGTGATTCTCTGTGTCCCTGAGCACCCGTTTGGAAGGTAGGTATTGCGTCGCACTGAAAATCTGTTTCCATTCAGCCTTTGCTCGTTGTTGATGGAAGCTCTAGTGATATAAAAGTAGATCTTTGGGAGAGGCTTATCTGACTGTCATCTAAACTGTTTCCTTTAGATGCTACTGGTGTTATGAGATGCTTTATAATGGCCAGTTTTCTTGTTAATTTCCATTCAAATAATGGTCATTGTCTAGAGTATATGGCTCAGCCATGACACTGAAAGCCTTTATTTCTGTGCCAGCATTAACTTTATAATTTCTTTCCAGTTTGGACTGTATTTTCTTCATTTTTTTGTCTCATTATTCTTGTCTATAAAACAAATTTCAGGTTACATGTTCCGATAATATGACAAGCTTGTAAGGAGACTCAACTAAAAGGATTTACACATCTCAGGGCTTGCCAAGTGTATGTGGTTATTAATAAGATTAGTAAGATTTGTTTCCCACAGTCAGGTTTGATTGAGTCTCAAAGAGATGCACTGACCCTGGTGCACAGAGATCTTGGGAATCTGAGAGAAGGAATTGTTCTTTCTATTTGCAGTGGAAAGTGCTTAGTTTCTCAGCCTCTAATTGCTTATCTGTAATAGAGAGATGAGAAAGCACATTTTGTGAAGTTGTTAGAAAGATTAAAGAATAGCACATGCCTAATGTACCTAGCATGTAGCAGACAGTGCAAAAAAGTCATTGTATGTTGACATGAAAAGAAGACGAAAAGGTAGAACATGAAAGGAAGACCATGGAAGAACAGGGACCTCTGACCAACTCCAGCATGGAAGACCATCTACATAAATCCAGTGGACCTATCATTCACATTCCCCCCTAGATCAGGACACCCTGGGTACATGATGGACACAGTCTCTCATGTCTGCTACTTCTCATTTTCATTTACCTTAATTTCTATCCTTTGCCTCAACCTTTGTGCTCAACACTGGAAAGACTCAGGCGAAGTGCATCACTCAGAATCCGCCCACACATCACAGGGAAGTAGAGAGGCAGTTCTCTCTGGGAGTCTGGAGGCTGAGTTTCCTTATGCTCTGTGAGTTGGGCATGAGCTGGTTCACTACCTACTGTCCAAATCGTTTCTCAATCCTGTGGCTAGACAATTGACTTCTTCTGTGGAGTATTGATTTCAATGTTAGTTACATCTGAGTAGAGTCCAAGTGACTCCTGAAATTTTAGTTTCATGCTGCTTTTATTTCCTTTCTGCAAAAATTGAAACATGTTAAACCAGAGAAGCTTTTAGAATCTACCTAGTACGACTTGCTCCACATATCATCTTGATGGGCTCAACATACAGTCCTGTAGCCACTCCTTCTACGTTGTCTTCCAGTCCTCTCAAATGCCCATTGCTCTGCTGTGCACCCAACTTTCAAAACAGAATGTATATCCCCATCTACAGTCACCCCTGATTGTTTTATAGTTTCTGGGCCTATGAGTGCTGCCACGTTGACAATTCATTTCCCAAAAGCTTCTTGAAGCAAGAGGGAGAAGGAAGAAAGAATATTCTGATACATCCTCAGACCCTAAGACAGATTATTTTTCTATTTTGAAGTATTTTGAGTGACAATGAGCATCAATGGAAACAGTGAATTATTAGCTCAAAGCACACAGATGGGTCAAACGATTAATTCTTAGGGAAAACATTCATTAACTGGGTGGATATATGAGAAAGACATCTCAAGGATCTATTTTAATTGGTCGTCACATCACTAGAGAGAAAGGTAAGAGGAAAATGTGAGAAGTTAAAAAAATTTTTTGGCACTTTGGTGGCACCAAACTCTGTGCTGAATCTGTGTGTTTCCCGAAGGGCTGTGAGGGGGAGAAGTCATGCGATCCCAGCTGCCCACCAACAGCTTGTCCACCTTGGGTCCACACCATGATCGTCACTGCCCTGTTTCCATTAAGACTTGCTGTGAAAAAGAAAACCATCCTAGAACCCCTCTACTTTATGAATTAACATTAATATGTTGCGCTTGCTATTAATTGTAGAAGAAAGGCTACGGGGACTTTAGAGCAACAGAAGAGGTATATGGATGAGGGAGTCAATTTTATTTTCCCAGGGAGTCATTTTATAACATTTATACACAGAATACAAACTCTGGTAGGAAGACTGTGTGCTGGAAATTGTTTCCAGAAGCTAATACATCAGTGAAGCCAGCAAAAACATGGAAAAGCAATAATTCTGACTTTTTGAGTAGTTATTGAAAACTATTGTTCAGAAAACCTGTAAGTTTTAGAACTAATTTAACACATATACTCCATTTAGTTCACACCGAAACAAGCTCTGCTTGCTTTGGCAATGCAGCTTGTAATATTTCCCCTTACCAGTAGGGGGAGCAGCAGAGACACTCCTGAAGAAAGAGGTTTCTTTCCCTGGTTTCCGGTGTGGCCGCTTGGATAATTCTTGTGGTGCAGCAACCAGCAGTGTGATAGACGCTCTGATCTCCAGCTTGCTATTTCTTGGAACAGCGCTGGTTCCCCTCTGACCAGCAAGATTTTTAGGCTTGTCCACCTTGCATTTTCCAGCCTCAGTTAATGACCATTTCTCTTCGAGATGGTCCAGCAAGTTCTCATTGGGCCATGTGCATACTTTTTCCAACAAAATCTGGAACCTCGCCTCTGGGACTCCTTTTTAAATTTGTTCCTTCATGGGGTGTCCCCTCTTCCACCACATGGTAGTCGCTGGCTTTCCCTTTCATCTTTCTTTAGGAGTTAATCCTTTATTAATAATAACTTAATATGACAAATTCCCTCTTCTCGCTACTATGTGGTTTCTGTCTTTTGACTGAATTTGATACATCTACAGTATAGCAGATGCTTTTGGTGCCCTGTTTATGTCCACTGTGCACCCACCATTCTATGCCATGTTCAAGGCAGCCCACAGCAGGCACTTGGAGCTCTGTTAAAGCTTGTCTTTTCATTTGGGTGGAGGCATGCCAGGTGTGTCGTGGAGTCCGCATCCTTGGGAGCAACCTTCAGGCGTTGACTGGCTGGGGAGGGGAGCGAACAGTTCATTTTCTCTATCCTTGGGTGGAACGGCTCCTAATCTCTGTGTCCAGTGGCTCTCAAGAGTTCTTCTAGGGTGGCTGAGGCTTGGTTGCTCACAGTGCTTATTTGTTCAATAATATATCACTATTTCTTTCTCTTCTCTTTCTCCCTTCCCTGTTCCATAACCAGTGTGCCCTGAAGTCATTCCCCAAATTAATTATTATACTAATTTTTTTATTTGAGAATGTGCTTCTATGGGAACTCAGATGAAGACATGACGCAGAGCATGAAGTCAGAGAATTGGTCTTGTTCAAAGCCAGATAGCCAAGTGATGGATTTAAGAAGTCAGTTCAACTCATCCTCAACCTTATTCCTTATCTTGTTTTTTACCTCACTATTTATCTTCATAAAGGTAGTTTTTCTTACAATAAGTGCAGACTCACTTTTCTATTGATTGTTTAAAAAACATTTAGATCACTATTCTATGCTAAAGCTGTGCTATTTTTTAACCTTAGAAAATACTGAGTCTCTTGTGGAATTTGAAATATTACTTATACCTGGATCCCACCCAGAAAAACTAAATCAAGGTCTTTGATGTTGGGGCTGGGATTCTGTCTTCGTTACTTTTTTGTTGCTGTGACTCAACACCGAACATTCACAACGTAGGGAGGAAAGATTTATTGTAGATTACAATTTCAGAAGGCCTCAGTCCTTTCATGGGTGGGTGGCTGGAAAATGGTGGAACCACGAAGTGGCACTGGAGCCCAGGCTCCAGGAGACAGAGATGCTCATGGTATGGTGGAACAGAGAGAGACTGGGAGGAAGGGTGGAATCAGCACATGCCCCTCCAGGTCAAGCCCTAAGTTTCCATTGCTCCCAGCCAGGCCCCACTTCCCAACCCTACACAGTATCCATAAGAACATGAATCTTTTGGGGACACCCCAGATCCAAAGTTACAGATTCTTTCAGAATGTTTCCTATGTATCTTGTTAAAAATTAAAATTCTGATTCACTACCTCTGAGATGTATCCAAGATATTTTATTTTGGCTCAGTGGGTTAGATACAGGACTTGCACACTCAGCTACATCTCAGTCTCAGACATTAAAAAAAATTTTTTTTTTGAAACAGGCTTTGTTGCTAAGTCACTAAGTTGCTGGGCCAGGTTTGAGCTTGGCGTTCTGCCTCAGCCTCCTACAGTGCTGGAATTACAGGCACGTGCCACTACACCATGCTAGGCAGATTTTGCATTTTTAAATAAGCTCCCAGACAAAGTTACTGCTGCTGTTCCACAGATCACACTTCAAGAACCAAGAGTCAGAAATGCTATTTCCTTCACTCCTTCTCTGTAGGTCTTCGTGTAAGTTAACTGGAGCTACACTAAGTGACCCGGGTCTAAGGTTCAAACACTTTGTGGATATTAGAAGCCAGTGATAGCTGTTTCACGGGCTGCGCGATTGGAGTGAGAGGAGCTCTCATTGTGCATTTGGACTGCAGGTTACCATGGCAACTTCCAGGAAACTGTGCTTCAGCTTGGGGTCTCCTAGACATCAGTGCCCATCCTTGCCAGGGGCTCCATAGGCAAAGCATCCTCCACGTGGCTGGGGCCGCTCAGAGGGTGCCGGCCCCAGAGGCGTGCTGCTGAGTCAGAGGCCCGGCCTCGAATGGACTGAACACGGACCCTCATGCCACCTCCAGAGACGATTCTCCTTCAGGAAAAACAAACCACTGTGGAGAATAAGACTGCTGCCTAGGGTTCAAGAATCTTAGCCTTATCTCTATCATCTATCTATCTATCTATCTCTGATCTATCTATCTATGTGTATGTATACATGTATGCACACAATCTTATACATATATAGTATTTATGAATGTATATCATATACAGTACACACAGAGAGAGAGAGAGAGAGAAAGAGAGAGAGAGAGAGAGAGCACCAGAGTGTCAAAAGGTTAGGATTCTCTTTACTACAGAGAGAATTCTTTAGAATATCCTTTTGAATTAATATATTAATATGCTGGGGGTTTTTTGAAAAATAAAAAGCACAGGCACGCTTTTTTGTCTCATGTCTTCCCATTTTAGTCTGTGTTGTACTCAAATATATCACATAGGTATGTTCTATTTTTATTAAGCCAAATATTAAAAAAAGCCCTCAGAAGGTTGGCTCCAGAATCAAATTTACGGAGTTCCCAGACTCTCCTCTCCATAGGGGAAACACCTGCGCCGGAAGGAAGGTCTGAGAAGGCATTATTTTGCTGCTAGGATACATTTTGCCCACCCAGCTCTTTTTTTTTTTTTTTTTTTTTTTTGCATGTACAACTTATTTTATTCCCTGAAATGCCACATGTGGATATGCTGGTCTCTGCCTCACTGAGGTGTCTTCAGATCTTTTATGAACTCTTCGCTCAAGCTTCTGTTGAAGGACACAGCCCAAACAGCAGGTGCTTTTAGGACACAAGCCCTAGGGAGTGACATTTAGCTTATTCCATCTGGAGTGACCTTCTTCCTCTGTGGGAAGCTAGGAAAGCTTTGAAGGTGTCCCTGTGAGGTAGCGGACATTTCATCAGCCCAGCTTCTAGACAGTGGAGCTGTGTAGAGTAGGGCAGGACCGTCTTCCACAGAGACAGTTCTAGGTTTCGGCTGCTGGTGCTGACGTCTTCTGTGGCCCCGGGCGGTGGCTATGATAACTGTAAGTGTGTGATTTCTGAAAGGACAGTGAATTTCTATGGAGAAACTTTATGAGCCAAAAACAAACAAGCAAGTAAACAAACAAAAAGCCTATGGGATGTATTGAAACATGTTCATGTTAGTGGAAGCATTTCTTAGATAATTCTGTAATTATACAATATTTTTTAAAAGTCTACTAAAATTCAGATAAATCTACAGCCACGTGGGCTGGGGATATGGAGACTGGGGAGCACAGTTTGCTACCTTGTTGCCTCCTCAAAAACTTTTTAAAACTTATTTTTAAAGATAAATATTGACTACATAGTAACATTGTGAAGAGACTTAAGGGCTGTGACCTGTGCAAAGAGGTGGAAGGCTCTCTCTCTCTTTCTCTCTCTCTCTCTCTGTTCAGGAACTAGCTTGGAGTAAGGAAGGGACAGGGCTGGCAGAAGGAAGACAAGGAACAGAAGAAAAACAGAGGAACTGGAAAGGGAGAGCAGAGAGTAGTCCCAAGCCGAGGCTGGGACTTAGGAAGGACCAAGCAATTGGCAGAGAGGAGAATGAAGGGGTGAGGGGAAAGTCGGAGAGGACAAGGCAGCTGGGAGCTGATACGTGCTCAGCATTAACTCCACGCCAGGAAGTGTGTTTGCACATAAATTACTTCACCCAATCTTACAGAGACCCTGTAAATTAGGTACATTGTAATCTTCAATTTTTGTTGAAGAAATCCAGGTTCAGAAGAGTTTAATAACCTGCCTGAGGTCACAGAACAAGGCAAATTGGTTGGCAGCAAATACCCTTTTGTGCCCCTTCAAAGGTCCTCCTCCTTTTCAATACCATATTGAGTTGGAGCCTTTGTCTTTGCATAAAAAAGAGTGGCCAAAGAAAGCCTTTGGGGCTGTCCGTGAGATGGCCAGTACACGGCTGAGGCTCTAGTTTTGGTGGCTGAAGGGAAGACTGAATTTGGAGACTTTTGTAGTAAAAGCAGTGACTTAGTAAGTTAATACTTCATGGCCAGAAGAGGCTTGGCAAGCCCGGCTTGGAAGCTTGCTATAGATAAAATCATGATCAGGAAGTTGGCCGCTGCACCCAATAGGAGGCCGTCCACAGCAGCTGTCGTCTTCTAAATGACGCTGTTGTTTCCTGCCCATCTTGGGATAAATGACTAGTTTACAAGACTTCAAAAAAAAAAAAAAATAAAAGCCTCCACTTCTTTTTTCTTTCTGAAAAACCCAAGGAACAAGACAACCTATATGGTCCAGATGGTACAGGTGATGCACAGCACATAGCAGGCACTCTAATGTTCTCAGTTTAAGCAATGAGGTGTGTTTTAAACTCTCTTAGGAGAAAAAAGAGAAAATGCTTTCATTTTTAAAAAAAATCAGCGTATTAGTAGGGACTGTCCAAAAATTGTATTGCAAAAAAATTGTCTTTTAAGTGAGACTATTCTAGCTGGTCCACCTTCTAATAGAATCACATCTTCATTATCAAAAGGATAGTTTTATTCCTGAGTGTATTTATAGAATATGTTCTCTGGAACATCTTTATTGGAATCACTTGGAACTTATTATCTTAGAGTGCCAGTGACCTGGTGACCTGATTTCTTTTGAATAAGAATCCCTAGAAATAGACTATTAAAATATTTGAGAATAGTTGACTTGGGTATTAATCAAGCCTCCTAATTACACACTTGTAGACTCAGGACTATCTTTAGTTGAATTTAGATGCTGGTTCATGTCCATGGGTTTTAGTAAGGAATTGGAATTTTGCTCTTAGATTATAGACCAGTATTTCCAAATTATCAGTGTCTATAAGTAAACCAGTTAACTAATTAGTAGGTTCCCAGAACCCACCCAAAAGGACAGAGATTTTTCATTTTAAATATATTCCATATAATCTGATGCAGGCATTTTGTTAACTTCACACCCAGTGTTCCTCTCAAGCAGTCACACGGTCTCTGCGAGGACACTGTCTACTGGGATGAAAGTATTAACTATGTAAGTAGCTCTAATTGTCAGAAAATTCTTATGTTAGATAAATATGAAATGCCACATAACTTATCTTTTTATTGTTTTAAATTGAAACTCTATAGAAGATTTTAGCTCCCAATATTACTTTTCAAGAAAATACATTTGATTAAAAAATGTTCCCTCTGAAATTTGTTTCGTTCCTTCAGTAGAGAGGGGGCAGGTGGGGAGACCCAGAAGAGCACTGATGATGGGGAAACAGGGCCACTGTTTTTGAAGAGCAACAAGGCTTAGAAAATCCAGCACTTAGGAAAACATTGAGTTCTCATTTCCTGAAATAATTACAATATGCAAAACCAAAATTTATAAAAATCAGTCTAAGCTGCAGTCAGAGGGTGACAAGGGAAAAGGCCAATAAAGAATAAAGTGGATTGATTCAGGTAGGGCTGGAGCCATGTGCAAGCACCTGTGGGCACCCTGCCTTCCCCCAGGAATACCCTTGTTCCTGCCCAGCTGTGGTTACGGGCAGGTTCTGGAGCTGGTGCTTAAACCTGTTGATGTCAGCTGGAAGGAGTAGAGACTGATATGACTTGATAACATTTTCCGGGCAGAAACTTTTCAGCTATTTTGCTGGCATTTTCCCAATTTGGAAAGAAATTAATTCTCAGAAAAGTTTCAAAAAGTATTAGGTGTGAGTAAAGGGGTATCCACAGTGGTCATGAGGGACTGGACGTATTTAAAACAAAGTGATTGGGCTAGTTAAAGAAAACTTGAGTCTTAGTTATTTATGTTAAGTAGGGTTAATGATATGAAGTAACTCAAGTAATTGCTAGCATTGTTTGATAGTTATTTAAGAGCATAGCCATGTATTAATTTTTAAGCATCCGTGGTACATTGCATCTAAAGCACAGAATGTTGGTTACTACTGCAGGCATCAGTCATCATGGTGATGGTGTGATGGTTCTGGTGTGGTTTTTCGTGAGCCAACACCAATTAGCTCTGTTTGAGTTGAACTTAAAATAATTACACAGGTATGATGAGGAAAAGAGGAAATTAAATGAGTACATAAAATCTTTGCCTTGATTTTTTTTTTCTTTACTTAAAGAAGACACTAAACTTTGGAAGCGAGGGAGTAGTAAGCACTCTGTCGTGTTCATTTTTTTTTTTTTTTTGGAGATTTCTTTCTGATGCTTTAGCCAGGATCAGGGTACATTAGTCACAGAATATCACAAGATTTGGGTTGCTTAGATATTTTTAATGATACAGTTTTTAATTTTTTTGTGGCAAGAAATAAAAACAGGACTCCAGGATGCGAGCTCAGTATCCACTGTCTTCTAGAAACATCTGAGATGATGAAGCCCTACATGCCTCTCAACATAAATACGATGTAAGGGAGGGCTTTCAAATCCTCGCCAAACCCAGAATCTAAGTTAGCCTGTTGGTGGCTTGGAGACGCAGGGAGCATTCCGCATTCTATACCGCGTTGGCCGTGTGGGGCCTTTCCATTCCTCTGCTAAGCAGGAGCGATAGCAATTGCTCTGCATAGCTTACAGTTTGGTGATAGTTTTAAAGGAAAAAGGTCTCATAAAAGGCAAGCTGGTTGCAATCCCAGCAGTCACTGCTCGGTATTTGTGGCTCCATCCGGAACTATTTCCTGTCTACAGCTTTTCCCAAAGGAAAGGTGATAGGGAAGGACGCATAGTTTTCTTCCTGTCTTTGAGTCCACAGTGGCTCAGAGTAGATTGTGACCTCATTCTGCAGACCAGTTTTGGGTTCCTGAGCCACAAAATGTGATGCCTGGAGGGCAGACAGTTCTGCTGGCTCAGTGGGGGCTGCCCAGAGTTAGGTCACAGATGAGAATCAGTCAGAGCCCTCTCTCCCACAATGCCAAAACGCATGCTGCTGACACTTAGTCCATGGTTTTATTTCATTAATAAAATACGACCTCACTTTTCTCTTGTGACCCAGGAGTGTGAGGGTACATTTGTTGCAAATTGCATGCAGATAAAAGGGGGATTCTTTCTGAAACTACATCCTCTTACTAATAAATAATTTTTGATCTACTATACATCACTGTAGTGCACTTCTTGTTAAAACAGCAAGCTTTTTTTTTACCAAAATGAAAAGAAAACATTCATTTCTTTATAAATATTTTAAATAGTTTAAATACATATTTCATATCAAGGATATAAAAATAGCTTCTCTTTTGATAAATAAAGATGTTTTCATTTACATGGCAAATAACGTGCGAATAGCTAACCACTGGCCACCAGCTCTATTTGACTGATTGTCTAAGAGAGGACATGCAGTGATAATTGTCCCTTTGCCTTCACAAAAAGAAAAATAGATCAGCAGGAGTTGTGCACTCCCAAGGCCAACGGTGCTACAGATATTGTTCAGGAAAGACGAACAGGCACTCAGGAAAAACCTTTGCTGCGCTTCACAAAAGCCACGGAGGACAAAACTAATCCACAAATCCTTTGTCTGGACTTCTTGCTGCTCAGACCCTCAGGGTCTTTGGACTTTTACCAAAGTCTGACAAACAGACCAGTAAGTTAATACCTGTACAGCGAAATGTTTGCATTCTGCTTCTAGGATCTAGAGATTGTTTGCTACAGCGAAGAGGCGGTGGCTCTGCCTTGCCCCGTCTCCCCAAGCTCTCTTCCGTAGGGTTCCCATCTTTGCCCAGTCCCCGTGTCCACCAGAGGCAAAAAGGCAAACTAAAGCTGTCATGCAATGATGAGCTGGAAACCGGCTGCTGCGTCCTACGTGCTGATATCATACGTCTATGGCTCTGTTGTCTTTCACTTCCGCTGTGCTTGTGATGACTTCCAGTGGAAAGTTCTCTGGAGACTTGGTCGAGGCAGAAGCTGCACCCTCTCGGTCCCAAGAGCCTGGCAGGTTTTCCAGACTGAAGGAGCTAACAGGTCCCTGGCTGAAGCTACCCTCCTCTGATCTGCTCGGGAGAACCAGGTGCAAAGATGTTTCTGAAGAAGAGCAGATGGAGGACGACAGAGTCGCTGAAATCGACTGCAAAGGTGTCAGGGTTGAATCTGACTGTGGAGAGATGCACCTTAAAAACTGCAAGTGACCTTCTTGCACGACTTGGTAGTGGGACGGGGAGTAATCAAGGCTCGGAGAATGATAAAGTTCACTGTCTGAAGTATTTCGCTCATGAACTCCAGTTCTCTGGGGGCTGCTCCCTACAGAGGCAGGTTCCACGCTCCAAATGTCAGAGGCGACGTTACCGCGACAGAGTTGTGCTTGAGGATAAGCAGCTGCACCTGTTTGCAAGTGCAGGCAAGGTTGGTGTGTGCCCCAGGTCACCCTGGTCTGTAAGCTGTCCCTGGAGGGACACAGAGCAGTGGTGTGCAGAGAACAAAGCCGGGATGGATGCTGAGGTGACAGAAAATTTTCCAGAAGTTGTATCACATTTCTCATGTCTTTACCTAACTGGGACACCTCCTGAGTCAAGGTGGTTACCTGTGTGGATAAAACAGAGCAAAAGGCAACAGTTAGAAGCACATAGTGTGAGCAGGTTTCAGAGCAGGGCAGCATGGAAGTGAGATTTCTTACTAAGGAGGTCTGAAAGGCTGCATCCACTCCAAATCCAACAAGTCTCAATGGGTGAGCGAGTAGACCGAGCTTTCAGATGGACAAATCCCATTACCTAAACTCATTCTTATTCTGAATGAACCTGGACACACATGCGTAGTCTGGACCTCTTGCTCAGTAATTCTGGGATTCTTGAAAACAGTTGGAGATGTGGATCCATTGCCTCTTGCTTTCTTGAAGACAATGGGACAAGAATGGTGCACAAAAGTTGCCAGACACTTAAAGCAATGTGCAAGGTAAGACCCTGCATGCAAAGCACTCAGCGTACTGGGTGTCACCTGTCTGGTATGGACACTGAGTGAATGGTTGCTCTAACTCCTTATCTTCCAGTGAGCAAAGGGGCCTTTTGTAGTGCTGAGTGTGCTACCAAGTCTTGTTCTGTATTTGTTAGGAAGAGTGTTCATGGAGCAAGGGAAAACTATAACGTGACCATAGAGGAGTAGAAAGGCCAGCGAAGTGGGTAGGCACAGATGGGCACTGTGAGCACCTGGGAGTCCTGGGATCCATCAGTCATGTGGCCCCATGAAGTTTTAGCCCAAATTGGGTGGTATGTGCTTTGTTCAATTTTCCAGGTGGTGAGTTGGAAATCAAATCCTCAAAAGAGATATGGCCCCTAAACATGGCCGTGCTAGTGAAGTGTCTTCATTTTACACTTCAAACTAGAAAAAAAAAAGTCAGGAGGAATTATTTTCTTAAAATTACATTTTTTAAACATGAGAGACAATTAGAAGATTGAATTTGCCTCAAACCCCATTTTTCTGAAGTGTTTATATACCTCAAAGTGAGAAATACTTCCGTATGAGAAAACAAGATCTATCTATCTACCTATCTGTCTGTCTATCTATCTATCTATCTTTGGCTAGATTCATTATGCTAATACAATATTGTAATATTTTTCCTTCATTGCTATAAAACATTGTGTTCTATGGAAGTCTGCCCCATGACTTGATTTTACCATCATGAACCACAAAACTCCGACAGAAGCTGATGGATCTCTTAGCTAGAGGCCATCATAACAAAGTAAAGTACCGTTTCAATTTCAGTGACTCCAAAAACCAAGATTCCTGTTTTGTGCAGACTTTCCTCAACACATAAGTACACACACTGCTAATTTGTCCTTTATCCAGGAACTTACTTCAATCCACTTCCTGTGAGTACATTCTGAAACTAATCTTCCCTGGCAGGCCCACAGGAGGTAGCACCGTTCAAAGTCAGGAACTTAAAAAAGGCCAGAAGGAGGGTTTTCTATGGTTCAGGCAACCAACTGGTAACACCTGCCCTGAAATTGCCAGGCCAAAGCTATTTCTGCCCTGCTGCTGGCATGGAACTCAAAGGATTCAACTGAGCACTTTTCCGGACTTCTCAGGACATCTAAAACTTCTAGAGACAACAAGTAACTCCCAGCCTCACACCTAAGAAGTGGAACAGTGACCCGGGAGAAGGTTCAGTGTTCCTTGAGATTGTCATTGCGGGTTGTCGGTTTCATCAATATGACGTACATAGACCACACTTAAATCTGTCACAGGATCTGTGTACTGCAAACATTCACCAGGTTTCATTCGAGTCAAAATTTCGGAAGAGAAGACTGCCCCTGAATGGGATGGTTGAAGGGGCGTTTTCTCCCTTCTAACCGTAATTCCTGCATCAAACTCACCAAGGCTAATTAGCTTAGCTCTCAGCAAGAATGCCTCCACTTTGCTTTCTCTTAAAGATCAAATAACTGTTGAGAAACATTGTTGAAAAACAGTTTTGCATTTTAGGCATGCTGTGTTATTCACGTAGCATGTTATATTTGAGTAAACTGAAAATACTGCGTGCTTTCGGCAGCAGAGCAATCAACAGTACTAACACAGGCAGGAATGTTTTACTATTTCCCAACCTGTCAAATGGGGACACTAAAACCTAGAGATGAAATGACATTTTTTAAAGGTTGCTTATTTATACACAGCCTATGGTCTAAAATTCAGGACCTACCAATTTGGTTCTTTTATGCTATCTTGTCTTATCACATGGAAAAGCACTGCAAAGAGGCCTTGTTTAAGATAGAGAGCTGAGAGACCTTTGCTAATGTTGTTAGAATTTGTGAGAATGATAACACCAAAAGGTAGTCTTGTGAGTAAGAGATGCCTGATTCAATATTAAAAAGTAAATAGTGTTATCTCCAAAAACAATAAGAGACTGACTAAATACAGTATAATCTTTGCATAGTAAAATTATATGAATGACAAAAAGATTTATCATAGGGCAAAAAACAAGAAAAAAACCCCCCTATTTTAGATGAACTACTTTCTATCCTTTAAAAATGAACAGATATTTTCCCATGGTTGAATCACCTTTTCATGGCCACCCTCCTGGCATCTAACTTTTATTGTTCATTTACCACAACTTCGAGGCCTTAAATTTGGAATGGGATTCCAGGGTCTTGACTGACTTCAAGAAGGTAAACAAGCATTAACATTTTCAGAAAACAAATTACCATCCTAGCTTGAGCTAAAAGGAGCACAGAAGGCAAGGAAGTAGAGCTTTCTTTAGCTTGGAAGGGTGCAACGATCAATCTGTGCTAGGAAGACTCTGTCATTGTGTCTCTGGAGGCACACCCCTGCACCTTATTAAAGATGCACGAGGGAATTAATTTCTGTTAGGTAAGGGATCTCCTCTTGCAGGGACAAAAACAGCTGTCACAAAGAGAGACAGCATCTCCTGAAGGTGGAGTCCAGGAGACATTGAAGGTACCAGCTGCTGCCACAGAAAACGCAGCATGGTTTTCCCGAACTTTTGTTTACTGCTTCCTGTGGGGCTTGCTAACAGAGCTCCTTCTAAAACAAGAAGGGCACCGCTGTGAATTAAGCGGAGAGAACAGAGTCAGTTTTCTGAGGGTGGTGAGGTTCAAGCCACAATGTGGAAGAAGATGTTGCTAAAAACAGTTATTGGGGCCACCTGGTACATAAGCATCTGTCCAGTTAACAGAAGTGCAACTTAAAACCAGAGTACTGCAAAGAGACAGGACGATAAAAGCAAAGTCTTTCTGACAAATGCAACCAAAGTTTTCCTGTTAACCTCAACAGTAGCCTAAAACCTCTACATGTGTCTGCCACTCGCATTAGAACACTCTTTCTGAGAAGGATTTGGGAAGTTTTTCCCAGGTCCTCTCTGTTTTTCCCCTACTCCTTTCTCCCCCTCTGTACCTCATTGCACAGGTTGCAGTACGAGCCCCACCACCCTGCCCTGAAGTACTCCGCTTCTGCTTGGAGGCTCTACTCTTCTGACTCCTTCTGGCTCCTTGGCTTCGTCTCTCCCTTCAAGCTCCTGATTCTTGATATTCTGTGTAGAGTGCTGCCCTTAATTCCCCATCCCCAGCACACTTAGCTGGTAGTTTTAAAATCTGGTCTTGCGTTATACCAGACTATCTGTCCTCCAGCCAGGCTATGAGTTTCTTCAGGTTACAACCTGTCCTTCATCTCTCACTACTTCCTGGAATTGGGGCACCTAATTTTTAGATTTTTAAATTTTATTTTTTGGCTTTTGTAACACTCGCTATTTTGATCTTTTTTTTAGAATTTATGATCAACATCCTGAGGAAAACTTGTTTGCTACAACACCTTGTTAAAAAATGCATAACAGTCCCTTTTTATTCTACATACCCATATTAAAAGTAAGTTACATGATTGCTGAAGTTTCATATGCAAATTTTCTAACTTAAATCTTTGACTGCCTGCAGGTTTCTAAAGGGGATAACATTTCCCACTGTTATCAATAGAATTCTTTTTCTCTTAATTGCTGCCTCCACAATGGTCAAAGAAGAGTCTAGTGGCTATGACTTCTGCTAGATTTCACTACTCCACTATTTTATTCGATACCCTCACTGAATCTTGACATGACTATTCTTCTGTGGATAAGAACCCATCACTATGGAACTTAAAACTGTTGGCCAAACCACTTCGCCGTCGCCATCTGCACAGCCAAGTGTTCATATCCAAGATTTCTCAATCCCTTCCAAGGTCCCAACTGTTAGAAAAGAAGAAGTGGTGGAAACACCATCTGTGGACCCAAGTGGCTCAGTTTTCTACCCAAAACTTAGGAGCATCTGAAGATACTTCTCCTCTCTGTTCTCCCATGATAATGCACTAGCGACCCAAACTACCAGGTGCTGGGCAGGTGTGCAGGAAGTACATTTGGTCCTGTTGAGCGTCACCTTCTTTCATGAGCAGAAACACCTCTGTGACAACAGACCTGTGTTCCAGCAGTGATAGTCGGCATTGACCTTCACATACAATTCCAGAGGGAATCACCGACTAACACAACTTCTCTATTTCTGCCATTTTTGGAATTCCTCAGAGTTCCTGTTGGGTTAGAATTGATTCTTGGTGCCCTACATTTCCAAAGCACCTACTTTTCTCTCCTTGCGTTTAATTACCTTCTTTGATATAAGGTTATTTCTCAGCCTCTTTTGTATTATGTTTCCACAAGGGTTTTTGTTGTGAAGATTAAATAACACAATGGATGTAGTACTTGCTCTCATATAAAAAGCATCCCGGGTGGTTGGATCTGATAATGCAGCACAGGCGCTAAGCTTCCTTTTGAATTTCTGCATGGTAGCAAACACTAATTCAGCACATATTCACCCAAAGAAAGTGAAAATCACAGTGATTCCCCACAATTCTGTTTCCTTATGGAGAGATATTTCATTTTTGTCAGACTTTTACATATTTCTAGCCAAATATCTTTATGTTTTGGTATTACCTTGCATGCGTTTTTGTACTGATTGAGAAATATTGCTTAACAGAGATATATGTGTACCCATGTTCATAGCAGCACAACTAACAATAGCTAAAATATGGAAGTCACCAAAATACCCATCAACACACCAATGGATACACAAACTGTGGTATTTATACACAACGGAATACTATGCATCTATAAAGTCCAACAGTGTGGAGGCTTTTGTAAGCAAATGGGGGAAACTTGAGAACATCATGCTTAGTGAAGTGAGTCAGAAGCAGAAGGTGAAACATCAAATGGTCTCTCTGATATGAGAGACCCAGATCACAACTGTATCATGGAACTTAAAATGAAAAACAAAGTGAATCAGGGGGTAGGTCAGGGAGATGGGTATCAGGGGTTGGTAGGGGGAGGGACAAAACGAGAGTGGGAAAGTCCTTGTCACCTTGACAAGAGACGTATGTGCACAAAATAATCAACTTCATTGTAAACCTTAAATTTTGCGCTTATACATATCAATAAAATGGATAAAAAGATCCCTTACTTCAGCCTAATAATTGAATAATTGCAATTAGGCAGATTGAGAATTCTTTATGACAGATGTTGAGATGAAATGCAAAGTTATGCAACAAGGTGCTAATCAGAATTAAACACAGACCAATGTGGGACTGAGAAGTGGCCCAGCAGGTAAGACAGGCATTTATTGTTCCTTAGAGTAGCTGGTATCTGTGAACAAAATCTGCCACATAGTAAGTACTCAAGAAATCTTTGTGGATACATGAACATTTTAATGAACAGTAAACTGCATGATGAATTTCTCAATGTTAATATCTTTTGTTTTCAACTGAATTTAAATTTGTTTCACTAGCTTCCTCTCAAAAGTGCTGTTAGATACAGGAGTGTCACTATCCCTTTATTAGGTTAAAAAATATTCCCTAAAATGATTTTAGTGTCTCCTAGAAGTCTCCAGAACTTAAAAAGAGATTTCAAATCATTGTGTGAATACAGATCTAAGGTATCCATGACCCGGTGACCTGTTTTCAAAATAACACCATACATTGCCAACTTTTCAATTGTCTTATATTTTTGGTATGATCACAGGTTTGTTTTTCAGGTGTGTCTTCAGATTATGTCTTTTGGAAACATAAATATAAGTTTCCAATGAAGGTCAGAAAAATGTGTCTTTACAATATCTTTTATTTCACATAAAAATAGCTTTCCTTCAACTCATAAATGTTTTCTCTTTTTCAGTCCTGGCTATCAGTATGGTATTATTCACAAACTTGAAGCAAATCTGGAACTTCAGTTGGTAGACAGAGAAAAACGTGATTTCCATTTTTATGCACTCAGTGAGCAGATGGGGAATGCATCTGTGGACATAATCTTCTTAGCTTGGAGAGATCTTGACCTGTCACTCAATTTCTGCCAAATGTGTACACATTTTCCTGCTAGACACAATTTTCCTAAATTCATGGGTACTAATTACACCAATCATCTCTCTCAGCCACAAACACATATACATTTTTACAAGCTCTTATTCAGGTAGTTACATAGTCTTTCATTTAATTCTTTGTAATGTTGCATTTTTATCATAAGATTCAAACAAGTTTAGTCAAACTCCATAAGTAAGCAAAAGAAAAAAATGACTGGCATCATTTTGTCCTTGTGCCATTTGCTTTACAAAGCATTCGAAAAACAAATGGCAGTCTTTATCTGTCAGCTAAAATAATAATCATACTTGGTGTTTTCACACGTTTCATTCAAATGAGGACCACAATCTCATTAGTAATAAAAGTTGTAAATCTGTGCCCATAGCCGAAAAGACTGTTTATAGAATATTGGCAATGAGTTGGCTTGTCCTAGGTGATGTAGGAATGGTACTTAGGTCTTCCCTTTTTCAGGTACAGGTAATGTTCCTTAAGTTATAGTGACAGAAGAATTGTAAGTCTAGCACTGCCCACACCTGTCCTCTGGCTGGCTGAATGCTCTGGACTGGCCCAAGTTTAAACAGTGTTCTGCCTTTGCTCTGTGCTCCTTTTATTTATTTATCTATCACATTTTAAATGTATTTCTTTTAGTGTTACTGGGGAGTGGGCCCACGGTCTTCCCATCGAGTTATATTTCTGGTCTTTCTTTTAAAATTTTGACTTTGAGGCAAAGTCAAGATGGTGACAAAGTACAAATTTTAGAAAGGCTGCTCCTGAAGAAATCAAGTTGGGAGGCACAAAGCTGGAGGAAACTACATGTTGGGACTGTAACAAAATCTAAGGATTGGAGGTTAAAAACAAAGTCGGAGGGTCAAGGGAAGAGAAGGCCCTGGCTGGGGCCTTCCCAAACCCCAAATAAGCCTGAGCGCGTCACCGCAGAACTATGCTTCCTCATGCTTTCGGCAGCACTGGGGAGAAAAGAGATTAGCGCTGCGGCTCTCCTGCTCCCACATATCTTGGTGCTACGACTAAGCTGGCTGTCTTCCCTCATGTCGATGACCTGAGGGAGCTGTGGGATTTAGCAGCCAGACCGCAGTAGCTTGCAGTCTGGGGGTGGGAATCCTTCGTCCTATCAGCTCCATCCACACACTCTGAAGGGACAGGAGGTAGAGAGAACTGTAAACACAAACAGGACCCACCTGAGCTGCCAAGGACTGTGAACTGTGAGTAACTGGTAAGGAACGTACTTTTCACCCAGATCTTCACAGCAGAAGATTGGGCTTGCTCCAGGCACTGTGTATGGGTGATGGCTTGTGGAAGGAGGAAGCCCCAGAGAAGGGCAGAGGCGGAGCTAAGTGTGGATCAGGATTTGAGTCAACTGGCATCACCTGGTGAGCTCAAAGAGGTGAGCTGGAACACACTCTAAAGGTCACTGGGGTGGCTGGGAGCAATGCATGGACATTCAGAAAGTCTCCCGGAATAGAAGCTGACAGAATGCTGTCAGACTGATTTTCTTTTTTATCTTCTTAAAATATAGTTTCTTATTTTTATGGAACTGATTAGATTTTCTTATTTTAATTCTACTTTTTCCTGTTTTTCTTCTTTTTCTTTTTTTCTGTGCCCTTTTTCTTCTACCTTTCCACCACCTCTGCCTTTTTAGTAGTTAGTTTTTAAATTTCTCCCTCTCTTGATTAATTCTCTAAGCTCATTTTCATAATTCTTTCTGCCAATCTGAAAGCTATACTCTCTCTACTTCATACACAACTCTCCCTAGCTCATCTGAATTATAATCATCATACTTTTCTCATTCTGCTGTTCTCTGACTGGGGTAGGACTATTGCCAGGTTTTTCTCTATAGTACAAATATTTCTGTACTTTATTTCATATCTAAAGCTGACTCCTAATCTTAGTTCATTCTCCCTTACCCCAATTTCTCTATTAATAGAACTGTTAAGTATCAATAATTTGCCACTATATAGATAGACTAGTAGATACATATTATCTGTATACTATTTAGCTAGTAATAAATTAGTAACATAGTTTTATATATATATATCGCTATACATAATATAGTGGTGACATGAACAAATTTCTTTAATAGACTATCAAACATTGTGTAGTGAAACCACCATTAGTAGTTTAGATCATAATTAGGAGCCTAGGAGGAATTGGGTGTATATATCAATATTTGGTTAGCATAAGTATATAGCCAATAGAAAACAAGTATAAATATAGACACAAATACATCTCAAATTTCTAAGAAGTGTGTAGTGTGTGGACCGAAGAGGAGTGGAAACCTCTAGTGATTTGTGTTAGCCTAGATGAACAATATAGAACTCTATCATTTTAATACCTGTGTTTTCCTACTGATATTAATAGTATACTTCACTAAGTCAATGCTAGGCTTAGTTAGATATATAGTGAATGTATATCAAAATATTAATGTTGTGGGTAGAATAGTTATAATGTTAAATTAGTAATGAGGTTCTGCCAATAAGTTGTTAAAATTAGATAGTATCATAAATGTAAATCTTTACTTAGTGTTGATGTTGACATTGATAACAAACTTCATATCCAAGATACACTAACAATTATTATGTCTCCTGACCATATTTAGTTCTGTATTCTGTTCCTCCTTCACCATAGAGTGGAGGTGATTTATGTCTCAACAGAAGACTGGACATTGAGAACACCTTCAAAAATAATAGCTAAATAAATTGAAAGTAGTCATAAATTCTAAAACCTGAATAAACTTAAGGTCACAAAGAAGAAATATTCTAATGAAAGAATCTCTGGAATAGAGACAGAGACTATCAGCAACACCTGAGCTTCAATTCATTGCAACAGAATCATGGGTAAATGAGGTAATAAATAACTTAGAAAAAAGCCTGACACCCCAGAGGTCTTGAAGGAGCAGAACGTACAGATAATAAAGTCAAAAAGAGGTCGATGTATGGACCAAGAAGCTCACATAGGATACAAAAGAGATGCACAGGGTGCTTAAGGTGGACATATTCAGAAAAATAATAACCATTAATAAAAAGTTAGAGGAATATAAAGGAGAAACAAATAAACAGGTAATAAAACCAGTTCAAGAAATTAGGGAACAGTTTGGCAGAAATATAGAAACAGTGAAAGCTGAACTCCAAGATAAAAAAAAATTATAGGAAAAAATAAGTAACCAGCTTGAACCCTTCAATAGATTATCAGATCTTGAAGATAAAGTGGACAAGCTATAAGTTATGGTCATTGAAGACTATAAAAAATAAGAAAGATAGCAGCTGATGAGTGACTCAAAGAGAAACAACTTCTGAATTATGAGAGTGCAAGAGAAAAGTGATAGGACAAAAGGTCTTAAAGGATATTTTCAATAAAATTATGGAAGAAAATTTCTCAAATTTAAGGAAAGAAATGGACATGAAACTACTGTAGGCATGTAGGACACATAGACTGAAAATAAGAGGATAGAATTCAGTACTTCATGCAACTGGTCTCAGGAAACAAGCAGGGGTAGTTCTACTATTCTCAGATACATCAAACTTCAAACAAAAACAGATAAGAGAGGCAGAGATGGATACTATATACTGGTTAAAGGAACAATGTAACAGGAAGAAATCACAATTATTAACATATATGCTCCTAACTTTGGGGCACCCAATTACATAAAACAAAAATTACTGGACTTGAAAGGCCATGTAGATCCTGATACAATTATAGTAGGGAACTTTAATATTCCATGTTCAAAGACACACAGGTCAGCTAGATAAAAAAATCAACAAAGAAATACTAGAGTTAAAAGACATTATGAAAGCTTGAACTTCAGGGGTATCTAGAAAGTGTTCCCCCTAACATTAACAGAATACATGTTCTTCTCAGCAGCACATTAAGCTTTTTTTTTTTAAAAAAAGTATATTATAGGCCATCAGACGTGCTTAAACATATATAAAGGAATCAAAATCATTCTTTGCTTACTTTCAGATCACAGTGGAATAAAAGTGGAAATCAACAGGAAAAGAAAGTACACAAAATATACAAATATATGGACACTAAATAAGTACTTCTGAACAAAGCATCACAGAAGAAATCAGGAAAGAAATCAAAAACTTCCTAGAGTTAAATGATGAAGGAAACACTTAATATCAGAACCTATCGGACAAAATGAAAGCAGTCCTAAGAGGAATATTCATGGCCATAAATGCATACATCAAACGAACACAATTATCTCAAACAATTTAATGGTGCCCTCAAGGTCCTAGAGAAACAACAACAATCTAAATAAAAAAGTAGCAGAAGAAAAGAAATGATAAAGATTGGAGCAAGAATCAACAAAATTGAAATTAAAAAGGTAAAAAACAAAACAAAGAGATGATTCTTCGAATGAATAAACGAGATTGAAAACCTCTACCTAAACTAAGCAAAAGAAGGAAAGAAAAAAACACATAAAATGCAATTAGAGATGAAAAAGGTGAAATTACAATGGCCAGTGTGGGAATTCAGAGAATTTAGAAAACGATTTTGAACAATTATACTTCAAAAAATTGGAGAACTTGGAAGATATAGATGACTTTCTAGTCATATACAAAATGCCAACCAAGAAGATATAAAAAACTCGAATAGACCCATAATGCACATGGAAATTGAGGCAACAATAAAATCTTTACCCACAAAAACAAGCCCAGGACCAGATGAATTCGCAGAAGAATTGTTTTAGTACTTCACAAAGAGCTAACCCCAATGCTTCTCAAACTGTTGAAAGAGAAGGTGTAGTACTAAACTCATTTCTGGAGGCTAGCATCACCTTGGTATCAAAAACCAGACAAACATTTACCCATGATAGAAAATTATAGACCAATCTCCTTAATAAACACAGATGTGAAAATCTTCAATAAGATTCTGGCAAGCAAAATCCAGCAAATAATCAGAAAGACCATACGCCATGATCAAGTGGGTTTCATTTCTGGAATGCAAAATTGCTTTGACATACATAAGTCAATTAATATAATACACCACATAAATAAAAACAAGAACAAAAACCACACGATCATCTTAATTGATAAAAAAAGCCATTGACAAAATCCAACATCTATTCATAATAAAAACTCTGAGATAAACAGGTATAGAAGGGTCATATCTCAAAATGATAGAAGACACTTATGGTAAACCTACTGCAAATGTTATAGTAAAGGAGGAGAAACAGAAAGCATTTTCCCTTAAATCAGGACCATCACAAAGCTCTCCAGTTTCACCTCTCCTATTCAACATAGTCCTTGAAAGCCTTGCCAAAGTAATTAGGCAAGAGTGAAATTACGGGATATGTCCTGGAAAGGAAGAAAGAAGGAAAGAAAGAAAAGAAGGAAGGAAGGAAAGAGAAATTTACAATAACTAGAGATAAAAAGGAAATAATTTATAAAAATAATTTTATAGAGTAAAATATTTTGGGAAGCCATATATATATATATATATATATATATATATATATATATATATATATGTATATTTTCAAAAATGAGTTTATCCATTTAATTTTCCTTAATAACTTTTGGCTATTTTACATATATACAACAAACATCCAAGTTATTACCATCTACAGTTAGTAAATGGATACATATTATCATGTTTCAAATATGATATTTTAGAAAAATTGGGGTGGGAGGAATGGCACAGCTGTTAAAGCGGCAAGTGCAAGGCCCTGAGTTCAATTCCTCAGTACTACACAAAGCCAAGCATGGTGGCTCATGCCAGCACTGAAAGGCTGAGGCAGGAGGATTGCCTTGTAGCCTGCCAAGGCTGCACACTGTGTTCAGGACCACCCTGGGCTACAGAGTGAGATCCTGTCTCAAAAAAGAAAAAAATAGAAAAATTACAATTTTTATTATTTCTAAAGCTTTTCCCCTATTAATGAGTTGATAAAATGCAAGAAAGAGTGAGAGAAAAATATTTCAAAAAGATTAAAACTCAATAAAGTTTATTTTTAATATTAAAACTAAATTAAAAACAACATAACAAATAAACAATACTGTAGGGATAACAGGTGAAAGGAGGAAAATTGAAAGAATGTAACCTAATGAAATATTTTAAAAATGTAATTTGAGGAAAAATAAGAAATAGGGAAAATAAGCGAAGATCTAAAATACAAAAAAGATATAATTTATACCAAGTACATTCTTCAATCACAATGAAGTGAAACTGGAAACTGATAATAAGGAAGTTTACAAATATGTAGTTATTAAACACAATATTACTAAATCATCAAGTTGCAAAGAATGCAAAAGAGAGGAAATCCTAAGGACCAAGCAGAAAATGGTAAGATACAGAAGAGAAAAACAGTGGAGAAAAGTGGTGAAAATCAAAAGTTTGTTTTTGGAAAATAACAAAATTGATAAAGCTTTACCTATAGTGGATAAAAGAAAAAGAAGTAAGACTCAAATTTCTAAAATCAGTAATGAAAGAGTAGGTGTTACTACTAACCTTACAGAAATGAAATGAATCATCAGAGAATACTATGAACTCAGTATGTTTATTAAATAGATAAACAGGTGAAAAGGACAAATTCCAGCCAAGATGCAAACTAATCAAATTCACTCAAGAAGAAAGAGAAAAATCTAAATAGGTCCATAACAAATAAAACAATTAAATTAGTAATTAAAATCTTTCCGGGAACAAAAGCCTAGGAATAGGGGAATTATCGCAAATATTTAAGGAAGAATTAATAGTAATCCTTTCAAAACACAAAAGATGAAGGAATACTTCCCAATTCAATCTATGTGATCAGTATTACCCAGATACCAAAACCAGTTTAGTACTATGTATCTCTTACAAGTATCTGTTGTAAACATGCATGAAAAATTCTAAACAAAATAGTAGCAAATAGAATCCAGCTGCATGTAAAATAGGATTATGTAGCATATAATGGTTAGTAGGATTTATCTCAATAATGTTAGCCTAAATCCCCCCAAATCAATTAATGTTGGTAAACTGTATAAAAAATATAAAACGGCACAATATTATCTCAATAGTAACACCAAAGGCGCCTGACAAAAATTAACATATTTTAATTTTTCATGTTAATTGCTTCTCTCTAAATCATTCTTTTTACTACTATTAGCAGTACATAATGATTACATTCAACTTGAATAATTTGCATATATGTACATCATGTCTTGATCATTTTTACTTCCCTTCCCCTTTCTCATCTTCTTATAACCCCACAACCTTTTTACCTCCACACAAAATCTGCATCCTATCCTCACTTTTTTAAAAAAAATTTTGCTCTTTTACTTATAATACTTTAGATTTCTTGTATTAGAGTAGCCACGCAATATTCAACCATGTCTGATTCATTGCATCAAGCATAACAATCAAGGTGTACCTGTTTTCCTACAAATACCTCAAATTTGTCTTTCTTAAGGACAGAGTGTTCTATGGTGCATATATATCACATTTCTATTCTATTGTGTATATATACACCACATTTCATTTATCTATTCGCCTATGAATGGACAGATCAGCTGTTTACAAGATTATGGGCTGCTATAAACACAGGTCTACATGCATCAATGTTGTATGATTTCTTTAATGTTTAACGAAAGATACCAAAAAGAGAAGTAGCAGGGTCAAATGGAATATCTATTTTAAGTTTTTTAATTTTCATACTATTTTCCATAATGGTTGTATTATTATATAGTCTCAACAATGTAGAAAGGTTTCTTTTGCCCACAACCTTGCAAACATCTGCTGTGTATGCAAGTTCTTCATCGTAGCCATTCTGACCATACAAAAACAAAACCAACCAACCAACCAACCAAACAAAAAAAGAAGCTCAGTGTTGCTTTGATTTGAATTTCTCTAGTGCCCCAGGATTCTGAAAATTTTTTTACTTATTTATTGGTCATTTGTTCTTCTTTTGAAAACTGTCTATTCATAAGATAATTTTAAACAGTCATAAAGCCAGGAGTACAAGTGAATTTTCTTATCTAGATAAAGGTCATTTATGAAAAACAGCTTTACTGTAAGATTGAAAAAAAATTCTTTCTAAGATAAGGAACAAAGACATCTCTCCATTTTTGTTCAACATTGTACTGGAAGTCTCTCCAGTGTAAGTTAGATAAGAACAGTAATGAAAGTCATTCAGACTGGAAAAGAAAAATGTGACTTTGTGTGTGTGTGTGTGTGTGTGTGTGTGTGTGTGTGTGTGTGTGTGTGTGTGTGTATTTCTGCCAGCGACATCATATTGATTAGAGGGAAAATGGAAAGGAATTTCTCAAAAAACAGGAGAAAGATAGGATATCCACTTTAACCATTGGTACTTCATACAGTACTTCAAATTGCAGCCAGAGCAATTATACAAAAGAAAGAAATAGAAGGGATACAAATTGAAAAGGATGAAGTCAAATTATCCTTAGTTACAGCTGATGAAGAAGTATAGCTGTGTAGAAGAATATAAAATCAACAACAAAGCACTCAATAATTGTTCTATAATAGAATAATGAACTCGCTGAAAAAAATCAGGAAAACAGTTCCATTTATGACATAGCATCACAATGCATAGCTACCTACTTACCTACCTAGAGCTCAAGCAATGAAAGTTTTATACAACTAGAACAAACAATCCTAATGTTTGTATGAAAACACAAAAGGCCCAGAATAGCTAAAACGATCCTCAATTAAACGAGGAAGGCTGAAGACATCGCGATACTTCATTACGAAGCTATACAAAACCAAAACAGCACTGAACTTGTACAAAAATAGATACGTAGACTAATGAATCGAAATAAAGGAGACATATAAGCCAATCCACGCAATGCCAACCTTTCCATTCTTGCCACAAGGGCCAAAACATATATTTGCCTGCACTTACGGCACTCTCTCTGCCTCAGCCTCCTGAGTGTGCTAGGATTACAGGTGTGTGTCACCACATTCTAATTTTTATGTGGTACCGGATCCAAACCCAGGGCGTTGCACATGCTAGTCAAGCGCCCAAACTTCTGAGCTGTGCTCCAGCCCATGAACGACCTCATCTCAGAAGCACAACTGGCCAGTTAGTACATGGAAAAAGTTCAACATTTTTATCCATTAGGGAAATGGAAATCAAAACTATGTTGAGATTCTATTTCACTTTAGTCAGAATGGCTCTCATCAAGAATATGAAAAATAATAAATTCTGGCAAGGATGTAGGGGAATAGAAACACTTTTACACTGATGGTGGAAATACAAATTAGCAAGCCACTATGGAAATTAGTATGGAGGTTCTTCAAGAAACTAAAAAAAGAGCTACCAAGTGACCCAGCTATACCACTCCTCGATATATGCTGTGACAACTGGGTATTCACCCTCACAAAATCAAACGACATTGAACTCAAATCCAAAATTCAATTTGACATGGATCAGAGACCTAGAAAACTCTTAGAAAAAAAAGCACAGAAGCAAATCATTATGACATTGGGATAGGTGATGGTTGTTTAGATAGGATCCCAAAAGCTTCTTCTTGTGTATATTTAAGTCTCAAAATGCACACATTGCAATTACGGTTCATTTATATACCAACAGAAGAAAATCCTGTAAAAATGGCATTAAAACCAAAGTGCACTTTGGTGAGCAAGACAGGTTCCTAGAGCCCCCGACATCCTCTGATTTCAACAATGTCAGTGTACATCTCTTTCCGTTAAACTTATAGTTTTTTTTCCTGCCTGGTTTCATCTTATTTTCTCATTAATATTCATTGTAATTTCTAGTAATGGTGAGGCTTTTCCTAGCTGTCACCCTGTGTCTGTTTCCCTCAAACCTATAAGCTTTTCAAGTGTGTTTCTTTCTTCAGTCAGTCTCATGGTCTTGTAGATGAGACTATTAGGCCAAAACACAGTGCACTGACATATAAACAATTCGACATACCTAGTCTCATTCCACACTGAGTGTCTTCACAGCGTAGCTTCAAATAGTCTTACTTCCACTTATTTCCAGTTTATTCCATAAACTGCTTAATCACCTTCCCCTATTGCTCTGTACTGGTCACTGACCCATATTAGGAGGGAATTTACATGACATTTACTTTTTATTGAATTGAACCATAGCTTGTCAGAAGAGTCAGGGCTTATTGATGAGTTATTAAGGGAACCTGTCATGCTTTCTATATGACGCCTACAAATGCCTGATGTAAGTGCTCACAAGAACCTTTTATTATAGATCGAATTGCCAGTTAATAGAAGAAAACATAAACCTAGAAAGTCAAACACCTTGTGGGGGTCACGGAACAAAAATCTAAATATTTGCTTCCTCCACAACAACCTCTCTTTCAACAGCCTTTCTCTGCCCTGTGCCTGCTGTGCCAGATTAATTTCCTTGGTGGCTTGGCCACCGTGTCTTTCTGGGTCAGCCAGACTTCAGAAATGAGGGTGCGCTCTGACCCCCACCTGCAAGCCTTTTCAGAAGCGGAACATTTGGCTTAAACAGCTTATTATCCCCTCGGTGATTTTTTGTTGTTATTTTCAAAGAATTTCCTTAGAGTCACACTCCTATTCTGCTGCACAGCAACGGCAGTGTTGTCCTCTGTGCGCTAATCTTAGCAGCCGCCTACTTCCTTTAAACTCTCTGAACTGCCCTGTGAATGTAGGTTACTACTAATATTATTTCTGATTTTTGTATTTGACCAGCTGCTTGTGATTACAGAATCTACACATATGAACAATTTGTTTATATCTTATCTCTTTGAGCAAATGTTAGAATGGAGGTTCCATGATGCTCTTGGAGCTCAAATGCCCCGGAAGTCTGCAGTGAGCCTCACATATATTCCACACAGCGCTTTTGGCGTCAGAGGGGCTACGTACAACCAGTGTATAAAAACATTTAGTACTAACGTTTCTTCTTGCTTGCTACTACACAAAAAACAGAACGAACAAAGAACAGAACAATCACCTGATCACATACCTAACAGCTAAGAAAAGAAAAGAAAATTAGGTTTCAACTTAAAATATTTTTTCTATATGAACACTACGACTTTACAAGAGCTATGAAGGCAACACAAATAAGGGATTATAAAAGAGGTAATTTTACAGCTGGAAGCCAACTTGTATTTTTATCCTGCCTGTTTTAGTGGGTTTTAATGGCCTACTCAAAGGGCCAACACTGTGTAAATTATTTGTAAAGGATAAGACTTTTCTGTCTGTGAGAAAATCAGATATTTTAATAAAGGAAAAATTTAAAATTTTTAGAAAAAGATAACTGGGCCATTGATATTTTCTCTTAGTCTTCTCATTTCAAGATATGATAAGAGAAAAATATTTATGATATTTTACTAGAAAAACAATCCCAAATATATAATCACACCAGGAAAATGTTTTGTTTTAATAACAGCTCTATCAATGGTCCACATTGCCGAAGGAGAAAAATACAGTGTATAGATACAGCCCTTCCCTTGCAAATCATCCACACTCTAAAAAGTGAAGACATGAGCCCTTTTTTTTCACTAGAAGAACCACTAATGCTAATATTTCAGGTAACAATAAACAGGTTCGTCAGCTCTTCAAACCATGACATGCTTTCCTCAGATGTCAGAGGGAAGAACCCAAATCATCTAAATGGGCGGCTTATCTGAGAACATGATCTGAAGGGAATTGGCTCAGGGCAAGATCACTGTCCAGGTTTCCAGGAGGGTTGTTAGTGAGTTTTGCTTTGTCTTAGGATGCCGATTAAGTAAGAGTTCACTTGGACTGATTCTGCGTTTGGCCAACTTGTGATTTAAGGACTTCTAACCCAGCCAGTGGACTTCCTTTTTAAAAATCTGTCTCAATTATCTTCTCTTACTCCTTGTTGACAACAATCTCCCTTTCAGAAAGCATAGACAAGGAAGGAAAGATGGCGGCTAAACATAAATCCCCTCTCAACTGAAGAAATATAAGTTTAAGAGAAACCTCTTTATCTTATGATAAGCTATGCTGTCTCCATTATTATAAATAGTTAGAATCTCAGTGTTATTATACCTGTTTAAATTCAAAAGAATGTCTCATCAGTACCATCACAAGGTTACATTCCTCCCCTAGGATATCATCACAGGACAGGAAACGTTCGTCTCAGCAGGGAATTTTCTCCTTCTGTACCTCCTCACAGGGCCTTGCCAAAATCAACCCTGAAGACTGACACGAACAGTTCCAGGTCTCCTTGCATTTTCCTCCTGAGGAGTCTTCCTAGTTCACCCTGCAGCTAGGCCTCCACAGACCCTCCGTAACGCCTCAACTCTGCTCTTCCTTTCTTCTTGGTGACGAATTTTGAGTTGCCCTACACAGACTTTTAGAGTTCCTCTGCGGATTAAACCTCAGTCCTTCCCAGGTTTAAGCATCTCATCAACACACTCTTATTTTTTGCCTTTGAGCTTTTTTGTCCTCTAGCCTTTCATTATGCTTCAAGGATCACCTCCCAAACAAACTATTTGCATTCAAATTGCCTCAGTTTAATTTTTAGGAGGAAGAGATTGCAAATTAAGAAAGTAATCCTGACATTATTCCATTTTTCTATTTATAGGAAGAGAGAAGAAAAGGTAAAATTTTGTCAAAAAATCCGATAAATGTTTGCCTAGGACTGGGTCCTAGTTAGAGTCTAAGTGAACTTTAAATATGTATGAAAACTCTTATTAGAAAATACAACATATTCTAAACCTTTGTTGGCAATGGTTGCATCCTCCATAATGTGGCTAAAACTCACTATATGGTGTAGTTAAAATGGGTGATGTTATGATATACATACCTGAGTAACATTCTTCACAAATAAATTCTTGCTTTCAGTGCATGTTTATAATATAGCACAGTGATGTTTGTCTTGGATATAGCATGTATTGTTTCCTTTTAACCCCTTTACCTCCTCCTTCTTTCCTTCCACTGTCCCGCATCCCTTTCTCTAAGATTCTAACATCTAGTTTCCTATCACATCCTCATTATACTATTCATTTATTTTTAATTTTAAGTTTCTTATATGAGAGAAAACATGCATCGACAGCTTATTTTACATGGATACATAGTAAAAACTTGAGAATCAAAGTGTCTCAAATTACACGGCAAATATTTATCAAAGAAAAGAACAGAATTTGGCTAATGGAGTACTCTCAGAAATAGCATTTTCTGGAGTAGAATGATCTTGTTTTTACATATTTTAAAATCAGAGGACACGAAAAGTTGGAAAAGTGCCAAATAAGTAAAAATCAATATATCTATAAAATTAATTATAATAGTTATCACTTATTTAGTGTTTGACTTATGTTAAATAATTTACCTAGATTGTCTCATTTAATTTCACACTGGGCCAAAATCTAGGTATTATTATTTTTCCCTTCTTACACATGAAGATTTGGAATTTGAGAGGCAGCGAGTGACTTTTTGGAGGTCACATAACTCACTGGAAGGCTGAGTAGGGATTCACCTTTGGTAGACTAACAAGGAGCACCTTTGGTAACAATAGTCTCACATGGCTTCTGCTGGAAAGTAGGACTTCCAGCTCCTCCTACCACTCCAGCTTGACTGAAGAAAGGTTCCATACCTCACTGTTGAGTTTGTTTATCTGCTGCTTGGTCTCCTCTGCCTTGATGAAGAGGACAGCGGTTCCAATCTCTGGGTCTGAAAATGACACAACAGAACACGCTCTTTAAAAATAAACCTCATAGTTGAGGATCAGGGCAGCTGAAATATGGAAGGACGCTCGAGTTATCATCTCTAACGTTTGAAGATGGCGCCTGATAGATTCCCTGGAACTGGGTGCGCACCAAGGTGGTAACTGTGATCACAGTGAGTGGATGAGTTCATTGTAAATCTCCCATTCCTATGAACCATCATGTTCAAAGACAGCATATTTTCTTTTCTTTGACCATTCCTGAAAAGTACATCAGAACTGGGAATTGCGCCACAATGAAGAAAGATTCTTTCCCTTTTCTCTTTACTTTGATTCCTGTGTCCATGAGAATATTTTCTCTCCCTATATTTCAGATACAAAGCTCTCGTGCATGTTGCCTGTGTTACTTTAAAAGGCAGTTTCTCTCATTTTCTCTTTTCTCTTCTCCACTTTTTCTCTACTATCCCAATGTCATTTATTTATGTTCAGGACAATAAGTAAGAATGACTTAGTACTAAGATTTGACAGAATCAGTCTCTCTTTCTTTTACTTTTCTCTATTTCCCATCCTTACATGAAAAGAACTCAAAACAGCCTGAAACACAGTAATAAAAATTCATTTTGCAGAGACAATTCATTCATTCAACAAATTACTGCAGCTTATCAGGTAGGCTAATATCTCTTTATAAGCTACACCAATGAATATAGAAAATATAATTTACTCTCATGGAGCTTAGAATCTGGCAGAGAAGAGAGATATTTAAAAATATCTGTGCAGAAGAATTGAATCCATACTTAAGAAACATTTCAGGATTTTAGGCACAGGAGTATAGAAATACCAAATAAATTTGTATTTTTAAAAAGTTCACCTGTGCGGAAACAGTGGGAGATCAGAGAAGGGAACCTGGCAGTAACACAGACAAGAGATGGGGTGACTCTGACTAGGAAGAGCGGTGACTTCAAGGACAGAAACTTGGCAGTTGGTAGCACTGAGATATTTAGGAGGTAAAGAACGTTTGTTGTTTGAATGGGTGAGTGTAAGGATAGGTGAAGGAAGCTAAAAAACTGGTGTAATCATAATTCATAATCCATGGATAGAGCAGTGAGATTCTGAAAAATAAGCTTGCCGTACAGATCCACCACTGGCTTTGTGGCCAGTGTTGACTATAACACTACTAAATGTTGACTGCAACAATGACTACTTTGACTCTTGCTCCAAGCAGAGGAATATCAATGTATATCATTCAGTTGAGTCAAAGAACCAAGGTTATGCTCTGTCTCTTCTTGTACCTTTCTCCCTTCCCCCAGCCTTCATAAAGTCATGTTTTTCCCCAGAATGTGATGAGTGCCAGCAAGGACTGTCAACTGGAACGCACATGGTATACTACCACGTAAAACACCCTCCAGCAGCACCTGAAGAAAGCATTATATGTCTTCCGTGGGCTTGAATTTGTCTATACTTGGATTGCTCATTAGCACAGATTGCTGGCAAAGTGCCGCAGAACTGAGTGGAAAGGGGCAGAAGGTGGGCGGCTGCTTGTTTTTCATTGGGTTGCTGCCTGGTGATGGTTTTGCCTACGTACTGCTCGTTCATTAGTGTCTCTTTGTCAAATACTAATGCACCTTCTTTAGAGTTTGTCATCCAGGCTTTCGTCATGTTGACAGATTCCTTTTTATAGGACGTGAATTCGAGATTGAAAGGGAGAGAGAGGAACCTGGACTTGCGTTGGACTGTCTTTGCATTAATTCACTATCATTAAAAGTTAATATTTCACATAGTTCTCTTGATGTGCTAACACCCTTCTGAAGCTGGTTATCCTCCGACCAATTGCAATTACACAATCTATCAGCAAAAACAATTGATGAAATACCGCTATTGTTCTTACAGTCCACAACCAGCAGGACATTTCCTCTGGGCAATGTTTTGTGAATTCGTCTGAATTTACAATAGGAATGCATAGGTATTGTCCAATGAATAACAGAACTCAATTTTGCTGATGCACTATTTACCTTGTTTGCTAAATGGAAGGGCATCCACCCTGGACAGAAGGACAATTACAAACACTGTTTTGATACTTTGGAAATGGTTCCAATCAAGTCAAATCACTCAAAAACATCAGTAAAATTCTATTACTGGGGGAATATTCCAAGGATTTATGATGAAGGCAAGGAAATTCCAAAAGCAATATTTCAAGTCAAAATGAAATGTCAAACAAAAGGAGAAGCCTGATGAGCTTACCTCCAAGGGGAGGAGAAATTCTAGATTCTGGTCTGATTCGTTCAGAGCCAAAATCGAAAGTCTGACTTTCTTCACTACTGTTTCCGTCTTCAATGCCATCAACAATCCTACTTAAAAGAAAAGAATCAGTTGGTTGTGCACTTATATTTACAAGTTTCATTTATTTTAGAAGACTTTGGAAATGTTTAAATTTCTAATGTTTACGTTTTATTATTAGTGAAATAATTTACATTCCTCTTCCCCTTTTAAAACCAATTCTTCAAAATTCAGAGCATATCCTAGATTATGGCTTGTCTCGGTTTACAGTAGTAATATTTCGGCACTCAGTGGTGATGTCTGGCAAGTGGGTACCACATTGGATAGCACACAACTACCATAAAGGAAAAAAAAAACCCCAGAAAATAAAAGTTACCACATTTTGGCATATGTCCTCAAGATCATTTTCTCTGTATAAAGGAACTTTTTGTATAAAGGTAGGATCATATTACATAAAAATTTTTCTTTGCATATCTGATAAATAATCCCAGTATTTTACATTTATTACCATGCGTCTCATTTTAGTAAAATTTAAGAACTAGAAGAGTTCAGCAATGTTTTCAAATTAATGATTTCCAACCGATATTTTTTTTTTTTGGGGGGGGAAGGTATTTCTCTATGACCATGACTGTCCTGAACTCACTGGGTAGCACAGGCTGGCCTCAAACACAAGATAATTCTCCTTCCTCAGCCTACTGAGTGCTGAGATTGCAGGTGTGCACTGCCACACCAAATTTCCAAATGAATTTTTGAAAATTTAATGTCCACTTACCTTTTGTTAGCCCTGTTTTGTTTTTTATTTTTCTCTAAATGAGTAATTTGTGTTTTTCAATGAATCATTATATCAGAATGATTACTTGGCTCACAAGTATAGAAACAGAATTTGGTGCTAGATTTCAGTGCTTAATATCTTGGAAATATTGGAGAGCATATTTAGATTTTGAGTTTTAGGTCTTACAACTCTATGGTGGAGATAATTCTAAAATTCTAAAGTAATTTATTTTTAATTAAAAATAAACCTATGTGACCTATTGAAGAAACCAGAAATAAAATTAAGCAGCAGCCATCTATGATAATGAGCAAACAGTACAGAAGATGAAAACCAGCTTCTCATTTCCTTCATAATTTCAGTTTATTGCTCCTTGAAACTTATGGTAAGATCAGATATTAAGGGGGCAACTTTGATGGACTTTGCTTCAACTCTTTTACGTTCATTAGAAGTTTATAAGTTATAGTATCATAATGTAGAAAATACATTTAATATAATAAATATTGCTAAGTGAAACTAAAGGTAGTAGGGAAGGAATAAATTCCTTTTTTATTAAAACTATTTGTTCTCATACTATTGACACATCTGCCCAAATACTCATTAAATTAGACGAAAATTCAGGAAAGTGAAAGAATTCAGGTCACGAAGACATGCACTCCTCTATGTTAAATACCAGAGAAAAAGTTAAATGATGGGAGATCTTACCTTGGACTGAGGTCTGGGGGTTCAGCACTATTCACAGTAGAAAGCTGCAACTTCAAGTTCTTCTCTTTCCTTTTGTTGTGGTTAGGGGGGTCAGCGTCCTGCTTGGTCTTGGCGGAATTTGAGCTGGAAACTCTGATGGGGGAGTGAAATGGCACTGTTCCCGAGGCCAGCTGCCTTAAGCTTAAGCCTAGGTAGCTTTTGCTGCTTCCAGCCTTCTTACTTCGCGAAGACGACCCTCTTGTGTAGATGGGGGAGAGTGAAGCTGTCTCCTCTTCCTCGCCTTGCTCCTCCTCTTCCTCGTCTTCCACAATCGATGGGAGTCTCTTGTTGATACTGCCATTTCCCTTGGGCTCTGACTAAATCAGTGGATAACAGAGATAAGTGCTGATTGCAAAGGCTTCTTAAGAAGTGTGACATTTATACTGGAGGTCCCATTGAATGAACTCAAATCCTGAAGAAAGTTACTGCTCTTTAAACCTTAACTCTCTGCAGACTTTGCTAATATATTTCCAGAAGTTAAACCTTTTCTTACTTCTGATCTTCAGATTTTACCTTCTCTGCTTTTCTGGTTTTAGAACTCAACGCTTCTCTTGTTAAACTGTCCCAGCTATGTGAAAGGTCCATTTTTTGAGGTTAGCATGTAGATTTTAATCAGTCATGTATAATATATATAATGGGATTCCCTTATGAATTAAAGATATTTTAAATTGTGATGGAGGGCCTTGGGCTTTGTTATTTAAAGTCTACAAATCTTTAGTAGAATTTTACATAGAGCTCACTCATCAAAGTTCCATTTTCTCTGCAAAGAAATGTCTTTTCTATTTTGAATCAAGTGATGGAAAAAATATGCGGCGCCTCCTCTGCTCTTCTGCTTCTTCCACTGCCCGCTCTCAAACGTTTCCAATAAGAAACGGAGCAACCACCTTGTGCACTGTCTTCAAGGAGCCTTGGGAAAGGAGGGAAGATGGTCTCTCCATAGTGCGTCCTAACTGAGACTTTGGACCGGGTTACTCAGTGTTATAGGCCACTAGGGAGGGGATATGGGAACAGACAGTTGCAGGGCAGGGAATTTAGCAAGCACTATGCTAGTGGCTCTGAACAGTCACTACAACTGCGTTTCTTGCATTGTTTCAGACATAGCTTCTCTGGGGCATATCTAGACATCAATTCATTCTGAAAAGTTAAATCACCGTCTTTCTGTTAGTTGGTTTCTTTTGAGGATACAATCACCTATATTTGCTTATCAATAATTTGTAATAAAAATGAGATTAAATTTGAAAATCCATCCCCAAAATGATTATTTAAATTTCATGAGCCGTCATGGCTATTACTTCAAGGAAGAGCTGACTTATTGGGATATTTAAATTTTGTTATATCTATAGTAGTTGTAATGATGGGCACAACCAAAATTATGGTGACTTAGGCAATATCCCATTCAGTTTAGGCCATAGATGATTAGTGAAATGGTTGTTTACTCATGAAGTTTTTTGCATATTAACCTTAATGACTCAAAGTTTCAGAATGAATATATGTTCCCAGACTCTTCTGTTAGGTAATGATGATTTTAATTAATGGTGAAGCCATAAATTCCTTATTGGTATAGTCTTTGTGTTGCTTTTATGTGTTTGTTTTTTTTGTTTTCCCCAGTATTCTATGTTTTAACAGGATTTCAGGGGAACATTTATAAGCTAGCCTTGCAAGATAGAAAAGCAAGCTTACCAGCTAAAGACACAACAGGGCAAACTTATCAAAGAAGTCTAAAAACAATGGGTATGTTCTCTAATTAGAATTCTGTTTACCTTTCCATTGACAATTTAATCATCCCACTGTTTGGGAAGTTTCCATTGACTCCAGTAGAATCCTCTGACTAATAACCTGTTCCGTGTTTGTACTTCTACGAGTTTGCTTAAGTTTCACACTTTCATTTTGTCAAGGAAACTTGGGGCCTTGGACAAGTTGCTTAGAAAATGACCTGACAACAATCCAGTGGATGTTACTGACAGCAAGAATTAATTGTCCCACCTGCCATCTTTGCAGGCAATACCTACATTTGTTAGGTTATTAGACCGGCAGGCCTACATTAGCCTCTATGCAAGAGTTTTAGTCACTTCTGCAAGCCACCCGTGTAGAAATGCTTGCTTTTCTTGTGAAGCAAGATGAAGTAGTAGAATTATTAAAAATTTTAGTATCTTCATCTATACATTAAGGTTGGTGTGGGGAAAGCATTAGATTTTAGATAATAAACATTAAACACTTAATATGGAAAGATGGTTTTGAATAAATGCTTGATGAGCGGGAAAAACATGAAAATAACATTTCTATCAGGGCAGGTGCTGGTTGCCTCTTTTAATCTAATTTTCTCTTGTTCCTTAGTTAATTAAACCATTAGTAACACTTGTCCAAAGATCACTTATCTCAGCTTTCCTTATGACTGGTTTCACCATGAGGCTAAGTTTGGGATGAGGGACTACAAGGGATAGGTTTGGGAGAATTTTAGGAAGGCTGTTAGAAACCAAACCCAAGCTTCTCTCCCACTCCTTCAGATCTCTTGATTTGTAGTCTAAAATATAAGTAAGACGGGCCGATATTGAGCAGCTGCTTTGGAGAATGAGATCTTGAAGAATGAAGCCATGTGTTGGGTGTGATGAAACATAAAGAAGACGTTCCCGGACCCAACTGACACAGCAGGGTTAATTAATTCCTTCTCTGGACTTGTTTGTAAGAGAGAAATAAACACGTATATTTTGAAAGCTTGCTATGTTAGTGTTTTTTTTAAATTGCAAAATAAATTCTACAGAAGAAAAAAAATTTTGAAAGTTAAGGAAGCTTTATTGTTGAGAAGGGTCTTCATCCTTGCCTTTTCATGAAGGGTGAAAAATTACAATGGGAAAAACAAGGCCAAAGTTATTTTTTTTCATGAATGAGAAAATATAAAAAGTCTGGGAGAAAATTCAGTACTGTTATGAAGAAATGTTATTTGAGGAGAAAGATTAAAATAAAAAGATCATTTTGCTTTTTGATGAGAGGGATTTTGTGGAGATAAAATAGAAATGGCAACTAATTCTGGAGAGATTTGTCAAAAACACTAACGTGTCTTAGGAGTTTTAAGAAGTTTCTTAAGATATTAAAAATAAATCCTGCTTGCCTATTCACCTTCTAGTAGATTAGAAATACCTTTAAGATATGGAATTTGACCCATTTGTTTCCTCTAAATATATTTACGAACATTGGGTTCTCCTCCACAGAGAGCACGGAGCAAGGAAAGGAGAGGTTCACAGACTTCTTGTCATAAAATTATTGTTGATAAAAGTCTAGCTAATAAAACTAACACATCTCTGTTTCAAAAGTTTTCTATGAAATTTGAATGTACTTAGAAGTTGAAATTGTCAGCCAGCCATAGTGCATATGCCAGGAGAACTGTAAGTTTAAGTTCAACTTGGATTTGATAACTTAGTGACTTAGGAAGTCCTATCACAGAATTAAAAAAATATTTAGAAAGGGTACTGATGTAGCTTACTGTGAAGAACCTGAGTACAAAAATAATAATAAAAATAATGTAGGGACCGTCTTAAAAGATCAAATGAGACCACTTCCAAACCATCTCTGAACCATATATATTTTTTAGCTTTGTAGATACTCATGAAAAAGTAGATTGTTCTGGTTTAAATCTAAGATATCCCTCCAAAGTCTTTTTGGTTTTGAAGTGGAGATTTCAGAAGGTGATTTTATCAGGAGTGCTATACTTACCAATGGGTTTCTTCACTAATGTTTATAATTGAATTTGTTTTTAAGAGGTGGGGACCAACTGGGAAAGGTGGGTCCCTATAGGACATGCCTTTGAAGTCTCCCCTATTCTCTCTCTTTCTCTCTCTCTCTCTCTCTCTCTCTCTCTCTCTCTCTCTCTCTCTCTCATTTCTCCCACTGTCACTCACTCTGATTCTTTTTTATTCTCGCTGGCTCTTTTCTCTCTGCTTCAGGACAACAAAATGTGAGACATACTTCTTTTGCCGTGATGTTTCTGTGTTGACGTAAGCTGACAATGGAATCTCTGAAACAGTGGCCTGTGTAGATTTCTCTTATAAGCTGAAGGTGTCAGGTATTTTGGCCCAGTAACATGAGGGTAACTGTTATGGTTTAAATCTGGATTATTCCCCCAAAACCTCAGGTATTTAGACATAGTGGATATCTATGGAACTGTGTGCTACTGGGAGGTGGGACTTGGCTGGAAAGGGTGGATGCTCAGAGCTTGACCTGGAGGGATTGTGCCAACCTTTTGAGGTTGGAGGGCACCCAGGGCAGAGCTCTCAGGTTCATGTCATTGACTTGTGGGCCAGTAAGCCAGGGTGGGGGGGGGGGAGAGGCACCCACTATTTGTGTCAGGGCCCCAAATGGTAGCCTGAACTAAGTAAAGGAAGGAAGAAGAAACATTGTTACAGCTTTTAGTGGGAAAGTTTTGGTCATCACCTTACTCTCCAGACATTGACTCCCTCCTCAGCCCCTTGGCATTCTGTCTTCTGTGCTACAAAGAGCTTTTTTCCAACTAGCTTTCAGCATGTGCTTCCTCCATTGCTGGCTACCTAGGCTACCTATGAATGAACTCTGGGAGACCTTCCGTAATTGTGAGCTGCAATAAATCTTTTTTCCTTTATACTGTGGATGTCGGGTATTTTGCCACAGCAACAATTAAGTGACTTAAATTAGCCATAAAATTTGGATGATAATCAAACAGTTTTGATTACCAATTTTAGACACAGTAAAGCATTTATAGGATCAGGACTTTGTGACTCTTGTCAGTTTTTGTAATATACTATTTTGTAATGATAATTGTAAAACGCATCCAGTGGAGATATGAATTCCCATACTTATTTATACTCTGATTCATAAAAGCCAGTCGACATGTCATTTATTGAGAAATAAATTAGGGAAAGTGGAAAGTAAATGATACAATCCAGAAGAGAAAAACAAATGTAATGGAAATCCTCAAGATTTTAAATATTTTGCTTTTAAAAAAATAAATACCTGTGAGACAGTAGATTTGTTTGATAATCTTGATATCACCTGGAAGAACAAACAAGAGTTTAAACAATCATTTAAGCATCTCCTTGTGGCTTCAGATGGAGTGAAAGGTAGGAAGCAGCAGTAGGGAGGGAAGCGTCTTCAGGGAGTGTGGATGGAGGGTGGGGTGCACTGGCTGGTATATCTGCTTATGTAGGTCAAGTACTATAATTTTGACGCAATGTGCACAAAACACTCAAGTCCCAAGTCATCGTTATGAATGTATAGAAAATGGGAAAAGCAAAGCAAAACAAAACCTTCTGCGAGGCCCTGGAGACATCTTCCCCATTTGCAGCCTTTAGGGCCACTATCGGCCAGTGTGTGTAACAACGACAGGGCAGTAGCTGCCTGTTTCCTACAGAACACCACACCTACCTCATAATCATCACCACAGTGAGCGCATTGGCTACATTTTCCATGTGATGCTTCATTCTTTCTGTAGTTTTTCATCTCCCTGCTTCTCTTCTGTGCTCACACAATGTTTATTTTTTTTCCCTTTGGCTCTGTGAATACTGATATTAAGGAATCTTTTCTTAGTTAATCTCATTACTATTTATTTACTACTTCCTCTTGATGCTTACAGAATAGTTATGGTATGTCCTTCCTGTTCCATTTGGTTTACTCATTAGGATGCACCTGTGGACTAGCTCTAGTTTACTAGGAATCCTAATCTTTTCTGTAATTGAATCTAAGATCCCATTGGTTACAGAGTAGAAAAAAAAATGCTGCCAGTCAAATAGTCATCCCATTGATTATAAGACAGTTTTCCTTTTCAGAGATGTTACAATGTGTGTCCCTGTAAGATGGAAATGCGTATCATACAATCACTTAAGCTTCAATTTCAGGTGACATCTTGTACAAAATAAAGCTGTTATGATGTGGAAGACTGTATTAAATACATGCACCTTTCCTGAAATAAGAAGCAGCCCTGGAAGTTATCATATATCTTGGAAATGTGCTTTTGGTACCATCCACATTGTCTTTTTGTCTAACTACACTTCTTTCATTTTAATGTTGAAATAGATGCTATAAATCAACATAATTTTATTTGCATTTTAAAAATGCACTTAAAACCAATCTGCCTAATAAGCCAGACATGTATGGTAATGCTGTTAATCTCTCATCAACTTCTTTCCTAGATGATTAAGAAAATATATCTGTTAATATATATACAAAAGTGAGCATCGTTATTGCTGTGAAAATATATGTTTCATCAATGTTTAATTTTCTCAAAGCAGTCAACCCGTTTTACATCTGCTGAGTTGCCTAAATAATCATTAATCAGAAGCCTTTTAGACATAAATTTTGTAATAATTTTCTGAATGGTGACAAATAAAACAGACGAATAATTAAAAATGTGAAAAATAAAACAAAATTATGATGCTCTTGTTAGTGAGTGGTAGACATGAAAATGCACTTTGAAAAAGTATTTGCTTGTTGCTTGGATCAGAGAAGAAGGATCACCATGGATTCAAAAAGCCTAAAGGCCTCCCCGTCAAACACCCTCTTTGAAGGAAAGATTTAGCCTTATAATTTTCTGATCCGGGGGTGATCCCAGCTTCTTGGCTTACTATTAGTGTGGATTCTGTCATACTGCTATGTTTCAGGCTTTTTTTTCCCCCATGTAAGTGCTTCTCAAATATGCATGTCCTCATTACTTATTTAGCTATCTTGTTAGAATACAGCTTCTGATGTGGGAGATCTCGGGTGGGGTCCAAGACTGCATCTCTAGTGACCTCTTCCCCTTCTCTCCAGGCCACACAGATGCTGTTGGCCACAGGGCAAGTGCTGATGGAAAGCTCTCTTAGCCTTCATGGTCATTATCAGCCTATCGGCTACCAATTAGGTAAGTATTTGTCTTGTGATAAGCAATCTGCTTCCTGTCACAGGTCTACCAGGCTTTATGACCATTAATTCTGATTGTAATCCTGTAAAGCAGATATTTTAAACCTCCATTTTGCCGAAGAGTAAACTAAATGCCAATATGGAGTTAAGTGCTTGTCAAGATAAACTGACAAAGAATAAGAAAATGAACACAGGTTGGCCATTATGAGGACAAAATGCAATAATATATTTTAAAATAACTCGCATGTAATATATTTTTTTATTTCTCTTTGTTTTTGCTGTTTTTGATTATCCAAGGTAACCTCTTCTTATCTTTTACTAAACTCACTGAAGGTCAAGAGTCAAGTGAATCAAGTGTATTTTATACATAAATGGGTACACACAAGTATGTATACACTTGCATATAAAATACATATATTAGTCAAGTACATATTTAGGACTGTAGCCAGCACTGTAAAGTCATTGATTTATCTATTTCTATGCATCCAGAGTTGGAAAAATGTCTAGGTCCAGCCCAGTGGTGCGCATGGGGAATTGTGAAAAGCCTCATCTGAGCTCTGTAGTAACCAGTAGCCATAATACTCGTCAATGTTAGTCTCTCTCCCTGCTCTCGATTGGTGAGATCTGGACAAGGTTACTTAACCAGCCCACAGCCTTGTGGACTCAAGCTACTGGTGCTGAACCCCTTGGCATCATGCAATCTTGTCCTTGAGACCTAAGGGAAGGGCCTGTCTATGCTCTTCAGTTCTAGGACTGTGAGTATCAATGTCCCAAGCCCTATCCATACTGAGGCTTTCCCTGATAGGAAATAGGGACACTCAAACACAACTTCTGAAATTCCCAGAATTGCAGATATCAAACCCACAATCCTCAACATTACCTGTACTCAACGTGTGGGACCTAAAGGAGGTCTCTCCCATATTCTACACCTCATGAAAATGTGACAACTAGTGCCATTAGCCCAAATGTTATGTGCACAGACAGGCTTTTGATGCAGGAAAAAACTCTTCCATAGCCTACTGGCTTTAGACCACAGTGATTGATTCCAAAGCCCTGGTACTGTTTGTGCTTATTTTCCAGGACACTGAGAGAGTATCGTCTGGGTCCCACACTCCATGAAAGTAGCTAACAGAGTTACAAGTCTCAGAACCAACTGTAACCACTCCATAGGACTTAAGAAAAATCCTCTCTTGTTCCAAATCTTCAAGTCCACTTTTGGTACTGTTATTTGCTGTGTTTATCATGTGTGGCTTGGGAAAGGTCCTGTTTCAACCTATGGCTCTATAATGGTGTCTGCTGGTACAATTTCCAGATGTTTTCTACGTACTGAAAGCCCCAGGGAATGTCTTCTTCACATCCTGCGACCCAACAACCATGGGGGCTGGTTCCATAATGCTTGTCCTCACCTGTGCTTCCTCAAGGGAACCAGAGACCCTCTCCCCATACTCTGTGCCCCTGACAATGGCTGGTTTCAAAAGCCTCAGTGGCACTAGGGACCAACATTGTGGATCTCACAGACAGATGCCTATGGAAGCGCATGCCCACTGCAAAATCCTATAGTTACCTCATGAGCTGCTGCATTCTAGATTGTTGAGACACTTACAGATACAGTACTGACATCGACATCAACGAAGAGGAACAAATCACGCAGACATTTTGTTCTTGAGCGCCAGTAGAATGAGATGTCAGTAGGACAGGCACTTTAGGGTGGCTCTACTGGCGCTCAAGAAAGTGCCTGTCCTACTGACATCTCATATTTCATCTAAATAAAAAATATTTTCCTACAAAAGCCATTTAATAAAATGGGAAGAAACAACTTAAAACCTACAAATTCACAAAACTCAGGGGGTGCACAAAAGAGGAAGGGAAGAGAATTAAGATAGCATGTCAGAAAATTACTGACTTAGAAATAAAGAGGACGGAGACTGAACACAATGAACAAAATGACAGCAACTTCCTAATAATTTTGAACATAAGTAGATTAAATTTGCCAATCAGAAGACATACCCTGTCTGAATGGATGACAAAAAAGAAAAAGGTTCAACCATTTGCTGCCTACCATAAAACCTCATTTTATGAGTAAAGATAAATAGAGACTGAAAATGAAGGACTGGAAAAAAAAGTATCATGAAAACGGAAACTGAAAACATTCAGGATTAGATATACTTATAGCATATAAAGGAAAACTTTTAAATCAAAAATTATAAAAAGAGATAAAGGAGGTCATCATATATTGATGAAAAGGTCAATCCAACCAGAAAATACACTAATCATAAATATGTATGCACCCAATACAGGACTATATATATATATATATATATATTTATTAAATGTAAAGTCTAGTGTTATGATATCAAGTCTGTAGTACAACACTAGCAGGAGACTTCAACACCCAATTTGCTTCAATGGATATATCATCCAAGAAAAAAAAAACAACAACAGTCTGAGTTGAGCCATGCAATCCTGCAAATGGATCTAATAGACTTTGTTGAACGTTTCATTCAGCAGCTAGAGAACACACATTCTTACCAGCACATAGAATGATCATAGATAGGTCAAATATTAGGCCACAAGTCAAATCTCAACAAATTAAGAAAATAGAAACCACCTCATGTATTTTCCTAGACCACAGTGGAGTAACTATAAATAACAGCAAAAAACCAACGTGAAGCATGCAGATTAGGGGAAATTGAATAACATGCTCCTAACTCACAAATGGAAGATGAAATAAATCCAAAGTAAGTTGAAAACACTTAAGATATTAAGAAAAATGCCAACACAACATACAACAATCTGTGGGACATGGTAAAAGCATACAGAACAGGAAATTTATAGTCCTAAAGCATATATTTAAAAGCTAGACTGATCTCAAATGAACAACCTAACAACACACCTCCTAGACTTTAAAAAACAAACAAATCTCAAAGCTAGTATAAGGAAACACTAAAGAACGTAAATAAATAAAACAAAACTAAAAAAAAAAACAATGAAGCATAATTGGTTTTTTGAAAGGATAAAAATCTGAAAAAGCTTTAGATGAACTAAGAAAAGAGAGAAAATAAATAAAATTAGAGATGAAAGAAGTATATCTTTTATCTATTATAAATAGTTATGCACCAAAAAAACAGGAAAGCTTGGGAGAAATTAATAAATACTTGAGCATACCCAACTTACCATAATTGAATCAAGAAGGAACAGAAAATCTCAGCAGACCAATAATAATCAGATTGAAAGAGCAATTTAAAATTTCTCACCTAAAAAAGTCCAGAATCTGATGACTTCAGAGCTGAATTCTATATATTATCAAATTAAGAACTAATTTCAATTTCTCTTAGATTGTTCCAAAAATTGAAATGGCTAGGACTCTACCAAATTCTTTGTAGTAAGCCTGTCTTAACCCTGACACTAAAACCAGACAAAGATATAATAATTAAAAGAAAACTAGAGTTCCATATACTTGATGAATACAGATGTAAAAATTCTCAATAATGCTAGGAAGCCAAATTGAACAGCATACTGAAGATGATGTATCATAACTATTAATTCTTTCAGCGATGCAAAGATGTTTCAACGTGCACAAACCAATAAACATGACACATCAGAAAAATAAAATATTAAATGATAAATCCACAGCCAATAATATACTGAATGGAGAAAAAGCTGAAAGTGCTTCGTCTAAGATTGGAAACAAGACAGGAATTTTCATTTTCATCCCTACTGTTTAATACAGTACTAGTAGTAGTACCAAGAGCCATTGGGCAAGATGAAAACAAGTTATCTACGTTTATAGATAACATTATTCTATATATAAGAAGTCTAAGGACTACATAAAAATTTGCTAGACCTTATGAATCAATTTGGGAAAGTAGCAGACCACAACATCAATATATAAAAAAGTAATATATCTATACCAATGTATATATATATATATAGTATACCAATAATGAACTTGCTGTAAAAGAAATATAAAACTCCATTAAATAGCTATGACAAATAAAATATTTATAAGTAAACTTAATTAAGGAGGCGAAAGATCTCTACAAAAAAGACTGCAAAACACCAGTGAAAGAAATTATAGAGGACACCAAAAAGTGGAAACCTGGTCTGTGTTCTTGGATGAATGTTCAACACTGTTAAAGTAACTACTCCATCACGAGTAATCTCCAGACTAAACTCAATTTCCACCAGAAATAGCAATGACTTTTTTCATGGACATAAAAAAGTTTTCAAATTCACATGAAACCACACAAGTCTAGGAATAATCAAAGAAATCCTGGCTGGTAAAGAAGGAAGACAAAAACCTGACATCAAAACGTACTACAAAGCTCCAAACACAGCATGGTAACGGGCGTGAAAACACGTAGTCTGATGAAAGAGAATAGAAAATCCAGATCTTAACCCACACTCATTCACACAACTGATTTTTGACAAAGTTGTCAAAACCATCCAGGAAAACATAGTCCTTTCAATAAATATTGCTGACAAAATTGAATGTACCTATGCAGGAGAATGAGCATAGATTTGCTTCTCTCATTTGTCCAAACACACACACACACACACGCACACACACACACACACACAATCAACTCCAAATAACCAAAGACCGAAATCTTAAATTTAAAACTATGAAATGACTGCAGGAAATTTGCAACGATTTTTAACAAAATTCCCAAAACACAGATTACAAAAGTAAAAATAAATATGTGGGATTACATTGAACTAGGAAGTTTTTGTGCGGCAAAGGAAGCAATCAACAGGATTAAGAGACAATATGCAGAATGGAATAAAATATTTACAAATGGCACATTGAACTAGGGATTGACATCTAGAAGATACAAGAATCTCCAAAATCTCAACATCAAAAAAAAAAAAAAAAGAAAGAAAAGTAAAAAGAGCGTGATCCAATGAAAAGCTAAGCTAAAGAACTAAATAGACACTCCTGAAAACACACAAATGGCTAGCAAAAGGTTGGGAAAATGCTCAGTTTCACTAATTTTAATAATATACATGCAAATCAAGACTGCAATGAGATACCACTTTGCCTCAGTTAGAATGGTTATGAACAAAAAGATAAGAAATACCAGATACAGGTGAGACTGAAGAGGAAGGAAAAGCCTTTAAGAATTGTTCGTGTGAATGCAAATTGGTGCAACCATCATGGAAAACTGCATGAAGATTCCTCAAAAAACTAAAAACAGAATTTCTACATGATCTGGCAATTTCAATACTGGGCATACATCTGAAGAAAACGAAATATTTATACCAAAAAGATACTCATACTCTCACCTTTATTGCATGTGATTATTCACAACAGCCAACATATGAAATCAAACAGCATGCTCTTCAGTGGAAGAATGGTTGAAGAAAATGTGGCCTATTTACACGATAGAACATTATCGAGCCACAAAAGGAATGAACTCATATGTCATTTGCTGCTAACTGGATACAATGGAGATCATTAGACCATGTGAAACAAATCAAATGCAGACAATTTCCTTACATGCTACCTCATTTGTTGAAACCGATAAGTCAAACTTGTAAAATAATGGAGTGGAATGTGGAATAGTGGTCACTAGAGACATCACGAGTGACAAGAAAACACCAAGTGGAGGTATCGTCGGTTTTTCTGTACGGTAGGAAGTCTACCAGCAAAAGCCACCCAGAATATATTTCAAAATGACTAGAAAAGAAGAGTATGAAAGTTTCAACACAGAATAATAGTAATTGAAAAATGGTAATGCTTATTACTGTGATTCGATTAATGCAAATTACATAAAGGTATTAATTATTAAAATGTACTGTTAAATTATACAATTTTAAAATAAATAATCAAATAAAAGAGGTTTCCAATGCTGGAGGGATAGGAGAGTGTTTAGAGCACTTTTCTAGCAAGTGCAAGGCTCTGACTTTGATTTCTCAGCACCACACAAAGTAGGCACGGTGGCATGTCCGTAGTCCCAGTACTCAGGAGGCTGAGGCAGAGAATTGCTGTGAGTTGGAGGCTCTTCTGGGCTCCATACTGATGTCAGGACTAGCTTGGACTACAGAGAGTGTCTCAAAAAGAAGTTTCCAAACAACTTTTCTTTGCCTACTTGCTCTATTGCTCTGTTAGTCCAGTGGGAGTGGAGACGAACAGAGGACTCTTAAATTCTTCTGGCAGAGAAAGGAAAAGTATTTTCTAAGTACTCACATTATTTATAACAAAACCACAACAATTTCCTCAATTTTAAAAAATCAACCAATGAGAAGAGCCTCAGTAATATTCCACTACTGAGGCTGAATTAAAAATGAAAATCAAATATACTGGGTACATTAATAGTAATTTTAAATGTAACAGAGTTATTACATTTTCCAACACCGTTCTTGTTTTGTTGAAGGAAGACCTTTCTACTAGAGCTTTCATGAGGTGTGTAACTGACCTTGGCCACTAAATTCATTTTCCTCTGAAGTTCTTAAACCTTCAGTAGTCACTTTCCTTGGTCTTAAAACTTCTACCAATTCTTTTACTTGGGAGGAGAGCTCTTTGATTTACTTAATCTATTTCCCTCATTTATTAAATACCTCTGAGCTCTGACAGATGGTACTATGGCAACTGAGTTTGAGGCTTGGACATTCATGAGATGCTAATGTTCCACCTTCTGAAAGAGTGTGAGTGGTTCCTCAGTAGTGTCGAGGCACTGATCAACCTTTAGTTAATAGTCTTTCTTTACTCTTAGAGTCCTTTCAAGAGGCCGAGTCACCGAAAATTTTGACTAGTATGAGATGTAAAAATAGCAAATCATAATGGAACCCATAGTATAGATCTATGAAGCCTGATATGAAATCTTAGTAGGTTAGTTGCCACGGAAGTTAAGAATCTGTTTTCATTGTTTACGTTGTACATTGGTAAGAACTGATAAGCCCTTTTGAGTCCTCAAATAGTCTCTTTAATAAAACACCAAAGGGGATGGCAGGAATGTTGTCTACAGTTGAGTGATCAATTGAGAAAGGACATGAATGTTAGTTAGGGTGCTCTTCTTTCTGACTGAGTCATGACATCTTTTCCTTCATTAATAATGGCACATTTATTAAGTCACAAGGCAGGCTGGAGAAACGTGCTCTCATTCAAAAAAAGGTATCATGTTAGATTTTGCACCTTTATTCACTGGATGAAAATAGCATCATATTCATGGTTGCTCAGGATAAAGAGAAAATGCAAGAGTCGTGCTCACAAATAACACCGTAATTCACATAGTTGGAGTGTCTAATTTTGCAAAATTATGAACAATTTTCAAAAAGAGAAAGAAGTAGCAACGATGGAGTTTTAATTGTCTCTCTGATCCTCTCTTTTCCTCTTACAGAGTGAAGTGGATGGGTCAGTAAGCAGAAATAGCACCAAAGGCAGTGGTGGCAGGTGGCCGACGGAATGATGAGATGGAAACTTCTGGAGAATGAATAGGCTTTGAATACGGGGGTATTAATTTTCAACTAAACCTATCTAGTGTTTCATGGCCGTCTAATCCGAAGAAGAGACTTTCGAGGTTGGTCTGAAACCCTAGGTAGGTAGCACAGTTTCTGCTATGTTCCATTAACTGGTTGCCTACCTTAGAAACAGAAATGAGATTTTAATGGGAGAACTGACTATTTTGGCATTTCCTGCTGATATCATCCTGACCATTGAGTCCAAGTCAAACTACTAACATTTAGAGGAGGAATCTCTTCCTTTAGGTAAATAACTATTATTTCTGACTTAGAAATCACAAGTCAAATAATATAATATAATAATATAATAATAATTTGGGTTTATTGACCATGAGAGCTAGAGGGATGTGACTCATTTGGGAGGGACGGCTACCTAATGATTAAGTGCTGGAATTTTCCTAGTCCTGTCAATTATTAGCTGTGTGGTTTTGGGAAGTGTATTAATGAGGGTGGACCCGGTAAGGCTAAGGTAGCAATAATGATCCTTCAATGTCTTAACAAAAATGAGCTTTATTTTTCGGTCAATTACAGTTTGAGGTATGTCAAACTGTTCTACAGGAAGTGATTGGGGACAAACTTTTTCGGTTTTGTGATTCTGCCACCATGAGCCATCAACATTGTCCTGGCGCCATCCAATTGGCAGTGTAGAAAAAAGCATGGGTAGACATACTGAGCGTGCGCATACCCCAGCCTCAAGTGACACAGTGCTTCTGCTTGCACTGTAATGGAGGAAACTGCCTCACAGTCATCATCAATCAAAATTCTGTGGGCCTTGGTTTCCTCCTTTCAAAAATGGTGATAATGAGTAGAATTGTTTTGAGGACTGAAGTGTGTGTGTGTGTATGTGTGTGCACGCACACACATGTGCATGTGTTTGTGTAAGCTCAACAAATCTTAGAGATCCAATTGACCATAACTGGTGGTGTATTATATTAGAAGAAATATAGCACAATAGCCAAAAGTAATTAAATATAATTCTAATCCTTTTGTGTATGTTTTGCAGACACATTTGACAACACAGAGAGATTTCAAAAATTACCCCATTTTCTCTTGTGTTAGAAATAGCAAAATCATCCCTCTCATATCTCTAAGCAAAAGTCTCTAGACCCTTTCTGTTTGCTACTTCTCTGGGTTGAAATGCCTGACATTCCTGCCAGAGGTCACTGATAGATGGTGTCAAGTCTTTCAATCTCTTCTTTTACCAGAGACAAAGCATTTGGAATTGTCTGGGCAGGGTGAGCCTCTTACCAATTTAATTTCATTGTACACTTGGAAGTTCTCATATAGAATATCCAAAGAAAAATCTGTTACAGTTGTCAGATGCTTGTCCCAGTGTTTGGAATCAGGGACAATTCTTATTAATAAATGTTAGCTGTAATTATTAGGTCATTGATTACGAACAGAAGTTTTCCTTGAATTGTGTTCAGTGTGGAATAGGGCATCATGACATTTTATATCAATTGTTTATGTGGGTTGTAGTTACCATAACAGTCATCATACACACGGGGTTTTCTAATAGGAGATTAATATGTTCTGTGTAGAAGTCCTTCACAAATAGGTTGTGTTTTTCTTAAATACCTATTTCCCCCTTAGAACTTTCCTAGCAAAAGGTCTCATGTCACAAAAACATAATAGTAAATAGAATATAAAAAATAACTTAGTATTCTCTTATCTTTCTCAACTCCTTTATCTGTTTTATTGTCTTTAAAATAAGACATTTTAAAACTGCCCATAGGTACAAAAAGGTCAATAAGATATTGACAATAGGCCCAAATTAACTCAAATACAAGTATCTCTGAATTTAAGTTCATAAAAAACAAAATACAAAGTTTGAAGATTGAAAGAAATTCCAAAAGCATTCATTTATATTCTATAAGACAGAGAAAGAGAGGGAGGGAGGGAGGGAGGGAGGGAAAGAGAGATAGAGAAAGAGAGAGAGAGAGAGAGAGAGAGAGAGAGAGAGAGAGCGCTTTCCCAATATTTGGTTCATATCTTCTTAAAAAGAAAAAGGAAGCAAATATATACTATTACGGGTAGAAAATAAGAAATCTCTCACCAATCACTTAAGAGTTTTAAAGGTTACAACTTTAAGAAGCTACTTCCCAAATCAATGAGCAATAAGTTGGGAGTTCATCAGAGTAATCCAAGCTAAAGGAATTTACCCTGGTTAAACCCATTGTGCTAAGCTGAATCCCATGCCCCTCAATGACCTGCTTCTGATTAGGGTACAATGGCTTCTGGGTCCTTCCTAAAGTCAGCTACTGTGTTATTGTAAGGAAGCACAATAGCTGGTTTCAAGATTTGCAAGATACTCACTGAGCTCTTTGTTCCAAACCGGGTCTGTTGAGAAAGATGCTCTATGTGGTGTGAGAAGTTGGCACATCCCCCTTCCCCATGGCACTTTTAAAGTTAATGCGAAATGCCTAATTTGCTGCTGAGGAAACTTGTCAGTTACACACCATAGCAGACAGTTGAATAGTTTTATAGGCTGAACGAGTAAACTGAAATGAACTATGTTGCTTATTTGAACTCCAGTGCCTTGATTCAATTTATTTAACCACAGAAAATAAGAGAGGTCTATGGTAGGGCCATGGTGACAGACATCCTTTCCGTGACCACATGAATACTTTTTTGAATAAAAAAAGTGAATGTTTTGCTCGGAAATATTGCTCGTCACAGTATTTGTACTTTTACCAAATGTTGAGTCATTTGTAAATGAGAAAGGAATTCTCACAGTGAGTCAGTACGAGGCAAAGCTTTCTAGATCACAATTGATTTCCCTTCAATTTCCCCCGTTACTCCTATGGGTATCTCTCCCAATGATGTTTCCACCCAAAGAATTTCTTGTGATTCAGAGGAAAAAAATCACTCTCCAATGGCTAATACTGTATTATGTGTTCTCTATTTCTTTTTTATAAAAATTTATATTTTGAGCCTCAGCCTTCATTATAGGATTGATATTTCTTTAACCTTTTAAAATAAGTAGTGAAAAATTCAGAGGAGATGTTTGTTGGAAGGAGGTGTGAAACACCCGTTCCCTGCTATTGTACTATGTGGACAAGCTTTTAGGCTTACTCTGTGGCAGCCTAGTCACAAAGTTCCTTTCCAAACTTGGAGACACTCATAGTGATATCTGCTGAGGAGCTCTTCATAAAAAGTGTGAACAATGAACAAGATCTGTCCCGTTTGAAGGGATATCACTTCTAATAGTGAAGTCACGCTTAAATATACAGAGTACTAGTTCAGTTATTAATAGATTTGTACAAAGAGATTACTCTTTTAGCTATATAAATGGAGTGTATACATTTTTTCAGAGCAAATTCTGCTCTCTAAACATTAAGATAATATCAGTTATAGTAAAATATGGACAACTGATTCTATGAGAAAGCATGACTCCATGGCTATTTACACAAATTCGGGCAAACCAATTTCAGCCCTTTGAGCTGTCAATCTATTGAACCAAAGTGTGCTGGTTCAATTGTTTCTTTGGGAATCACAGGACAGCTTCTATGTCAGATTCCTCAGAGAAACGATTCGAACCTCAGTTGTGTGTGCATTGAGTTTCTACTAATCCTCACTTATTGCTCTTTTTGCCAGCATCTTGTTTATTTTCCTTCCATATATGATGCTAGCACTTTCATTATGAAGATGGAGGGCTGATTAATAGCCTTAAGGAAAAAAATGTAAACTGTGTAATAAAGAATATAAATACGTTTCATTAGCAACAGTCCCGGGACTGTTCATGAATGCCAGTAAAGTGCAGTGACACAGATCCGTCACCATATGCTCTGCTGTTAGAGACCCCGATCTTAATGCAGAAAATACATGTGGGATTACCACATCACTAAAAGCTTAGCATCTTACAGATGTTCACCTCAGAATTTCCCTTAATCATTTTCCTCAATGACACAGAGCCCAAATCCTTTAAATCTCTATTCATTTCACAGAAATGCCCTTTCCTGGGTACCGCCACCCTTACAGTTGTCAGCACCACACGCTGGCCTTCCGATTCATGATTTTGAGCTACTTTAGTTTTCCTCCCTAAGTTGACGTCTTGTTTGCAGAACATTTTCTGACTACTTGGCTGCTGTTCCCTTCCCTCACAGCCGCCACTCTCCTGCTGCCCCAGAACTGGGTTTAAAGGATGAGTTAAATAGACGCCTCCAATCTGATCAAACAGGAGTCCGCAAGATCTGCCTGCTGAGCACAGCCTGGGCCATGTTGTAAGCAAGCTGCCTCTGCCGTATGTCATTGTCTCTGCTGTCTACACCCTTTTGGGGAACTTCTTGGGAGAACCACCACTAAAGATGTTTATCCAGGGATTTTGTAATTTGTTTTTAATTTTAATTTAATTTCTATCAACTTAGCTCATTTACAATGGCTTAAGTCACATTACTCACAGAATCTAGGCTCTGACTCTTGAGTCAGAGTGCAGGATTAGAGAACTAACCAAAATCTTGTTCCACGTGGCCAAGGACGATGGCACAAGGAACATTATTGGACTTGCATGACTCGGAACAGTGAAACATTTACTGTGGTAAAAAATTCAGGGTTGTTTGAGCAAATCCCACAAAATCCCGTTCTTAAACAGATAGCAGAATAACACCATATCTTTAAATCACTCCCAATTTATGTACCAGTGAAATATTTGAAGCTGACTGAGAAATGTAAACAAAATTATAAATTAGAACGTTGTTCTATTTGCTTATATTTACACCAATGCATGTGTGTAGGTGTCTGTGGGTGTACATAGGAAGAACTGAGGTGGTGGAAAACAGCATGAACTTGAGAATGGGGAAAGAGGAGGGAAAGAAGACGGGTGCGTCTATTGATAGAAGCCTGAAAAGTGCACACTTGAATGGGAAAATACTTGCCCAGAGCAAGTCCACAGCCATGGGATTTTAATAAACAGATGGATCTGTGAGCAAACAGGAGCGAAAACTCTAGGAGAACGTATAAGGCAAATTGCCAGAATACTGTAATTTTAGTAGTGTGCACGTCTTTTTGTTAATGAGCTGTATGTCCTGTATTCAGTTATGGCGGGTTTTTGATGAGATATGATAAGTAATAAAACTAAGGTTAAAAAAACTAAAGTGAGCATCATTCTGGAAAGCCAGTGTATTTCCTGCTTTAAGCATGTCTGAAAGAGACAGCCTCTTTCCCCTGATTTATGACAGAGTGCTTAGGTGGACAACTGTATTAGGTTTACATTCAGAAGAAGGCTTTGACTTAGTTTTTATAGTCTCAGGCCGTGCATCCCTTAGACATTCAATTCTCTTATCTGTGAAGTAAAAATATAATCCAAACTCCCAGGTATGGTGCGAAGCTTGAGAATTAAATGAAGTGAGAATACAATATCCTTTCCAGAATATATCCATAATAAATATTGCCATATTTTCTGTACATAGAAACTAGATACACTATTCAATATGTATTTGATAAGAGAAAATAAAACCTATTGAGATTCACTTGATTTTTTTGGCTAAATTTTATTTGAAACACATGCTTGTGGTTCATGGGAGATTTTATCCAAATGAGAAAGTCCTCTCTGACTGGGCATAATCCACTTAGGTCACACACCCAGCCATAGGCTAAGTTCTGCAAGTGGATACATTTTCTTTAACCCTCCAGTTAAGCTAGTTTGAGTTGGGCTTATAGCACCTGCAATTAAAAGAAAAATAGTTCTTTGGATAGTCTGTAAGATTCCTCCCATTTCCAACATGCAATTAAATATGAAAAATGATTTAATATATTTGCATATGTGTGTATATATACATATGTACATGCATGTATATGAATTAAATTTCAGTAAGTGTTTAATCAAGCACATTACTTTGTACTCGCAATTCTACTAGGAACACAACTGTAAAATGGGTAAAAACCCAGTATTACTTTCAAAGAACCTGAGTTTTCTGCTTGTAACTTTAACGAACTCTCATGATTATTTTTTTAAGCCATGAGGTATCACATGGTTTCTTTAATATGATAAACTCAGAATAAAAATACACAATCAAGTAGGTGAGATATTGATAGTCAGAAGGAATGAGGGAGCGGGAAGGAGGATGAAATGGTGGGAGAAGGGATTGCAAAGTTGACACGATACGTGTGCACACAAAACTCTCAAGACCAATATAGCCTTTCTGTATTGCATATATATAAAGCCCACACACTAAATGTACACAACTTGAATTTTTCAGAGTGCTGGGGTTCATTTAGCTTTTTTTTTTAACATAGAAACACGTGTCTCTGAGTGCTCCATTAACCCACTCTACAGCTAGCAGTCAGTGCTCAGAGGAACGAAAGCCTGGGCATGAACAATTTCTTCTTTTCAATGGCTTAATTTTGTCCCAAGTTTCAGTGGAGTTTCAGAGCAATAAAGTCTTCATCTTTCTGTAGCAGAGGTCTAGGCAAGTGAGAGAGGATTAGAAGAGAATATGGAGATGAGAAAACCTCAGAAGTTAGAAGAGAATTTAGACGCCAGAGGAGGCCAGTTGAGTCAGTCTTCTCTGAAGAGAGAGGCGATGAGATCAATAATAATGGAATAAACAGTAAGCAAGGACAATGACTAAAGGAGACGAGACACCTAGGGTCAGAGGAAGTAGAATGTGTCACTGCATGAAAGGAATTCAGCAATAACCTTCACTTACTGAACACTGTAAGTATAAACACAGCACTAGGCTCTGAAGGTGCTAATTGAAATGTTATCTCTTCTTCAAGGGGCTCTGCTGAAATTCCTTCTGAATCCACTGAAAGACATTGGTAGGATTAAGAAAAGTTTTAGAACATATAGAACATGCTAGACATAATAAGCAATATTCCCAGCTTGTTACCTACTGAGCTTTTGCTATTTGACATTGTTGTATGCACAACAGAACCATGCTGCAGCTAAAATAGTTTACTACATATATTTTGAAGAACTATTTTTTATTCTTCCTAAAGGAGAATGTTTTAAAATAGACAACTGACAAACAGACCCCTTGTTGGGCTCAAGATGACAAGGAAAGTTGGCATGATAAAATGACACATCAGTCCTTCAACATGCAATTTTCCAAGAACAGTTATCTTAAAAAGGTGCAGTATTAACTATGTTCCCTTATTACATGCTAGCAAATGCACACCTACGCACAGGCTACTCTTGAAGAGCTAAGAATCTAGGCTGTCAGATATGATTTTAAAAAATTATTACTATTCAGTCAATCATTTTCAAGAAAATTGCTTCCAACCAGGCCAGCTTCATTTCAGATTGAAATGGGGACTAAATGTAAAAGAAGTCCCTTCTTTGGAAAGGCTCCCTTTTCAATACTTTCTTGAATTAAGTTGTGATACAGTCCCTCAGGCAGCAGGAGATGGCAAATCAAAATGTTCTTTTGGAAGATCTTGTCAGTCCTGTTTTTAGGTAAGGGAGGGAGCATACAGTTCACTTTCATGGGCATAGCACAGCTTAATTACATGATAAATTGCCCTAGTGCACAACAATATGCAATATGCAATAATTCATGGGAATTAGACAAATGCTTTTTTACCCCAATGACGTTATGAGGCTTGTTATAGTTTGGACCTGGAATGTCTCTCAGAAGGCCCATGTTTTTGGATATTGTGGCTTATGGGCATATGGTAGACTACAGATGTGTGGTGGCTTATAGGTGTGTGGTGGCTTATGGGTGTGCGGTGGCTTGCGGGTGTTTGGCACACTTTGGGCATGTGACCTGGGACGGACAGATTCCTGGGGTTTATCCCAGCACAGGCAGGACCCTGGGGCTTTACCTGCTAGATCTGCCCTTTCTTTCCTCCTCGCCTACTTGGTTTCTGTCTGCCAGGCCATGAAGAGCTTTCTTCTAGCTCCACTATGTGCTCTACTGTGGCCAGTCATTCACGAATGAACTGTGACCTTCTAAAACCGTGAGCTAAAATAAATCTTTCCTCCCTCAATTTGTGTATGTTGGGTATTCTGTCACAGCCATGAAAAATGTAACTAAGATAGGGCTGCCTTCCAAAACCGTAACTGGAGTTAAAGATTCACCTTTGTGTGTGAGACACATGGGGTCTGTTCATGGCAGAAATATGCATCAGATACCACTAGGACTAATGTTGACGGGGGACTATGAGAAACACCCAATCAGGTTCTATCATGCATACTGCGGACCCCACTTCTCCCAGTTTACCATGAAAAGCAATGGATCCATATATTAAATTTTGAGGAAGCATTTTACCACCACAGGTAAATTACTATATTGGAACCTAGAGTTTTCCACATTAAAGTTTATTCCACTTACAAAATTTGAAGCCTTGTGTCACAGGCAGTAAAAATAAAGTAAGTTCAAAATGACTTAATGGTTAAAGTACTGTGCCTCTATTTTCTTAGAGTATTAAAGTTGCAACAGCTCATCTATTTCTGCAGAAAGCGAGTATGCTAGCTGAGATTTGAAGGCCAATTGTTGCCACCTTAACATAACTTACTATATTAAACCACCTCAAGGAATTATATTTCCACTGTTGCATTTTTACGTTGTTTAGCTTGAATTCTGCATATGATTTTTGCAAATTTATTGTCTTGCGCTTAGGGGAAGCGAAAATAACTGTTATTTAGTTTTTTTCAGTGTGTTCTTTCAAATACTACTTACTGATTGATACTTTCTTAAGCCGTGTTACTTTTGAAGGATGTAATTGTAAATTCCCTTGGCTTTTCATTTTAAGCTATATTTTCTGGCCATCTAGACTGCTGTCTTCATGACTTTCTTAATTTTTAAAAAATTTCATGCAGTTTCCAAGTTAAAAAATAAAATTTTCTTCATTTGTTCACTAGTTCATTCATTCACTATGTACTAAGTGTTGACTCTGCACTGGGATCTAACTGAGCGCTAGGAACAATAGTTTTGAAAAGTGAAAGTCTTCATAGATGTTTTAGTAAGAGAAATTGACTCTGCAAAAGAAAATGTACAAACTAAAGTAATTTCAGATTCTGTAAATGCTCTGAAAAAGTAAGGAAGACATCGTGGCAGATGATAATTGGGAAGGGCAAACTCCAGAGCAGGTGTTTGGGTAAGGGCAGAGAAGCAGCGGTGCAAGAAGAACCAGGAGCAAGTGCAAGAGCCCTGGAGTTTAACAGGTGGCAGGAGCCCACACACGTGAGGCAGGGAAGCAGGCCATTTGCCAGAGCGTCTGCACGCAATTTGTTGGAGTGTGTGAACAGCAGATCACTCAGCGTTACAATATGGCATTAGGTGGCTTGAGAGATGGGGAACGGAGGAAAGCGTAGGACCTTGAGTTATGCTGAGAAGACTGGGGTTACCCCGCCCACAGAGAGTTACTGAAACATTTTAAGCAACCCAATGACAGGATCTATTTTATATTTTGCAAAGATGATTCCTGTCGCCTGAAAAAGAGATGGTGATAAAAGGACAAGAATAAAGGCGGAGGGAGTTCTCATAATTGCTCTCATTTGTTAGGATCAGAGAGATACATGTTAGCACCTACCACACATGGGCTCACATGGCTGCACATGTACATGTGTGTACCCCTCGTCCTCACGGGCCACAGAGGGTGAGCCAAGTTTTCCATTGGAGGTCAGCTTACTCCTGAGAAAAGTTAGGCGTATGTACCACAGCTGGTGTCCAAGTTGCACGACTGTTGTAAAGACTGTGCAAAATAATGTCGATATAGCAACTATCACTAAGTAAGTCAGTCGAAATGGTTAATCACATTTAACCTCCTCTTTCTTTGCAGGTTGTTGGATAGGGTAGTCTTGCTATTGACTCTGGATCTCTCTCTCTCTCTCTCTCTCTCTCTCTCTCTCTCTACCTGCTTGTACACGAATCTATGAAAATACAGGAAAAATAGCCATTGTATTTCTACTAGAATTATTTTCATATGTGCATTCTTAATTTGAGTTTCTCATATGATATATACAACTTTGAATTGGTCAATAAGCCTCCCAAAATGTGTTATGGTACGTGGTTTGTGATTTAAATTTATAATAAAGATAAATATTTTTTCAGCTAAAGAAAGAGGTTTCTGGTACATGGGATGGTGGGGGGGAGAGAGAGAGAAAGAGAGAGAGAGAGAGAGAGAGAGAGAGATTAAGTGAACTTTAATAAAATTAAGAACTCTAAACAGAAGACTCTAAAACACTAAGTAGCTAGAGAGAAGCAATTATTGCTAACTTATTAAAAAGATTTAACATAACAATAAATTCTTGACTAAAAACATCAAAATTTGGAAAAAGATTTCAGGCCTAATAGCATGACAGCAAAAGAGAGCTTACTGCCTTCCTAGAGAGTGAACCTTATTACAAATCTAAACTGGTAACTGCAGTGTGCTATTGTGTAAAAATGGACAAAGAACACAGCAACACAAAATATACAACCCAGAAACATGTGCACACATATTAGCATTCAGTAGACAACAGAAATAGCTGTATAGGTTAGCGGGGGAGGTTATGCAACATTCAGTAAATGGTGCTGAGAAAACTCATTAACCAAATGAAAAAAGTTGAGATTCTTACCTCATTACCATGAGCAAAGTCAATTCCAGATGGATTAAGGAGTCAAAGGTGAAAGGCAAAACTTTAAAACATTTTGAAGCAAATAAATACGAATATCTTAAAAGCCTCAGGGTATGGAATCATTTCTTAAACAAGGCAGAAAGAAGATTAGCCTTAAATGAAATATTTATAAATTCAACTTCTTAAAATTAAATCATCTGCTAATATATGATACCATAAAGATGGCGAACAGTAAACTACGGTCAGAGGAAGATAAGTTCAAGTTGTACAACTGGTGCAAGATGATCAAGATTACTTAAACGTCATCTACAAATTACGAAGTGAAAATTAGTTCTATTAAATATAGACATAAGACAAAACAGAAATACAATGTGAATGTTTCCACATCAGTAACTGAACTGCTACATAGTCACACAACAGATTTTGATGTACCAATAAAAGTAAGTAAGGGTTATCTCTACAGAACAAAATAGATCAATCTTAGAAACATAATGCTGATTCAAACACAGAGACATCACAAAACTACGGTAGTACTACTACATTAAAAAGCAATAGAAACATGTAAATTTAAACAAGTGTTGAGAATATAGATACAGGCAATACGTCTATTCAAAATGTAATGGAGGAACATAGGATTTTGAATCTATATTATTAATTGACTTCTCTGTCTTTAGACTTGTAATCTCCATACCCAAATGCCAAGTGTAGATGCTTCTTTTAAAAGCCTCACCACCTTTACTCTGAATATGTTTATGGTGGGATTTGTTATCTTCTACAAACTTGTCTCTTTCCTCTCTTTCATTCAACATAGTAAATACTGCCACTCATCCAATCTCATTTCACTGCCTTCCTCGAGTTATTCTTCCTTGTTTTCATACTGAATCAACTATCAACACTATCAACTTCACTTTCTTAATATATCTTAAAAAATTTCACATTCGTTTCATCTCTACTGCTGTTGACTTAAGAAGAAAACCCAACATTTCTACTTATTTTCTTTCCTACTGATTTTACTCTTTGCCTTGTAAGACAGATTCCGAAGTGAATGCACATGTAATATTGTTTCTTTGCTCAGAGCCTTTCAGCAACTCCTTACTGGCTTCACTTTCACAATAAAGTTCACACTCCATGGTACCACCTACCAAGTCTATCAAGATTTGTCCTGGCTCAGCACTTTGGCGACCAGCTCCATGAGCACACACGCATGCTTGCTTCTACAGCCTATGTGTTCTGCCCAGGATCCCCTCCTAATCAGCTTCTGCTTGTCTTGCTGGCATGGCTTCAGGCCAACCTTACCTGATCTCTGCTGTGACTAGCCTTAGGAGCACCTTAGTGCCCTGTGCTGTCAGTATCTAGGAGCTCACACCTCACTTTAAAAAGGCCTGTTGCTTAGATGTTTTCTACACTGACTGTGAGACTTGAGATCAGAGTCAGCATGCCATTAATCTTCCCACTTTGCATACCTGGTACTACTGGTAGGAACATTTTGAGTACTGTAAACTAACCAATATAGTATAATTCATGGGATGGTAAATTTTTTCTGTTATTATTGGTATACAAAGAAGCAAAGAGAAAAAAATTTTTCTGGGTAGTTCTTTCAAAAGCTTTTCTAAATGACATATTTGTATTTTCTTTTAACTAATTCAGAATCCTAGCTACTATTTCTGTCACTTACAATCACTTAACTGACAGTAATCACATCAATCTCCCGATAATGATCCTTTTGCCATTTCTAAAAAGAGGAAACCAAACAGAATAGATGGCCATGTCATTTACTGAGATAAAAGAATGGAGGAAGATGTGTCAAGAAATACACGATCAAAGTTAATTGAATGTCTAAAAAAATTTTGTTGTGAAGCAAGGGCTGGTTGAAGTGTTTTGCTCATTTAAAAAATTGAGTTCTCTCTCTCTCTCTTATTTGGAGTTCTGATTGCTTTTTGAATACTCTTTCTTTTAAAATATATCAGTAGGTAATGCAAATATTCTTTCCTACTCTGTAGCTTGTCTTTTTTTCCTTCTAATAGTATCTTTTGATGAATATAAGTTCATCATTTAACAACTTTATCAACACTTTCCTTCACTGTGACTGCTGTCGTGACCTCTTGAAGAAATCTAGTTGACTTCAAAGTTAGACTGATATTCTACCAGGCCTTCTCCCATACATTTTTTCTTTCTCATAGTTATGTTTATAATTCATCTAAATAGAGTTTTAATCATGATATGAGGTAAAACACAAGGTTTATTTTCATTCAAATAGATTTGAAATTGATCCATCGCCATTTATTGATAATCTCAACTCACTTTTCCAGATACAGTGTGGTCACAACTTGTGATAAAGGCCTGTAAATATGAGTCTGTTAAGAAGACTGTTCTACTCACTAAATGCCTAGCCTTTATTAATATCTCATTTGTTTAATTACTGAGGTTTATAATATCTCACTATCTGGTAGACATGCCCTCACATATTGTGACTCTTAAAGATTCTCAGTTATACTCTTCTACCACCAGTCCAACTTATAATCATCTTATAAAAATGTATGCTGAATTATTTGGGTATATCTTAAGTAAGTGTAGCTTCATGTCTCATTTTATTTTTTATTAATAAGTAGTTCAGCTTGCCTACCTATATTGCCATTTGCAGTTTTACTCCACTCGTGAGCACTACAGCATAGAATTCTATGGATATACCACAGTTTAGTGAACCTACTCGCTCAGTGATGGACACCCAGGCTACTTCCAACCCATCCTCACGACACTCACAATGAGCTTCCTTCCCCATACAGCACTTTCTATGGACCTGTATGAGAAATTTTTGGGTACACACCTCACTCTGGAATTAAAAAGTCACAGGCACTGTGTTGTTGGATCAATAAAATAGTGCCAGATTGCTCCACAAAACAGATACACTGGACTACGGGTACATCACTAACTGAACAAAATTTCTTAAATATTTTATTAACTACCTTTCTGATATAAATATTTAAAAACTTGAGTTTGGGTTTTTCTACTTTTCACTTTTATACTTCTACTGTTTTTGAGCATGCTTTTGTGTACTTGTTGTTTTTCTATGTTACTTCATCTAAAAATTGCTTGTTCACATCTTTTTCACATTTTTAATCGTGATGCCACCTTGTTGATCAGTTCCTGTAGATTAGATATTTTAAGTATATTCTTCCATTTTCTCCTAGTAACTTTATACATACCATTATTATAAAACCTTTTTATTTATATATGTGTGTTAATTTGATGCACATGCCTACTCTGGAACTCTTATATCTTCATTCAAATAAATAAATGTGTGTGTGTGTGTGTGTGTGTGTGTGTGTGTGTGTTAGTGCACGCACAAGCGCGCATGTGTATGTATGTATTTTGATGAGAACTAGGATTCTGAAGAGGTTAATTTTGTTTCTCCACCATATAACCATGGTACTTGGGATAAGGACAGTGGAGAGGATGAAGATATCCTGAAAAATATGCAGATTTTGAGCTACTATGGTACCATGGTCATCAAGTATATAAAAAATGGAGCTGCCTAGGGCAGGTGGCCCTCACAGACCTCCTTGTCTCTGCATCAGGGACTCTTTCTGGACTTTGGTGCAACCTCTCATACTTTGTAAGGATAGATGTTCAAAGACCTTTAGTGGAAGCCACTGAATTTCAGAAGGAAGGAGGCCATTTTTTTTTAAATACTAAAAAGAAGGAAAGTTTGAAAGAAAAGCCTCATTATGTTGACCAGAAGAGATGAGGCAATCAATGCATTTAAATTTATTATTTTTCTTTGCATTTAAAATTTTAACAGGTATTGTCATTTAGAAACACCTCATCAAGGTAAAACTAGAGAATTCATCTTTTAAAAGTCATTGGTATTTGTTGCGTCACAGCCACAATATTAGCTAATTAGTACCAATTAGCTTAAAAAGTAGCTAACCAGCATTTACCATATATACAGCCCATGAAGTATTTATGTGTAGTCATGTCAATACCTGATCTTCAACAGATTAGTACTCTTCCTCTGTGAAAGGAGAGACTTGAGATACTCTCCAATTATTTTTTTTCAAAAATGTGAAAATCTTATATTGAGATAAGCTAATTTTCCCAATTACAGCATATAACTTTGTGCTAAAATCAATTTTATAGAATTTTCCATTAGGAACAGTGAAGCAAATTTCTCATAATCTGTGTAGTCAGAAATAACTAAATTAATTGATATCATTATTGGGACAACACAGGAGTTATAAAAATAAGGTCAAATATAAAAAACACATTGATTGCATGAAATGAATAATTAACGTGAGATCAAAACAGTGCCGGCTAGCCATTTTAACAAACTTAACAAAATATTTTGTACATTTTCATTAGTCTTTCTATGAGAATTGGGAAGTTGTCATTCCAAAGTTACATAATTTATCAGAAGTCACTAAGAGCCACTACCTTGCTGGTAGTACTGCTATGTACATATCATTCAAGTAGAGAAAGAACTTAACATAAGACCTGAATCTATCAAACTCCAGAAAAAAATCAGAATAAAATCTTCATGACAATAATTATTTTTAAATATGTTTCCAAAAGTTTAGAAAACAAAAGCAATAAAAGACAATTTGGGTAAAATTAAATAAAAAACTCTACAGAAACAAATGAAAGAAAATCAATAAAGTAAAAGGAAAACTTATAGGACACTTGCAAAACCATGCAACCAATCCATATAATACCCAAAATATGCAAGAAAAAACAGCAACAACAAAACCCACAAAACCAAAGCCAAAACAAAACAAAAAACAAATAAAAACTCTTAATAGTAACAAAACTGATTCAATACCAGACAAAGAACATATGGAGGTATTTCTTGAAAGAAGACACACAAGAGGAGTTCAATATCACTAATCACCAAGAAAACACAAAATAAAACCTCAGTAAGCTATCATATCTGTTAAATTGCTATTGTCAAAAAGGAGAAAAAAAAAAGGAACTCATGCAAACTGTTGGTAGGAATGTCTATTAGTAGAGTCACTATGTAAAAAAGTGCAGTGCTTGCTCAAAAAATTAAGAATACAACTATTGTATATCCACCAATTCCATTACTGGCTGTATAGTCAAAGGAACTGAAATTTGAATTTATAAGGGATAATTTCAGTTTCATCATAGAGCTAAAAGAAGGATATGCAGGGGCTATTGGAGAGGGGAAGGGGAACCAACAAGGGAGAGGGGAAGGATTTGTAACTTTGACACAATATATATGTACACAAAATACTCAAGTTCAATGTAAACACTTTGTATCCTCTATATACATATCAACAAAATGGGGGAAAATTGCAGTTTCCTATATATTGCAGCATTATTTATAGTGGCCAGGATATGTTATCAATTGAAATGTTCATCAGTAAATAAAGAAAGCAAGGTGCGCATACAAACTGTAATTCTATTTACCCTTTAAAAGGGAAAAACATGTTATTATTTGCAACAAGATGGATGAACCAAGAGATCATTAGATTTAGTGAAATGAGCTATGAACAGGATCTCTTTTCCCCACAGAAATACACTGAAATTTACATGTCTTGAGTGATAAATGGTATGCTTAACATATAATGGGTTAAAATGCTTAACGTATGGTGGGTTACATGCTACACTTCCTCTGCTTCTTGCTCTCATCAACAGAAACATGCAAATACAAAGTTTGTATCTATTATCTCTGCATCCAATGTCATTTTATATTCGCAGCCAAAATGACTTGTCTTTATAACTTTCAAAATGGAGAATGGTTGCTACTACTTAGAACATCTGTACACTATGGATGAGTCAAAAACAAAGCTTCATAGCCTCCTGAAACACTCGGGTGTTACACAAATCTGAGAGAATATATTGTTTGTTATAGAATCCTACCCACACTCTAGTTTGCCTTTCAACAATCATTCCTACTAAATCATTTGGCTCTGACACATGTAATAAAGTCATGTTCACAACCAGCCTAATCACAGCATGTAGTAGAGTACATATTTTGACAAGAAAGCTGCTTGTATAAACTGAAACACTTAGCAGATATATAATTGCATAAAATGTTCATTACGCTTCAGTAGAACTATCCTGGACATGAATGCTTTCATGCATATTTAGTTGTTTTGTGATAGATTGCTTTGTGTACTGTTTGAACAAAAAGATTAATTTTAAACAACTGGACTAATGAACAATTATAGACATAGCAAACTCTGAATCAAAGATTTTATCTACAAGTCTTTAAATTTTGGAGGAATCACACATCTCCAGCTAAATGTTGTATATCATTGAAACTGATTCTAGCTTTAAGTGTATACAAATAAACAAGAAAGAAACTGCATTAAGAGAAATCAACTATAAATAATATTTCTTTATAATGTGGATAGCAAATTTCAGGTTTGATGTCTAGCTAATTGTTTAATGACTTCATCAATGGATGAGTAATCTTATTTTGTATTCAGGGCCTTTTAAAAGTAAGGCTATGACATCTGCCTTTACTGCTACAGATGAGTTCCAGGCCCTGTGTTGTTAGAGCTCAGCACTAATTAGAAATGAAACTTACATCACTCTCATGACCTTCTCGAAGGTTGTATGTGAGGTCATGCTGAATGTCTTCCACAAATTTGTGCGCATATTCTGGGTAAAGGTCTAGCACTTCAAAGAGTCCTTTGAGGATGATACACTGGAGATCACAGTAGGTTAAAGCCTTCACATCTGCGTTGGTCTTGATCACTTGATCCTTAATTGATAGGTTTGCTCCAATTAAATCTCCTTTCCCTAGAAGCAGAAACACACACAAACACACACACACACACACACACACACACACACACACACAGAGAGAGAGAGAGAGAGAGGGAGAGAGAGAGAGAGAGAGACAGTCTTAAAGAAAAGTAAACAAGCTTACGACGGTAACATTAATTGATTTACAGATTAATTTCTTTCAGATTACCAGAAAAGGGAAGAATCTCTTGTTCAGGCATGGCTGGGATCTGGCGTTCAGTAATTCTTTTTGTTTGTTTATTTTTCCTCCCATTTTATTGATATATATGTATATGATACACAAAGTCTACATTAAAGTTGAGTGTTTTCTGCACATATATATCCTGGCAAAATTACAAGTCCTTTCCCATTGCCTTTCTGACCCTCCTCCCTAGTTCCCATTATTCCCCATCTTGTTCTGAGAAATGAGTGTGATCTAGGTTTCCCGTATCGGTGAAATCATTCGATATTTAACCTTCTGTGTCTGACTCAGTTTTCTGAGCACGATGCTTTCAGATTGCCTCCATTTACCTACAAAGTCCTCAAACTTGTCTGTTTTTACGGAGGACATAATGTACGTATCCATTGGTCTGTTGATGGGGATTTTTGCGTTTTCCACATTTTAGCTATTGTTAGGTCTGCTGCCATAAACATGTTAGAAAATGTTTTTAACTCTTTTGGAAAAATCCCCAGAAGTGGTATCGTTGGATTGAAAAGCGTATTTATTTCCAGTCTTGAGAAACTCCCATACTGTTTTCTGTGGTGGCTTCACCAGTTTACACTCCCACCAGCAGTGTAAGCGGGTTTCTTTCTCTCCACAGTCTTGCCAGCACTGATTGCCATTTGAGTTCTTGATGTACGCCATTCTCTCAGGGCTTAGCTGGTACCTTGGTGTCGTTTTGATGTGCATTTCTCTAACGGCTAAGGATGTCGAACGTGTTTTCACATATGTACTGGCCATTTGAACTTCTCCATCTGAGGACTGCTTACTCATTTCCGTTGCCCATTTTTCAATCGGATCTTTGACTTTGAGAGATTTATTTCTGTAGGTCCCAGAAGGGCTCCAGACAGGCCCCTTCCAGGAGACAGCAAATGGCTTCAGGAGCACCAGTTGACATTTTGTCACAGTCACTTTAACTGTTCAGGGGAAGTAGCTCATGTTTTCTCTGAGTGGAAAAAAGGGTCTATGATTCTGGGGTAAGAGCATCAGGGGTGTAGTGATTATTTCAGTTTTGGCACTTTGGACAGTAATGTAGGCACGAACTCTACCTTTGAAGACAGTGAGAATCTTTTCCTTATTTCTAATCATGTACAAAATAGGAAGGTGACAGGTGAGGACAAAATCTCTATCGTGAGTTAGGAGAGAAAGATATCTGGGCAGTATCGAGAGTGATATGCTATATGAAATATAAAATATTTCACAGTCCTAATGCACTGAGACAATATAAAACAAGTTGATAAATAGCAGACACTCTTTGATTATGCTGGAGAGAGGTAAAGAGAGATGGAGAAAGAGAGAGAGAGGAGGAGAGAGAATGAGAATCTAACACTACTTTATTCAAGTGGTCTGAGTTTGCCACTACATAATATCTATCTTTCTATCAATCAACCAATGTATTTATTTATTTAATTTTGGTTTGTTTGTTTGTAATGCCAGTCTTAGGCTGAGCTCACCTGACTATCTAAGAACTATCTTGTTTGTTTAAAGTAATTGATTAGATAATATGGGACAATTTGTTTCAATTATTAAAGATATTTAATTTTTCTAATCAATTTTAATTAAAAGAAAGAGTTTAATCATATTTTTGACAAAGCCATTAATCCACCAATAGATATGCAAAAGTATGAAAAAATTCCTCAATTTTTATACTAACTTTGGATAAAAGGTGGATATAAGTTCACAGAGGGTGCTGGCTTTAAGTTATCATGGTTAAAAATTACGAGTTTCATGGCCTGGGGTTTAATTGGTATTTTTTAATTGTTACTTTAATCTACTTAATAAGAAATCAACAATGATCAGTTGGATAGAAATAGTAATAATCACCCGGGAAAATATACAAAGGTTGGTGAAAAATGAAGCAAACAGTAAAGACTCACTGCCACGAATCCCCCTTAGTCACGTCCTTTATCTCAACCACACTCATCCCACCATTGTTTCCACTTTCTGAAGCGGTTCTGGAAGTGCTCTTTTGTGAGTGACTTTAAAAAGTGTGATAAAAACATACGGTAAATCCTCTTGGGATGTAACTAAAACTATGGTGGCTGCTGCCGCCAGGTGCCATCCAATGGAAAGGCAGGCTCTTCAAGACACTGGGCAGTGTCCTCATCCACTTCATTTGCTACACCTGACACTATGTGACCTTTGGCTGGTTCCCAAGGTCAAAACAACTGCGAGGGGTTTTTATTTTGTATTGATTCAGGACACTGAAGCAGCCACGACATCATGATGAAAGATATTCATAACGTGAACTGCCCGAACTGCTCCAGACAGTGAAGACTGTGACAAGTGTGTTTGAAGAGAGGAGGAATAGTTTGAAAAAGATTATTTTACTGTAGTAAGTATTTAAAAATTTAAACATTCTTTGTATTTCTTGACCACAGCAAGTACTATTAGAATACTGTGAAAATAAATTGCTTGCACCTTCCAGTCAATATTTTTTAATTCATGATTTTGTACTGTTTTTGTGTTCAATATTGGTAGAAACAGAGACTTTGGAATGTAGCCAGCTTCCATAAAATCTATGCAATTAGTTAGTTAATAAAAGACAATTTTTAACCATAACACTTGAAACATTCATAAATATTTATGGAAGATATAAAAATTAAAGGTTTTAAAGCATTGAATTACATCTAACAATAAATTCTAAAATAATACCGAATTTAAACTTTCTTCTTTTCCTCCCCATTTTATTGATATGTAAAAGTGCAGAATTTAAGGTTTACAATGGAGTTGGGCACTTTGTGCACATACATTTCTTGTCAAAGTGACAAGGGCTTTCCCGCTCTCCTTTTGTCCCTCCCTGAATTTAAACTTTCAAACTGAGTCAATTTGTTACTTTATTTTATTGATATGTATAAGTGCAAAGCATAAAATTTACATTGATCTTGAGTATTTTGTGCACATACATATGGTGGCAAATACAAACCCTTCCCTTCTCTCTTTTAGACCCTTTCCCCTCTCTCTCCTCCAGATCCCAATATTTGCACAGTAAGTTCTATGAAATAATTGTGATCTGGGTTTTCTGTATCAGAGAAACCATATTTCACCTTCTGCTTCTGACTCACTTCATTAAGCACACAATGGTCTCAAGTTGCCTCCATTTACCTATAAAAGCCTCCAACCTGTCTGTCATTATAGATGAGTAGTATTCCATTGTGTATAAATACCACAATTTCTGTATTCATTGGTCTGTTGATGAGTATTTGGGCGTCTTCCACATTTTAACTGTTGTTATTTGTGCTGCTATGAACATGGATATACATGTATCTCTGTTATATGTTGCTTTTAACTATTTTGGGAAAATTCTCAGAACAGGTATTGCTGGATTGAAGGGGATATTTATTTCCAGTCATTTGAGAGACTGCCATACTGCTTTCCATAGTGGTTGTACCAGTTTACATTCCCAGCAGCAGTGCAGGAGGGTTCCTCTCTCCCCACAGCCTCACCAGCACTGATTGCTGCTTGTGTTCTTGATATACGCCAATCTCTCTGGAATTAGATAGTATCTTAGCAATATTTTGATTTGCATTTCTGTTATGGCTAAGAATGTTGAACATCTTTTCATGTATTTATTGGCCATAAGAATTTCTTCATCTGAGAACTGCCTATTCATTTCTTTTGCCCATTTTTCAATAGGGTCTTTGATTTTTGAGGTGATTCATTTTCTCCAATCCCCTGTATATTCTGGTTATGAGCCTCCTATGTGAGGTATTGGTGGTGAATATCTTTTTCCAGCCTATCAGTTCTCTTTTTGCACTGTTGATAATTTTCTTTGCCGTGCAGAAACTTTTTAATTTGACATAATCCCATTTGTTAATTCTGGGGGCCATTTCTTTTGCTTTTGGTGTCTTATTAAGAAAGTCTCTGCCTACACCTTTGTCTTCTAGATATTTGCCCAATATGTCTTCCACAAAGTTCAGTGTTCTAGTTTTAATATCTAGGTCTTTGGTCCATTCTGATTTGATTTTGGTGCCTGGTGACAGGTGTGTGTCTATCTTCATTCTTCTCTTTATGGGGGTCCAATTTTCCGAGCACCATTTATTGAAGAGGCCATTGTTCTTCCTGTGTATGCTTTTGGCTCCTTTACCGAAGATTAGGTAATTGAGGGTATTTGAGTTTGTCTCTGCATCTTCATTTCTGTTCCACTGGTCTATCTGTTTTTGTGCTAGTACCATATTGTTTTTTCAACTATTGCTTTATAGTATAATTTGGTGTCTGGTATTGTAATACCTCTGGCTTTAGTCTTGTTACTAAAGATTACTGTGGCTATTCTAAGTGTCCTTTGATTCCATGTGAATTAAAGGAATATTTCCTCAAGTTCTGTAAAAAATGTTGATATTTTGTTATGAATTGTATTGAATCTGTACATCAGTTTTGGCAGTATAGTCATTTTGACTGTATTGATTCTGCCTACCCAAGGACAGGGGACGTCTTTCCACTTTATGATGTCATCTACAGCTTCTTTCTTCATTGTAATGTAGTTTCCTTTATGTAGGTCCTTCACTCCCTTGGTTAGATATACTCCTAGGTATTTAATTTCTTGCTGAGCTCTGAGAATGAGATTATTTTTCTGAGCTCTTTCCCAGTGAGTTTGTTCTTGGAGTAGAGCAAAAATATTGATTTTTTTAGTATTGATTTTGTAGCCTGTGATTTGGGTGAATTTATTATTTCCAAGAGTTTCATAGGGGAGTTTTGGGGGTCTTCTATGTAGATAATCATACCATCTGCCAATAAAGATATTTTGACTTCCTCCTTTTGGATTCAAATTCCCTTTATTTCATTTTTCTGTCTGATTGCTATGACAAGTGTCTCAAGGACTATGTTGTGTAAGAGTGGTGAGTGTGGACAGCCTTGTTGTGTTCCTGATCTGAGAGGCAATACTTTCAATTTTTCTCCATCTATTATGATATTTGCGGTAGGTTTGGCATATATGGCTTCTGTGAGTTTGATATAATGCCCTTCTATTCCTATTTTTTCAGAGTTTTAATCATAAAAGGGTGTCGAATTTTATCAAAGACTTTTTCTTCATCAATGGAGATGATCATGCGGTCTTCGTGTTTGCTTTTGTTGATGTGGTGTATTGCATCGATTGATTTATGTGTGTTGAACCAGCCTTGAATTCCAAGAATGAAGCCCGCTTGATCATGGTGTATGATCTTTGTAATTATTTGTTGGATTCTGTTGGATCTATATTCATTAAGAATATGGGTCTATAATTTTTTTTCCCTGTCAAGTCTTTGTCTGGTTTTGGGACTAAGGTGATGCTAGTCTCCAGAAGTGAATTTGGCAGTATTCATTCTCTTTCAACTTAATGGAATAGCTTGAGAAGAATTGGAGTTAGTTCATCTCTGCAACACTGAAAAAATCTGCTGCGAATCTATCTGGTCCTGGGCTTTTATTTGTAGGTAGAGCTTTTATTACTGCTTCAATTTCTGGGTGGGTAATGGGTTTGTTCAATCTTTTTATGTTTTTTTCATTCAATTTTGATATTTTGTATGTGTCTAGGAAGTAGTCCATTTCTTCCCAGTTCTCTTACTTGTTAGAATATAGGTGTTCAAAGTAATTTCTCAGAATATTCTGAATTTCTGCAGAGTCTGTTTTAATTTGTCCTTTTCATTTCTAAGTGCATTAATCTGTGCTTTTTCTTTCCTTCTTTTGGTCAGTTTAGCCGGAGGTTTGTCAATCTTGTTTATTCTTCTGAAGAACAAGCTCTTTGACTCATTAATGTTTTTTATTGTCTTTTTAATTTCAATTTCATTAATTTCAGATCTGATCTTTATAATTTCTATTCTTTTATTTCTTTTTGGATTAGAATTTTAATTTCTCTAGGATCTTATGGTGCATCATTAATGTGTCTATTTTTGACTGTTCTGTTCTTGTGATGTGTGCATTTATAGATAATGAATTTCCCTCTGAGTTCTGCTTCATTGTGTCCCAGAGATTCTGATTTGATGTGCTTTCTTCATCATTTAGCTCTGTGAGGTTTTTGATTTCTTTTCTGATTTCTTCTGTGATCCATTTTTTAGTCAGTAGCAAATTGTTTAGACTCAATATATTCGCGTATTTTCTTCTGCTTCTTTTGCTGTTAAGTTCCAGTTTTATTCCACTACAATCTGAAAATCTACGAGTAATTATTTCTATTCCTTTGTATTTATTTCAGCATGACTTATGACCTAGAATATGGTCTATTTTAGAAAATGTCCCATGTGCTGCTACGGACATGTATTCTCTTGATGTTGCGTGGAAAACTCTGAGAAGTTGAGAATTTTGTTTTCTGCATATTTTGTTAAAAAATTGAATTGTGAGGTTGGAGGAATAGCACAGCAGTTAAAGCACTTGCCTACTAAGCATAAGGTCCTGAGTTCAATAATTTCAGCACTCGGGAGGCTGAGACAAGAGCATTTCTGTGAGTCCAAGGCCAGCCTGGGCTACTTTGTGAGTGCAGGACCAGCCTGGGGTACAAAACAAGACTCTGTCTCAAAAAAAAAAAAAAAAAGAAAAGAAAAAAAAAGAAATTTAAATTGCTCTTCTAAAACTCAAATTTGGGAAATAGAATGTTTTAATTAAATAAATTTTTAGCTTTGTGTAACTTAGGAGAATTTATCATGAAGCAGTGTCTTGCACAATACACAGTAATAGTCTCTGCTAAATAAGCAGCATCTGGAAGAACTTCAGAGTCAACATCTTGCATTCACTGGGTGTCCCTGATATGGCTATTTCAGCTGCAATGACAGTAGGTGTAAAAATAGTGCTGATGTCTTGCTAAACTTGGCACCCCAGAAAGCATTCCAGCTTATTTATTCATTTGATGAATATTTATGAAGAACTATGCATGCTGGACCTCCTGTGGAGCCCTGGTGAGCAGACACTGGCAAATAGCACCGCAGTCCTCACTTCCGCTGATTTTATAAATCTGTGGGTTTGTAATTCTGTGTCTAGATTAAGGATCTTGAGCTAAGTTTCTTAAGTATTCTGGAGTGCTTCAAATAGAAGAGAAAGATTTTTACAGCCGGCCGAGGTCTCTATTTTCCAGAATTATTTTATTGACTTTTGCTTATCAGTTCTTAAGAAGAAAAGGTGGTTGGCCACGTCTGCAACCTCGTGAGATCGGAGCAAAAACTTCATGTTTAATTACACTTAGGCAGACAAATGCTTTCAGTGTAGAGTTCATTTACTGATGCCCTGGCGTTTTCTTTTAAACCATGTCGTAAACATTGATGAAAAAAATACAATTAGCTGGACGTGAAATTAAGATGCATAAGGCAGACAAATTCTATCCTCAAAACAAATTCCTGCTCCTATGATAACGGTCTCTCCAGAGATCAGATAAGGAAATGTTTTCACCAGCTATTCTGTTTACAGTTTGTCAGCTGCCTGGTGCCGATCCTTCCTCCTTAAACTCTTACATATAAATCCATTTAATCCCAGAGTGAAGGTGTATTAAATATTAGCTGATCACACACGAAGCTTTGTATTTCAACTTACCAACGTCTGCATGGATGTGGGTTAGCAACAAGAAGATATTGTTATAGGGGAGAAAAGAATCAATCCCCATTGAAATAATGTTAAACATGAAGAACAAGTTGCAATCTGCTAATTTTGTCTGCATTTGGTCCCAATACCTACCACATACCAGTGTTTAGCATGATCACATGGTGATTTGCGTTTAAATCCCTCTTGATATGAATTTGGTAGAAGTAAAAAGGTGAAAATGTCAATCATAGAAATGATAATTTAAGGTGGAATTTGTGGCTAGCAACAAAATGGCAGTGGCTTAAGTCAGCTGCGAGTCAAGATTTTTTTAATAGTAAGAAATTTGAATTAAATTATATTTGAAAATTGATGGCAGTTAAGGGAAACCGTTAAATTTGTACTCTTCTGATTCAAAACTGTATCTAATATTTTTGCTTTCATATTTCAAATCTTATGTTTAAAAAAATGGCTAGATACCTTTCTTAAATGCAGGTTGTGCCTCAATTTGCTTGAAAGCAGGTCTTTTACAGCATTGTATATAGGCTATAAAAGTACAGTAATATCTTAAGGAAATTTTGAAGAAAATATTTCCACAGTTGAAATAAACTAGAAACAATTGTTAATTCTAATTTAGAATCGCAGAATGATGGTGGTTGCCCTTTAATCTTGAAAAGTTGTGAAAAGGGTAATGACAGCGCTACATACTCTCTTCTTTAAAAAATATTACTATACACTTAAGAAGGAAGCCTCTTTGTAATACTGAGAATGAACTGACCGAGTTGATGGTTTATGGTCTAGTTTTATCCCCCGCCTTTCCAGAAGGGAAAAAAGCAGAAGTGAGACAAGAAAAGAATGAAATCCTCAAAAGTAAAGGCCATCTTTCCTCTGTAAGTGCTGTGCATGAAGCAACGAAGAGCCCATGGGTCTTGCACCTTTCCCAAGCCTCCATCAAATCATTTTTAACTGTGAACAACTAAGCTTAGTCTTTTCTAGCTACTATACCAAAATGCTAGCTGCTGGGTTACTAATAAGCAACAAAAGTTTGTTTCTCATAGTTCTGGACAAATATGAGATGAAGGCTTCAGGAGATTCAGTGTCCAATGAGAATCCATTTCTGACTCCTATTGGTGTCTTGTCACGTTCTCACGTGACACAAAGAGAACGCTCTCTTTCGTAAGAACACTAGTCCTGTGCGTGAATCTCTGCCCTCATAACTGAATCATATCATGGAAGCTCCTAAGCCATCAATCACACTGATGATTATACCTCCTGTGGGAATTTGGGAGGAACTCGAACATTCAGTCCATTACAAGTATCAGCCTAATGAGGTTACAAAATTCAAATCCGATAATGGTCAAAAATTTTCCAGCTCATATTAGGTACTCAGTGAATACTAATTCTCTTCTCTTTTCCAAAATATTAATACAAGGTGCCTTGATGCTCAAAAGCTGAAACACAGTGAGGTGGGCTCATCGTGGTGGCATAGAACAGCAGGTGCTATTTAGACAAAGAAGGAAAAATGGACCCAGGATCTAAGCCATATTTAGCTTTATCTTTGGCTGTGGAAAACGGAGCAAGTCTCTCCACAATCTGCTTTCCTATGCCATGAAGGTTTAAATGAAAACTCATGCATAAACACACTCTTCAAGTATTTGTTTATAAATGCTAATATCTCAAAAATTAGAATAAACAAAAATCACGACAGTAGCCTCTTTCTACTAGGGCAAAATTTTGAACATCTTCCACTTACCATCTCTACTACTACCTGGTCTAACATCTTATGTCCTCTACTTAACTCCACAAGGGCAAAAACTGGCCACTTTCCTTCCGGCTGCGTCCTCAGCTCTCAGAACAGTGGCTGCTACTCTCAGAGGCTCTTGGTGAGTGTGAGTTGAATAAGTAAACTAATAAACATGAGTGAATTGTAAAAGAAACTCACACAAAATGAGATAGGAATTGTTCTACCTTAACCCCACACACCATCTTTTGTCAGTAGCCCTTTGTATTTCAAGGAAGACTAATTGTGTCTTAACATCTAAAGTCAACTGTGTGGAGGAAAATTTTCACTACTGAGTTTTATTTGAGAAACTACAAAGAGTCACCAGTCATCTTGACAGTACTAGGTTAATGACTGTGGCAATGAGTGTTTTGTTCTTGAAGTGTAATCATTTTTCTCTATTTCTAGCACAGATAAAACATATCTTCACATTCCCTGGATTGATTCTCCATAAAAATAAAGAAATAGTCTCTTAAAACTGCTCAGCTCTTTTACCAGGAAGCAGTATATGCTGCAATTATTAATTTAGCTTTAGAAATCAGAAAGAACTGGGTTCGTTTCCTTACTATGTAACTGGAGCGAGTTCCATTAGCTAATGGTTTATTTATCCATTAGTAAAATGAGGATAACTTTTTATCAGTGGATTTCTGTTGTTGCAGTTTTGGGAGTTAAACCCAGGGCCTTCATCTCCAACTCATTTAAAAAAATTACTTTGGCACAGCACCCCACCCAACACCAGGGCTGCATCATTAAATTGCCCACGCTGGGCTCAAATGTGTGCTCTTCCTGGCTCAGCCTCCCAAAGTGCTGGTATTACAGGCCTGTGCCACCAAACCTAGCTACAATTATTTTTTATAAGAACCAGGTGATACACTGAGTATAACAATTCATTCAATTAAACATGAGTTTAACGGAAAGTTAAGTTCATATCATCTGTAATTTTCCTTCTTTCACTAGTAGGCTTTTCCCTCCATTTCTTCTTAATTCATGCTCCACAACAAAATTGCACAGAAGCTTTTCAACTAGACCTACCAAGGATTGCCAGCACCATGCTGTCTTTAAGGACTTCCATGGAGCCTGAGCACACGAAGTAGATGGCCTGCAAAGCGTCCCCTTGGCGTAGCAGATACTCGCCGGGGGCGCAGAAAGAGGTTTTGATGTGCAGAGAGAGAGACCTGAGGCAGCCGCGGCTGGCACATTCAAACAGAGACAGCTGTAAGATCTCCTTGTTCAGGTGCATAGTGATGTCTGAACGCAGCTCGTCTGGGAAGTCCTTCAAAAGCTGTGGGACAGGACAAAGGAGGAAATCACGCTGGGGTAAGTGTAGTCTCCTTGATTCCATTTCAAGACAACAGGGCTTGCTACTATTTGGCCAACCAATGTATAGAAGTGTAACTCCAGGTATGTGCAAACCTGCAGATAGTTTCCAGCAACTGTCTTTAATAGTATGCCACTGAATGATCAGCTCATAGTAAGTCTGGAGACACACAACAAACTATGAAGAATCTTGGAAGGAAAACATATTAACTCACTGTGACTTGTTTCTTCTAAAAACAGTCCTAATCAAGGTGGAAGGTATGAGATTTGGACCCAGTGGTGTTCCCTCTCGCATTATATATAGGAAGAGCCAAAATCTGATTCCTCCTCCTCTTGAGACACTGGTTATGGGCTTGGTTGGTCTGTTGTTCAAATGGTTGAATGATTCATATGATACTTTTTTCACAGTGGTGGTGTGAGATATTTCTGGACATCTACAGGGATTTTCTGGTTTGCTTTATTAATTCTAATAGCTACTTTATCTTGACTAATCTAATTATGACATCGTTATCTTATCCCAAGAATTGTTTCCTTAATAAAGAAAAATAAGAATAACAGTAAATTTCGTTGATTGCCCAAATTGATGTGAAACGCGAGTCACTCCAAGGTGACGGTGTGAATTCATAAGCCAAAGCAGATGGATCGGGTTTTCTGAGTGATTAAAATATAAAGAAGTTGCTAAGTGTGCTTGTCATTTCAGATATCTGCGTTAGAGCATCCTGCTTTTTTTCCCTTACATACATACTTTGAGCTCAAAAACATCAATATGAGGAGAGACCTTTACCTCATTTGAATCTATTCCATTGTTGACTGACCAGGTTGTTTGAAAATACTCAAGCATCCGCTGCTTGAGCTGCTGGGGTAGGTGGTGAACGCGAATGAAGTCTTTCAGATCCTTGGTTCTGGTGTGGTAGAGAGACCACCTGGAGTACATCCTCTGAATGATAGCCGTCACGTTCCCAAACACCAGAGCGTGCATCAAGGCTGCAGAGGACAACACAGGACGGAAGAAATAAAAGTCAAAGCGAGAAGCGTGCCCGAGATCCTACATATTGGACTCAGCAAAACGTGCGCATGTGCCACAGTGGTTGCTGGTGCTCTGTACAGGCATGTCAGTCCAGCGCCGCTGTCACAGGGTGCGCCCTGAAGTAGCTGCGTCTCAATCAGAGTAAGAATGCGAAACTTCTCAGCAATCTACTCTTTAGGCGCCTTTAGTATGCAGTCTGTTAGCTGTCACTCTGGCTACGAAAAAGATTTTTATTTTGAAACTCGATTTACATCTGCAATTTTTCATTTAATAATTGTTCTTATAATAACAGATAAAGTTCAAAAATTAAACTTACTGTATTTGGGTAGCCTTTGTAGGAATCTTAGTCTCATCTCCTAAAAGCTTTGCTGTCATGCTCAGTTTATGTGGTGATAGGGAATTGAGCCCAGGGTCTTGCATTGGCTAGGCAAGGGCTTGAACTGCTGAGCTAAGCCCCCAGCCCCTGATGATTTCTTGAGCAGCCTGAGGCTGAGATGGATATGGCTCCAGTCCTCAGCTCCACCTCAGCTCTTTTATTTTAAGGATGACACCAGAAGACTCAAAATTCTTCAAGACAGAAGCAAAACAGATATTGTATGCAAAGTCACTGTTGCTGTGCTGAGAGGAATCGGGGTGGTATACATCGGGGAATTCCTGCTTCAGTGACGTTTACCATTCAACCCTGCTTTTCCACAGTCTTTCCATTCTACACACCACCATCAGAATGCAGTGAGATGAAGGTCTTTGAGCCTATAATTCCAAGACTTGAGAGACTGAGGCAGGAGGCTTGCCATGAGTTTGAGGCCAGTCTGAGCCACATAGTAAGTTCACAAGCAGCCTGGTCTACAGAGGTTAACCTCATGTTCCAGGAATTGCTTACTGTGGAGAGTAGCTAGTAACTTTTATTTTGTAAAAAAAGTAAGAAAGAGAGAACTCACATTTATCAATAAATTAACTCAACGTGATGTGCAGATTTTAGGCCTGATCTTCATCCTGACCGAGTGACAAGGGAATAAGATCAGGAGTTGGGTGAAATAATCTGCTTCAGAATTGTTTTTTGGCTAAGAAATTAAAAATGTAGGAGTTGATCTGCTACGATCTATCAATACATCAATATATCCATCCAAAAATCTCAATGTCTAATGGGTGTCTTAAAAAATCTCTTGGCCTCAAAACAGTTACATCAGTGTAAATGTGTGAACACATCATTACATCTATTCTAAACATTTCAGGTTGACCTCAATTTCAATTCTTTTTGCTTCAATATTTATTGGAAGTTAGCAAATACTGTCAGAATAATTTTATTCTAATTTAACACTGGAATTAAAATCTAAAACCAGGTTATATATAATAATTTATCTATAGAATAATGGAATTCATTTCTTAATAACAGTGTCTTAGTATTTTGTAAAGGTTGCAATATTAGGATTAATCTTAGGGTCTATACACACAGGACAATGTTGTGTTACATAGAGAATATGGATTTTGGAATTAAACAAGTTTAGAGTTGAGTCCTCCCTTTGCTTCTTCCTAATTTTGTGAACAAGTCAAGTTGTATAATTTCTTTATATGAACTCATTCCATGTGTATGTTAACTGGTCATGCTAGTATCTTACTCACAGGGTTATTTTAAGATTTAAAAAATGTACATGCATATCCAGTATATATATGTCAATAAAAGTAGCCATTCAGTTTCTGTTAACTTCCTTTTTTCATGTAATTTAAATGTGTTATCATGAAAAACCAGCATGCTCCATGGAGTAAGACGATTTGGAGAAAAGGAGCCGGAAGTGTCTTAAGTGTCTTGAAGTGTCTTAAGTATTTAGAATGGCTCATGGTGGAAATTAGTTCTTAATGAAGGAAATTCAAGAGATATTCAATAAATGCCTACTACATGGAAGCCCCTGGAATGATGAGTTGTCTCTAAATCTTCAAAAGTGAAATGTTTCCCAAGAAAAATGTGTATTGCTTACCAACTTAAGGTTGCATAGATCTTTGTGGATTCTAAATAGAATTCCATTCTGTGTGGTTTTACAAGTACATCAGTTCTGATGTTTGAATATTATAACTGCAAGAAAACATCTGTATTTGTCATAAACAGTCACCAAAGAAAAGTACTGGTTCTTCTCCAACTCAAAGAAATTAAATACTGATTTCAGGTCCAGTTAAGATGCTTATAGGCCAAGTGTTTGGATGTCCTATCACGTTTTACAGTATGTAATAGTCTTTTCATGGAGATTGAATGGAGTACAGAGAATAATTTTATTTCATTTATTTTAGCACTGCTTTCCTTAATTATGTTATGATTTTAACTTTGCTTAATTATAATGTGTAAAGCACTTAAAGTAAGAGAAGTAATATGCTTAGCTTGCTTAGCCATCTAATTGTACATTATCAATAAAATGGTTTACTGGATTAATTGTAGCATTTGCAAGTGTTGTTGGAAAGTACTTGTCTAAGAGTCATCGTAACTTTAAAGTCTCATTTCAGCCTAGGAAATTACTTCTAATTTAAGGAGTTAAAAAAAACTGGCTGTCATACTTTTCACTTTCCAAAGTTATTACGGCCTTTCTGTCACTGATTTTCATTTCACCCTGGCACAGATTATGTGTAACTGTCAGGCCAGATCATTCCATCTGCTACAAAAGTTTGACTCAAGAACTTCTCTTTCCAGGTCAGTTTGAAAATTATCACTCGCTTTTCTTTCACCCCTAGAACATCCGATGCATGTAACTCTTGCATGCTAGACCTGCTGAGTGTGTGGGAGGCTCTTTGTGTAGGGGTTTTGCATAAAATGCATTTTGTAAAATCTTATCTCAGTATCATATCTTTGAAGGAAACTTAATCACTGAGATCGAGAAGGAAGTAAGCAGACAAGAAGCACTTCTATAGATCTGCATGGCCTTTCCTTCAGCTTTCTCTTTCTTTCTGTTTCCCTTTCTCTTTCCCCCTTTCTTTTTTCCTCTTCCCTTTTGAATTTGGGGCAGCATTACTTTCCTGGGGTATGACATCACTGCTGGTTTCCTTGCCATTCTGCAGTGATTTTGAAATCCAGAGATGCACTGTTTTCTCTTCCTATAAAAGGAGACCAGAGCTTAGATTTTTGGGTCATCTGATCAGCTTCTCCTCTTCCTCACTTCCTCACTGCTCTGAAATCCTCCATCCTTTATTATAAGCACACTGGGTAGGTGGCAGATGGCATAGAAAACAAAGTGAGAAAGATTTCCTAGACGGTGAATTTAAATAGCAGTACAAAGGCAACTTAAGAATTGCCTGAATTTATGGATGTTACAGCTCATATGGGCCCAATAAAATTATATTCAAGCAGTCTGTGTAGAGTTGGTGGGCACTAGGGAAACCTTGACTGCTCCACTTAAACTGGGCAAGGCCTCAGTGATGAACTGTCTGCACTATGAAATGTGATCTACCCAGAGGCTGAGTGGATGGTCCCATCAATTGAGGCAAACTCATTATGTGACTAAAGCCAGTCACTACTGAGTGTAACAGGAGAATGTTTAAAGGCATGGAAAAGTTATTCTCAATATATTTTGTCTGATGGCAAAAAAGAAATGTGTAGTTACATATGAGGATTTCAGACAACAGATATATACACATAAGCTGAAAACCTATGTTTTGGTGATAAGATTATATATAAGTTAAATTTTTGTGTATTACCAGTTATTTAAATGTACAGAAAATATTATCTGCTTAAATTTTTTATTACTAAACTGTGAACTCCTTGAAAGAAAGTATCCTGTTTTGTTCATCTCTGTTTCCTAAGCATTTAGCACAGTTGACATAGTTTAAGTTTTTCATAAATATTTATGGAACTAAAATGAACATCTTGTTACTTGACATTGTCTTTAAGAACTTTCTAATTGTAAGTAACTGATTTAGAAAAGTTATGGTGAATAGTCCAACTCCAAATCTATCCCTCTAATCTCATCCACTTTCCCGAGGCAACCTTTGAAATTGATTTCTTTTAGGTCCTCCTGTGGTTATTACTGATTGTCATTTAGACAATATGAATTTACTCCTACCGTTGGACTGTTGTTGAGACAAACATAACAACCTGAAATGAAAGGTAAGAACTTGGCTCACTATTACCCCTCTTCTAATCCTGCACTAACTATATTATTTTAAGTGCATCTATTGTAATCTTAAAATATAAAGTTAATACGAAAGATACACGTAGCGAAAACTATGCATGTACTAAAGGTGCATGTCACTGGGATTTCTCAAAATGAGCACAGGTATGAAATCACTCCCCAGATGAATAAGCAGATTATTAACAATATCTCAGAGACTTCCTCCGTGTCCCATTCCTAGCCACTAACCTCTTTTCTCACCAAAGGTAACCGCAGTTATAAATCATACTACCGTCAATACTCTCTGACTACTTTTAACCTCCTCTAAACAAAATTATACATGATCAACTTGCTTGCGTTTGGCTTTTCTGCTGAGCACTGAAGATTCACTTGAGCAATTACATGATATAGTAGTTCATCCCCTCTCATTCTGGTAATAGGTCTCTATTGAATCATTACCTCATAATTTACTCATTTATTTTCTTATTAATGGACATTCTCCTATTATTGTATTCTTTTATTAACCAGGCATGTCGTTTGACATTCTTAAGATAATGCTTTTATAAGCATATGTATTTATGTCTTTAGGTAGATATGTATGTTTTCAATGGATTTATGTATGCATTTCTATTGGTTATACATTCAAAAGTCAACTGTTGAGTTACAGAGTGGAAGTGTATTCAGATTTGGTAGATGTTTTGATAGAAATTATTATACCAATTGCTGTGCTTATCAACAGTATAGGAAAGATCGAAGCGTTCAATATTCCCTAAGCATGTGGGATCCAGTGTTTCAAGTACACTGCTCTGATGAGTGTAAAATGGTATTTAACTTCGGCTTTCCCCTGTATGTGCCTTAGTGATAATGATCATTTCTGCATATTGTATACTTAACTATTGAGAATATATTTTGAAGTACTTTTTCTTCAAGTTTTGTTCATTTATGAGGTTGTCTGTCTTCCCCCGATGGATTTATAAAAATGTTCTTTAAATACATTAGGATAAGTCCTTTGTCTGCTAAGTGTTTGTGAAAATTGTCCCTTCTCTGTGGCTTGCCTCTTCATGTTCTTAATAATGTCTTCAAACGATGGGAAGGTTCTGTAATTTAGTCTATTGTTTTTCTGTATGATTAGAAGATTTGTGTTATGTTTAAGAAACTCTTGCCAAACGCAAGGTAATGAGCACATTCTCACATTACTTTCGCCTTTCATATTTAGATAAAAATCTGCTTGGAGTTTATCTCAATGGACAGTTTTAAGAGAACTCAGAATCGTTCTTCAGCACATGGATATATGTTTGCCAGAAACACTTATCAAAGTGCAAACATTCTTCCTTTTCACTATGGTGTACCGTCACAAATCACGTGACTTGTGTGGATCTGTTTCTACTCCACGTTTCATTTCAATGGGCTATTACTCATCAACCAACACCATACTTCTCAACTCTTGTAGCTTTGCCATATATCCTGGTATCTGTAGTACAATTATTTTAATTTTTAAATTATTTCTTTGACTTGTTTTAGTCTTTGTCTTGCTTTAGACTTTTCTAACACACATTCACACATGCACACACGTGTATATGAGCACATATCTATAGGGGTTTGCTAGATTACATTGAATGCTTAAATTAACTCAGACAAAATTGGTAACATGATAATACTGAGTCTTTCATCACTGATATTATCATTGTATAACTGATTTAAAATCATTTGTTAGCCCTCTCACCAATGTTTTGTAGTTTTCTGTGTAGAAGTATTGCATATTTCTAGTTAGATGTATTCCTACATATTTCATGTTTTTATATTTGCTTTTACATTTTGTTTCTAAGTGTTTGTTGCTAGTTTATTTACATACATTTATTTTCACATACTAATCCCTTATTCATTAATCTTATTAAATTCACTTAATTCTAATAGCTTTTTGGCTTTGTTCTGAATGTTCTCAAAGTTTATGTAGATATGTTCAGATGTAAATTTTAAACTTATTTTTGATTAATCTTTTTGATTAATAGTTTTAAATATTTTTATGGGTGATTTTGATACTGTATAATTACAGCTACTTAAATGGAAGCTTAGATACTGTCTTAAAACAGAAGTTTAATCTGCATGAAAAATAGAACCTGGAAGCTTTGGGAGGATTTTTTTGGGGTTTTAATATGGGTTTATTAACACTTTTTCACCTGTTTTTTATTACTCAGCTTCTGGATACATTCGCCCTGGACAACTACTTGGGGTTTTGGCAGTTCTCCTTTCAATATTGCTACTGCCTAATATTGTAATAACTCCAGTCTCTGCCACTGGCAACTTCTTCAGCCCAACAAAAAACTCTAGATTTAAATCCATAGTACTATACATTTAATTTTTTTTATGTTCGAAAGTAAAATTTTTCTGCATACTGATAAAAATTGGGTAAATAAAAAACCTAGTATATAATGAAATAAATATTTTACATACACTTTGCCAGGTACAAGTGGGCCTGGCATTCAAACCTCTGCTGCCCTGGACTTAGATCAGCAATCTCTATCTCACAGTGTTTGGGAGATTAATGAACAAAATGTTCAATATTGTGAAATCTTACGTTTATTTCTCAATGGTAGGCAAATAATCAGTAAATCAAGAAATATTAAAATACAGGCCTCATTTCTCCTTCCAAGGGTAACTTTCACAGTATTACAAAGTTATTCCCCTGAACATAAATTTAGAAAGCTTAAACTAATAAATTCAAGTCATTTAGAAGCCATTTGGCATTCAAAGCAACGATTTTTTAAGTGCTTCTTGAATGACCTACAGTTTTAATGCTATATTCATTTGGGAACAGATTGTGCATTGGAAAATTTGCACAATAGAAACAATTAACAAAGAATCAACAAAGCGGCTCCATCGGATTATTTTCCATATGTTTGGCCTCGCAACCAGGGTGTCTCCTTTATTTATTTAACAACAGGAATGAAATTATGCCTTAGCAACTTTCAATGAAAGATCACTCACGATCCACTAGGTGGATCAATAGAGAATATACTCAGTTATCCCAGAAGGTTTGCAAATGTGCATTTAGTAGGTTTAAGCATGGAGCACACATTTCCTAAAATTCCATCAGAAGTAGAAGAAACCAGGGTGCTATGGTTTATAGCTGGAAGGTCCCTTAAAGCCTCATGTAATTGAATGTTGAGGAATATCTATGGAATCATGTGGGGCCTAGTCTGAAGGGACAGAATTTTGGGGTTTGACTTGAAAGAAGAGGATCACTGGGGTTGACCTGGAATGGGTGGAACACCAGGGCGCATTATGGTTTGGATAAGGAATGTCCCCCCAAAACCTCACGAACGTGGGTGTAGTAGGATACCTATGAAATCATGTGTTCTTAAGAGTTGGGGCTTACAGAGGCAGAAAACTGAGCTTGACCCGGAAGCTCTCACTATGTGGTTCAGGCTGGTCCTGAACTCGCTATGGAGCCCACATCAGCCTTGAATTCACAAAAATCTTCCTGCTTCAGCCTCAAGTGCAGAGATTACAGAAATGCACCCCCCCCACCCCCCGGCTTATGTGCTGCTGGGAAATTGAACTCAGGGTCTTGTGCGTGCCAGCCCTCACTTGCTATACCATGAGCAGTCCCTCGGCTGCATCTCCACCATGGGTGTCCACCTTTGTTTTCCACCCATGAATGGACTGAGACCTTCTGAAAACTGTGAGCTAAAATAAATCTTTCTTCCCCTAAGTTGTGATTGTCAGGTATTCTGTCCCGCCGTAGAATATATAGGGTGGATCACTGGGACATGACCTGGCAAGATACATGCTAGCTCCACCCTGCCTAAAGTCCCTTGGCTTCCTGTCTGCTTTGTCCTGAACTGCTTTTCCTTTTACTGGGCCCAGGCCATGAGCCCATGAATACACTGAGACCTTATGAAACGGTGAGCTAAAATAAATCTTTTTCCCCTTATATTCTACATGTTGAGCATTCTGTGCCAGCAATGAAAGAGTAACTAAGACCATGGGTGGACATTAAACAAATATAGATTATTTGCAGAAGCTTGTCCTTTTGCTAGGCAGAAAGATATATGCCATCAAGGAGAATAGATATTACATGTCATAACAGAATTAGAAATAGCATCATGAGTTCTTGAATACTGTAGCTCTTCAAAAAAAAATGAGAATCTGTTTTCTTTGCTCCCTAGGCTGTTAAGTGCTCCTCATTAGCCAAGAGCCAGTTAAAACTACGGTGACCTCAGTGTGCTACTCCAGCAGCTCTGCCACAACAGGGTCTTTCCAAGAAATTTTCCTTCCCCTGGCCCTCCTTGCTCTGAACTTCCAACTGATTTGGCATTCAGCATTTACTGCTTGGTCTTGTTCAAACTATCACCACATATTTTAGCCAAATTATACCATAAGTTCATCGAAGGAAACTTTGGTTTCATGTGTTGACTTCCCTGGGTTCTTGGTGAGGACTGTGCAGGTCCTACGTGACTTTCTCACCCATCCTATGTGAGGAGTTTGTACAAGCCATGTCCCATTTTAAGATTCAAAATTCTTTGGGATATCTTAGATGAAAGCTGTTAGAAAACATAATGGGCATTAAAGCACTTAGCACAGCACCTGGAACATAAATGCAATCAATAAATATTTAGTTTTTGCTCTTTTTTCACTTTTAATCTAATTGGCACAATCTTTGGTTTACTATATTAATGTGAATAAAATTTCACAACACTAACCCATTTGGGGTTTTAAAATGCAACTTAATCATAAACCTGCAATTCAGGCTCATAATTCCCCAAATCAAGAAGCAATCTACACGTGAGGAAAGCAGGGTGCTTATTTTTCCAAATTCAGCCATCAGGCGCTTATTCATCTGTCCAGCAAGCGGAATTCACTAACACCACAGGCTTTCTTTGCTAATTTCTATGTGCGTTAACACGTTTGTCACTGGTTTCCCAATTAGCGCTTTTAGAATCTTGCAGTGTGACCAATTTCCCGCTATTGTGTTTTAGGAGACATCAAGGAGAAGAACAAGGGTTTGGCAAAAGTGAGCTCTTCCCGGGGCTGTGGACCAGGCAGCTCCCTTACCCCCAATCAGCATGGTGCAGATGGAGAAGATTTTCTCCGCGTCTGTGTTGGCGGAGACGTTCCCGAAGCCCACGCTGGTGAGGCTGCTGAGCGTGAAGTACAGGGCGGCGATGTAGGCGCTCCGGATGGACGGGCCCCCCAGGGTGGTGTTGCCAGTGCCGTAGTAGTAGGGAGACTCCAGCCTCTTTCCCAACTCGTGGAGCCAGCCTGCCATACAGGAAAGAATGGAAACTCTTAAAGGGCAGAGTCCACTAATGAGGCTGTACTACTGCCGTGAACTTAATTAGTCTCTTTTAATTCATCTCAACTGACCACTTAAAAACCAAGAGGGCTGGAAATCCCTACGTGATGATAATAAATAATAATTACCTCCATAGAAGAGTCTAGACTGTTTCTAATCTGCGAAGCTCTTCACGCTTTATTCAGGTGGACTGATACCCAGTGGCCTCATGACACCCAGCTCACGTCACCTTACTCAGGAAGCCTCCTGGCAACCCCATCCCGCCTCTAAGGTTTGGAGAGGCTTGCGAGTGACAGCCACCCCTCAGAGAGCTGGGTACTCTTTGTGCCGTTTTCAGATGCTAGTGTGCATATGTGTCAATTTATCAAACCGAATGCTTGAGCTGTGCCTGGTTTATTGCATGCTACGTAGACCATAGTAAATTTGTAAGAAGCTACATTAACAAAGATGAGAAAATAACAAGTATAATAATAATAATGGTGTTATCTACAATGAAAACACAACATAAAGACCATTATAAAATCCCTTACTGGAAATATTGGCCCTTTAAAGTTTTATATCTTATAATTATATTTTATAATTCTCTCTCTCTAATGTGTATGTAAGGTTCATAAGACTTTTGTTAATGGGTATTACTCACAAACCACTACTTTCTTATAAAATGCTTCATTTAATGGCTGCTTAGGAAGAGAAGAGAAACCCATTACAATTTTTAAGCAAGAGTAATGATACTTTAAAGTTATAGACTGTGGGAGGGTGCTAGGTGATTGAAATCCAGATTTGAAGCAGCCCAGACTTCTTGAGAGCCAAGACAAGTGCTTAGTGGTGAGTCTCATGCGTGATTCACGTTTCAAAGGAGCATTTTCTAACTTCTAGCTTGTATCAGAAACACCTAGATGGCTTGTTGAACAGATTGCCACGTGCACTTCGGGCATTTTTGGTACAGTAGATGAGAAGGCTGTGGAAAGGGCTGAGAGACTGCTTCTGTTCCAAGTTTGCAGGTGACGTTACTATTGGACCCCGTTCAAAAGCCCTTCTCTAGTGCTGGTTCTCAAGGCTGGCTGCAGCCAAGAAAGGTTTTAGGTTACACTGCCCAGATTTTACCTTCACGTAGTAAATCAGAGTTATGGATACCATGTCCAGGCGTTGGTGTGTTTTAACTATTCTTTAGAAGGATCTATGTGGAAGTATGGCTTAGAATTGCCATATTCTAAAATTCAGAAAAACATTTAGCAATAGTGGGACTTACTTGCCTGGTAGCTTGAAAAACGATGCAGTAATTAATGTACAAATATTTCTCACCTCGGCGATGGGATCAGACGATATGACATTAATGCAAATATAACCACACATGTGCAAAAGGAAATTTGTGTTAGATTTATGCACAAAGCATCATGGAAGTATTTTTGATGATAGAAAATAATAATCAAGTGTTAGAATTTTGTGTTATAAACAGGGATGCTATTAGCAAGTTATGGCTATTCGCTGTCTAAAAAGAATTGTTCCATGGAAACAGGGAGTTCTAGATTCAAACAGTCTCATATCTGGACTCTGCTACTTACGTGCTGTGGGAACCTCTTGGGGCTTCAGTTTCCCCTTTGTTAGAAAAGGGATTCTGTCTAACTTACAGGATTGCAGTGGCATTAGTCGAGATGCCACATTCAGAAGATGCCAACCACTGGCAGAAGATTAACATATGTATTTTTTTCTATTTTGCTTCTGTTAATAAATTGGAACATAGAGAACACAAAATTCAGAGAAGTTTGAAAAACTATGAAGCCAGCCGTGAACTATAATGGAGAAATAAAAGTGGTATGGAAATTTCTTTGTTGGAACCTAGCAGGGGCGTGTGATGCAATTTAAAGTTTCCTGACTGACAGATATGAGAAGGAGAAAATCCGGATGGAAGAGAGTTCTTACAATTTGAAGGGTACACCTAGTTTGAATCTGAAGAAAGACACACTTCCTTTTCTCAGAACTGTATATATAAGGAAATATAGTTTTGTTTACATTTTCAGGTGGTTCTTGCCTTCCTGCAGCTTTCTTTCTTCTCTCCTTCCTTTCTTCCTTCTCTCCCTTTCCTTCTCTCTCCTCTCTCTCTCTCTCTCTCTCTCTCTCTCTCTCTCTCTCTCTCTTTCTCCACCCCCCCTCTTTCTCTTATTTTTCATTTCTTTTTGCACTACCCGGAACCAAGTGCAGAGCCTTTATACTAAGCCACATCTTCAGCCTATTTTTAGTTCTGATTTTGAGACAGGATCTCACAAAGTCACTAAATCGTCCAGGCAGGGCTTGAATTTGTGATTCTTCCTGCAACTCTTTCCTATATGCCTGGTCTGATGACATAGATTAAAAACTGTGCTCTGGGATTTGAAGCGGAGGGAGGAGGAAAAGACAAAAAAAATCATGGTTTATGAAAATGAATAAGGACACATTATCCAAACATAATTGAGGCAATGTCTCAGGAGCAAGTTGAATGTGCATTTTAAAATATCCTGTTGGACTCATGGGAGAACAAAGTCAAGACAGGAAGCGGGTATGACTGCTGCATTTGACATCGTAGTCAGGGTGGAGGCTCTGGACTGCAGCACTGTGAGAACAGACAGCAGTACTGATGGTACGCTGGCCGCTGGCTGGCTGTTCCTCAAGACTCTTCCACATCACCTCTTCTTGACAAAGAGTGATCAGAAGGGTGTGTTCCTTTGTTCCCTGCTGGCCACCTCTGCTAACTGCATGCGATTCTAAACAGCTGAAAAATGTCACTTTGCTCAGAGAGCAAGTATTGCATGACCTAATTTCTGTTTCGGTTGATACACAGAGGGAAAAGAAATTCCCACAAGAGTCTCTACTGGCTGGATCAGCTGTAATGTCACCCCATGAATACGCAACTGGACCCATCTGTTGATCTCGAATTGAAGTATTTATTCGTTCACGGAATGCAAAGTTTTCTCCTCAAAGAGTAAACAGAGCCAGACTTAAATGCCTTGATTTGTATAAAGGCTAAAGTATGTAAGTATTCTCTGCACGAAATCAGTCTGATTTGAGTTCCTTAATATAAAACACGATAAACCTTTACATTAGATCACAGGCCATAGTCTCACCTCATGCCGATTCCTTTAACTCTCAGAAGTAGTTCAGGGAGTACAGCACAGATGAACGACAGGCCTATTTTTTGTCAATACTGTGATTCTTTTCTTTGTAGCCAACTGTTCTATTTCTCCAAACATCTTTTTTTTTTGGTGGAAGGGGAGGGGTTGCTTCTGAACTGTTACAGCTGACAGAGCAGCAGCAGTCAGGCTAATGAAAAAAAAAAAACCTGGTGACTTAGCAAGGAGGTAACATCCACAAATCCGGGGATTGGCTACGTGGGCTAAATAAAACTTTTTCACAGAACAGCTCGTCAGAAAGGAAAGCACATGTTCCACTGTAATAAGACAGCACGTTGCTGTACTGTACAGAAGAAGCAATTTAACCAATTTGGAATCAAATCTTTTTTTTTATGCCAGAGAAACTCAAGTCTCTAAAGGCAGGGATGCCCTAGAACAGCCTGTCTGCTTCTGTTCTTTTTTTTCCCCTAAAGAACATTGGAAGACAAAAGCATACACACTATAAAGCAGAATCTAAATATACTGAACACATTGCCATACGATACAAATAAAAATATTATAAAATAATCCTGTTGCTACTAAAATAGATTAGAGGATTAAAATAAGGAGTTGTAAAAAATGAGCAATCAATATCACAGACAAAGGGAGTCTTAAGGACTCTATGTAGAAAAGCCTAGAATTTGCATGAAATTCAGCATATGTATTTATCATTGCATAATTTTCATGGGCTCAGAATTTTGCTTTCAAAAGGAGTTACATATTATTTCACTCTCTGGGTTTCCTACAATGATATACTTAGTTTTAATATTGATATTGGTGCATTCATAATCCATACGGGTGAGACCTAGTTTGTAGTGTCCTTAAAAAGCTTGGTTTATGTTAGCATTTTGTAAGTTAACACAGACTTTCGGCTAGAAATAAAATTATATTATTTAAGGAGAACTCTTGATGAATCTCTTTGGTCACATAAAATGCTTCATGAGTAGGAAAAATGACACAGTAAAGTACAAGTTTTGAAATAAGACATACAGGTGTGTTTAAATATGTGTGTGTAGATAGAACAGAGAGAAAAGATTAGCGAATAATTATGCCAATCATTCAAAATGGTATTCTACTTACAAACAAACAATGTTGCAATAGGAGTTAACAAGAAACAAGAATGGAGCTCTTGTGTACGCCGGACTTTCTGGTCAAGAGATCAACACAAGGTTAGCAGATGGCACCCGTGGCCAGGCCCCGGGCAGTGAGATCTTCCGCTTTGTTTTCACGTACCAACCCTGTAGTGTAGGTACAGGTACCATTTGTACTTTCATTCCTTATTTCATTACTGATTACAGCGATTTAGGAATTATCATCTTTATTTGAAAGAGAACCAAACATGCCTAGCAAGTTGAAATAACCTATTCAAAATGGCAGGCCAGGATTTTAAGCCCAATCCCTCTGCTGTTTGGTCTAGCAAATATCTTTATGAAGCAGCAGGAAAGGGACACAATAGAAGAGACCACAGACAGTGAAGTATACACACTCAAGAAAGCTACAACTGTAGTGGGTCAGAGTTGAATCCCATTGGGCAGTCTCTGGGACCAGAGTAGCACACACAACCTTGTTAGCACAAGGGAATACATACAACTGACCACTTTCCATCAGTGATTAATGACTGTTTGGGGGAAGCCTTCATTTTTCACCAGTGCAGTGCCTGCTAACATGGGAGCTTACTTCAGCTTGAAAGAATGCTTTTGACAGCTGGATACTGACCCAAAAGATGGGAATCACCCTGGCTGAGGGACCATGGGAGAAGCACCACCCTTCTGACAGCAGCCAGCGTTGACTGAGTGCCAGGTACTTGGCTAAACTTTAAAGCTAAACATTATTCTCCTTCTTCTAACAATATTCCCATTTTTCTTTTTTTGGATGATCCTAACTGACACATTGAACAATTTTCTCGCTTTTTAAATGTATTATTACATCAGAAATGCAAATCTGTAACTTTCATATTATGCGTCCTTTTTCTTTCACTGCACTACGTGAAGTGATAATTATTTATTTTTCTTTATTCCCCGGGAACCTGATTCCATTTTGATTCTTTTTGTTTTCAGAGTTACTGTGTTATAATTGCCAATAAAATTATATATATTTATGATGTACAACATAATGTTCTGTTAGATGAATACATTGTGAAATAATTACCATAATCAAGCTTATTAACACATCCATCAACTTATGGTTAATTCTCTTTTTTTATGGTGAGAACATCAACATCAACGGTGTATTGTCTTAGCAATTTCAATTTATTATTTGTTTATATTATCATTAGCTGCATAGTTTGCCTTATTTTTAACTATAGTCACCATGCTCTATACTAGATTATTTCATATTATCTTTTAAAATTGTGCTGTGTTGAAATAATTTTGCTTTTTTTTTTTCAGTGTCCACTTCCATTTAGACAGAGAATGTGTCCCAAAAGCATAATGTCAGAGTGGAGAAAAAGATGATTATCTAAAAATAATCCACATTGTAGACAGGGCACACTTTGGTATTTAGAATATGAACATTACTTTCAGATGTAAATTCCAGCTGTAGAAAACACAGCACTATAATAGAGATCTGCTTCTCTTACTTAATTCTGGAGACCCACTTCATCCTTGTGGATTTGCAGTCATGCAATATCTCACTAAAACCTGAGATGCAATTATTGCTCCCCACTCCGCACCCACGGACACACTCGCTCAGACGCCTGACACTATCTTTAGTCATCTCTGCCACTGAACACCTCACAGCTCTGTTCCTTGCCTGGAAGGATACAGGGCAGAGGACTCCTGCTGTGGCCGTTGAAGTCACTTCATCCCAGTCCTCTGCCTCTCTCAACCAGCCTCCAGCCATCTTATGAGTTGCAAGGACTCAACGTGCTTTTCCACCTCTTATCCTAATGAAATCCGCAAGGATTAAGTGAGTTTCCAGAATTAAGTAAGCAGGAGGTCGTAGACTTAATCTTTTGCTAAGGCACGATCAGGACAGTAAAGCTAGGGCACAAGTCTGGTATGAATTTGCTAAGGAAAAGCCATTAATGAACTTCAGAGTCCAATTTGACAGGAAAGTGGTCATCACCTGGGGATCCCACCACTATCTCACTTTGATTACCCTGATGCTCATAACTCAAGGTTGTCCCGACTGTTGCTGAGGTAAAAGATTCAAATAAACAATTGATCATAAAATAAAATAGGCTGGACTTTGAGTCTAGTAATTGGGATGCATCCTTGGTCTTGCCACTAGTTAAAGAGATGTGTGGTCCTCCATGCATTGATTAGCCTTTCTGTTCTGTTTCTCAAACTCGAACATGAGTTGATGGAATTGAGTAATTCCTTGGTTTTCTTTCCTGATCTGAGGCAATATGAAATGAGATTCTGTAATAGTTCTTCACAAAAGGTTGACTTTTTAAAGCAAAATTTTTGTGAAATAACCTATGACTTTGCAAATTCATATTTCAATTATTTTTAATTATTTAAGTCTTAAGTATTCCATTAACAAACATTGACGAGACAAAGATGGAAAGTTTGATGCATGTGACATTCCCATTGCCAAACCATCTTTCTGAGAGATATATACTATGTGATCATAATACTAGCAAGAAAAGTGTTTCTCTTATGCTACAACTACTACTGAGTTCATCCATTCCCTAGTCAACTTAAAATTCTAACAGTTTGTAAAATGGAAACAGCCTGAATGTTAATTTCTGAGGTATAACATTTTACTCAAGCAATGATTAAAGATTAAATTGCCAAAGTAGGCCACTGTTATATTCTACCTACCTCCCAAATAAAAAGCCCTAGAAAGAAACAAAAAATCTGTAACTATCTGAAACCACAATTGAGCAGTTACTGTAGTTTTCCGATTGATCCTAAGAAGCAGCAGCAGAAGCCATCTGTTTCTAGCTAACTAGGGCACTTCCAAATGCTTCTCAGATCTCAACTAAAAATAAAGGAAATTGTAAGAAAGATTAGGCTCATGGTTAAGTTAGCAGAACATAAAGTATGAACTGTTCGTGTTCAACCTTCTTACATAAAACACTTGCAATTCACAGCGTTTCAAGATCTGTGTCCCAACATGGGCATTACGTCTACAGATCATTGCTCCAGTATTTTTCATAGCCTAGATAAATTTCTGGAACATATATTTTATGCCTGAGCACAGAGTATCGTTAAAGACAACTGTTTACTCAGTTAGAAAAGCACTCATCACTGGTACCTATACTGGAACAAAAATCTTAGGAAATATAATGAATCAGATTAATTTTCAACTTGCTGAACTTGGGGGCTGCTCAGGAGATTAGTAAAGCTCACTTCCGGGTGTGTCTAGAGGGGCCATGGTGGTGTGACCTCAGCCCTTTCTGTCTGGTCTCTCCCCTTCCTCCTCTATATTCCTTCCTTGCTCTGTTTCCCGGTCTCATGATTGAGAACTTTCCTCCGCCATTTCCTCCTGCCATGATGTGCCTGATGTTTTGAGGAGTGAATATTCTAGAACCGTGAGCAAAAATGTGTTTTATTTGAGTTGTAAGTTTTGGTTCACAGGAAAGAAGATTAATAAAGGAAAACACTTTGTGGTAAAATAATTGAATCTACCTATGACTTTTAATTTTACTACTGTTACTTTAAAGTTTATGATGATTTTGTACTCTCAGTTTTCTTCTGGGCCTCTCTTGTCTCTGAAAGGTTCAGGGTAGCAGAAAGAAAGAAAAGAAAAATGTAGTGACATGTCTCATGTTTGCAAACCACTTCTCAGTTCTTAGCCATCGCCTGGCAGCCAGTTACCTTAAAAGGGTAGGGCTGCTTTGTCCTTCATTGAAAAGGCATCTCAAGTTACTCTGGTTTGCAAAACTTAAAAGTAAAATTTTAATTACATTTCCTCCAAATGCATTAGAGAGAGGTACATTTCCTAAAATCTCTATTTAAAGGTAATTCTAAAACAAATTAGACCATATAATATGCTGAAATGTTGTACAGAAGCATCTTGCAAGAGTCCACTGGATTTGATTTAAATTAGCTTGGTACTGACACTATCCTTCTTGAAGTTTCTAAGAAATGCCCAAGTCTCTAAATGAAACACCAGCTTTGAGGTGCCAGTCTCTGCTCTATTTAAAAGGGTGAATTTAATTCATATATCTAGTATTGCATTTAAAAACACATAAGTAGCTTCCTTTGATGGCTTGATGGTGTGTGAAACACAATAAATAGTGGAAGTTTGCATGAAAATTCCTAAAAAAGTTTTCACTCAGTGGGTGGCTGAGTGATTGGCCTTCAAGAAATCACAGGCAGTGGGGTTATGTCAGACAACCCTAACAGGTGGCATGGGAATTCTAAAAACATGAGAAATAGAATTGAGAGTTAACACGCAGAGAAACAAAAATATATAGATAGTAAAATACAAGAAAGAGAAGTGAATTTAGGTACGTTACTCTTAGTGTATGTCTTGGTCATCTCTAAAATGAAGACCATGGCAGTTCGCTTCACAGTCTACCGCGATGTTAAGTGACATGCTTCACAGAAATTACTTAGCGAAGGTTAGTTCTGCATATAGCACACACTCAACATAAATCTATTATTTCTTGCTACTGTTGCTGTAAGAGCTTTTCTGTTTAAATTATGCAGACTTAAAGTTCCTTCATTATTGAAAACGTGTATAAAGTATTAATATAGCATTTCAGTGTCACAAGTAGAAAATAATATACACAAGGGCAATATTTTCAGAAATCAAGGATCATGCATTATCCATACTTTCCAATGACACTTTCCATTACTAAAGACAGTAAATAGATAAGACAGAATATTTTCTGGCACTAACTTGCTTAACTGTTACTTAATTCTTCATAATAAAAGTACTGCGTTACAGTATTCTCACTTGGGCATTCATGGTTGGACACCTTGCATCGATCCTCCCACATGGTGATACTCTATTTGATTTAAGCCTATATAATTTAATTTTTAATTTTAATTCTTAGTTCAAAGAGTTGCTTTATAATCTGAAATGTCAATGTTACTTACAATGTTGAAATTTAGGAAGGTTGAAATACAACATGGCCAACGGGAGACATCTGTTGAGGAGAAGGACTAGATTTGGAACCATACTGTTTAGTTTACTGGGCAGAATTCTTGTTGTCAGTCAAGGTTTTGCTGCACATGAACTCTTACTTGAAGCAGCTGTCCTACTGGGGTTGTACCTGTAATTGAATCTGCACCTGCAAATAGTTAATTCCTCCTGTTGACCTCGTCTTCCTGCTTTCTGTCTGATGTCTAGGATGTATAGTCTACAGATCTTCATCAGCACCAGTATCACCAGCAGCAGCAACATCATCCTTATTTTAGCATGACAATGTTTGTGAGGCCTCCCTCCTTCTCCCTAGAAACCTCAGCAATCATTCCCAAGGCAGTTGGTGGAACTGGAACTGTTAATGTTGCATTGTATGCAAAGATTTGGGTAATAGAAGAGCTTTTTGGAACCACAGATTGAACTCCCAGTAACTTTTCAATAGTTCATTTTCCAGGAATAGAACTTTTTGGTTACTCTCCTGTGGGTTTTGCAAGAGATTTTATATAGGTCAGACCCAGGCTGCTGAGAAATTAAAGAACTCATGACTTTTGTTTTTCTTATGAGAACTCACTGCTTTTCACGTATTTTTTGACCTTATTAAAAATATTGGATAAACTGAGCAGTTTGAATCACTATTTAACCATTCCATTCTCTGGTGTGTGACTCTGAATTTTGCTCCCAATGCTACCTGTCTACAAAGCCTTTGGCATCCATTGTGCCTTTTCAGTGGACTCGAAACAATAGAAACCAAGGTAAAAGCCATTTAGTCTCCAGCCTGACACATACAGACCAGTTTAATTCATAATGTAACCAAATTATACTATACCATTCAAAATATATAAATCTAATCGGGTTAGACAGTAGCTTTTTAAAAGCACTTCCAGAATGAGGAAACAAAGTCTTTTAAACATATAAAGAATGTGACGGCCCTGAACACCCTTCCTGGGTCCATCCTCCTTTGAAGACAATACTTTTAGTTTCCCCTGAAAGTAGCCGCACTCGCAGTGAGACTAATTAGCTAACTGGATTTTGAAAAACATGTGGGGAGACCGGGATATTTTTCATAGCCAGACTATTATGGGCTATCTTTGCCCTTTTTTATGGCTACATCTATTTTTCTCCTGTATATCTAACTTAATATCTTTGACAAATTCTTTGATATGTAACATTCCTACTAGGTAAGCCTTTGGATGTAAAAAACAAAACCTCTAGCTTCCCCCCAAGAGCTAAGAATGTCTGTAGAGAACATCTGTGTCCTATAGCAGAGATTTCCCTGCTTCAAGGTGACCCGCCTACCTCATGTTTCCACCAATGCTTTCAAATTGTGCTTTGATTTATGGTTTTCTATTGTTCTATAAATATTGTATGCAACTGCTACTCTTTGGAATGAGCTATAAAGACAGATCATTTTGAGGCTTTTGTAGGTAAATGGATGCAACTTGAGAACATCATGCTCAATGAAGTGAATCAGGCACAGAAGGATAAATATCAAATAATTTCTCTAATATGAGAAACCCAGAATACAGTCATTTCATGGAACTAAAGGAGGGGGAGTGCATGTTAGTGGGGAGAGAGAGTTTGGGATGATTAAAAATGGAAAGGGTGTTTGTAACTCTGACATAATATAGATGTGCACAAAATACTCAAGTTCAACATCATGTATCACACACACACACACACACACACACACACACACACACACATATATTTTAATAAAAGGAGAAAAAGCTTTTTTTGTACTGACACTTTCTTTGCATTGGTTCTTAAATTTCTATTTGTGGCCATGGTTACTGGCATTCTTTGGCCTTTTACCTTTTAAGATTTGTAACATTAAAAGCTACGAAACCTTCATTTACTCAAAAATCACAGAGGATTCTGAGTCACCAATTCAAGACAAAAGGGAAAGGAAAGAAAAGGGACACACGTTGAAGGAGTGTGAAGAAGAAAGAAGGTAATGAAAGCAGGCTGGCTGAGGGAAAAACTTACTAGCCAAAGAGAAAAATATAGCCCTATGCCAGTCACTTTTTCATTGCCTGGACGTAGCATTTGACACTCACAAGATAAGGAAGCAAAGGTTTTACTTTAGTTCACAGTTTAAGGAGGTCTGCGTCCATTCTTAGGCTGCTGGCAGCGTGGGAAGAGGCTGGCTGAACATCGCTGCCCCGAGCATCACAAGATGAAAGATTCTGAGCCTTGAGATGAAGCCAGGGCAAGAGTCTGTATCCTCCCTCAGTGATTGGTCACACACCTAGTAATAATACTCTACGTACCCAGGCCCCTCTTCTGGCCAGGCCCACCTCCCAACAGCACATGAAATTCTTAAATAATCTACAATATCCAAACACAGAAGGCTTTCGAGGGACACTCCTCTAAAACATGTCAGTACAATTTCTGAGAAATACACTCGTCATTTGGCATTTCTGATGATGAGCAATACAGTTGTGAAGATCACACAACAATTTCTCATGCTTATCTTTCCTTTTCTGAACATTCTGCATATTGCCAGTGTAAGTGTATCTTTGATATTGTGTCCATCTTTGAACACAGTCAATGTTTTGCGTGTATGTGTACACGTGTGGACACATGTGCATGCCAGCAACTTTCCCTCCAAGAATTGAGTCTTGGATTATCTGTTCTCACATGTAGTTCCCAGCAAAGTTTACAGAAAGATTCATTCCTTTTGCTTTTCCTTCTATCACTCCAGAAAAGAGGTTTTTCTTGAACCAGAAAACTAAACCATTTCCTTCGTCACTTTACCTCGTCCAGTTCACTCCAGCTCCCTAATTGGTTAATCAACTAGTTCACTCGGAAAATATCTAATTACTATAAAGTTCAAGGTTCTACAAGGGAGAAGAGGTGGGTTTTCAATACCTTACTGTCTGTTGAGAAACTCTCTACAAGTATAAACAAAACAATCTAAGGTTGCCTGAAGTAATGGCTACGGGCTGGGGCAGGCAGTACAGGGTCAGAGCTCATTGCTGGCCTTCATTTAAATTTATATAAACACTATTTGAAGCTGAAGCAAAGATAACTGGTTTTTAATGTGAAAATACAATACAAAAATGCTCTTGTATTTATTTTTATGTAGAACTTATTTCTAACCCTAATGTAATAGAAATGTATATAATGATCTGTATTCAAAAATGTGTCCGTGGGGCAAATTTCAAAGATAGAGCAACATGAAGTGGAACTTTCCACCTCATGGTTAGGAATTGTAAAGTAAAATACAACAACTAAATCAGAATGCTAAAAATAGACTAATGTCTTCTATTCTCGAAGGTTGTCAATATGTTAGAGAGATAGGAATATAATTACAAAAGCAAGATACTCACTGGCAAACGTGGGAATAATGGTATCTCGGTGGGTGCAACAGTCCGAAGTACCATTCGTCAGTATTCTTCATGCAGAGGGAAAATTAAGGGAGGGAGAGAATATTCAAATTGCACTGTTCAGAATAAGTAGGATTTGGACTAACAAAGTTGTAGGAAAAGAGAATTTAGGAGAGATGAAAACTCACGAAAAATAGGCACAGGCCACGAAAACTTAAGGCATGTATGGCAAAGGGAATTAACACAATTGGCTGAAGTAAAGGGTAGACGTAGGGATGCAACCTGCAAAATTATCTCGGTTCAACCACCATCTTCAAGGTGACCCGGCATGCATGCGTTCTAAACTCTATAGGATGGCAAAACTGTCTAGAGAGCCAGGCCAGCATTTCCTGCAAACCACTGATACCCAGACTTTCTAAATTGATGGATTAATGGTCTCCGACGAAGTCCAGATACATCCTGGTCAGCTGAGGCCACCTTTGTCTAGGGTAGCATATAAACTCCTTCCTTCACCTTGGGGGTTAGAGATCCTTCTGGCTTGCTGCTACGCCAGACACAGTTTCTTCACTAATAGTTTGAACTTTGTGCAGTCTTAGATTTGTCCGTCTATCTTTGGATTTCCAATACCTTTTTGCCTTTAGCTGTTTGTTCTCTTATACCTGTTTTTCCAAAACAAAATGTAGTGAGAGGTCATTTCAAGTGTATTTAACCAATATGCTAATAGATATTTTCCTTTTCTCCCCAGGTAGTAAAATGAGCAACCATAAGAAAATCTGGTTTTAAATTCCTATCTCAAGGACTGATACTTGAAAATAATGGCCGACTTCCTGGAAAAACGCTGAGCTTGACAAAATTAACAGAAAAAAGTGCTAAATCCCTTTCCCCATTTGCGTGTCCCCCTCAGTGTGTGTGTGTGTGTGTGTGTGTGTGTGTGTGTGTGTGTGTGTGTGTGTGTGTGGCGGGAATCACAACTAGTGGGTATTTGTGTCAGGTATAACTATGACCCGTGTCAGAGAGTCCAGTGGACTTCTGTCTTGAGAATCTTCACAGTGCAAAGGCCGATGACACGTTTGAATTTTAGAAATTTCATAGAAGTAAAATAAGGCAAAAGGCACTGAGGCTTTGAGAACTGCTAGAGAATCATCTGGGGATTTACGTTCGGGCCGTTCATGCTGACTTAAAAGCCCAACAGACAGTTCTCATGCGGCCACATGAGAGGTAATTTCATCCTTCAGAGGTGTTCCTACCGAAGAGTCTGTGGTTTTGATTTTTAAATCTTATGGTAGCATCTAGATGATGATTCCAGTCATTATAAAAGTTCACTATGATGTGAAAATCATAAATATTTTAAAGAAACTTTTAGTATATAATAAAATAGAAATATTTCATTTAAGGTATTTTAAAATTCCTTCTCAGTAGTCAAAGCCATAAATTTCTCATTTCTGGCTCATACACTGATCAGTCCCCTAGTCCTAATGGAGGTCTTAGCATATTTTAAGTTTTGATTCTCTGCCTCCGTGTTTTACCTGATTGTTTGTTTAATGAGTAGGAGAGTATAGTCTCTTTCACGTACGTGATTGCCAAGTGTAGCTCAGGATGAAGCACCCAATGTACATAAAATATATTTTTTTGAATGCTGCTATTTACTGAAATCAAAAGACCACAGAACGGATCCCCTTACATTGCACGTAAACAGTGTTTGCGTTTGGTGAATGGCCTGAACCATCACTTCACCGCTACTCAGCAAGTTGGCTTCAAGCACAGGAGCTAAAACTTCAGATTTTTCTGCTAAAATATGGAACTAAAAATGCCTTCTTGTATTTTTTTAACTGCTTCAAATGTCAGCCATTTATTTTTACCATTTCTGCAATTTTCTGTTACAAATAACTATCTAGTTTTATATTTTATATTACAGCTTTCTGAGTCCGAAGATGAGTTGGCCATTTCTATCACATAATGTACAAAGTACAAACAGACATGTCAAGCAGGGTCTCTGGGCAAAAATGGGATTTGTAGCTGTAGACAAAGACAAAGAGATGACGACCGTTTCTGTGGACTCGTTGTCACTTAGCAAGTCCCGTGCCTGCCACCTAATTGATTCTCCTGAGGTGTCTAAATATCTGCCAGGGGACATTCTGACCGCACCAGTTTTGTTACAACAACTCATGGACTTCCGGCTTCACCTGGATGCCATTTGCACTGCTTCATCTTCTATTCCTCGTTCCAAACATTTTGCTCCTTCTAAAGCATTTCTTTTTTTTTTAAGGCAACCCTCCCCCCCCCCCATTTTTTGATGATTTGATCCCACTAGCAATTATAACAATCATGATTGGTAGAAATGAGTCAAACACTGTTGAACATCTTTAAATGGATAGTTTATGTCAAATAAGACAAAACAAAAGAATCTGATTGAAATTATGCATTCTTTAAGAACACTGAAGACTGAAACTGTGGTTGAGGAAAAATTAGACTCAGTAGAAATAATCAAAAAAGAAACTCACAATGTTAAGATTATATGGTGAAAATTTATTACTGACAAAAATTGATGGAAGGATTTTTTTGACAAAATACGTATTCTAAAATGTAAAAGATAATTCAAATTTACAGAAATGTCCTAAAAGAATGCTCATTTTATGTGATCTAGGATATTAAATATTGACTGATATATTAAATTTTGGTGTAAATTTTATGTGTAAAAGAACTTTAAAAACTTCAAGAATTAAAAGTATATGTAAAATAAGCCCTTTTGCATAGATATCTGATCCAAAAGTTAGGTTAGCTTAACGAAATTCTAGAAAGTACCCTATAAGTAAGAGCTGGAAACATGCTATTACTCTAAAGAGAATATCAGTATTACTATCCACACAGCAAAAAAGTCCGTAGGGGTCAAAGTAGCGGGGACTAACATCTACAGGCTTAGAGCCGACGCTTCACTAAGGCAGGGTCAAATTTTGTACCTTTCAGAATCAATTCAGCATTGGCCAAACAAAGATTTTCAATTGTTCAGTTGATATTTGAAGTAACCAGTGACTCATAGAAAATAGAAAATTTACTAAAATCATTTCATTATGCTTGCCACCCAAAGATGGACTATTTTAAAAATGAAAATAATAAGAATGTCAAATTTTACCAATTCTATACCTTAGATTTTTGGTTTTTCTCTCTTATTCTTTCCTTTCTCTCTTCCTGCCTCTCCAACTCACCCAGCATGTTTGCAACAGAGAAATCACAGATAACCAGTAGCCAAGCGATTAATACCACATTATTCATTTAAGTGTCTCAGTCTCTTCTCATGCCTAATGTACCGTGGTATGGTGTGTTGGACTTTGGCAGCTAAATACTTATTGTTGGGCATGAACATTTTTGTATGAAGAACATAAAACCCCATTGGAGCCTTGAATCATGTACTTTCATGGGTGACACGCTCTCGATAAGAATCACATGCTAATTGACTCAGAAACTGTTTCCTGCCTTACTCCACACTGGGATACAAAAGCCACCACATGTCCCAAAATACACCAGTTCAGCCACAAAACAATCTTGCAACCTGTAAGCCAAAACCAATATATTTTAAAAATTAATGAAATTAGCTAGCACTGAAACATAATTTTATGGGCAAAAGATAAAATTAGAAATACAGCCCTCCCTCTGTGCATCACACTCAAAAAAACTTAACCTTGACAGAATTCCATTTCAGGCTGAAAGGATTGCTAAAAATAAGCCTATAATCCCTGGCCACCGGGAGCAGGTTTCTAGTACAGACTGTAGGCACTGGCTTCACCATAGTCAAAAAAGTTACAGAAAAGTTCTTGGGAACAAAACCAGCTGGGGTATTCATTGAATGAACTATCACTCTGTGAATAATAGCAATGGTAGCTAAAACACTATGGTAGCAGCAACAGCAGCAGTAGCAATAAACGTGTATTGAGAATTTAGTAACATTTTGCATGATTTAACCCTCCTAATAACCTATAGGTAGCTAATCTTGTCTCTTTTATAAGCTGTGTCTTATACCAGCATCTCCCCGACATACACATGTATAGCAAATAGAGACACTAGGCTTTGAAGTTTGAATGTGGAATAATCATTCTTTGTATTGTGGTATGAGACCAACCATACTTTCACAGAGGACTAGGTTGATTGTAAATATCTTTTATAGTAGGAAATGAACATAAATGTCAAAAGCTACATAAGAGTATATGTGTGTTAACTTTTAACTTTGCTTTTTATATTCCAATTAAATGGACGTTTTGGTATCCAGTTTCTGCCCATCCACTTGAGGTTGGTGTAGAGGACAAAGGTGTAGACAAATATATGAATCCACTCATTTTTTTGAAAAAGGGACCATTCAGAATATATATCTTTATTGAATGGAATTCTGGGTCCTGAATTCAGAAGAATTAAAAGAAACTTTTGTTTTTGTCTTTTCTGACAAAACTCAATGGGGGGAAAAAACCAGAATGAAAATACAAAAGACTTTTAGGTCCAAATAAAGGATATGCTAGCAGGGAGATTTTGGCAGGAAGCTCTTCATGGTTGAAAGCTATGAAATATTTTTAAATTATTTCTTCTGTTGGTGGGTAGTTGGAAAAAATTCTAAAACAAACACCCACACATAAACACATAAAAAAGAAGTACGAAAACTCTTATGCTAGATGTCTAATTAGCTTAGATCAAATGTTTAATTATCTTTTATTTCTTATTGGCTAGCTATGGGTTCTCTGTTCATGTTTGTTAAAAATCTCAAATGGGGAAAGTATTCAAATGACAATTTTTTATAAATGGAAACAAAACTCTTCTATCAAATTTCACACATTTAAGACAACAAACAGAGGAAAACTGTTCATTTGTGCCAATGTGTAGACTGTAAGAATAATTACCTTTAAAAAGCATCTGTATTCCTTTTCACAAGATTCTACAGCTGAATCAGTTGAAAAACATGGAGACGAAAATTATTTTCTACCCACCTCTGTCTTGAATTTGGATTAAAAATTCTTAAAATACTGTATTAGTTAATTGAGTCACACATTCTCTGATCTCTGACGTCTCAGAGGTATCTAGAAACCCTCCCTCCATTTTGGGTTAATTGTCTTTCTTGTCATCCTTCCTCAGGGAGGGTAGATGAGTGACCTGTACCCAAAGATATTTTGCCAGGTGCCTACATTATACTTTCAAGTACTGGATTGTTTGTCAATTTTTAAATAAAAGAGGTTTACTAAAATATTCTGATTGTCACATTCCCTGAAAAGCTCAGATCCCGCCAGGATTCATACACACTGATGGGAGTCAGGTAGTTCGTTCGCTCAGGTGAGATGCTCACTTTCCATTTCTTCCTTGAGAATATTAATTTCTGATTTAAGACCAGACCTGCTTTACCTGTGTAGTTTAGGAATAATTTCTCCGCTACTCTTTTTATTTTGTAATTTCAGCTATTGACAAATTTCCTACAATATACAAAAAGACCCACTCACCATTCTTGGAAAATATGGTGGGATTTCCCAAGTCAAGTTTGTACTGTTCTTCTCACCTATAACATTTCCCAGTGAATCACCTTTTGAGACTCATTTCAAATATCTTCTATGGATTCAGTCAGAATCACACCCCTTTCTTTCTAATTTTTTTTTCCTGTTCTAGGTATTAAGCCCAGGTACTCGTGTTAAGCAAGTGCTCTAACACCCATCAACCTCACCAATTAATTTTTTTGATTGCTTTTGATTTTGAGAAAGGCAGTTTCACTAAGTTGTACAGCCAAACTGACACTGAACTTGACATTTTTTTTTTTTTTTTGCATGGGTCTCTCAAGTACCTTGAATTATAGGTGTGCACCACTGTGTTATAGAGCAATTAACCCCATCAGTTGGTGTTTTATGGACTAAATAAAAATTATTCTTTTATTTGAGAGAAAATAAACAATGAAAATCATATGAGAATTTAGGGTATATTATATAGGTAGAAATTGATACTGTAGTTCTGGCAAGATCACAAGCTTAGAGAAAATACATTAGCAAGTCCATCTGACTTAAATACTTGGAAATACTGAAAGAGTGTGTGTGTGTGCGCGCGCATGTGTGTACATATTTACAGTCTTCTAAAGAGAGAAGTGAAATATGCAAATATGAGTAGGGATTTTATCAGTTGACGCTGTGGTGATGATGCTCACAGGACAAGTATGGGCCACTCATCAGTGAATATACTGTCTTTGAGCTTGAATTTCATGCCTGTGAAAGGTACAAAAGTAATATTTGAGGGGTCTTAACACACAAACTTACATCTTGTGCAAAACTGGGATGTTCATTGACACATGAAGTAAAAAGGGTAAAAATAATTTACAAAACAGTTTATGGAAGCGGCCGAGAAACTTAATAATAGTAATCTCTTAAAAATTCAGCCTTGAGCCTTCCATGCATATTACAAGTGAGGCACAAGAAACCTGAAGCTAAGAAAGATTCACAAGCTGATGCTATACCAGGTTTTGAGCCTGTTGTCCTTGTTGGAGACAAGCAAACAGTGAAACCAACTGCCAGTGTTGTGCGAATTTTCTTTTGGATTTCACTCTGGGTGGTATTTGTGCAGGAAGAAGAAAAAAGAAAAGAAAAAAAATAACACCCCCAAAGGGGAAAGTGGTCCATTTTTCATAGGAATTAGCAGAACAGAAAAGCAGCATACCAAGATTTGAATTAATGACATAAAATGGTGAAAATGTGTTTAAAGAATATGCTTTAAATATTTAAGTTCATACTAGAAGTTAGAATTTAATGGAAATACTGGAGCTATAAAAAACATAATTAAAACAGACAATGGAAAATGAAGAGATCTGAAAAAGCACCAAATAGAATTTCTTTCTTACTTGATACAAAGATAGTTACAGTAATAAGGGTCTATTAATATAATATGTGTATAGCATAATTCAGAAGCCTGATGTAGTAGACATCTATAAAAACTTGATATAAAATTGTGTGTGTATTTCTGTCTAAATAGATAAAATGCCCAAATTTTCAAAAACTATTGAAAAAACAGTATTACATAAAAAAATCTCTTACAATCACTGAACCTACTTAGAAACCAAAAACCAAGAGTTAACTTTAAAAATCATATTTAATTTGAATAATAGTCTTACTGACTTTTCCACATAAAATGTATGGCCTAAAACACGTATTTAGTAAAGAAGAGAATTTGCAAACTAATAAAATAAGAACTGAGCATTCTTTCATGCTGTCTGTGATTTCAAATCTTGAAGCATTTTGGCGACAATGATTTGTGAGTGGAGGTTTGGAGGACTACGTATCCACAACACCACCACTTCTCAAATTGGTGCAGATACTACAGAAAGAAATTTGGCAATCGAGGCTAAATGCACAACCGAATAAGTCCACCTGCACATTACCTACCCAGATGACTTCTAGCATGTGTGCACTGGGAAATCTGTATGTAATTGCTCATTGCTCACAGCTCATAATCATAGATGCAATGCAACTGTCTTTTCTTCAGTGCGGAAAATGTATAAATCCAACAGAAAGATAAGTAAACTACCTTATTATTATACAACAGGCTTCTTTTATACCACTCGTGATAAATATGTAATAATTACATTTATCACCACAAATACATCTTTAAAAACATGGCAGGTTAGAAATTAAAAAGCCAAAAAGACAGAAATCCACTATTCTATTATATATTATACAGTAAAACATGGGGCTCATAAAATTGTTGCAAGATTGAATCGGTAAATGTGCACACAGTGACTAGAACAGTGCCTGGCTCTGAGAAGGCATGTACACGTCAGCTATGGTTATTATCTTTTTTACTACTTGTCCCCTTTGTGATGATTTATATAAAAATTATGAGATAAACTAATACCATATATGCTTTAATAATTCATCTGTGCAGTGCCAGTAGCATCTGAGAAAGTCTTATTCACCAGTCTTAAAATCGCATGGAGGAGAATAGGTAAGAGGAAGTACAAATTGAAAGATAATGAGAATCTGGTTTTATTTTGCTAAATTTATAAAATAAATTCAATATTAAAAACAAGTAATTTCCAGGAGGTGTCCATTTCATTAGTTTTAAACTTTTTTTTTGCAGCTACTGGTGTAGAAAAGAAATCCCTAGGAAAAAAGTCTCAAAATTTTTCAAGTTTTAATTTTTTCTTATAAGCTAGAGTTGAAATGCTCTTCCTCAAAAAATGAAATGAGATAATGTACAAGATGTATTATGCACTAGGATCATGCATGAAGTGCTCCTTAACAAATGTAAGCAAAGTATTAATTATCTTTTTCATGTAAATAAACCAAACTTACAGGTCATTCTACTAAACACTGAATTTATTCCTAGTCTTTCTGAGTACAGGTGTGCTTACATATTTTCTTTGCATCCTCATTATAAACTTGTTTACTGGCCTATTATTTTGAGACATTTTTTCTGCAATTTGGATGCTTTTCTGATTCCATGATTTGTGTGATTTATTAGGTATTTTTCCCATTTTAAAGTCTATTTTTCGCTTTGTAATTTTTGAAATCTTATTTTATATGAATTTTCTATTTAACAGTTTATATCAACAGTTTGTCATCTTAGCATCTCCCCGTGTTTCAACTCTAAGTCAAAAAATTCAGCACCCTTAAGTGCTTCGGTATTACTAGATGGGGTGAGAGAAACTACGGGCCTATGGAAGCTATGGCTGCCTCAAAACACTATCTAGCTAGCAGAGAGAGCCTTGTCCCATATTCTGGGAGCTCTTGGCTCTGAATTTGAGCACAAAACTACAGAACCTGATGACATGTTTCCGATTAGACAACTTGAGTAGTCTGTTGATTAGATTTTGTTTTCCTGTAATCCTGATTTTTATCAGTTTTATGTTTGCTATACATAAAATCACATTTATCTTGGAGAATTGCTACATATACATATCACATCTTAATCATTTTTCCTTTCTTTCTTCTTCCCACCTTCCTGTTTCCTTTGTCTCCTTAATATCTAGGCCTATTTACTTGGCTGTTAGCGGCAATTCTAGTTTCTTACAGCAGATCAGTGGTAGACCTACATTTTAGTGAGGACCAAGATACGACTTTATGATTTTGTCCTGGCAAAGATACTAATTAATGAAGATACTGATTTTAATAGAAAGATGAAAGAGATTGTATCGAGTTTTTATTTAGATGAATTCTCAGCTTGGTGTAATAGGTTTAAATTTAGTGAGGGCAGAAAACAGGCAAAGAAAAATAAGGAAGACATTTTCAAAAGCACTGATGCCCTGATTTTTTAATTGAAATTGTGCACTATTTTCTATTACATCTTATCCATATTATCTTGTTTTTCAATGTTGGAAATTAAAAGACACTATATTCTGCCTTGAGAAAGGGAACATGTATACTAAAAATTCATTTTAAATGAGATGTCAGGTCAAATGTACTTCCTGTTTGAAATAAGGGCCAGAGTCATCAAAGCCATTTTGTTTTTCTTTAAAAATTAAAATATGTATTTTAGCTTCAGAAATACCCTAGAGTAAAAGAATTATAATCAAAAACTATTGTTAACTTGTTTATCACATACTAATAAAAGACATTGATATTTTGAAAATGTTAGAGTTGATTTCTTCTGACCCTGATTTATTTCTTATTTAATTTTATTTCTCATCTCACTTCATTTTAATGGACACATAATAAATATTTAATTTTTCTTAGAAGTAATATAAGTTGTAGAGTCAGATTTAAATTTTCATTTCCTGACTTTAGGACCATATGTTCGAGTATATTATAAGGGTTCATCCAAGAGAAGTAGGAACTTTAAATTAGCAGATAGAATACAGGTGAGAAATTATTCCCTTCGGAAGGAAAACTGAAGAAAGCAAGCAATCGTTTTCATAAAGTTGTCAAAACATCTGAGAAAAAAATGTACTATGGATTGCAGATTGATTATAATATGAAAAGTCAGAGATAGATTTTCAAGAACAGCAGGAACAACTTAGATAGTGTTACATTTAGATTTTTTTTTACTAGTCAAAAAATCAAAGTGGCTTAAAGTATACTTATGAACACTTAACAGTATTTGTACTTACATTATTGACTGCCAGGTCTTTTAAGAAACAAAACAGTCCTTCCTCTAGTGTGATCAGAATACAGAAGAAATTCAGTATGCAGAGAGGAACAAGATCCAAAAAGAAAGAACAAAAGAAAGAAAGGAATGAAGGAAAGAAAGAAGGAAAAAAGAAGAGAAAGAAAGAAAAGCAGGCATTGAACCGAAGCAGAACCATGGATTTTGGTTTCCTATGACTTACTGTTTATACTCTGTGGAAGTCCAATTTCAGCCAAATGAATACTGTGTTTGTTGTTCCTTATTATCCTGAACTGCGCGTGGACTGTCTGTGTGCACTGTGGTCCGTGTCCAGCATCGCGTGGACTGTCTGTGTGCACTGTGGTCCGTGTCCAGCATGGAGATGGCATGGAGAGTAGAAAGGCAGGACTTGCTGGAGCTGAGAACAGTATGAGTGTGTGTGTGTGTGTGTGTGTGTGTGTGTGTGTGTGCCTCTCTTTCACACCAAGGGAATATATACACCTACACATATATAAATATTTACTTATACATTGATATTTGCTTTTGTGTATTGTGTTAACTATAACACAACAATAGCACCACAGTTCTATAGCACTTTTAAGTTTGCAAACTGCTTCTATATATACGATACCTGAAATGAACCCTTCACTCTGTGGATGTACTCCATTGTACAGGTAAGTAAACTTTGTCCTGCTACTTCTGTAGATTTGATGAGAGATTATGCATGAGAGATCCTATGCTTAAAAACTGTTAAAATAATGATTATTCGTCTGATTGTGACATTGAATTTAGTAACTTTTCTAAGGTATATTTTTAAAACTCCAAATTTATGATAGCAATATGTTAATGGAATATTAAGCATATAAACAAGGAAAGATTATGAGGCAAAATCAATTCATATAATGTTTGAGTTAAATAAAGTCTGATGTTTCTTCAGATTTCTGAGAGCTCATATTATCAAATATACCTGATTAGTCCTCAAATACAGGTATGGCATCTGCCACAATTATCTAACTTTAAAATTATATCATTTGCTTTTTAGGGAAAACATGTAAAATCTTGTTCTAAAAACATGGATATGTTTGGTTTTCTAGAAGTCTTTTTTTTTTAAGGAAGAAAGGAACACTGGCTACTCTTTTTAAAAGTAAAAGCATTTGATTGTAGTTTCTCAGAACTAACAGTAACATAAATGGTTTGTGACCACAACATTTGGAGGGCTGTGTGCCTGATTGCTTTAGCATTGAGGTTAATTACTTTTCAGTGACCCTCTTTGGCCCATGAAGAATAAACTGTGTCCAAACAAATCTACTGATGTTCTGGGGATTAAAAAGAAAAAGCCAGTGAAAAAAGGTAGAACTCATTAAATTGTTGCTGGTTAGGGCTATTTCTTACTGAGAAGATAACATTCTCCCAAATTCCAAGACTTTCCAAAACCTTGCTACTGAAAGTGTGGTGAAAGAGCCCAGGAATCCCAGTGTCACATGGGACCCTGTTAAGAAAGGAAGGGTCTGGGCTGCCCTGGGTCTTAATTAGAATTTGTATTATCTTAATATTTTTAGGTTACTTCAGTACACACTCAAGTTCAAGGCACTACTTTGTACTCAGGTACAAAGCTAAACACTTCACATCTGTTGTGCTATTTACTACCGGCATTGCAGGCATGATGCGATGCATTGACCTGGAGCAGGGTGCAACATCACCAGAATTGTCTGAAATTCCATTCTTAATCTAAAATTCCATAAGACAAGAAGTTAAACTTTAAAATTTCTTACAGTGTCGAAATACACAAGTATAAAATAAAGACAACTCAACTCAATGGTTTCATAATTAGATTATGTTCTATCACTATTTTATATGCAAATTTAGGCATCTTATAATGACATCACTCCTAGCATCTTTTGAAAATTAGCAGTGGTTTGATCTCAAAGAAAATATTGAAACAGCCTGTAGCTGGAAGTAGTGGGTCTTCCAAGTATAAAAGAAGAGCAAAATAATTTTAGGGTAATTAACAATAATTAGAAAAAAATCCTTTAACTCCAGGAAGGTGAATCTGTTCTGTATATCAGCCACAAGAAAGAATGTTTTCTCTTTGTAACTGGATTTTACTTGTGTGAAGAATTTTTGATTCATAACTAGACCAAAAAAAGTGAAATTTATTGCTAGAGAAAAATTACATAGTAAAAAGTAACTTAACCTAGACTTTCTGCTGTTTCATTTAAAAATTAAGTAGGGAAGGTCATAATGATTTAATTTGAATACAAATCTCAGCTAGAGTACTTTTTCAAGTGAATAAAAGATAAGAAGTTTTATAGGAAAGTAAAGTCTTTCTCTAAGTTTATAAACCAAATATCTACATAATAAGCATAGAGTCTTCCATGTAATATTCTGAGAGATATTTAGACAGGCAATCTAATTCTCTAAAGATAAATATTTATTTATTTTTTATCAAAACAGAGTAGTTTGATCAGTGTCACCATAGGCTGCTCTTCCTGACACATTTTCAAATTGACAATAGATGGCTGGAATTGATGCTTTATATAGACACTAAGCTGTAATAAGAATACATAAGAATTTGTATGAAGCATGTAACACTGAGTTTGGTTTTTCATAAAAGCCTTAATAACAGAGCCTAACGTAGCTCTTCCAGTCATATGGTGAATTTTCTTACATTATAGATCGGGAAACTGAGGCCCACACAGGTGAACAAGGTGACCGAAAATTACTGTTTGGTTGCTGATGGAACCTTGATAGTAGGAAAGGTGACAGCCCCAGCCCAGGGCTCCCCTGTCATTGCCGGAAATCAGTGCTGACTCTACAGGGCTGACTTCCAGCTTTCAACCTCCTATAGCACCAAGATCAAGGAAGGGGCAACACAGGGCAGTTCAAACTGTGGTTGCCTTTGTCCTTGGAAAATAAGTATCTCCGTATATTTTTTCCCCATTTTATTGGTATGTACAAGCGCAAAATTTAAGGTTTACAATGAAGTTGAGCATTTTGTGCACGTACGTATCTTGTCAAGGTGACAAGGACTTTCCCACTCTCCTTTTCTCCATATATTTGTAAGACAAAGAACAGAAGCTAGATTGTATGTCTTCAACAGGACTGACATGTTAGAAATGACAGAAAGCTTTCCTCATGTAACTAAATTAGAAAGCATGAATAAGCTGAATTTCCCCATCTGGAGACTCTCAAACTAGACAAGTCTTACGAAGTAACGTGAATGCATAGGTCTGGGGCCTGAAGGAAATCAGGTCCTGTCTAAAGAGGAGTCAGGTACTGACCACAAGTTAGAATTTTAATATAAGCTCAAAACAAGAGGTAGAGATCTATTGTGGTAATTCACTGAGTACCACTAGGGTGATGCGACGGTGTGTGATGTATGTGATGAAGACATATATTTCAATTGAAGTACATTTTGGATCTCTCTCTCTCTCGCATCTCATTCCACAATTTTATTTATCCTTTTCTGTGGCTTCTGAGACTTGAGATCTATAGCAAGGCATGAAAAAGTGTTTTGATAGGAACATATCAAAAAGAAGCTGGGCAGGAGATTCTTCTTCCTGAAGGCTGCTTTCTTAATATCTGCAGCTCATTCTCCAGTGATGCCCTTTGAAGGCAAAAGAGCGATGTTCAGGAGAGCTGACACAGGGATATCCCAAGTGTGTCCCACCACTGAGTACTGGCAGGAAAAGTTGGGTTATTTTTTCCTTCCCCAGGAATCCCCTGTGGCTTCATCCCTGAGCAAAGGCCTGAGTTTCTTTCGAAAGTTCAAGATTGATTTTTGGTGGAGAAGGTGAGTGAAGGATTTCCCAGCTAACCAAGAAAGAGATTCTTTTGATTAAATGTCAGATTAAAAAATCTTACATAGGGTACTAGGCCAAATCCTGAAAGAGTGTGACTGTGACAGGAAGGTAGATAGTTTAGGATGAAAGATTATGGTCTTGAGAGTTTTCATTTTCTGCTAACTTTTATTATGAATATAAAAATGTGCTCATGTGCATAGTGTTTCAGATTCATTTATGCAGAATTATGTCACCCTCAAAACACATTTCTAAATTTTATGGATTATGGGAATACAGAATTTGACAAATGAAATTTATAAATATGCAGTTTTTTCTAGCACCATAGCACTCTTAAAGAGTGCTAAATGTGAAGAATATGCCATTATGATAGTTCTTCATTTTTTATTGATGGGAAGGGAGAAAGAAATATTTCTATTAACACACCAGCTCAAATACAAGCCATCTGTCCCATACGATTTAAACTAGTGCAGTGACAGGTCACAGACCTCTTGCTCGGTGATTGACTGTTACTATCCCTTACATTGAAATGTTAAGATCATACACTAACACCAAACACTTCTATAACACAGCTGATTATGTTAACTCCAATCTTTTTCAAGTTATATTAGCTTGAAAATTTAATGGTCTAATATTTGAAAAAATGATTGCTTACATTTTTTAAAAGAATGACCGGTCCATGGATTAAATAGAGAGAAAATTTGGCAGTAAGAAGAAATATATTCATAGGTTTCTCATTCACCTTCTCCAAATCCTGGACAAGCTTACTTTTAACTTAAAAATGGAAAATACGACAACATAAGCCCTTACCAACTTCCCACTTCAGAAGGCTGTTGTCTTCTCTCTCCATTTTTCCAATGACATACCAGATGCACGCCATCCAGTGTGCCAGGAGGGCAAACATGGACATGAGTAAGGTCAGGACGATTGTGCTGTGCTGGGAGTACCGGTCCAGCTTCTGCAGGAGCCGCAGAAGACGCAGCAGCCGCACCGTCTTTAAGAGATGCACAAGGGACACCTGTGGGTGGAGAAGGAGAGGCGTGGCTTGGTAGAATACTCATCTAATGAAATTCAGTCTTACAAAGCACTTTAGAAATCTTCTCCCTGACATGTTCTTGAACTTGCAGCCCAAATGGAACGTCCTGAATTAAGTATAATCATGAGTTCAATCCAAAGGCCATTGTTGATGAATGTTTCCTTGCTCTTGATGTATTATATTAAGAGGTGGCAGGCTTAAGAAGGACTAGAATAAGGAGAATAATTCAACTTGTTTGACTAAAGACTTCCGCTTCATTGTGATTTGTATCCTTTTGTCTACACGACTGATTAAAAACAGTTCCATATACCATGATACACAGCTGAGCCATACTATTGCATCAGGACAGGACAAATATATTTCTGCTCTCCTACACGCACTTTCTTTCAATCCTACATGCCCTTTACCCAGTAAGGGATTGGCTGCATAACCATTATTTAAATAATACCATCCTCTAGGCAAGTGCCTTAACCATTGGGCTATTTCTCCAGAAACGACAAGTAATCTTGAGGACACCTGAGGAATTTACCAGCTCTCTGTGTCCTTCCTTTCTTTTTGTTATTCTGCCTTGCCTTTTTACTTTTGTCCCCTTTCCACTCACATTTGCACTGATCTTTCCTCAGGCTGAGAACAAGCCGCATCGTCCTGTGCCGAGATTTTGCAATCTATTTAGTCATTTAGCTTAGTTATTGGGGTGGAGCTTATTTGATAGGCAGGTGAATTTGAACAAGACACTTCTATGTATGAGAAGTCCTCAAGGAAGGAAGTCATCTGAACACCTCATGTTGATGCAGTCTCTTCATTTCTCTGAAGAGATTGTTGGGGGGAAGAATGTGGAGCTGCCCTTAGCTGGGTGTTCAGGATGAGGCAGCTCTTGGGATTTTGGTGACAAATATATATATATATATATATATTACAACAAGTAGCTTTAATATGTTATTGTATGTAATATATTACTATAATATATATTATATTACTCTCTCCCATTACAATCAACACCTTGCAGCAAATGTGAATTTTATCTTGATGACCGACAGCAAAAAGCATACTTTATTTAAATGCAAATATATAATATGAGAAGAGAAGATTCTTATTACTCTTGGGCTGATGCTTTGAGTTTGTCATTAATAGCAATTATGTTACTCGAGGAGAGATGAATTTGCCAAAACATCAGATGGCAGTTCCCCCCTTTCCCGAATGGACTTGACCTCTGTCTTGGCTGTCAGCTGAGGGAAGGAGAAGAGGACAAGAGAGAAAACAGGGTGAAGGGCTGGGAGAGAGACGAGGCTTTGTGTTTGTACTGAAGCCCTAGATGTCAGACATTGAGCAAAGTGCACTGTTTGGCAGGAAGGTTATCTTTGCAGGTTGCTCAAAAACTGCCGGAGGTGTTTAAGCTCCTTTTCATTCTATTTGGATGTGAGCTTTTCTAGTAAGTCAGTTGTGAGAAAGTGACAAAACCTGAATATGTAACTTTTGCCTTTTCTACACTGTCACACTTTCTATGTCTAATTCATAATTTTATTTCTCATCGTGACTTTACTAGTCGCATACAAGGTAGGTTTGCATAAACAAACAGTGAGTTATTTTTGAAGCAATTGCTATAAGCACTTACGAAAGAGCCCAAACTAAAACATATAATACATTTTTGTTGACTGTGTGAATTTTTATTCGTGTATCTGAAGATACACTAGCTAGAAACTTTTTAAATCTGGAAAACAAAATCTTCACTTATTTGGTTTCTTTTTCTGAGTCTTTTACAGTATAACAACACAACTTATAAGTTATTCCTTATAACTAATGTTTAATTGAGAAGGACATATAACACAATGAACAAGCTCTTCTGTGGAAACAGGGTATTGCACACTCGTCTTTCTAAGGGGAGAAACAAATTTACATGCCAGTTTTTAAAATGATCCTAAACTTAGTCCTGTGCAAAGCAGAAAAAAAAATCTGTGGTGGGAGAAACCTCCTCTTCCACCCTTTTCTTTCTGACGTACATATAGATGGGCACCTTGCATTCTTTAGAAAGCATTAAATTCAGATTCCCAGGACACAATAATGAAAAGAAAGGAGAAGAATGCTGGGAAAGAAGTACTTAAAATTCATAAAATATGACAGTCATTTAAAAACTGTTTATCCACTTTGATTTTGAGCAAGGGAGATGTTAATGATATATATTTATATGCTAAACATTTTTATTTTGTGAAGTTACAATATAAATGCATTCAAAATTATCTTGTGAGTTTACTCATCAAACAAATATGAAACAAAAATGTATTAGTATTTAGTAGCAAAGCAGAAAACTAATTTAAAAGAATTCTATTAAATGAAATTTATTTAACAATTTACCAGGAGAACACAATGTATTTTTTCTAACATTTTGTGAATTGTATACTTTTAAATTCTTTTGCAGGCTTACAAAAGCCTTCTTTTAAGCCATTATGCTTTCACTGTGGAATACTTATCTAGTCAAATGCAATCTCACAAAGCACTTTAGAAAGCCCAGATAACAATTCACCACGGCACTGATTGGTGTTACATAGTAGATTTTTCTTCAGTAGCTTTCATTTCAGTTATATTATAAACTATTTTTAATAATGTTGACATCCTCAACCTCCCATCTTAAAAAAGATTATACTGTACAGGCAATTAAATGCATAAGTGTGTACTAAATAGGATCACAGTTCACAGTCTATATTAATATTGAAGTTAATAATGACTATATTTGAAGCATTGAGGACTGTGTTTAATTTTGAAAGCCAAGCCTTTAAATTCTTAATGTGATTTCTACGAGGGTTAATCAACTGATTAGGAAATTTGCTTAATTGAAAATAATTTTAAGTAAAGTTATAGAGGTTAAAGTTGTTTATTCTAGCAGAAAATTGCATGAATTATTAAAAAATGGCTACCTTACAAGTTTCTTTTTTTTAAACAAGGCAGCACTTGGTACCTTTAAAATATCAATAATTAAATAGTAAAAATCTTCATAATATTCGTGGGCATACTCTATTTCCTGTGGTTAGACATATGGAGAAGACTCTTATGGAAAGAAAAGAGGTACAAGTCTCAGAAAATTCGAAAGAATTCTCAAGTGTTTCATTGATCATTGTGCCTTTAGCTTTCTGGATTAAAATTTTAAGAAGGATTTCAAAGAAATGACTAAATTTCTTCTTTTAATTTCATCATCTCTTCCTATTTTCATTGGTCTTTAGTTGGTCTTGCGAAGGAATAATGAAATACTCAAGAGGTAGGAAATTTTCCTAAAAGAAGAAAAAAGGGCGACAAAATCTCCACCAAATTCTTGAGGTGAATATCTCTTTAAACAACACACAGTATAGCTCATGTTCCTTCGGTAGATTTTCTCATCCAATGACTTGCTTAATTAGTCAGCGTGTATTGGAAACTCTGGCTCTTAGTATCTCCTGGTGGTGGGTATAAAATTAAAGTGAAAAAGAAGTAACTTCCCGAGGAGGAAGATTCTGAACTGCATATTATGCTACACTTTGTTTCCTTATTTAAAAAAAGATACAAATCCTGAAGCAGAAACTACCATAAACACTTAACCCTGGACGTATGAGAAGTAAACACAAGAGTAAAGCCATCCTACAGGGCCCAGTGGAAGGAGGACCTCAGACTCACCACTGTGACGTTGAACGCGTACAGGAGGTCGAAAGGCAGGGCTGCAATTAAGTCAATGATGAACCACGTCGTGACATAGTGGATACAAATTGATCTTGCTTCAAAAATAACTTGGCCAGACTTGCTGACGTAAGTTGTTCGGAAATTTAAAATAATATCTGCTTGGGGAAACAAAGAAGATTGAGAAACAAAAGGAATAGAGGAAAAATAAAACAGAAGGAAAGAAGAAAGGAAGGAAGGAAGAGAGGGAGGGGAAGGGGGAGAAAGAAGAAGTGAAGGCAGGTAGAGAAGAAAGGAGGAAAAGAATTGGAAAAGTTACATAAAATTAGATAGCAATAACCTCTTACCCTGTTTTAGGTTGTTAATATTCAAAATACTCTCAAAAGATCCGGTTCAATGCTACAAACTGATATTTTAGAGACTGGTCAAGAAGTCATATTTCCTCAACGCTTAAAATGGTCCAGACTTGGAACCGTGTATTAAGATAAGTAAAAGAAGTCTAACAATTATAATCAAAACTAAATGCTCGTTGTGTGTAGACATTGTTCTAAGAGCTCGGTGTGGTTATTTTATTGAATCTACGCAGTATCTGTACACATAAACAGTATCGCTTCCATGCCAAGGAAGTAAAAATTAAGAACCAATGAGCGGAGCTGGAGGAGTAACACAGCAATCGGAGGCTTGCCTAGCAAGCACAAGGCCCTGCGTTTGATTTGCCTGCACCATACCTAAGCAGTGTGTAGTGGTGCTGTAATCCCAGCGATCAGAAGGCCGAGGCAGAAAGATTACCGTGAGTTAGGCCAGCCTGGGCTACATAGTGAGTTCAGGTCCAGCCTCAACTACCAAGAGATCCTCTTTGTACATTACTACTTCAATTTCATGTAAAAAAGCTATACTAATCTCTGTCAGGACTTGCAATTTTTTCCTGCCTTGAAGTCATGCTTATTAATAAAATGCTCGAAGTTTCTTATTTGGGTTTATAGGTTAATTTTTCCCTTTAAATATGTTTTGTGCAATCATTTTCTACCTTTTCCTAAAAGAGTACTTTGTTATATATTGTTTGAGCTTTTCCCACTACTTGAAGCCCTCAAGAGTATTGGGTCAATGACAAAACTGTAGCCAAGTAATTATTATAAGTTCATCCCAATGTTTATTAATAAACATCTCGGAGTGTGTCAGTTTATTTCTTGGGTTAAATATCATGAATTTTTTTTCTTAATTTATTTTAGGCATATCACAGAGAATTTCCTGATTGGTACACACAGGAAAAGGGAATTGTTGCTGAGTATCTTTTGGAGTAATGATTCTGAAAGAGAGTTTTCCATAAAATTTTATCTTGGGAGAGTTTAATTACTAAATAATCAAATCAGAATATACTGGCAATAAATTTCTTCATCAGTGAGAGTAAGAACTCAAGGAGTCATGAATTCAGTGTCAGGCTTTGGGTTTTTAAAAGAATTGAGACACTTTTCAGAACTAATTCAAAACTACTGAACATAAGAAGAGTGTTGTATGAGATAGGGGATTTGTTGGTGTCATGATGGTGATGAGAAAATTGCTCATGATGCAACTTCTTTCACATCTGTCACTTTTAAATTTCACCCCACGCTCACATTTGTAAGAGGGAGAAATCTAAGATCACTTGCAGTCACCTTCACCTCTTGGGATCTCTGTTGCCCACGTGGGTGGGGTCTGTGTCTGTGGTGCCAATCAGTCCACGATCAGGTTATATATATATATATATATATATATTGAAGAAACAAATTCCCTGTGTATTTGCTATCTTAACGCTAGTTCTGACTCAAATTTCACAGAAATCCCAGGCCACATTATACATACCGAGGGCACACCAATAAATCGAAGAATGAATGAAGTGAGTGATATCTGGGTGATTGGCACAACAAACGTTAAAACTTTGTGGTTAATTATACAGCTGAGTAAGAACAAACTAGAGGCCCAAACTTCTGAACAGTACAGGTACCGGATGCATTCTTAATTGTATGAAAAACAATACACTGATTTTAGGTTAAGAAGAAGTTATTTTAAGACTTTAAGTCACAAATATAAGAGAATAAAAGAGTTTGATGTCCTACATATACAGATCTACTTTTGAAACATTTGAGTGCTTTAATTTCAAGGAAAAAATCACAGTCATAAACTACATTATTTCCAGAACTACAGTAAAGTAGTGCTGTGGTCTATCCGAAGACTAATAGCTTCAGATAGCTGATTTCTAAATTAAAAAGTCTTTGTCATATACAAAATAAAAGATATAATCCTGGAGTGTTTGCAAAACCTTTTTCACATTCATCAATTTTTATAATTTTCTCGCAGGTAGATTGCTTTCAGCCTTATTTTACCTAAGACTCGGAAGCTTGAAGTAAATTGAATTAAGTCAGGCAAGACAGCAATCAACAGTGTGACAGGCTGTCTTTTGACATTTGATCCCATTTTCTTTCCATTATCTAAAAGATTATTGCACTCCTAAATATATTTTAGAAGGAATAATAAGTCTGTGCAGGAAGATGCATTTCTGATTGTAGTCCTTAGATCACATTCAGCATCAGTCCTACCCATGTCAGAGAATATTAAATCAGAGTCTCAGAATTAAATGTGAGAAAATAAACTTTCTTCGACTCTGCAAATACCAGGACTCTGCTCTGCTCATGGATAGCTGAGGATGTGGGGGTGTTCAGGGTCGGGACAGCTCCTGTATGCTTGTACATATCCCCTTCCGTGGAAGGCCGAGTGGGCGGGAACAATTTGTCTTCAGAATGAGGGAAGCACAGAACAAAATCAGACTGTGGTGAGAACAAGAGAGTTTTCTTGCACTGGGCACCTCCCGAGAGAACTGCAGGGGCCAAGGGAAGCCCCCCAGGCACTCTCTGCTGGGACTCCTTCCTGTGGCTGCCTACCTTTCCAAGAGGTTTTGTATGTTTGGCTAATTAACTCAATGACTTATTTGAATCTTGCAGTAGTCCGTATTCTCTTTCAGGCAACCCATAACCCACCTGAAACACAACAGTAGAGTTTCATTCTGAGACATCTAGGAAGAACGTTTTTTTTTTTTTAATTTCATATTCATGGGAAAAGTATATGAAGGTTTTGTGGGGAAAAAAGAAACACGTAGAGCTATATTCACAAACACCCTAACTTCTACATGTAAGTTTTTTGTTGATTGCATTCACTATTGACATTTGCAGTTATCCATAACTATAAAACACCCACACACTTTGAGTCAGAAAAAAGTATCCATAGCCAATGGACGTACATATGCAGAACGTGTTTGCTTATGGATAAATAGTCTGATATGGTGCACAGTACTAACATCCTGTGTGGAGAGTAAACAGAGCAGGCTAAGGGAGAATTACCACAGAGACTTTGTTGGCTCACAGCATTTCAAGGGAACCGATCATAATAGACTCCATCAAAATAAAACAGAATGCAATCTGAACTCTGATAATTTTCAGATGACAGGTAATTATTTTGCAAGATAATCAATTTTGATTGTTGTCTTGCCAGTTTACATAGCATGATTAAAATACAGGCAAATAATAAATAACTATGCTCACACTGTTTCAATGGCAAAGACCTCCAAAACGAGAGTGCTTTGTTTCCCACACTAAATACTTGACCTTAAAAGCAAGGATGTTAAATACATTCTTTCTGGTTTGATTTTCTTGAGACCTAGGTAATTAGAAAATAAAAAAGAGAAAGTTAAATTTGATACGGAATCCATTAGTAGATTTTTTATTAGCCTGCGTGCCAGATGGGAAATAATTTTAAGATCATATTGGCTTAGTAGTTAAAAAGTAAATTAAAATATCATGGTGTGCATAAGAGCATATGTGCTACGTACAAATAATTAATAACTTCATTTAGCCATTTCTTTAAAAATTAATCAATGTAGCACAGTGTGGGTGGGAGGGTATTTAACTAAACCAGCTGCCGACTATTATTCTAAAGACACTCTGTTTTATTTCTCATTGCTTGTGAGGCACTCCTTGGAGCACCGTGTGATGTCACAGCATATTTGAACGAGAAGGTGTGGGAAGGGTGAATAGATAGTCCTGAGGGACCGATAATCCTCTGAATGACTGCGACTGGTCGCCAGTGTTTCTAGATTGAGATTTTTCACGTCCTTCGACCTTTGCCCATTTTCTCAGCTTTCTTCCTTCTTACTTAAAGTAAAAGATTTATGGAAAAGAAAGGGCAGTAGTCCTGGGAGGAGTACCAATTACAAGCAGCTTTGTTTAGAGGAAAGAGAGCGGCAAAAAGGCAACTATGTGTATTACATTAAATGCTTTTAGGATACAAGAAGATGGGCTGATCCTAAATATCGTTAGGAAGCGATGAGGGTGAGTGATGCTGATATTGGGGCTGTTTTGTATCATTGGGGCCAACGTCTTCATGGAGAGCGCATGGGTTTTAAAACTTAGCATCACCAATATAGGGATCCATACGGAAAGGAAGGGGTCTGAAAGTCCTCTAGCCTAATGTCTCTGCTAATGCTGAAATCACATCCACGCCATTCTTGATGAGGCCGCGATCAGTCAGTCACTGAATGCCTCTGTAGTGGCGAGTCCTTCGCTTTTTGGGAGTCCCGCATTAGTTGCACACGTCCATTACCCTGGAGTCCTTACATTTCGTGAATCACTGGAAATCACTTTCTCTTATAACTTGATTCGACTTTCGCCCTCAGCACCAGGACCATGGAATAAATTCTCCGCTCCCATCCAAAAGTCCTTTCTATAAATATTCACCTTCAGTTATCAAATTAACTCTTTCTTCCTCAGGCAGAAAAGCCTCATTCCTTATTACTATCTCTTCCTGATTGGGCTTCCTCCTCATAGCTGCGATGATATTCTCTAGGTTGGCAGATTTCACAACAAAGTCTTATGGAAGAAAGAGTGGTCATCAGCAGTGTCTACTGCCCACCTGTTACGTCCTATGCTCAGGCTTTTAACTAGTTTACGTAATGAGCTCTCACATCAATTTTATTTTGAAAAATATTTTTCAAGTCTTCTGCAGGGTAGAGAAAAGAACACCCCTGTACTTGAGTATTTGATTACCGTCTATGTTAGTTAGCTTTCCATCCCTGTTACGGAATGTCAGAGAAGGTCAGCTTAAGGGATATCGGAAGAAAGACTGGGTTTGTCTCACGGTTTCAGAGGTTTCAGTTTATAAGCTGTTGGTTTTACTGTTTCTGGGCCCGTGGGAGATAGAATATAATCATGGAAGGATGTGGGAGAGGAAACCTGCTCACCCGGAAGCAACAAGGGAAACAGAAGAGAGAGACAGAGAGAGAGAAAGACACAGAGAGAAAGAGAGAGAGACAGAGAGAGAGAGACAGAGAGGAGTAAGGAGATGAAGGAGAATGAGGAGAGAGAGCAGAAGAGAAGGAGCCTAGAATGATATATTTCCCAAAGATACACTCCAGCGACACATTTCCCTCACATAGGTCATACGTTCTAATATTTTCATCATGCTACAATATCCCAATCTATAATTGATTTTGCATAAAGTGTGAAACAAGAACCAACATTTATATTTTCCAGTTGGAATCCAACTGATCTAGCATCATTTTCTAAAACATTGTTCTCCCCAAACACTAAAGGTACGCTTTTGTTATAAAAGTGGAGATCGCACATAAATACACCTGTTTATGGTCTCTATGGTTTTTCCGGTGACCTATTTGTCAGATATCTGTTTTTATACTTTTTCAGCACAGTCCAAAACAGTGATGTTTGAGATATTTTTAAGGACTTTCAAGGACATTTAAAAAAGACTAACATATTTTAAAGTAAAATTTAGATATGATTTAGTACATAAAATAGTTTTATGTTAAAAATAAAATAGAACAATGAATGAGTATTTGAAGAACGGAGCCATGCTTAAGAGAAAAGAAGTATATTATCATTTGATATTTTTATGAATACCATTGTTAGAAATTGCTCAAAGTTTTGTGTATACTAGAATTGCATTTGTATTTGTAGTTCCCATTCCTCAGTCTATTTTTAGTCATTATGAGCAGTAGAATAACAAAAAGATTAATAATATGAAACCATTTTTGTCCAATTTCAGTAATGTGAAGGTGGGACCAGCAACAAGGGCATAGAGTGTTTTTATTTTTTCTCTATTGTATTATAATCTAGGTCACTGAAATCATAAAGCAAGCTGGGAAATAAAATAGTGTCTATGTTTTATTAATTCTCCTTCAGGGTTGTTTGAGAAGCAACAATAACATAATAACAAATCAAGTCAATGTTAGTAGGTATTGAAGAGGTAAGAACTCCATTATGCAGGCTAGGTTACTGAAGCCAAGGAGGGGAACACTGGGTAGGAATTCAAAACCTGAAAAGTCCCATGTGGGTCTCAACAAGAAAGAGCAGGACTTCCGTGATCCAGGAGGAGTCCCAGGGCCAGATGTCACCAAGGGGTACCAGGCCGGCAGTCCAGTTATGGAGGAAGACGTGCCTCAGAAGGATAATATGTATGCTGGAGATCGACGATACTAATTGTCAATTCGAGCAAGGAATCTTAAATATAAAGTTGCTATTTATTTTTGCTTCATATTTGAAGTTTTAGTAAAGTGCTTAAAAAGTTAAATTTAATGAATATTGTTTCCAAGAGGAAAGAGGGAAAACCTGCTCTTATATCTGTTTGAAGCAAAATAGAACGTCTAGAGTTTTCCACTGTTTTTTGAGAAAGTAAACTATAACTCCAATCTACCAAATCTGTGTGATTCTCACTATTCACAAGTTACAGGTTATTGATGTAAAGGTTACTAGTTAGAAAGTTACCAAATGCAATTACTTGTTAAAAATGTTGGTAGTCATGAACCCATGAAAGAGTGAATCCTAAAATTAACTTTTTATTATGGTAAGATAGTTTTACAGCTGGTTTCTCCAGCAGTATGGAGAAAACTCCCCAGCCTCTGCTGGATCAGAAAGTATAACGCACACAACTCAGGTTAGCAGGACTGAACACAGATTCAGACCAGGAGGCCAAGGTCTTGTTATATGAAGCAGTTGTTTGAGGCTCTACTCAGGAAACGGTGCAACGTTAACGGAGGCAGGTGGCCTTTCCAAGTGTATCACCTGACACAGAGTGGTTCTGATGAATTCTACAAATCAAGCAAGGCTGCTTACTTAGCATTTAAATTTCCATCATTAATAATATTATGCCATTGTGAATATGTGCTTTAATACAAGCAGGTTGCTTGGTCTTTCAAGAAATCCATACATACATAGTTCCTTTTGCTTCAGAATTCCTATTGACCACATACTACATATATTTCTGTTGTAATCAAACTGTTTAGGTGTATTGCTAGTTCAGATTTCAATATGTGATGAAAATATGTTCTTGGCAACAATGATGGATTTATTTATATTATACTGTTTCTATTTCTTCATTATATTATATATTAATAATGTTGTCTGAGACAGGGATGCTCTATTATTAGGCAGGATGATGATACCACCTGTCAAATATGTTCATATGTTTTTTAACTTTTTTTGTACATTACCTTTAATGAGCATGCAAATTCCTTGTCTTGGTTTACACACTTTATCACCTGGAAAGAATAGACTTTGTGTCGTATAAGACTTGAAATATATTCAACATAATCAACAGCCAATTTTTAATGATGTGAAGAAATAGTATGCTTATTTCTTTTTCAGGGAGAATATTTTTATTTTATGTTAATATTTGGTTCGAAGTAAATGAATTAAAAAATTCAGGTAGAGTCAAAACTATACTCTCAAAAACCTCAACTCACTTATAAAATATATTATTACAATATATTGCCTGTCGTTAAGACCGATGTTCCACCTTTACCCTTTACCATTAAAACAGACTAGGGCACATTCAGTTAAGCCACCAAATGACTGCTTTGCATCTAGTGGCCATATTATTGCACTTCTTCAAATACTAAGATTACAATCAAGTCAATAACATTTCAACCTCACAGGACAAACAAAGCTATTAAGGCCAACTATGTGATATGGTGTGGTCGTCCATACTACATGTAATTTCATATTCTCTTTGAGAGTAGTGATGGAAATATTTCCTTCCATATTTAAAATCATTCCTTATTTTTCTTTTTTAAGTTATCCTTCAATACAAAGTTCTTGCAATGCAACTTTCTTGAGTAGTCTGAAATATGTCAAAAAGAATCCATTTTTCCCCCATGGTTGTATAATAGGATTGAGGCTGGCATGATACTTCCCAGTTCCCTTTGAAACTAGCATGTTTACATGAGTGAACTGTTCCAATGGAAGTGGAGTATGCAGACTGTGTTGTCTTCCTACAAAATCGTCCACATTTACTTTTACACGATCCTTTCCTTTTCTGTTTCTCTTAGCCTTAGAAGCTGTCATGAAGATTGTGTAACCCCTGTCAGTCTCAGTCCCTAGATGTGGAAGAGAATCCTTCTGCCCTCTCTCTCTCTCTCTCTCTCTCTCTCTCACACACACACACACACACACACACACACACACACACACACACACACACACACTTCCTCTACTAATTTTCAGGATGCTTTCCAGATCATTAGGTAAAAGAAAAATGTTGACATTTCATAATCCACTGAATTACTATTGCAGCTACGGTTAAAACATCTTATCAGCGTTAATTAGTACACAAAGCAAAGTCCACTGCCCTCTTTATTCCGTTAACTCATATTTTAACACTTCCAGGCACGAGAGTAGTATTTTGGTGTTTACTCTCAATAGTCTAATTAAGATGTGACCTTCTATCATTATGGACAGGGGACTCACTGTGTTCTCCAGCTTCTGCCATGGATGGCAACACACTTAAGTAGTAGTTTTTGGTTGTTGTTTTCACAATCCCTCCTGAAATAGTGACGTTATCCTTTTGAATACCTCAGTCCTGGCACTAAACCTCTTGGTGTTGCTTGCTAAAAGCACGGCATCGGATCTCTTTGGGCCACTCTGCATATACTTGCTACATTTAGCAAATAAAATATACTACAACTAGTTAACTTTGAATTTCAAACAAGGGATGGGCGATTCTTTAGCACTGGTGTTTTTCATCCAAAAGAAAATTCTCTTGCATCGCTACATGCATCTTTGAACTCCAGCCTCTCAGCACGTGTCCAGGTCATCTGAAATTGGCCTGATCAGCAACCTTTAAAGTGTGGATCACTGTATCAGTCTTGAGGTGGAAGTGCATTATATGTAGAAGAAACATGTTTCAACTTCATGCACTGAAATATTTTTTTACGGGTCTTCCTACTACTAATGTCTTTTGATCTCATTCCTTAAAAAATTATGTTTTTGGTAGGCTACTGTAGCAGTCGACCTCTTTGTTTCTTCTTGGTTCATCACTGCTTGTCCCACTACATTTCCCATCTTTCTTTCTAGGCTTTCAGTGTATTCTAGAACATCATTTCTATTGCTAACTTGCTTATAGAAAGGAAAGAACATTCCATCTGCTTCCTTACATTTTCTTTTATGGCTGCTCATTCTGGCTCCCTGACTTGTTTGCGCATGTATTCCTGTACATCCAGCGAGCGACCTTTATATCCTCATATACGTTTTTTTAAAATCACAATTGTGATTGTGGACATCTATATGTTTACTTTTGATCTCTCAAAAAGGTGAATGAAAAATTGCTACTTCTTTGAGATCCTAAACTTTTGTTTTGCACAAATATATTTAAACTCTTTCCGTATTTCCTGTTGTATATTTTGGTTACCAATGCAAACAAAGTTGCTCCGAGTTTCATCAGAGGAATAACATCAAAATGACTGACCAGTACGGGAGTCACAATTATTATCATGCCTTGGGTACAATGGTACCAAGTTCAATGTATGTACATATTATCTATATTTTATTTAAAAATTATGATGTTAGTTCAGCTTTACAAAGTAATATGATAAAAATGCCATGGCGATTTCTGATGACTCTTGGATTTGAAATGACATGACTAGCATTTAATTCCAATTTTCCCCTTCAGTAACAATATCTTTTGGAAAGTTAATTAGCCTTCTTAAATTCAAATAGAACTAATGATTGCCTTTCTATTCATTCAAGCAGTCTATTTTAAGCACCTAGTATATTCTCATATTGGCTGAATTATTGATTAATAATATTTTACTTCATTTAGCAAATTATAGCTCAGGAGAGGATATGAGTAATTAAATAACAAATAAGGCCAACATGAAGTCATATGATGAATGATTTTAGAACATTCAGATAAAATAGGCAACAGAGATTTGGGAAATGTTTCAGGTTATGCTGAGACTTTGAGCCACGAAAACCCTTCCTTCAAAATGTTAGATTTTGTTTGTTTGGTTCTAGTACACGAACTGTTTTTTTTTTTTAAAGGAGAATAAAGAAAAATAACTGATCTAGTCTGGGCACACCTGGAAGATTTGCATTTCTAACAAATTCCCAGATGCTGCTGGATTAGGGGCCAGCATCACAGAACTTCCATTCTGCACGATTAAATATCCAGATTGACACACAAATCCCATAGTGCCTACCTATCATGGCCTCTAATCTCAACTCTGGTTGCCTCTCTTGGAAGGTAAGGAGACCCCCAAAGCAGTGAGCAGAGAGAATAGTCATTAAGCAAGTGAAGGTTTGGTCCTTTGGTGTACATGCAGCATAGTCGGCTCAGGGTGGAAACCTGTGTGTCCTGCTGTACATCTCTGAATATGCAAACACTCGACAACACTGTGCGCATTTCTAGAGCTCACTTTCCACAGTGCCCCTCGCTATTACCCTTGACATCACGTGGGGAACAGAGGACAGACCAAAGTAACAACTCTGCCAAAGCCTCACTTGGTGGGACAGTGAAGTTGTTAGGGTTACTTACAAAAGCATGGACAACTCAAAGGCAGTTGCATCCCCAAGAAACCCTCCCTGGGATAGGAGATGGAAGCCTCTGTGTCCCTGGGACTCAGTGCGTGGCTTGCAGGCAGCGCAGCCAGTCAGAGAGTCCTTGCTGTCCTGCACATCCACACGTCTCCCTTTTAAAGTTGGCATCCGAGAAGGATGACGTCCTGTTATCTACCATTTAGAGCTCATCTTTACTGTGTCATTTGCAAGGAGGGTCTTGATAAACTCTGTGCATCTGCAAAGTTCTGGCAAGATGTCAAAGTCAATGGGACTCCTTAATACCTGGCAGTTGCTAATATTAAATGAGCATGGGGGGGAGTACAAGAAATTATACTATGGAATTGCAGAAGTCTAGTCAGGATTCATTTTGAGAGGGGAAGGGAGGATTGGCGATATTCTAGGGAGGAGCTCACAGGTGATATTGAAGGATCACAGTAGCTGGACGGGGTAAAAGAACCAAGGACAGATGACTCATGTTTTCACGTAGGAGTAGAAAATAACGGAAGTGAAAGGAATGACATTATTGAGAAACCGTAGGTGGCCCAGTGTAGCCAAGGCCATAGGAAGGAGCAATAAATGGTGATAGATAAGAGAATAGTGATGTGAAAGTCCAGACATGACAGGTCTTCTATGCTATGCTAAGAAATTCCTATGTTCCCCTCATCTAGGTGACATCCATCGGTCCTCAATAAACATTCAGTGAATTGAACAATATATAATGAGTTATAGTTAGGCCCAGGTGAACTTCATGTTTCTGTCATCTGTAATAGCTTGAATAGCTTCTCACTATATTTAATACCTACTTATTTTATTTTTATTTAAAACTTACTGGGGTGTTTGAGAGACAGAAGTTTATTCCAGTGGCAAACGCTAATGCTACTGATTGAAATGGGAATAATAAATGACATAAGTAATGCCATTTCTACTTTGATGGTAGATTTTAATTTATTTTATTTTTAATGTACTTTAAAAAGTGAAAGAAAGAGAGGAAGGCACAGCAGAGGTCATGTTTTGCAAGAAGCAAATGGAAAAAAAATTACAATAGGCTTCTAAGTCAAGAATTCACCATTTTCTCCTGGGTTTCTAAATTTAGTAACATTCGATTCCTCATGTCCCTGCCTTGCTCAAAACAAGAAGCATTTTTTTCATATTTTGTGAGCTCATATTTCTTCTTGTAGTCTGTTTACAGCAATAGCTGCATCATAGGGCAGCCTCGTTCTGGGATGCACAGTCTTCCTCTGTGCAGGCCACCTCACAGATGCTTAACTTTTTGCCTTCCCTGTGAAATAAGCTTTGTAGTTTTTGGAAGCTACAACTGCATTTTCTTATAACTCATAAAAATCTAAGTAAGTAACAGTTAATGTGATGCTGATAATACTATTTTATCTGAATTGTCCTATTAAATAAGGTGATTTTATAATACTATGAAAAAACAAGAATGCACATGTAACCTGGAACTTTCTACAATGGCTTTTGTAATAAAAGAGTAGTAGTGACAAATGACGTTTCATCTAGAACTTACTCAACCAATGAAACGCTCCAAGGATAATGTGGTTATACAAGTTTGAAAACACGTTGTCAGCTGTATGCGTTCATATTCTCTGGCCCGACAATTCCTTTGAATGCAGGGGAAGAACCTGTTGCACAGAGCATTTCCTTTGCCTGAACATCCTTCACGAGACACCACAGTTGGTGAGTCCCTTATTTCCCTGTAGTCCCTGTTGAGCTGAGGTGTCACCGTCTATACTACACTGCAACTGACCACTTACAATGGCAGCTCATTGTTTTCTTACCTGCTTTCACTTCAGCTCACTACCACCTCACCTAGCAAGCTATAGAACTTACTTGTTTCCTTCCTGTTTGTCTCCCACTGGGATGTAAATCCTTTAAGAACAAGAATTTATACCTGTTTGTTTCACTGTTCCAACTCTAACATCCATAATGGTACAGCAAATAATAAACACCTGATATAAATATATAAATAGGCTTAGTCAGTGAATAAATACATGCTTCATAGACATGTTTATTGTATTTTTATTTAAGTGGTAAAGCATCACCTTAAGTTGAAATGATTAAACATTTTCTTTAAATGAGGAAAAATTAAGCAACTATTAAATATATTTGCTATTAACTTGTAGAACAAGAATATATTCATATTAAAAATGTCTTGAGAAGAAAAGTTCTTTCATACGCACAAACTGTGATCACAAGTGCACTGAAAGATCAAATGTGAAAGCAGTGGTGGTTTTGCATTAAGTGTAATAGAGGACCACTTGTTTTTTTTAAATTTACACAATTAGCACACTATGTGAATAGAGAAAGAACTAAAACAATCAAAAATACCTAAAAATATAATTTGTATATTTCTGAGAACATTGAGCATGATTTTGTTTAGAGCATAGACTGGTGGGAATATTTCTAAAAATCCATGGGTCTGGCTAGTAGGAACTGATGATGGTGAACAAAATGCTTCTAAAAATCAAATATGAGCCTATTATTTCTAGCCAAAGGAAGATACCAATTGCTATGTTGGAACGGACTAAATAAAATAATAAAAAGCATTGCTTTGTGGTTTCAAATGGTTAGAGGAGTAGATGTTTACATGTCATAGGTATCCGCTCAATTTCCGGTTCACCTGGCAATGCACTTCCTCTTTCCATGGGGAATTCCGAAAAGTCTAAAGAGGCAGTGCTTGCCGTGATAGTTTATTTGCACTTTTAGCTTTTGCTTAAGTAGGAACTTTTAAGCTAGTGTATCTGGAAGCTCTTAATAACAACAAAGAAAATAGTATCTTTCTAAAAAGCATTCACTCTCCCTGGGGCCATTCTGGCATGTGAAATTCCTTTACTTTTGAAGGAAGACACTACTATGTTATACTTCATTGAGAGCCTTATGTGGCAGAGTAATTTTCTGGATTGTACGTAATTATTGCTCTCTCTTCAAATTTCGAGTTATTCAGTGGAAAATAGCTAGTTAATAGTCAAACAGGCACCGTTCCTTTCCTGTTCAATGGTTAACTGCCAGTCTAGCGTGTTTTGCTTGTTCGATATTCCAAATATCATCTTAGAATATAGACACTGTGAATTATTGCGTTTGGGTTATTAATAGCTACACAAGGAAAGGTTGTATCTGAGTCAGGACGAGGAATGCCATTTTAAATTGTTAGTGAGAGATTTTTTCCTAATCCAATTGTTAAATGGAGTCATTGGAAGGGTTCTCCTTAAGATGCCTACGGTTGCAGAGATGCAGGGACACCGCGTGTGAGCACATGAATATGTGGCCCTGGGCTAAAACTCCATGCCTAAGAGGTGGCGGCTTGGACACAATGGGCAGGATATGAGTGACAGGCAGGTCAGGCAAGGGACTGAAGGAGGGAAGAAGAAAGGAAAGGAGGCACCCACATTTTAAAAGATAAATGACTTCAGAAAGTCAAAGGTAGAAGTATGCAGTCTAGAAATATGGTATGCCTAAGACATTTGAAGGTACATTTTATTTAACTCCCACATCATCATGGAATTCAGCTTTACTGTTAGAAATACTTCCTTTCGGTATCAGCATTGACATGAAAGAAGTTGTACATTATAACAAATCATTACCGCCTCAGATTCACATCTCAGGGAGGAAGGCACACTTATGAAGCTTATGTGCAATCCAGGGAGGATTTGGGAGAAAAGTTTTATGAAATAAACCTGTTTTTGTAAGCGCCACTAAAATTGACGTCAGGTCTTAGCAAGTCATCAAGTTGTTAAATAAGAGATGCATCCTAGGAACTTACTGCTGGCGATCAGGCATTAGCTGAGAGCGTCCTTCTCTACTGGGTTACAGGCCTCAAAGGAGCGGAGCAGAGGAAAAGACAAGGGAATGAAGTGCAGATCAGGTCCTTTCTAGCTCCTAGAAGTGCTGATGGGTAACTGAGTAGGAGGACCCTGCGTTGATTGCCTCTAATGTTGCTTGGCATCATTCCATGCACGCTGGTCCCTTGATGCACTGCTGAGGGAAGCAGCATCACTTAGGTGGTTGTTAGGTGATGATATCTGAACGAACTTGTCTTTCCAAACAGGATACTGAGCCAAGGCTGTGTTAGTACCTGAAGAAGGCTCCGACCTCGTAAGTGGTAAACGAGTCCCCAGAAATTTGTGTTTCTGACTGCTTCAGCCTGGGGAACGCTCTGCTGTACTTCGGTCTCGCAGTCAGCTAGTTTAAATTCTGTCAATATCAAAGACTGTCAGCTTTCAGAAAATAGTTCACGTAAAAACAAACTGAAAAGGTATAGACTTGATACCATGGAGGAGGTCAGGAGGCGCAACCCAAGAGGCACCATGTTAACATGTTGATTATTTTGAAAGGGGAATAGATGCAGGATAGGCTCTCTGACCTCCCCCTTTGCTCCATGCAAGCAAGTCACGACGTTTCTCATGAGAAAGATGTCTTCCCTACATCAAGAAGAGAGGGATGTTATAATAGCTGAAGACTAAGTGTTGTTGCTGAAATAGATCTCCAAAAGTACATCTACTAAAATAAAAGAACTTCCATACTTTTCTCTTATGTTTCTTAGTCATTGTCCCACAACTTAATGCCTCCATAGTCTAAAGCTCTTTGTATTGTCACAATGGCACTATTTTTGTCTGTTTTTGGTTTCAAAAGGTATATCAGTTTTTGTCTTCTTTGATTTTTCCTTTTTTTAAAAATAAAGACTCCCAATGATATAGAAAAATACCAACTAAAATGCATATGATTCTCCTGTTAATCTGTTTATGTTGAATTCTTGGATCCAGCCATAGTATCTAAGGTACAAGGAAATTTTTTCCTCACTTACAACATTATTAATAGGGCATCACTATTGATTGGGCACCACTATTGATTGCAGTGGATTCTTTCTGATTGTCTCACTAACAGTAGGTACTACAGAGATTGAGAGCGTGAAGGGCAAGGACCCTGGTAAACATTCTACGGTGCAGAGGGCAGCTGCCCATGACGAGGAATTATCCTGCCCAAAATGTCAATAGTGCCAACATGGAGAAATCCTGGTTAAATGATAGCATCAACTGTGTTTTTTAGTTCTCTTATAGTATAAAAATATCTCTGTGCTAATTTCTCAGTTTCTAATGCTGTGTTAAAAATCCCAATATGTTTTGAATTTTATAAAATAAGCCCATATGAGTCTGACACAACTTCTTTATATATTTTCAGGTTACATTATTTTATGTGTAAATACATATAGATGTATGTATATATTTTCATAATGGCTACACCGCCATATTTATTTCTTTGGAACATAATGTTACTATCACTCTTAGTCATTTTGCCTTAAAATTTATATTCTTTGTTATTGACAAACCTATTTCTTTTGGTTAGCATTTGCACAACAGATCAACTCTCTCCTTACTCCTGTTGTTTCTCTTTTCAGGATTTCTCCACCTTGTTTCTGTTTTCTAATAACAGCTATATAACTAATATATTTCTTGGTTTAAAAAATTTATTTGACTATTACTTTGTTTTTGTTTTTCTCTGATTTTTGTGGTACTGAGGATCGAGCCCAGGGCCTTTGCTCTGAAGTATGTTTCCAGCCCACTTTGTTTTTTATTTCCAGACAAGGTCTTTCAAGTACTGAGTTGCTCAGGCTGGGCTCAAACCTGCGGTCATCTTGCCTCAGCCTCCTAGAGCACCGGGATTACACGCCTGCATCACTGGGGTTGGCTTGCTTCTTTTAGTAGATAAATCATTGCTCACAAAATTGATTTGTATCCTAAAATTATTCATATTCTGATTATTTTCTTTCTCTTTGTTTGAGACAGGGTCTTGCTCTGCAGTCCAGGCTGCTCCTGAAGTCACTATCAGCCCAGGCTGGGTTAGAATTCACAGCCATCCTCCTGCCTCAGCGTCCCAAGTGCTCGGTGCTGGAATTACAGGTGTGCGCCACCATGCCCAGTTTACTTGGTGTGGGGGAACTGAAGTCAGAGCCTTGTGCTTTAGAGGTAAGTGTCGTAATCGCTCTGCTTTTCTTCCAGCCCTTCTGATATTTTTCATCTGATCATTCCTGTCCGTCTCTTCTTTGTACGTTCTTTTCTTCCCTTTTGTGATTGACAATATCTCATATTTTCCTTGTTTTTCTTTTTCCAGGTTGTTTGGAAATTATTGATCATATTAAAGAAATACAACAAATTATAAATTTTTTTCTAACCATATTCTCTAGCTTTCAGTCTTTTTACTCTGAGCAGATTAAGATATTACTTTTGATACACCTAATTCTACTTCCATCTGGTCGTTATTGCTTAAAATTTCAATTTTTACCCATTATACAATAATATGTTTTTATCCAATAGTTATTTAAACTCATCAACATATTTTCACAATCTCTGGTGAAACTTGCTTTTCTTTCTCACTTGGATTCACCAAAACAATGCTTTTGTCATCCAACTGCTAATCACATCTGTGAAGATGAATACCAATTTTACTAATTTTTCTAACTTTGATTCCTTATATTATAGATTCATTCACTCTTTCCTTCTGGGTTCACTTTTTTTTTTTCTGCTGCAATCTTTTGTTAGCTTGTTTGTTTTAAATTTAACTTTTTTGGGTAAATACATGAATTCCAAATTCTGTAACACATTAGAACCATGGAGTTTGGAGAATTAGTGAGCCGCTAGGTCGGCCCCTTTTCACAGGTCCACCCCTTTCCTATCTCTACCTGACCCTGCCTCTACCCTGTCATTCATGTTGGGGCCTTTTTATGTTATTATTTTTGTGCATTTCATAAGAGGGACACCCATCTATAGTCAGTCTTTTGTGCTCGGTCCATTTGTTTGTTTTGGTTTGTCTTTTGTTTGTTTGTTTGTATTGTGGATTAAAACCAGGGCCTTCACATTGAGCTATAGTCCCAGCCCATTTTTGTTTTTAATTAGAGACAATGGTTTGCTAAATCCCCAGGTTGACATTGACTGGGCTCAAATTTGAGATCCTTCTGCCTCAGCTTCTCTGAGTTTTGGGATTACAGGCCTGCCTCACCAGCCCGGCTTGAATATTTTAATTGTTTTTAAAGAGACTCTTCAGGTGGTAATATTGTTTTGTGAAAATGTTTTCATTGTATCACTTTTCCCGAAGGACATGGTAAGATGAAAGTCTAGGAAGAAAGAAGAAGAGAGAAATAAAAAGGAAGAAAAGAAGGAAAGGATAAAGCGACAGAAAGAAGAAGGTAGGAAGGACAGAAAGAAGGCAACCAGAATTTTTTCTAGTCAACCAGACAGTCTCCATTGTCGTTGGCCTCTATGTTTGTGAAGAAATCTAATTTCACTCTTATCATTATCTTTAGTAAGAAAATTTTCATTTTTTTCTAGAAAATTGAAGATTTTCTTTTCAAATCCTTTGTTATTCACATTGCTGCTGTTAACATGTTTAGGTATTGAAAATTTTTATTTATCCCATTTAGTACTGGGAATTTTTTTCCCTCTCTGGGTTCGTATGTTCTTTCCATTCTGGAAAATCCTTGGCTACTATGTCTTTAGTTATATTTTTTTTCCAGTGGTCTCTCCATTCGGTTGTTTGGAAGTGCTATTCAATAACCTGGTGATTTATAACTAAAGTGAACATAGAGTCAACTGATTACAATTGAAAGCCACACTTCCTTTGACATTTAGTTGTCTGAGCCAGTCTACTACAACTCGATGTTATAGTCTATGACTCTACGTGTTTATGGCTGTAATAGTAGCTAGTAAGTCTGAGCAAATTACTTCCTAAATAGACTCACAGAAGATTGATAGGATGGGAAAAAGCAATTCTACTTCCTTTTAAAAGGATAGAGCCCAGAGCCTTTGAAATGGTCCAATTGAAGGGTCCACAAATGATTAAGGAGTATTTGTATGCCAGTATCTTTAGAATGCTAGAGGTGTTAGCCCTGACTATCCAATTAGCAGGGGCTCTGATAATAGGAACATTTTATATACCCAAGGAAGGCTCTGAAGATCCAGCTTCTCCACTTCCTGCTCTGCTGCGCCCCCACATCTTTGCCATTTCTCTCCTAATGAGGACAAGGTGACTGTCACAATCACAAAATCACATCCTTCCACCCACATCCTGGGAGAGTGGAAGAATGGGATGCAAATATTTATCCATTGTGTGTTTTCTATTGTTTCAAATAAAAATTATTTCTAAAGAGCCCCTTCTACAAATGATGTCTTTTGATGTCAAATAGAATTGGTACATAACTTACCTCTATACCAGAAACAGGTTAAAATGAAGAAATTAGCCAGACTTAAAAAACTCAGTTTAATCCATGGGTTTGGGTATATTGTCACCTAGACAAAATTAAGTTCCTGGAGTTTTTAGTAAGAACATAAGGGAATGATTGTTGTCATCAGTGTACAGCAACTTCCCTACCAAGATTGCTGAAAGATGCAAACTATTAAGTTCTGTATACCTAGAAAAAAGAAGAAACCTGCTCTCTCATTCTCATTGCTACAAGTCAAGGAGTGAAGGTTGAACGCAATACGTTTCAAAAATGAAATCATTTTGACTATACACATTTTTTGAGATAGTCTCCCCATATAGGTAGTCTAGGTTGGTCCTGAACTCGTTATGTAGACCAGGTTGGCCTAGAACTTATAGAAATTCTCCTGTTTCAGCCTCCTGGGTGCTGGGATTCCAGGCATATGCCACCATGCCTGGTTTATTTGGTACTGGGTGATTGAAATCAGAACTTTGTGCTTCCTAGGAAAGGGCTTTAACCACTGAGATGTGTCCCCAACCCCCGATTGTACACTCTTCAATGAGAAAACTGGTGCAATACCCTGGAGTCTTGGTCAACCATCAGCTAGTTCTGTGGCATTAGGCACATAACTAAACCTCAGTTCTTTCACTTCTAAAGTAAGAACATTGGATTAGATAACTGTTAAGTCACTTTCATTTTCAGTTTCCATAAGGCGTTGAGTCAGCAACTAATAAAATATGATAGTTTTTAAATTGTGCAAGTGCCTTACTGCCAAACTTTTATTATTTGCCAAGCCTTATATCTTACTGATCTAAGCAACTAATGTGGTTTACAAAGGAATTTAAGAGCAAGAGAGGCATGCTTGCCTCCAAAACATTCTTCCCAGGTAGTTTCACTAGAAAGAAAATCTCTGAGGCTGACGGCACAGGTCAGTGATCAGAGTGCTGGCCTAGAACAAGACCCTGCCTTGCATTCCCCAACACCACATAACACCTGGGCACGGTGGTGCATGTTTATACTCTCAGAACTTAATTGAGAAGTTGAGGCGGGAGAACTGCCATGAGTTTGAGGTCAGCCTGGGCTACGTAGAAAGTTCAGGACCAGCCTGGACTACAGAGCAAGACCCTGTTTCAAGGAAAATAAAGTTAAAATAAGTCTGTCAAGGGAAGAATTTTAGGCAGGAGTCACTCAAATACTGCTGGCAAGCCAAAATCTCATGACACTGAGCTGCATTCCTTTGTCACAGTCTGGTAGTAGATAGATTATGCTTCTTGAGAGAATCAAGTTGTGCCCTGACTCAGAAGTAAAGACTGAACACACAAGAATTTAGAAGCATTTGTCATTGTCAGGGAGCAAGCAAGTGCTTATTTGTTTAGTATAGGAAATCACCCTAAATAAACATCCACACACAGACGTGCACATGCAAGCCAAAGTCGCCAAAACTTATAAATTATCTCTGTTGTCTCATGTTGATGAACAAAACATTATTGCCAGCACACACATAACACTGGAAGTAACGCCTAGGCTTTTGGTATTTCAAATATCCTTGGATCAGTGAGAGTAGAGAAGAAAATCCAAGGCCTGGTGGTGTCCTAACGACAGAACTATAAATAAAAAGATGATGAAATATTTGTTAAACAGATGCTTATATCTTTTTTCATGAAATCCCATCAACTAGTTATTACATGGACGAAAACTTAGGTTTAGACACAGGGGATGGCTGCCCAACTTCCTGAGGACTCTGCCCAGACCCGGCTGTGTCTCCTAGGATGGCCAGTGAGGTGTGCACCAGCAGCGGGTGGGAGGGAGGAGAATCCGAGGTTAGCAAAGTAAGGTCATGTGAAACCGTAAGGGCTTGACACTTTGATGCACTCAGTTTGTTGATGGCATTCATCTTAAACATTTGTTCACATTGGAATATTTTTTCCATGTAATGGTGCCTTAATAGATCCCTTTATAGATATAACTTTTAAGTAAAGAGTATCTTTAATTAAAAATAAAAGGGAGTCTGCAACTTTCTCAAGTTACCTAACTAGATGACATTGCCATCTAGTGGTTTTACACACTACAGCTTCCATTTTTGGGGTGAGACCAGCCGTCCTGACAGAGCACTGGTTGGAGCTCCCAATAGATACAAGGACGCCAGAGGAGCAGAAGCCACACCAAGAGAGCACACACTCGTCCAGAGCAAACTCATGCTGCCACTCCATTAGAGACTCTGGCCCCAAAGTTTTCACAGCGTCACCACGAAAACACTACTACCAAAACCAGCTGTCAATCTGGCTCAGTTTGCTTTCATTTCCTCGAAACTTTAGGATTTGTTTCACACTCCTTTGTTTGTCTACTTGCTTAAACTATACTCCGAGCAATTTCTCATCATTGCAATCACGATTGTGCCCCAGGTTACCATGAGCAGGTGCGGAAGCAGCATCAAGTTACCAATGGCAAGAACACAATGGGGAGACAATTGAGGTCTTAAAGAGAACAAAATCTGTTCTAGATGGGCATGGTCTCACCAAGATGAAAACAGCTTATAAGATGTGACGTCAACTGAGGTTTCCAATAATGCAGAGGTAAAATCTCATGCAAACATCCCTTGAAGTCTGTTCTTTAGTTAAAACCAAATAACGACGGATTCTCATGATTAACTTATGTAACCCTTTATTTGTGTAACCAAACCACTTACTCAAACACCATCAGCATGCTGAAAGGACACACACACACAGAGAAAGACCTACATGTCCGGGATTCGGCCACTCTCAATGCCAATCCCCGTCTAGGGCTCTCCATAGTTAATGCAGTGATGGAGAATGGAGAGAGGAAAAACAAACCAGCGATTGCATTTTTGAAGTCCATTTTTGACAAAATAAGAACAGAACCACAGAATATCTGTTTGGATCTTTTTACAGAAAGAGTAGAAAACCTGAAGAGGCAATTTTCAGAAATCCAAAGATGTGCCTACCCAACATTTGCATCACAGGCTGAGTCACGCCCATGCAAATGGATCTTACTTCAAATTCCTGTCGGAAAAGTCTGGAACCCACTTACTTCCCGTATGCAAATCTCTTAGGAAAGCAGCTGTGGCTCTTACCTATAATAAAAAGAATCTCCACCGCGATGTCGCTGACTGTTGTGCTCCGTGTCGTGGACAGTTCATCGTTGCCAATAAAGCAAACGTTGTAAGGTACGGTCACGGCAACATAAAACGTCGCCAACAAAATAAGCCAGTCCCAGCCAGCTTTAAAAGTGCTAAAATGCAAAAGTATAAACTTGGACTTTTTTGCATCAGAAACTTTATATTCCGGGAATGCTGGTTTATCTACAAAAACATTCTGTGGATGAAGACAAAAAGAAGAGAAGAGAGGAAATGGTTAATAGCAAGGATCACGCAGCATTAAGCACACGCTTCGGGGAGGAGGATTATTCATGCCTGAAACACCAGCATATGTCTTGAGTGACTTAAAATTGACATATGTGTGTCCATGTGTTACATATTTTGTTCCCGTCAATGAGGGTTTTATACATGATGGGGTCCCATGAGATTACAACAGAGCAGGCACCTTTCTGATACCTGGCGATACTGTGGCATTTGTAATACTGTAGCCCGACATAATACTTATCTGTCTGAAGTGATGCTGATGTACATAAACCTACTATCCTGCTGGTCATAGAAAAGTACAGCACAAAAATAATTGTTCCTGATTTATATGCTTACTATACATACTTTTATTGTTATTTTAGAGTGTACTCTTATTTATAAAAAGTTCACTGTAAAACAAGAAGCTGTCTCAGCTCCCTGGTCTAGTTGCCTCAGGAGGTTACTTCGAGTGACTGATCTGTCCTATCTAGGTTTTTAAAAGCACACTCCATGGTGTCTGCACAGTAGTAAAATCATGTAGGGTCACATATCTTAGAGTGTATCTCTGTTGTTGCAAGGTACATGATTGTACCAAAATTAAACAGAGATCTTTGTTTTAGGTAAGAGGAATGTGTAAGCTTTTGTCTTCAATGTTAAGTGAATAATCCATATTTTGTTCGTCAAAAACCAAAAAAGGCCATTATCTCCAATGTCATGCAAAATAGTCACAGTTGCAAGTATAATCCTACATACATTATAAATACAAGGATATGCTTTTATTCCTTGAATTTGGAAACTTAGTAAGACTACTGCCATGAGGACACTCTACATATTTATAGCTTGCAGGCTGCAGTCATTACCTAAAGAACTTATTTGAACTGCAATTCTGCTGTTGGCAGAGATAGCTTTTTTTCTTAGAAAGCATAGAAATGACCTAGATTGAATATCAACAGCTGTTTGTATTTTTTTAAAGTGTGACAGATTGTACATGAAGTTTGCCTAGTAGTTGTTGGTGAGGTTTTCATCTGGACTCCAAGACTTACTCCCTTGATTAGCATGGTTACTTTCTGATGCTGGCCAGCCCTTCGTGAGTGGGAACGTGAGACACAGTCACTTAAGGCTTATTATTCAGGTCCCAAAAGGAGGTAGGCACTGCTCACTGTGCAGCTGATTAAATGCAGAACAGAAGCTGGAAGGTCTGATAACTGCAGAGGCACTTCACACTGAAAGCAGTCCAAATTGATGAACAATCCGCTATTGCTCTGAGACAAAGAAAGACCTAACAATAGCACGAGTGGAAACTCGACAAGCCTGTGACCAGATACTTGGAGACCTTTCTTTGACCTCAATTAATGAAAAATACAAGGTAGGTAATAAAAGCTTAAATTTGAAAGTTAAGTTGAATTAACAGAACTGTTAGAAGTTCTGCAATACATGTCACTCGCAGGTCACAGTGTTGTTTTCTTAGCCACTGAAGGAAGAGCTGTGAGTTCAGGGAGGCCTAAAATACCCGAGGATTCAAGGTATGTCAAGAGAGATCACTTGGCTCTTGATGGTGACCATCAGAGGTCAAATAGTTCTGTTACGTGAATACTGAGGCACCCTGCCTGGTGGGTCTCGTTGGTAGGTACTCGCAATGCATATTTCTACTTCCTGCTGACGTTATCACGCAACCCGCACAGGCATCTCCGGACACCAGCACTTCATGCTGGCAGTGCTTTGCTACTTCCAGACGAGTCTGTGGCGCTCACTTGCTGCAGCACCATTGTTCTGTCCAATTCCCCAATACTTGACCTGCCTCTTTTGTTTCGTTTTCTGGTTTGTAAAGGAGGACTTTGGCTTGCAACGGAGAGGAGGAGAGGAAGTATTTTTTGCCGAGCTTGTCATCAAAGCCCAGGCAGGTGCACCAAACAGGGTGTTAGTGTCTAGAAGCATTCATTGCCTCAAGTTTCATAATCACTTCCGGATATAATAGCACATGGTAGATTTTAATACAACCTTTTCTCTAAATATTTACTACAATAAGAAATTACCAGAAGTCGTGACAGAGCATCATTTTCCTTCAGATAATTAGTTTAGCAGCATGGTATGAGAATTAAAAGTTTGTCTTTTTGAGGGGAGAATGGGGTTCTAAGTTGAGAACTGGAAAAAACTCAGGAACTAAAGTGCTTTACTTGGATTGTGCTGATTAAATAAAGAATTAGCAGTGCTTATGTGAAAGGTCAGTGGTACATTTGCTATCTCACTAACCAGACATGAGTCATGCAATTTTATTTGATAGGCGACTTTGAACATGTTATATGTAACTATCAAATTATTATTAAAATATTACTTCAAATTATAGTGAGAAACCAATACATCTTAGGTTAAGTATAAATGTTTTAATTGTTGTAGCCTGAACCTATCTTTATATAATCATCTAAAGTGAAAACAAAGTTGCTCCACTGTTTCCACCACAGTATTTGTAAATTTCATTAAAATTCTTTTTACTGGAAAAAATTTCTTATAATTGGAAAAAATTAAAATGTACACACTTATAAAATGGAAAGTTGAGGGAAAGTTATATTATTTAAACTATTTATTAATGTTGAAGCATTTTTTATTAATAATCACATTTGAACAGTTTAGCCTCTACCTTACAATGAATTGATACACAATTGTTAATTCCAATGCCTGATGATGGTAACTGTATCCTAAAGAATTTTTGCAGAATTTCTTCAGAACTATCATCTGAATGATACGGGGGTAGGAAAATATTTCTGCAGTCTCTGATGAGAGAAACCAGGTGCAGTGTATGCCTTTGATGGCCACTAGCATGGTCCCCTGCTGATAATACCTGGGCTTTTATACAACTCCTTGCAGCTCCATGGGCTCTCGTGACATTTACAATATTTCAAACATTTGCATCACCTCCTTCTGATTTAATAGACAGATTGACCAATAAGGAAGACAGAAATTAAGGACCTTTTCCAAGACGTACCTGGAAAAATTGGAGATAGGGCTCAGGTGTTACACTCCCATCCTCAGCCCTTAACCCTGCCCGACAGGTTCATTTGTCTGTGCTCAAAGCACATATGCCTATTCTATAGAGTCACTTCAGGAAAGAAGCCAGGTCATGGCAGGACAGTGGCCTTGAGTTGGAAGATTACAGTTTAAGGTCCATAGTTGCTGCTTCTACTTTAAAGATTTCGACTAAGTTGTTTTTCTCTATATTTAAAATGAGACTAATAAAAATATACCTAACCCTGGCTTACAGGTGAAAATCTAATAACATGTTGTCAGTACAAGGAATTTTTAAATATTTTATTTTGGAAAAGCTACGGCTATAAAGTACTAAAAGTATTTTTGTATATGCAAATAATATCACAACCAAGGTTTCTCTAAAGACCGTTTAACCAATAAATGATCCCGATCATTTTCTTTCCCTTTGTCTCTCCACTATCAGCGATTCAGCCATTCTATCCTGTTCATCTTGAAGAGAGACGGTGAATAGGGCTGGTGCTGATCCCAAACTTTGTTTCAGGAGTAAGACTTAACCTGTAGTAGCAGAGTCCTTAATTAAAGATGTCTACTACTTGCAGAAGACATCCTTAATTACTATGTATTATTTTAATGCTCCACCCTGATGTATACGCTTCTGAAATGAACAACCATTAAGCAATTAGCTAAGCAGTGGGAGTTATGATTTTTTTAAATCAGATTTTTAAGTGATGCTTTTAATTTTGTTGAATATAAAGGGAAAAACAGTAGGCTCAGCAAATGCATTTTAAAACTCACTAATACAACATTTAAAAGTTTCTCAACGAAATGATGGTCAGTTGAGAGATACTTTCAGCAAAATACAATCTGTGGGTAATATTTGTTAAGGCGCTGGGCTGGTTGGCTTTCATGGACTCCAACCCAGAGGTCGTCGTCTTTGTTTCTTCCCAGACAATGCTTGCTATCTCCAGGGCTGACTTGGTAACTTACAAGTCTCTTGCTGAACGTTCTCAGGAAATCAGTGTGCAACTAGGCACATGTATCCATAGAAAATAACTTGTCTTTATATTAAGGCAGGCCAAAAAAGAGCAGGGCTTGACTCTTGACTCTCTAGTGGTGCATAGTCAAGTGGATGACATAAATGGGTTCAAACATCTAATGTTAGCTTCTAGAAAGGAATTGCATGGACGAAGAGCCAGATTTGTAGCGCTTTCTTATCAGCTCTTCATATCCTGGGTTTATACATCTTTCTTTGCTCACTACTGTCAAAAAAATGGATACTTCGAGTGTCTGATACAAGGCCTGTTTTATTAAAACTTGTAAGATTCAGTGGTCCTTGAGCTTACCAAGCAAAATCAAAATGTTGAAGAATCCGCTGTGTTTCAGAAATTCTGAATCTTAGATCAATTCCAAAATATCTTTGGTTGTCTAGTGTCTCTATCAGATTAGATTAAGTATTCAAGCTGCCACTTACATTTAGAAACCCCCAGATATATGCTGATGATCCCACAAGGCCAATTAATGACATTAATATCATTCCAAAAACTACCTGTGAAAATCTGAAACTAAACAGGCATTGTCCTGGTTTCTTCATGGGGGGTGGGGCTTCTGGTAAAAACTGAATAGCTATAAAATTCTTGAAGGCATGGAATATGTAAAACTTTCCAAGGAAACATGCTTTGTAGACAGAATCATCACCTTGGCTTTTGAAATATAAACACCAGGTTTCAGAAAGCAGTCATATTATTACTAAAAATAATCAAAAGCACAACCTTTTATAAAAACATGCAATCTGTGGCATGTAATTTCAAACCTAAGGTTTCACTGTGTGACATTTCCACCCATGTTTTGTGTTAAATGTAAATTTGTAAATGGAGTAATGACTTTGCTCTGCTCATGATGCTCCAGGGTAAAGTGTTAAGGGATAGCGGATGAAATAGAAAACAGATAAAACTAAAATTAAGTTTGAGAGTTTATTTTGAGACAGGGTCTTCCTCTGCAGTCTAGGCTGGTCGTGAACTCACTATGGAGTCCAGGCTGACCTCAAACTCATGACAATCCTCCTGCTTCAGCCTCTTGAGTTCTGGGATTCTGGGCATGCACAAGTTTGAGAAATTTTAACTAGCAATCTACGGGGAGTGTCACGTGACGCACTGCATCTTCTTGCCTCATGAAATGTCCCAGTGTGTTTCCATCTGCAGTCTCCCCAGTACCACGCTGCACCGCACTGCGGTAACGTTCTGGTCTCTATGCTGTGACAATACTGTTATTAATCACTTTAATACAGAAATGCCTCCTGACTGCTGACCTTCCTCAGTTGGTTGTTTATAGGTAAGCGCAAGCCAGGGTGGGGAAAAGATCCCCGAAAGTGAGTAAAAGAGCAATTGGCCCCTTTTTTCAGTGAATCGAGCATCGCCACCAGGGAGTGCTTGCATTCATAGCGCACGCGCAGGTCACCTACGTTATTTATTTTCAGTTTGTTCTTTTCTCTTCTTTGCAGGTGCCCTGAGATGTGATAAAGGACGGCTCGGCTCCGTCTTCGGGCTGAGTCAAAGTGGGTCCCCGCTCTGGATCTTCCCTTGGCTTTGTCTAGGGGAAGAGAAAACTCATTAGACACCAGAGCATCCCTGTGTCCACCGTCTCAAGACTGCCAAGTGCTGACAGGTCACTTTTCAAGGGCACCAGCAGGTGTGTATTTTAGAACACTTAAAATGATCTGCAGGTTCGTAATGACATTTAATTTAGTTCTAGGTCATTACCATTTATATTTTATTATTATATTGACTGTCCTCATTTTTAAAATTAAAGTAAAACGGACAGTAGACTAGAGGAACTTTCAAATAGTTCAGATAAGCACTAGTGAATATTATTCTTTCTCTCTGGTTATTCTATACTTAGGTTCCTGATTCTATTCAATATTTAAAATTTCTAGAAATATATTTCATAGCTACATTTATAATTATTTTTATTTTTATAAGTAGTTTATAACAAAATCTACTTACATATCATTCTAATCACATCAAAATACCTTGTAAATGCATTCCAGATGTGTACAATATGATTCTTTAACAATTTTTACATTAACAACCAAATACCAATCATTTTAAAGATGTAATTCTTTTTAATTTTTATTATTTATCCATAATACATGTTAGCTTTATTCAGACTTAAGAAAAGTAACTGTCTAGAGTTCTACAGTGAAAACTCTTGACTGCATAAAGATTTTATCTTGTTGATCAAGTATTCAGTAAATAAGGTGTCAGTGATGGACGTATACATTTTGAATTTTTACATTGGTAATTTAAATTTCATTTCAGCAACGTACACTTCAAGAAAGTGAATGGCTATCCTGGGCACTCATACCCAAATTGCAAAATATCACAGGAATGTTATCCAACATTTTGACAGTTGAAAAATATCATGTCATGCTTTAAATTTATGTCCTGAAAGTCATAGATGGTTGATGAGCACATTTTAAAATATTTATTGTTCATTTGCATTGGTTTATCTAAAGCCAATTCAGTTTATTTTGCAAATTTTAAAATTAACTTAGTAGTTTTCAATTTATTTATAATATCTCTGTATAATTTTCATTTTTCTTTCATAGATATATATATGGTCAACAATGTCTCCAAGTTTTTACTTGGCTGTGTCATTTAAATAATTTAAAACTTTGAAATTCTTAATGTTTCATACTTACCATTCTATTTGTGATATTCAACATTATGTCTGCATATTCAAATTGTTTTCACATAAAATTATTTCTTAACAATCTGTGCATTATTCTTCGATACCTATGCTTTTACTTTAAAATTTCTTTAAATTTTTACTTAAAATTTTTTGCTATTTAAAAAATAATATGATGACCCACTAGAAATTTATTTTAGTAAAATGAAGAAATAAACAGTATTATTTTATTTCTAAACTGCAATTATCCAAAACAAATAAATGAAATGATTATGTTACATTAAGAAACCTTTGGTCTTTAATAAAATGATTGATCAGCAGAAAATTTCATCACAAATAAATAGCATTTGTACTACAATCATTGAAAAGATTTAAAAATTAATGATTAGTATTTGTTTCATTGTCAAATTTCTCTAATATGATTTCTCTTTGATTTCTTTCATTCATATTTCATTCATTTGTTTTGCTATTCTTTTAGAAAATATGTGATTACTATGACAGCTACTGTGTATCAGGCTGTGTTCTAGGTCTTCAGTGTTTTCTTTTTTCCTTTTTTCTTTTTTTTGCTTAATTCTCATAATATTCATAAGGTAAGTATTACCATTTCCTATTTACAAATGAAAAATCTAAACATCTAACGTGTCACATGGTCATACAGAGGGTGAAATGTAGAGCCAGATGTGGAGCTCATTTGGTCTAGAGTCTCTAATGCTTTTACAAACAGGAGGGCCACATGTCCCAGTGACTTCAGTCTATGTAGAGACTGATGTAGTCTCCCAAGTTCACATACACTAATGAGTAGAGAAGGTCTTATCCATCCGTGCTGGACTCCAAGTCTGTAGAACATCAGTGACCCCCTCACTTCCACATTCCCCAGAGATGCTTTAGTGACCAAGAACAGAACACTTATTCACGGTAAAATTCGATGATATTAAACATTTTGGTTCAGTTTTTGCTGCATATCTTCAATTTTTAAGCCAAATATGCTATACTACTATAGATTTGAATCACTAAAAGTGTTAAAGTGTAAGAAATAGTATCAAAAGGGTCAGTTTTTTTTAAAAAAAATCATGGTTAGACAAAGCTTATTTCATTGTATTGTTAAAAGTTCAATTCACGCCTTCATGTGCTAAATATTTTTGGTTCAAACTGAACTCGTAAGTTGCACTTGAAAATGGAATTTTACTCCTGTAGAGAGTAATTTTAAATGCATTTAAAATTGAAAATAACCAGTTTAAGATAAGACCTCCAGGAATGTGTACATCCTGCAGCCGATTATGAAATGTCACTTGGTTTCAAAATACCCAATGGGATTATAAGGCTAGCTACAAAATGGACCACAGTAGATATTTATGACAGTAAGTAAGCTAATTCCCTTCACTGTATAGAAGGTTAGCTATTAGCTGAGCTTTTCCAAATCAAATTATAGAATTTTATCATCTTAATAAAAGGCCCCTCAAAGAGAAAAGAATGTTAAAGATACATCTGTCTTGGATTTCTGTCTAATTAGGAGAAAAAAAATTTCTTAACAATTTGTAGCCACACCTTAAGACCTCTGTGAGATTGGGTTTGAAATATCTTCTACTTAGAGGATATAAAATCTCCCAAGCAGAAGAACAAATTTAAAGTGGTCTTGAACTGTGGCTCCCGAATAAAGTAAATATGCAAATAGAATTCAGAGCAACTCATTGTTTAAGAAGATATATAAAATATTCATTATAACAACATTTGTAACTTGAATATATACAAACATATAGATATATACAGACATATGGAATACACATATATTTGTGAATACAACTAGGACCAAGTCAAATGTCCTTGAACAAAAGATTGCATATATTGTCGTAGAGGCATGACACAGAATAAAATTTTATTAAACTGGACTTAATGTGACGGCTCAATGGAAAAATGAAGAAAATAGTGCCTGTTTGTTTATGTAAAAATATCTCAAGTACACAATATTGAAAGCAAAAAAAAATCTCAAAAAGCATAGAAATATTTCTGAAAGCATTCAGATATATATGAAACCAAATAACACAATTGCTATAAAGCTATACATAAGCACATGACAACAAAGACCTTCAAAATAAACCGAGAAATACAGTCTCTCCCTGGGCCACCATGTTCCTGAATAAATGATGTTAGTAAAATTCTGCTTTCTAACTAGGTTTGGGTCATGCAGAAGCACATTCTTTTTTTTTTTTTTTTTTTTTTGCTCACACTCTTAACGATCACATCCAGCTACCCAGAAGTCTGAGAAATGTAGTTTCTAGCTAGGTGGCCAAGTGTCTGGTTAAATAAAAAACAAAAGACTTAGGAAAGATCTATTATGAGTGAACAAGCTCTGGATGATAATATTTTCAGCATCTGATGCCATAGCAAGACTTCAAACAACCAAATAGCATGAAAATTTTGGAATTTTCCAAATACAATTATGTGCAATGTGTGAAATGTTTAGAAAGAATCAAGAAGTTTTAAAATGATTATTAAGGAGCTCATTTTATAAGTCCATGGAAATAGTAGTTGAGACTACAGTGGTAGTGGTGGACGTGGAGAAAAGGAGGCACGATTGAAATACATTTAGAAATGACGGTTTCCTGACTTTGTCTCTTAACTGATTATGAAATCATCTAGTGAGAGAGTTTTGAAAAAGGAGAAAATCTCAGCCCTTTAAAATGCATAGGCACCGGGGAGGGGAAAAACGTCAAAGGAAAAGCACAAAAGTAGAAAATGGTTAATATAATATCAAAGAATCTAAGGAAAGGGCATATTTCAAAGGAGAGATACTTGTCAGAGCTCACTTGAGTGATCCCACTTAGAGAATAGACACCCATCCTATTCCTCCTACAATAGGCAAGGGGACCAGGTAGATGGCTTGTACGCGGAGGAGAACATGTGGGGTTGATGGCAAGTCTATGACATTCCTCCCTCCCTCCCTCCCTCCCTCCCTTCCTCCTTAAGTAATGTCTGTGTTTGGAAACTTGACTAGCCCATATGAGGTCACTAATAATAAATTCAGCATAGTTCCCATCTGTGGGTTTTACTGTAGCTTTTCTTAGCTATCTGTATGCAGATCTAGGGAGATGGATTGTTGGTTCTTTAGACTTGGTAGCTTTGCTAGGTGGGTATAGCGCAAACAGAGGTTCAAGAAAATGTAGGGTACATGTGAAAGATACTTTAAAATTATTAATCTTAAGAAACAAAGGCAGAAGGAAGATGAAAACATCAGTAGGGGACTAAGAAGGTGAATATTTCAATGATGTAGAGGTTGTTACCAGGTCAAAACCAATATTGAGTGGTAATAAAGGGAGAGGTACCAGTTAGGAAAAAGGGTGTTTACACAATCCAGTTTACTAACTGAGAAATACTGAGTGATAAAAATTTCCATGAAAAAATTAACTTATAATTCTTGTTCAGCGAGTTGATTTATCTACAAAAATTGTACGAACACTTCCTGTAGCCTTGTCGTCTCCTAAGCCTTATGGGTCTTGTTGAATTTTCGCTTCGCTAGTTATTAGTTTTCAAGTTACTGAAAAGAAACCTGAAAGGGCTGGGACTTGAATTCTCACAGATCCCACTTGAAATCTCAAGCAGGATGAGAAATAGGGCGCTGAGCACTGGACACTTATTGGGCGTTTTCACTTATATGTGCTACAGAGAAGGGTCAATTCGATGTTTCCTAAAACCTGCTTCACCTGACCACAGGCCTTCACTTCCCCATTTCACTTTCTTTTGCACCAAAGCAGATACACTGGAAAATGCTCCCTCTCTCAGTGCTATTTTAGGCTTTATTTCCTTTTCACATTCCTTCAGATCTCCTTTTTCAATTGTACACTATTTTTGACATGCTTTTAAAAGAGTTACAGCACTTGTCTCCATTTAAATATTAATGTAGAGACTACTAGTTCAAGGCAGCTATGCAAAAACCCTTCTTAAAACTTACAAGAAAATTATAAATTCTTAACTTGAGACTTATGTATCATTAAAAGCAAAAGGTTGTTAGAAACACAAGAAATTTGAAAACACAAAGTTACAGCAGCATAATCTATGTTTGTATGAGAAATTGTTAGAGAATTAACATATGTTTACGATAAGTACCAAGAATAGAATGTCCATTGCTTTTGTATGGAGATGGAACATTCATAAATTCATTTTGTTTTGAAAAGATAACCTCAAAATATTCAAAAAACCTCCCTTGAGTGAAATAATGAAGATCTTTTCTCTAATGGCTTAAACTATCAGTTTATTTTTTTTTTTTACGTTCTGCATAACTGTTCAAGAAAAATTAGTACCTGAACCTGTAGGCTTCTAGACATGAAAGAACATGATTGTAAACAAGAAATAATAAGTGGGCAGAGAGGACAGAATTTCCATCCCTCGCTGCGCCCTCCCAGCTCTGCCCCCATCAGTACCCCACTCAGGGTTCACTCTGCTACAACGTATGAGTCCCTGTTGAGTCACGATTTCTTGGTGTATTTGGGTCACTTACGGGTTCATTTCTGATAGTGTGTACCCTACAGGTTGGAACAAATCTGTGACTGTGTGAATCCACCATTGTAGTATTACACAGAGTAGTGTCATTGCCTTAAAATTCCTCAGTGCTCTGCGTCTTTGTCCCCGTTTTTTGAACCCATATTAAAAAGTTGTACACAGCTGACAAGTCTCAAGGCAGATGTGCCGCTGCACAGATGTGGTCCTGGCTGAGGTGGAATCATTAGCTGAGGCCCCAGGTTCCAGGACACCCTAGGCAATATAGTAAGACCCGGTATAACATTAACAAACAGCAACAACAACAAAAAGTTTGCAGTTTTCTGATGCACTGTGAAGCACTGATCTCTGCCTTGTGAGTCTCTCTATGCCTCTCGGTGACATATCTTAAAACGCTTTCCCGTGATGGAAGTCGATAGCACATTAGAGTTCTGATGGCAGTTGTTAAAACAGTGGGGGAGGAAGGCAGGCTTTTTGAACAGTATGTGCTATGTTGTCTACTCCACCCCAAATCTCATCTGATGTAGAACTGACTGCATTTTAAGTGCCCGCTGCCACAAGCCTTAGTCCCTTAGGGCTGCTGTAACAGAATTCTACAAACGGTGGCTCACGAGCCGCAGACAGTAGACCTGATTGCTTACAGATCTAGGGGCTCAGAAGGTCAAAGTTAAGGCACCAGCCAGCTCAGGGGCCGGTGAGCTCCTGTTCTAGGGAGCATGCACTGTGTCTGTGTGCTGGCCTCATGCAGCAGAAGGGTCTTTCTGGGTCTCACCCTCATGTTCTGCCTGACCCCCTCTGGAAGGTCTCATTCCAACCACATCATCTTGGTGAATTTCGACAGAGGAATCTGAGGGGAAACAGGCACTCAGGCCACAGGAGGCTTCCCTCCTGGTGGAGGAGCTGAGGCAGGAAAGAATAAATGAAGATAAATAGGCAAAAACAAAAAAAGGGAGAGAAGGATATTTATAATTTTAAAATTTTACTTTTAACAGCCTAGCAGTTTCAGAATCGAAAAATTCCTCAAGGTTACAATGCCTTTATTCTTTTTTCTTTCCTCTTCCAGGAAACTCACTCCAAAATTCCCACAAGTCTTAAAAGGTATAATAAACCTGTAAAGTTCGGTCCATGCTGTTCACCTCTAAAGTGAGCCTGCTCTTTTTCTTCTACACAAAAGATTCACAAATTCTACAGATCTCTACTTTTAAGGGAATGGCTCTGTTAACCAGGTATCGTGTCTCTAAACAACTCCTTCGCAAAAGCATGCAAACAGGTTCCAGCCTAGCCTGGGCTGCTGATGAGTAGCCGGACAGACCCAGAGACACACACCCTAGATCATCCACCATGAGACACGCCATGAACATGCACATACGTGCATGCACCGCAGTCTGTTTTCTAAATGTTTCCTTCTTGACCTCTGTTAATAAATCTCTCTATGCTTATCGCTGGAATACATTGAAATGCCGCTGTGTGGCTAGAAGTCACTACCCTTTGGATGGAGTTGTGTTGTGGTTTATACCTTCTCTTTGGGGGTACATTTTCTGAGCCCATCCAGTGACAGAGCCACTGGGGAAAAGTGCTGTTCATTCATTGGGGTTCCTGAGCTCATCCTCTACGTTCTTCGTGGGGCTCTGCTTGGGAGACAGGAGCTGCAGAGTCCTCTTATAACTCTGAGCCCTCAGGATGATACTAGAATGTTTAATGCACCCTGCACAAGACCAAGGAGCCTCTGCCTAGGAGCCTCCCACCTCCACCCTCTGAAAGGGGGCTGGAACTTGCACTCACTGCGGCTTCTTAGAGGGCAGCTGTGGGAAGACAGACCTCCAATTCAGGTGGCAGGACTGAGGGTTTTTCACGACAAATCGTAAAGTGCCGAGACAAACAGCGAAGACCCCTCAGCCAGGCATGACCTTCACAAGACCAAGTCACATTCTTCCATGCCATCTCCGACATCCCAGGGTCTGTTCTTTTTCAGTTAGCACCCTGCCTCCAGACAGGACAGCTCACCCAGACCATCTACTGGAGGGCTGGAGATGGTTTAGGCTGAATTTTCTGTGACTAGCTGTGTTCTTTTTTCAATATACAAGCATCTTGGATGTTCCAGGCCCCCTGCTTGGGGTATACCTCCCAGAGGCCCAAAGAACCAAGGAGGACAGCACTCATGTGTCCCTGGACTTTGTCTTCTCCCAGTTTCTACATCTCTATCATTCTGTATATAACAAGACACCTTTGAAGGGAGGCTCACGTTGCAAATCACTTTTAATAATGCAAAATATCCACAGGGAATCATGATCTTCTCCACAAGCAAAGTCACCAAGGCTCTGTGGCCCCTGGTCTAACGGGGCAAGATGAGGAGGCCTCCCAATGGGTCCTGACCGAGAACTCAGATTCTGTCACCTTTTTACAGGACTTCACAGAAACCACTTGCTTCACTGAGCCTCGGACATTGAAATCTGGTCAGTTTCCATTAGATGGCCTCTATAGTTTCCCCGGCCTGGAAAATGTCCAGTCATTTGTTTCTGTAAGTCAAGAAACAGCAAAAGAAACCTTGAAGCTCCTGGCTCTGGCAGACAGCGATTTTAGTGCACTTGGAGCTCCCTGAAAATTCAAAGGTGAGCAGTTATTCTCCCGGGGTCTGGCAGGGCTGTAAGTTTCTTTGTTGTTTGCGTCAGGGAATAAACTATATATATATATATATATATATATATATATATATATATATATATATAGTAAAAGAATCATTTCCCGTCAGGTTTAGGTGACGACAGATATAGAGCCACACATCAAATTATAGACTAAATCTCCAGAGGTGAGTCTTAAAACTAAAGCGGTTAGTTACATGTCACATGCAGGAGTGCCACTACAAATAAACCATTTTCTATGTTTGACTGTTTCAATGCTTAACTGTCTTCTTGGTGGAGTGAAGGTTTTATTAACAACACCGTGTCCTTCTTTGTCTCCTATAATCTTTTGATTTAAAATCTGTTTTGTCTGTAATTAGCATAGTTCTGTTCTCTTTTGGTTATATTCGCATGGGCATCCTCTGCTCATACTGTTAGATCTTTTAGTCTTCCGATCCAAAGTTAGTCTACTGCAGATAGCATTTGACTAGATAGAGGCTTCCCATACTGTGAGGGGGCACCAAGGGGCCACAGTCCAGGATTCAAAGGAACAAGTTTGGATCCGGTTGGCCTGAAGAGAAACGTGAGGCACTACGAGACGACCAGTCATACCTTACTCAGGTACAGCAGGATGCATGGCAGGCACAAGTTGCCTCTCAAGTTACCCCCGTACGCTACCATAAACCACCCCCTACAAGAGATAAACTCAAAGCTTGTATAGTAATACAGACAAAAGTACCATTGTGCCAAGCAGTTCCATGAGTGGAGGTCTCCAGGCCGACACGGCAGCAGCCTAGCAGAGCCAAGTCTCTGCTGTGGATCTCGGTCATTTGAAGAACAAGTCTCAGGATGTCTCTGTACATTCCACTTAATTTTTCTGTGAATCTAATATTGTTGTAAAAAATAAAATCTAAATATCTACTTTTTTGCAAGACAAAATAAAGTCTTTCTCAGAAAAAAAGTTGAGAGAATATTTGACAGTAGACCTGTCTTGCCAGAAATGTTAAAGACTAAAGAAAGAAAAAAATGATATAAGTCAGATATGCATATATATGCATATTTATATAAAGAGAGGAAGAACATTATAGATGGAAAAAGTGAACATAAAACCAAATTTTATATACATCTGGAAATTTACAATACCAAAACATGATGGATATTTTTAAAAGACCACTCTTACTCATGAATATAGATGCACAAATCTTAAATAAATCATTTGTAAACTGAAGATAGAAGTATATTAAAAGAAATGGGATTTATGTCAAAGATTATGGAAGTCTCTACATTATTTTAGAAGATTTATAGAGAAAAAAGTTCAATGGTCATTTCAGCAAATAATAATTTTTAGAACTCAATAAATATTCCTTTAAAAATAATTTTGGCAAACAATAAAAGAGACTCTCTCTGACTTGAGATCTTATGCCTATCAAGACCTATTGGTATAATTGTATTTAATAAGATGACAGTTTTTTACAGGTTATAACAAAGTAAAATTTAAAAAAATTGAAAATGAATGTAAGATAAATTTATGAATATTAGAAAAAACAGAAAATTAAAAACAAATATTTGATTGCCTTTAATATTCAGTCTTAAGCATTTCCTTCCAAACTTTTACTGAAGTTACAAGCTTGTACTGAATTTGCTCTTTATAACTGAATCTCAGTGACATAGGTTATACATATTTTGCGATGAATATTAGAATAATACATTTGCACTTGACAAAAATCTAGATACATAAATGGCATGAAACAGAAAATGAATCTTTTCTGTAATATTGTATTCCAAAATAGCTTAACATTTTGGTGAATTTATATTTTGTTTTCATTCCTGGCTTTCTTGTTTTCACATCACTGATTTGATATTCTATAAACAATCATCTTAAACATAATTAACACAGGAACAATCACAGATTCTAGACAAAAAAATGTTTGAAAGGAAAAGTATGTATGGACAGTGGGATTGGGACTAGTCTATTTTATCCGATTAAAATGTCTATGACATAGGTGGTGAGTATGAATTAATATATTTATCTATAATCATTTTTTAAAAGTTTGAGATGTTAAATGGCCCCTACAATAGTAATGAAGTTCTGCTTCTATGATGGGAAATGAAACTGGAGAGCCTTCTGGGACAATTTTTTTTTCTTTTTTTGAGACAGAGTTTCATTCTGTAGTCCAGGCTGTTCCTGAATTCACTATGGAGCCCATACTGGCCTTGGACTCATGGTAATCCTCCTGTCTCAGACTCCCTAGTGCTGGGATTACAGGCATGCGCCACCACGCCTGGTTTATGTGGTGCTGGGAAACCGAACTCAGGTACTTAGCGCTTGCTAGGCAAGCACTTTAACTGCTGGACCATTCCTCCACTCCCTACTCCACGATTAAAGAGCTTGAGTCCCTAGCTGCTGGATATGGTCCTGTCCAGAGCCTCCACCTCATAGTTCTCTGTCCACTCTAAAGTTGCCCTCAGTTGAAGGCAGAGATCTTGACAAAAGCCACATTCCCTTTGCACAGCTGCCCGTGTTCCACCATCAGTCTCCTTGGGAGTGAAATAGAAAGTCTGCGGCTTGATTCCAAAAAACTGAAGGCCACTCCATTTCAGCTGGTGTTAACTTGGAGTCAGCAAAGATCTCACTCTAACTGTATTTCAGCCCAACTCTCCTGGCAAAGGTTCCCTGTCCTCCTTTGTGCCAGCTTTGCCCCCAAGAGCTCTTTTAATAACTTCCTGTGGTCTCCACTTCTGAGCTGCTCCCCAGAGTCCCTGACCCACATCCAGTATTGAAGCTTACCTTTTGTTCAAGGGTCCAACAGCGCATCTGGTTGGGACGTCAAACAGGGATTTGGAGGGTAGGAGTTACTCTCTGAACTGTGGGGTAAAGGATGCGCCTTAGGAAAAAGGACGACTGACGCATGGAAATAATTAGACGTCAGAGAAGAACACGGAAGCAAATTGCTAATGGGCCTCTATTGTCAACTGAAAAGTCTCTCTGATTTAATATATGACAAGCACAAAATGGCTAAGGAGAGACACAAATTTATATCTTCTTCATTTGTGTATTTGTAATTTTCAGTAAAACCTGGATGATAACATTAAGTAAAAATTTTAAGAAGTATGTAAGCTTATGATTTTTCACATGTCGAATCATATTTGTTACTCTGGGAATGCTACCAAAGCATACTAATCTCAGGGTCTAGGGAGGGCAGGAACTGACAGCTCAGGACTAACGGGGTGCAGAATAAAAGGGAACTGCTGCCTATAGAACTTTAAAAACAGTTATGAATCCAGTTACATTCTGTCAGCTTTTTGTTATTACCAGGCGCTGGTAATTCCGAACACCACCACCACAAAACCTGTTTGTTTAGGTTAAAACAATTAGTGTGTCTGCTACTGATTATTAATAATATATTTAAACTTCAAGTTGGTACATTAATAAAAATTAAATGCTGGGAGAAAAACCTTACTGAACCAGTCATCTGACAAAAGATTCACATCTAGACTCTAAAAAGAGCTCTCAAGACTCAACAACCAGAAAATCAGACAGTGTGGTTAGAGAAAAAGCAAATAACATGAAAAGATATGCCCTCAAGGAGCAATAACACAATTAGAAGATAGGCACTTGAAAAAAAAATGTCCGGAGACACTAGCCACTGAGGCTGTGAAAACTGAGACTCTAGTGAGACGTCAACACACACTTGAGGCAACAGCGAAGATCAAAAATTGTGAAAACAGGAAATTCTCGTGAGGATGTGCAGAGACTAGATCTCTGTGTTTTGCTGGTGGAAATGGAAAGTGATACACTCAGCCTAAAAATAACTTGATTTTTTGGAGAAAAAATAATCCTATAGGTTGACATACATAACAATATGAAATGCGATCTACATTTTTGTTCAGGATTAATTTAATAAAATATTTGAAATAAAAGTAATGAGACAAGAAAAAATGGGCAAGCACTTAATTCATTGTATAGGGTATCCCAAAAGTCAGCATTCATAGGAAAGATTTAAAAACTTTTGGGATGCCCTGTGCTTGCCATATGTGTTAGTAATTATATTTTTTGAGTACTTATTCCAGACAAAATATACCTCACAGAACCCATGCACAATTGTTTGTAGCAATAGCAAACAAAAAAAATTGGTAAGCAAAATGTCCATCAAAGTGTTAATAAATACACAGCATGGCATATCTGTATCATGAAATGTAGTGTAGGAATAAAAACGAACATATTCTTATATACGTAGTCAGCAACTTTGATGGAACTTCAAAATATTATGCTCAGTGAAAAAAGCCCAAAAAGTACCCTACTGCATCATTCATTGGTACAGCACTAAATGTTAGAAAGGGAGGATAGATTCAGGAGGATATAGAATATGGCTGACTGAGGGCAGTGAGGAGATCATCAGAGCGCTCACTGTCTTGGTGGTTACACAAATCTATACGCAGGATCAAGTCGCACTACACACGTACGCCAATGTCAGTGTCTTCTTTTTGACACTGTGCCACAGCCACATAAGTTGTAGCCAATGAGGGAATTGTGTGAAGGGTGCACAGTGTTATCACTAGTGTTATTACTACTTCCTGGGAATCCGTAGTTATTTTACAGTAAAGAATTAAAGTTATTTTTAGAATGTGTCCAGGTGTTAGTCTATTTTATTGTTGTCGAATGAGGCGTATTGAGGACTTTTAAAATTATTATCATATATTTTCTCCACATTTTATTGATATGTATGCGTGCAAAATTCAAGGTTTACAATGAACTTGAGCATTTTGTGCACATACATATCTTGTCAAGGTGACAAGGGCTTTCCCACTCTCCTTTTGTCCCTCCCCCTACTCACCCGTTTCTCCCTTCTCCCCCACCTACCCCCCTCTTTCTCTTTGTCTTTCGTCTTAAGTTCCATAGGAGTTGTGATCTGGGTCTCTCATGTCAGAGAGACCATTCCACGTTTCACCTTCAGCTTCTGACTTCACTAAGCATGATGTTATCAAGTTTCTTCCATTTGCCTGAAAAGATGTTCAACATCTCTAGCCATAAGAGAAATGCAAATTAAAACAACTCTAATATACCATCTCACCCCAGAGAGAATGGCCTACATCAACAAGTCAAATAGTAATCAGTGCTGGCGAGGTTGTGGGGAGAAAGGAACCCTCCTGCACTGCTGGTGGGGATGTAAATTCCTACAACCACTTTGGAAAGCAGTATGGAGATTTCTCAAAAGACTAGAAATAAATATCCCCTTCAATCCAGCGACACCCCTCCTGGGAATATATCCAAAAGAGGTCAAAACAACACATAGCAGAGATACGTGCGTACCCATGTTCACAGCAGCACAACTAACTAACAATAGCTAAAATATGGAAGTCACCAAAATACCCATCAACAGACCAGTGGATACACAAACTGTGGCATTTATATACAGTGGAATAGTACGCATCAATAAAGTCCAATAGCATTGAGGACTTTTGAATTGCTTTCAACCCTTGAAAATCTAAGTGCATAAAAGCCTGGCCCTGGTTTCTCATACTCAACCACGATGGCCTGTTAAATGAGTCCACGGATTTGCAGATGGGTTCTTCTTTGAAGCATGTTACTTTCATTCATTGTAAAGTTGTTACAATAAATTGATTTAATTAAAAAGACACTTTACTGTCATGTGTCTTAAAATTTATCATCAAAAGATATCTACTTCTTACCAGAGAAATGTGCATTTTTATATCTACTACTAATACATGAACCCATGTGCCTTATTATTGCATTACTGACATTCAAAATATTAAGACACCATCGATAATAACAGGTCCTTTACTTTTATCAAAGTGAACAACCTAAGAAAATCCTTTCCTATAATGGATTTTGTATGGCTTTGGACCCTTGGATATGTGTGAATTATTGAAAATTTGGCTAGATGCAGTGCTTATCAAATAATCATAGTCACCATCATTGTTTTCAACTCTTGCCTTTTTTTTTTTTTTTTTTGAGAGGGTCTTGTTCTTTAGTCCAGGCTGGTCCTGAACTCACTATGGAGCCCAGGCTAGCCTCGGACTCATGGCAATTCCCTTCCCTCAGCTTCTCAAGTGCTGGGATTACAGCTTTCCTGGTGCTGGGGCATCGAACTCAGAACTTTGCACTTGCTGGGCAAGTGCTTTAACTGCTGTGCCATACCTCTAGCCCTCAGCTCTTGCTTTCTAGGACAGATCTTTCAGACTATCGTACATAAGACTTGATCCTGTATTTTACAGAGTCATATATTTATACAGCCTATCATGTGATTATTTTCTATATTTATTTTTATTTACATGTTGAGGTAGCTATTTGACCTTAGTAGACACAGAAAAAACAGACAAGCTAAAATTGTGCAGTTTTTGGTTTTTTTTGGCTATTACTGGTCTGGCATATCTAAATCAGGGAAAGTTATTTTTTTTAAAGTTCATAATGGTTTTTGCTCATTTTTTGGAACATGGGTTCTATCAACTTGTTCTACCAGCTGTGAGCTCATCCTTCTCAATTGTACATTGACAAGATTATATTTTTAAGGTTGTTCTGAGAATTTTTGGTTTTGTTTTACTTTCACTTCTTATTGAAGATATTAGAAAGACAGTGTCGGGCACATTCAATTTAATGTAGAAGTACTATGATGTCCAAAAGTTAGAATTCTTAAATTAACCTTCTGGGTTACATGCTTTTTGGCAATAGCATTTCTCCATGCTTCCTCTTCCCCCAGTGCAGTTCCCAAAGTGCAATGCATAACTTTTAAATCATTCCCTATTAAGCAGAAAATTGGTCTTTGGTGTGAGAGACTTTGTGACTCAGTCATTCTCCATCCCATAGAAACCAGTCTTGCAGTGTGCATCTGCTTGGCCCACGAGCAAGCCTCACATCCTCTGCGTACCAGCTGCACAGCAGATGCACCTATGAGGGCCCTTGTAGCAAGTGCTTCGCTTCACTGGATGTCTATTAAATTAGCAGATGCATATCTAAATCTCCTTGTCCACTTTAAGTGAGTCTAGATTTTTTTAAAAAATGACTTTTACTCTTTCTTAACTGTGGATTTCATTTTTGAAAGACAGCTGTAAAAATCAGCAATCTAAAATTCTTTGCTATCAAAATCTTCTTCTGAGGTTGACATTTTCCATTCTTATGTATTAGAAATCCTGAACCAAACAATGTATTTGTGCTCATATTGTCAGCCTAGACTCTACTAAGTTTATTATCTTGGATCATGGAAACTATACCTGTGGATATGAAGCTCCAAGAAAATGGAGCATTTTTAAAAAATGGTAACCTGGAACCTGTTTGTATAATTTTCTCACTACAGAATGGCCCATAGTAATGGTCACTTTTACATCTCACCTTGGCTAGTGTTACTGGGAAAATATTTCCTGCATATAATTTACATATACTATCAGCTGACTTCTGGTAAATGAGATTATCATTAATAGCATGAGAGGGCCTCGTCCAGTTAGCCAGCCAGTCTTAAAAGCAACACAGCAGGTTCCTGAAGAATAAATTCTATCTCCAAACAGCAGCATTGGTCCTAAGGGTTTCTAATTTGCCTTACAGACTTCAGACTTGCCATCCTATGCGAGGGCACATGCCAAATTTTTGAGATATAACTATATCCATAAGCACACCTATCATTACCTCAATATCTCTATGTATCAAGCTTCATATCTATGTATTTACGATCTGTCTTCCGTCTCTATTCCCTACTGTTTGAAAAATTTTTACTGAAACAATAACCATCATTCAATTTTAACACATGTGAATAAAGATATATAGTCCTGTTTACATCTCCCCACTTCACTTTTCCAAGTTCATTTGAAGCAAATTCAAGTCATCATAATCTAGCATCGATCTAATGTTCCTATGTATGTCTATGCATATATATGTTTTATATAATTTTTTAAAGCACAATCACACTATCACATTAAAATATGATGATTCTGAAATATTATCAAATATTCAACCACTGAGGAGTTATGGTTTCCAAGTTGGGAACCTTAGGCTCCCAGGGTTACAGAAGGGGCGCAGGAAACTGGAGTCACTAGCTAACGCTGTGGGGCGGGAAGCCCTAGTTGAGAAATATTATTATCCTGCATCTACTTTATAAGATGGGCTTCTGAACAAAGTGTTACTCAAAAAAAGAGCTCTGTCAAGAGAAGTAAATGGAAATTACCAAATAGGTGCTCCTAATGGGTAACATTAGTTCTACCTTTATCAAGCTAGCAAAAAAAGGACACTTGGTAGAGAAGTGTATTGGCTAATGTAGAAGGTATTTCAGCTTTATGGAAGTTCTGGCTTGAGGACAAGATTATCATATGCATAGAATTCTTGCTACTGATAGTATAGTACAAAAATACAGAAAAATGGGGTTCTTATTACCTGCTGCACCTTAATCGTGTTCTTTACCCATGTAGTTAATTTATTAATTTCAATTGTTTTGTGGGAGGAATTATATAAGTGATTGAAGGACATTTGAAAGGTGTCTTTACACAAAAAGGCTATAAAGTGAAAGCGAGAATTGCTTAGAATTCAATGGCAGAACGGCAGGTTTCTTTTGATACAAGATTTTGTATTGAATTCAAAAAAATACCAAGATATATTTACAAGATCAGGTCACTCCCTCTTGAGAATGAGAAGCAGAAGTGCCAAAAATAACATTTAACAAGCGAGATATCCAAGCAAGAAAATGCAGAAAATAGGTAAGCGATTAAGACAAATGAGTGTTAGAAATTCAGAATCTTATTAATAAAGTGTTAACAGTTACAGTAGGTTCTAGTGGTGAACAGCTTCTATGTGGGAAATCAAGTTTAGTTGGGATAATCATCCTCAGCAATGAAATTTTTTATATAGCTTAGCAAATATATCTAATTGCAAATAATTATTTACTTTGACATCTGTTAAGCTTATATTTATGCATTTTAAATGTTGTTAATTGATATAACTAAAGAATGAATGCACTGATATTATTGTAATCTTATTCCAATTTTTATTTAATAATTTTCATGATAAGATTTAAAAATATATTAAAGATACAATAGTTTGGGGTTGTATATAAATGTAGGCTCAAAATGATTAGTCATGTTGGTTTATAAAAGAGACTTATTTCTACATTTGCAAATTAAAATACGTAAATTTTAGAACCAGAAAAAAAAACACCCAAAAATTAACAGGAGAAGAGGTAAACGGAACATTAAAATTATATATATTTTAAACAATCCAAATTTCTTCACGATTTTGGTGGAAACAGACTGCCTGAAGACATGGCAGAAATGTAGATGTTTGATGAATGCTTTCTGAAGTTTGTGAATTCATAAATGTGTCTTTCAATGAAAAATTTACATAACTAAACAAGGCTAAGGTAATCATCTCAAATCACTGAGAGAGTTATACATATTCATACAAACCAGCGACTGATAAAACTCAAGGGATGTCTTAACGCTTGTCCATAGGAGAAGCGCCTCACAGTGGTTTGCCATAGGTCCATGCATTTCTCCTTTTCATTCATTTCTTTCAATTTACTTGAGTGTTGCCAGTTTAGTAGGTCACACTTGATAACATTTGAGTATACGTCACAAGAAGAACATCTTCAATAATACGTAATTTTCAAATATTATACTCCTCATCACAGCCATAGGGCTTTGTGGGACAAGGGTTGAAGTCCCTCTGGTGTACACATAGTAATCTGCCAATGACTCCTGTCAGAACTGGAGCTTCGACATTGAATTTTCCCATGTCACTAAACCCTAGTTACATCAATGACAACTTGCAAATGATATCAAAGTACTCAAACCTTTAAATTTCAATCCAAAATTCATACAATTAAAACTCCATATCGACTAATATTTTTCATAAAAGATATTTTTATATTAATTACTAGATACTGTCAATATCTTTTACAGATATTTAGTCTTTGTCATCTGCCTCAGGATGTACATGGTTAAAGTCATGAAAAATTTAAAACAAAAGCACTGTCCACTACTGGGTATGAAGCATTAGAAATGACCCAACCTAAGAAAAGAGGTCTAAATTTTGTGTTAGTGGTTTATATTTCACAGGTGGAATGCATGCTAAAAACCATATTCAATTAAAAATGGACTAATTCCTATTTTAAGTACAAAGAATTAGATATGTATTTTCCCTTAAAATAAGTTGATATGGTCATTATGAACATGAGTCAGCTCTAATAAAACATCTCAAAGCCTGAATATTACAATATATTTAAATAAGACTTGTTTTCTTATGATAGAAGACCTAACTTAGAATCTAAATTCTTATAAAAGTCAACATGTGGCTATTATTGTTATCAATATCAGGTAGAGAAAAACTTGAGCTACATGAAAAGCCTCAAACAAAGTTTCCCTAACATATTAGAAAATAATGTAATGTACTAATTTTGTTTGACTTTTTAAAACTCATATTGCATTGTGTAAAAACAATCTGCCTTCAGTAAATCGATAATTATTTGATATCATTAATTGGAGATTTTTGTTTTTCCAGAGAGGTTGGTAACTGTGGTTTTCAACTTTACCTCTTCAGGAGAGAACATGACATTTTAAAGAAGAAGAGAAAAAAAGATGGAATTCTGGGACTGAAAGGTGGTTCAAAAGACTCTGCACATCACAATATACAATTATCCTTTGCCTACAGGAAAGAGCTCAACAAGCTATGAAGAAATGACAAGTTTTTCTCTAGTATAACTCATCTAAGAAATACCATCTTTGAATGACTCTCCTTAGATTGTTCTAGACTGACTGTGCCAAAACAAATACTGTCCTATAAGTGGTTAGATTTAAAGAGATTTCTTGGCTTCTTTATTCCCTTCTCAATCTTTAAAAATTATTCCAAGTCCTGTGTTTGTAATATCCAGAATGACATATTCTTGGGACAATTATGATTTTCCCAAAATTGCATTAAGTTTATTTCAACTTAAGTGTCAGAATAAATGACTCTCCGAACAGTTACATAAATGGTTGCTGGGAATTCATTATTTTTGTAATGATCCAGACATGTTTCAAAAATAATGCTACAAGAAGCCACGTTGACATGAGCAAATTTTCACATCATCAAGATCATTTATGGTGGGAAGATGGGCATTGCGGAGAGTAGGGTGGCTGGCACACAGCGGGCACTAGGTGGAAGTACTTGTGAAACACAACGAAGCAGCTTCCAAAGGAGAGTAACAATTACAGCAGCAGCAGCAGCAGCAGCAACAGAAACCACTACAACAACAAAACTAGGGAGAAATTGGCTTCTGATGTGGGCTAACAGAAGTTACCTTGGGCTACACTCATAAAAGAAAAAGTATCCAACTTAGAAATCTTGAACACAAACACACTAGCGTAATCAATGGTTTCGGGGGGAAAATATAATACATATCCCGGGTGATGAATTGCTTATGTGATGGGTGCTGTGGGTGAGGAAGTTGTAGGAGATGAGCTTTCAACCAAATTTGTCAGAATATTTACATAATATTCTATTAAATTTAATCTTCATTCTTAAAAAGAAATAGTGGGATAATTTAGAAGAAGAATTTGAGATCTGAAATTTCCTTTTGGACTTAGATTGAAGTGTACAGTGAAGAAAGATATTAGAATCAGAAAGACTAACCAGAATGAGTGTTTAGCTATAAAATTTTTTATAGATTAAAAAGAACAGTCTTTTAGCTATTTAACCTCTTAGGAAACAGTTCTGACAGTGAAAATCAAAAGGTCCCTAAATGTTCTAACTACAGCAAAAGATGAGAGAAACAAATTCTCCTATTCACTATTTTATTTTTATGCTAAGTCACATATTGGTTAGTAGTTTCTTCTATGTAAATTCTAATAGCACAGAATAATGCATGAATCAACAGAGATAATGTGTTTCCTTCAAATTCATCTTTTCAAAAATTGCAATCACTCAGTTGTCCCTAATCACGGCTGTTCCTTTCTGTTTCTATTTTTTTCACAGAATTTATCAAGACACTGAATAATTCTAAGTGTTTTATGGATGACATGTCCCTAAAAGTGAATTTTTAACATTTCTTTAGTTGTTTCAGGAAAGAATTTAATTCACTACATTTCTAAAAAATTGTCAAAGGTTTAGACCTTTTGACTGAGTGAGATTTGGAGTGAGCCGGTGCAGAGATATGGGATTTGAAGACCATCACGTCAACATGGAGCAAAAACTAAGGATGCAGAAAGATTAGAACACATCGACTTGAAGCTCCAGAAACATTACGTAATATTTGTGTAAAACAAAGGAAGCCATCTGGGTTGTGTAGTGGGCAGTAATGGATTATTAGCAAGAGGAAAATGCCAACCCACACTGGAAAGTTAAGGGCATTGTCAGCACAAGAGAACAGTAATGGTTATTAAAGGGTAAAGAAAACACCAAAATGATTAATAAATCTTGAAGTTGTTTTAGAACACTATCAGTGAGCTTTGAAAGAATGTTTGTTACAAGCAATGTTTAGAAATATTCAGAAAAACGTTTCTTCCAGGAAAAGCTAACAGAATTGAAAAAAATCACAGGGAGAGGAGGAGAAACACAGACATAAGGAAGTAGCATTTAACAAGCACCTGTTAAATTCTAACTAACCACTATGCAGAAACAGTATCAAAAAAAATTTCCTATTAGGGTAAGTTTCTTTCCTTGTTAATGGATAAAAGCACTGAAGAAAGGAACTGATGTACACACCTGGGAACAATGATCCGATCGGTCATTTGGAGGTCTGTATGCATCTAAAAATCTTTTTTTTTACTAAATATACTGTATTAAGAAGGATGATAACAATCACTCTTCAATCATACCATAAAAGTGATTCCACTGACTTTGACAGGAAAAGTAGTGAAAAAGGAAAGGCGAAAAGAGAACGTGGATGGACTGGAACAGCAGACTGGAAGAAGGACTACTCGTAGTTTCTCACACCCACACTCATGCCTGTGTTTATTTCCTCAAATTTGGGCTGGTCCCGTCACGTTGACTCTTAGAGAATGGCCGAAGCAACATAGTGAACCATCAGTGAACCACCAATTCATCTGAATGGATAAAAAAATGCCACCTATGTGTATATCCACCCCCCCCCCCCAAACACAATGGAATATTCAGCCATGAAGGAAAAATTATTTTATCTGCATGAAAACGGATGACACTGATGACCATCATGTTAAGTGAAGTAAATGAGACTCAGAATCACATCTATCACATTCTCCCAAGTATGTGCAATCAAAAAAATTAGAAAAACGGATGATGTTAGACAAGGGGAAAAATAAGAGAGAGGAAGGGAATGTAAGCGAAGGTAGTAGGGGGAAGAGTATGCTCAACACATGTATTGAAACTCAATCCTTTCTAAAATTAATAGACACTAGTTAAGAATATTTTTTTAAATGCCAGATGAGACAGTGTGTGACTTCTGAACGAGACAGCTTCCATATTTTTCCTCTCAGTCCAAGTGGATGGCAGCTACATGAGTGACTCTAGTTGACACCATCAGAATGAAGAGCCACAATGTCTGCTCACTTGCAGAGTTATGAGAAGTAATAAGCTGTTACTGTTTCCAATTTTTGTGAAACGTGTTAGGTAGCAAAAAGTACTTGATACGACTAACATGGGCTTCTTGAAATATAGAGAACAAATCATTGGTACCAAGAGACAGAAAAGTATCTATCTTTCTCAGAACCTTGAGCCTCTATCTGGCATTAAGAATACTGCTATTAGAATGCAAACACACCCAGAATCAATAGCTAGCTATTTAGGAAGAATACGGTAGAAATCAACAGAATGCCAGCGTCTGAAGACGCAGAAAGAGATGCCCAGTTTAAGTCTGACTCAGGAAGGGAAAAAAAGCACACGTGGGGGACCCCACCACCTTGCGGAGCTTTGGCCCAAGTTGAGTTAAGGCCATTATCACTCTACCCATGGCTACTTCCAATCATAATTGCTTATGATTCTGATTGAATTACAATTACCTACTTTATTCAAGAATCATCCTTAGTAATATTAAGCGTTTTTCTCTATTCCCTTAGTGACATTCTGAGGTAGGCCTTGGCTCATTTTAAAGATATCGACACAACTCAGTAGGTTTCATAACTTGCTGAATCCTCATAGTTTATCAGACTCTGCATGACAACTGGCATCTAGTTCAACCCAATTTTGAAGTCTTTGCTCTTTGTTTATATCATAAACTTTCTCCTAATTTATACACCCTCTTTTTTGAGATCTGCTAATCATTTAAAGATTAGTAATTAACTTGAAAAATAATTAAATTCTGTAGGAATTTGGGAAAAGTTTTAGCTTATATATGGACTATACTGAAATTAAACATGAAAAGCAAGCAAGTTTATAAGAATTCTAATACAAACATCAATTAAAAGTAAATATTTTTCAAATCCACATTAATAATTTTGGTAGCAATAATTTTATTACAGTGGTGGTAGGTAGTGAAGTGCTATGATTTTTTCCCCTCAGGGTATTTTTCAGTATCCTACATTAAAACTCCTTGCAAACTTATTCTAAGCTTTTCTCAGATTTATAGAAGATAAGTGACAAAGTCTTGGGTACACCTTGAGCCAGGAATGGGATAAAACAGGGTATCTGTGAAGAAGAAACGAGTGATCAGGATGAATGCATGTGAACAGATTAAGAAGAGAGAAAAACAAGATGTTGAAAACATGCCAACTTCTTGTCTATAAGATGAAAAAATAGATTCAACTTATTCATCCAGTGGTAAGGCATCTATTTATCTTGTATAGTCACTGAACTGGAGAGGCATTGGTAAACAAATCACATCTTTTGACATTCAGGAAAAGTGAACAATTTGACTCATCTAGAGAAAAGCTGTGCTGTGAGATTTGAAGGTAACCCGTCCAACTCATGGGCTCCTGAGCTTAACTAGCAATATAACTGGCTTTTGAAACTCAAGGAAATGTGATTGAAACTATATAAAAAAGATAAACCCTTCCGGGGGCAGGGGTTGTAACACAATGGCTGATGGACTTGCCTAGCAAGTGCAAGGCCCTGGATTAGATTCCCCAGAACCAATGTGAAATGTGCATTGTGATGCACATCTGTAAACCCAGCACTCAAGAGGCTGAGGCAGGAGCATTGGCATGAGTTCAAAGCCAGCCTGGACCACACAGTAAGTCCAGACCCAGCCTGCACTAGAGAGTAAGATCCTGTCCCAAATAATAAAAATAAAAATGAAAATAAAGCCTTTTTATCATGTCGTGTATATTGGGTATTTCATCCCAGTGATGTCTCATTCTGACAGCCAACTCTACCACTGTTAGTCTGAATGCAATCTCTGGTGGAAGGAGAGTTAATAATTCAATCCTTTTGTTAGAACTTTAGCTCATTATTGACACCACAATATAAGAGCTAGGGGGATAGAAGAATCTGTGAAGAATCGCTTCATTTCTAAATGATGAATTTCCATGGAAGATCTTGTATAACAATGCACCACTGAAAAACACACAATAATGCAAATCATTTCACGTCAACACCACAATCCAACTATCAAATCTTTATATTATTAGTAGAATTCTACTTCAATATCTTAACACTATAGAGTGGTGGGCTGGTTTCTGTATGCTAGTATTTTACAATCTGGATTTTGCTTTCCAGGGAGTATTTGACAACATTCTGAGTCAGTTTTTCTTGTGAAGATTGGTACGTGGGTGCATTTGGAATCTAGTGGGAAGAAACCAAAGATTTTGCTAAAAATTGTCTAATCCTCAATCCTCCAAAAAAGAATTACCTGACTCAAAATTGTGCCAAGATTAAGCAAACTTGCGCTGTACCAATTTTACACAAATTTAAACATCTTTGCATATAATTCAACCGAGAAAATGATGCAATGCACAACATATATGCAAAAGACAAATTCCTAAATAAATGTTGAGACAGAATACTTGACATCCACAATTTAAAGGAGGAAATGCTTTACAATTTTATTGTACTTTATTTTAGCTTAGTTTTACAGCCCATACACAGGCAGCTAGCAACAGCAGAAGCACATGGCAGGGGAAAGAGCAGGTAGCTCATGGGATGGCAGACATGAGACCAAATGAGTGAAGAAAAGCAGATCTACCCTCCAGGTCCTGCTCAAGCAAACTGCCTCTTTTGTGTCACGCCCCTGTACTCTGTCCTCTCAGACCAGGTCACTTCTCTTAACAGCACATCTGCATTTTACAACATCACATACATGGAGCTTTGGGGGACACTCCAGATCCAAACCATAACGCTCTTCTCCTGGCCCCCAATAGGCTCATGTACAACTCCTCATGAAAAATCCCCTTAGTCTTTCTCTAAAAGTTGCCAAAGTCTTAACGTTTCTAGCATTGCTTAAAAGTCCAAGTCCAAAGTTTCTTCTAGGATCCCTTCTGAACCACACTATTGAGTAAAGTCACAGCAACGGCTCCACTTTGCTGTCTTAGTACCAATTTCTGTCTTCGTTATTTATTCAGCGCTGAGACAGAACTCCCAACATGCACAATTTAAGGGAGAAAAGATTTATTTTAGCTCACAGTTTCAGAAGGTCACAGCTCATGCATGGGTGGCCGGCAATGGTAGGAGCATATAGCCGGAGGAAGACAGGATCTTAACGGCATGATGGACACAAAACCAAGTGAACAAGGGAGGGCAGAGCAGACCTTCCAGGTCCTGCCCCGGAAATCTGCTCCTTCTGGGTCAAGCCGCAGTGTTCTGCCTCTGCTGAGTAGGCTCCATCTCTTAAGAGTACATCTGGATTCTACAACATTTAAATCCATGAAGCTTTTGGAAGACACTCAGAATAAAACCTCTTAGCTAATATATGTTAAGAATTAAAATCATGACTGAAATAAGACCAACATCAGGCAGACTTTCCAAAGCATTGTCTAGAAACATCTAGTAATAACAGAAGCCATATTGGGAACCAGCTAGGCAGAATCCCTATTTTATTTTAACACTGGTTCCGATATAAAATGAAGGGTTTGAAAATTATCTAAGCAAAGGATTTACAAATTGTTGCTTTTGAGTTCTTAGTAAAAGCCATTCTCATTGGGGTAAGAGCTTCAGTGTTGTTTTAATTTGCATTTCTCTGATGGCTAAAAATGTTGAACATTTTTTCATGTATTTGTTGATCTTCTGAGGACTATTTTTCAATTGTCCATTTTTAATCGAGTCTTTTATTGTGGGGGTCTATTTTTTTGTTTTTGTATATTATAGATAATAGTCCTCAGTCTGAATAGTTTGAAAAAAGTTTTTCCTTTACTCTGTTGTTTCCCTTGCTGTGCAGAAGCTTTTTAGTTTGATGTAAACCCAGTTGGTAATTCTTGACGTTTATTTCTCGTGTATTAGGTGTTCTACTGAGAAAGTCTTTGCCTGTGCCTATGTCTTCAGGAGTTTTGCTCACTTTCTCCTCCAGGAGATTCTGTGTTTCCCTTTAAATATTTAGGCCTTTGATTCACTTTGGATTTGAGCTTAGTACATGCTGATGGGTGTGGGTCTATATTCTTTCTGCATGTGGATGACTAGCTCTTCCCACACCGTTTATTAAAGAGGCTACCCTTTCTCCAGAGCATGTTCTTGGCACTTTTGATAAAGATCAGGCGTACCAGAGCTTCTTTCTGCAGCCTCAATTCTGTTCCATTGGTTCACCTGTCCAGTTTTGTGCCAATACCATATGGTTTTTTAAAAAAAAATTATAAATACATGAATTTTGATTTCTATAACACATTAGAGATATGGGGTTTGGGGAATCAGTGAGCACCTATGCCCAACATTTTTGAGGGGTTCACCTCTTTCCTAGCTGACCATTGTCTCTCTTTGTACCCTGTCGTTCATTTGGGGCCTTTATATGTCATTATTTTGTGCACTTCATAAAAGGATGCCTGATATGTTTTTATTGTCAATGTTGATTTACAATACAAGTTAATGTCTGGAATCATGGTGCCACCTGATTTTGTCTTGTTGGTCAAGACTGCTTTGGCTTTCTGCTTCTCTTTGTGTTCCAAATGAACTTTAGAATTTTTTTCTCTAGTTCTGTGAAGAATGTAACTAGTATGTTGATAAGAGTTGCTTTGAATGTATCAATTTTGGCATTGTAGCCATTTTGACAATATTAATTCTGTCTGTCCAGGAACAGGGGATGCCTTTCCATTTTCTAATGTTTTCTTCAATTTTTTTTTTTTTTTTTGAGACAGGGTCTCGTTCTATAGTCCAGGCTGGTCCTGAACTCACTTAGTAGCCCTGACTGGACTAGGACTCCCAGCAATCCTCCTGCCTCAGCCTCCCAAGAGCTGGGATTACAGGCAGGCACCAGCTTCTGTGGTGTTGGGGAATCGCTTCAATTTTTGCAGCATAACATAATTTTCATTGTTGAGGTCTTTCACTGCCTTGTTCCGGTTTTTTCTTAGGTGTTTGATTATATTTTTGGAGGACTATTATGATTGGGATTGTTTTCCTCATCTTTTCTCAGTTAATTCATTGTCAGTGTAGAAGAATGCTGAGGATTTTTTATATTAATTTTGTATCATGAAACTTGGCTGAATTTTTAAATTAGTTCTGAGAGTCTTTTGGTGAAGTTCATAGTGTCTTCTATGTGGAGAATCATGTCAACTACAAATAATGATAGTTTAACTTCTTTCTGTTCAATACATATTCCTTTAATTTTCTTCTCTTGCCTGATTTGTCTGACTAGTGTTTTAAGTACTATATTGAATATTGAATAGGAATAGTGAGACAGGGTGGCCTTGGCTTGTTCCTGACTTAAAATTAAGTTATGCTGGAATATTGGAAAACACCCACACTCCTCCCTCCCTCCCTCCCTCCCTCTCTTCCTTCCTTCCTTCCTTCCTTCCTTCCTTCCTTCCTTCCTTCCTTCTTTCCTTCCTTCCTTCCTTTTTTACACAGAGTCTCACTCCACAGCCCAGGATGGTACTAAGTTCATTGTGTAGCCCAGGCTGGTCTCAAACTTATAACAATTTTCCTGCTTCAGTCTCAGAAGTGCTGGGATTACATGTGCCAGTCTGCTCAGCCTCATATGAATTTCTTCACATATTGTCTATGGCTACTTTCCTGGGACAGAGAGTGAGTTTTGCGGTTATGATAGAGATCACATGGCACAATCCTAAAATAATTACTGTCAGATCTTTCTACGGAAGTTTGCTGATCTTTAGTTTAGATTATAAAGTAAATAATAAAGAAAATTCAAATAAAACATTTTTCTAAATATATTACTGTTTGAAAACTAACTTTCTAAAGAAGGGGAAAATATAAGACCCAGCTTTATTCAAACTTTTAAAAATTAAACTTCATATACTTGATCATGGAGTTACATATGTAGGTAGTTTAAACAGGGGGGGAAGCACAGCAGCAAGTACATATAATATTAAGCATTTCCCAATTCCTGTCCATTTCACAATTATGCAATATCAAAATGTAATATCAAACAGTTCATAAAATGCACTGTATGTGAATAAACTCATTTAAAGATTGGCATTAAAAATGCAAATTTCCACTGAATTCAGAAGAAATACTAGAGTCTAATTCTGTCTTTTACCTTCTTAAATAAGACCATAAGTAGGAACCCTTAGAAACTTCATGAGACCATCTGCAATCTTATGCATGGTATTCCTTAGAAAGTGTCTCTTCAGTTATTCATAGAGCCATTTGATCCATTTTTCAACTGAATTTGAGGGAGCACCAGAAATTGAAAAAAACTGTTCAAGAATTAAGGCCAGAATGGGAATTAGGCTAGCTGGTGGCAACACACTGAGTGTCCTCTGGCTTTGGTGAGCACAGAAAAAGATTTGAAAAATAGAGTCATTAGTTGGCTACATATAGAGCTATGTGACCCAGTTTCACATCATTATAGAGTCATTATAATGTAGCAGATCCTTGCTATAGACAGAGACCCCCAAAATTGTCTACTTCAATTCTTTTAATTTATAATTGAAAAAAGGTGCAAAATAACAGAGGCTGAATACTCGGCCTAAGGTCTCACGTTGTTACTTAATGAAAGATTAATCTTGAAACTGTAACTCTTTGAACATTTTTTACTATATCATACAGCTAGGCACGATGATTGGCCCAGATTAGCTTATGTCATTGAGGAAAGATATCCTCAAACAACCTAAGCCAACCTAACCCCACCCTCTTCCCATTGGATGTTTTTGCATGAGGATTCACCTACCACTGAATGCAGATTACAGCCAAACTCCTTGGCATGTTCTTGAGCGGGAGGCCTGGACTATCAATGGGTTCTTTCCCAAAGCAACTATACCTATTCCTGGCATTCTAGAAGAGCTCACAGGCCAGGAAGTCACTGTGAAATCTAATAACCAAGAGCAGATCTGGCAAAGAAAATGTCTGTAGGAATCCCTGGAAACTCCTCTAGAACTCATCCCACTCCAAAGAAAGCTGTAGCTGGACAAGGCCTTGAGGAACATGCAATGACATTTTATGGTCTCCTTTAGATGACCTGTAAGAGCAGAGAAGGAACAAACTTCTTGAACTAATTTTAATATTGCACAAAACCTAAGAGACTATTTTTATCCACCACAATGACCACAAGAACCTATGCACACATGTGGTTTTATCTAAAATAATATTTACAAATACCACATGATCAAAAGCTCCGATTGACCACTGGGCAACCACTGATGACCTCAAGATTTTTGGAAGTGACTGATGGTTCAGAAGTTTCTTATTGCTGTAGCTCTTTTTTAAATAAAATAGATACCAAGCGTTATATTAAGCAATTGATATGAAGTATGTAGGAGTAAAAGCAAGCCCTATTGTGAGCACATATTCAAGATTCAGTCAAACATATGTAGCCTGGGTATGCTGGTTTATAGCAATTTTTTTTTGCAATAAAGGGGTCACATAGTTTGGTCTTCTTTTTGTCCTGAAATGAGGAAACAAAAAGGAAGAAGAGTAGAGTTATAGACAGAAATAATGTAGCTCTTCCTTTGCTACTGATATACTTATAGATATCTGCATTGTTAGTATATGATTTTGAATACAGACATTTAAGGTGAGTGCACTGCAAAGTTAAATCAAAGTTGATATGTAATGTTAAGTACAGTTAGCATGAATTTTGGTTTAGCATATTGGTTCAGTTAATTTTTAAAATGCATTCAAGGTACATTATATAATATTTTTAAGTGCAGAAATGAAAGTTTGAGAAATGCAGTCCTCACTCCTCGCGTCTGAAGCACACCATTTAATCCGGAAGAATCTGTCATCTTTCTATCAATTAAGATATTTTTGCAGAAATTGACATATGAGTCCACTTAAATTGACTAAATGGGAGAAAAGAAGAAATTTTCATTAAGTTCCAGAAAGGCTCCAAAAATTTGCATCATCTAAGTTTCAGACCTAGCCAGAAGATCTGGAATCTCCTTGGCCTTGGTGGGAGTTTACCTGACCCTAAACCAGTTTCTATCTCAAAGGAGATGCAGTGCTATTCACCCTACCTACATAAAATATCCCCTCAAGTCTGTGAGGGGAAACATAAATATTGTCTGGATTTGGGTATTTGTTTTGATTTTTTTTCACTGTTTGTTTCTAATAAAATTCAAATCACTCATCAATTGTATATGAACCATCTCTCAGTGTGTTTTGATACAAGAAGGGGATACCAATTGACCTCAAGCACCTCACAGAGTCCCCTACCCGCTGTGGTCGGGGACTGTGCCTATGCACCCAGGGCACAACTCTTGTCATCAATTTTCCCTCCTACGTTGCCCTGGTTATACCACAAACTCTCTTCAATTTTGTTTTTATTTCCTAAATCCAATGCCTTCACTTTTCTTTTAGTTCTTTGCCCTATTTTGGTGCACTGTAGCTCTTAGTATTAAAAAAAGTATGGATTTTTCTATCCTTGACTTTATGGGCATTTTGGCTGAATATAAACTCTAAGTGAGACATGAAACTCACTCAGAATTTTTAAGGCACTGCTCTATTGTCTTCTAGGTTCCAATATTTCTCTTGAGGAATCTAAAGACATTCTGGCTCCTGGTTCTTTCTGTGCTTCTGCTTCCCCCTCTCCTTTCTGGAAGCCAGAAGAATTATGCCTCCTCTCCACCACAGTTCATAGTGTCATGAAATTTTAGAGTATAAAAACTTGTGTTGTTAATTTCTGGGAATTTGACCTAGTTGACACGATGGGTTGCCCTTTCTCACAATGTTTCACATTTCCTTTAGTCAAACTACTTAACCTCCCAGACATGTACCATTCAAAACAAGAAGTGTGAGCCACATGTAACTTTTCACTTTTGCATTTAAATTAATTGAAGTGAAATAAATTTTAAAATTCCACTCTTTAACCACATTTAAAGTATGCAGCAGCCACAAATAGCTAGTGAATACTGTCTGCGTTTACCAACACAAACAGGATAGATGTCTCAGTTATCACAGAAAGTTTAAGACAGGAGAGTCCTAGGGAGTTTCCAATTATTTCTTTTGCAAAAGGGTGGAAAAGCGAAAAGGGAAGGGAATGTGAAGCAGATGTGATACGTATGTGCACAAAACTTTGAAGTTTAATGTAAACATTGCATATCACATATACAAACTAATATAAAATGGGAAAAATGAATACACCTCAAGTTTTCAGCAGTTTTCAAGTTTTCACACTTGTGTACAACAGGTGCGTTGTGCCCTAATAATCCCCCTTTATAACCAAAGTGCCTATTTTCCCATCTCTTGGGCAAAAAGGGTCACCTTATCTATGCTCCTGTGTTATATTAGTGATGATAACTTGCTGTGACCACTGAAGAGATTATGTCAATTTGAGGCAATTAAGACCCATGCTGGGATTAGAGTTTAGGAACCACGCCTAGATTAGGTAGTTAGGAACCAGCCTGGATTAGAGAGTGAGTGATTTGTCGGCCAGCAAATGAGGGAAGGACACCCCCTGGATGTGGGAGGCCCAACTGGGAATTTGAACTGTATAAAAGGAAGAAAGAAGAAAGATTATTACAGCGTTTTCCTCTGGAGAGAGACTGGACTTGATGGAACCTGGCTTCCTGCTTGTGATGTTGTGAGAAGCTTTCCTCTGTCATGTACTTCCATGGCTGCTGGCTGCCCTTGAGTGGACTGTGAGCTAAAATAGATCTTTTGTCCCTTCAATTTACAGATGTCAGGTATTGAGTCACAGCAACAAAAAAGTAACTAAGACATTTGTCTATGACTATTTGGTCATTGAGTGTTAACAAATGTCCAAGACCTTTGGCAAACTCATGTTAATTCTGAAAGATTATCTCAGATTGGAAGGCTTTTTGTAACTAAATCAAAATCCAACATCTGTTAAATACAGCTTTCCATTTTTCCACACAAATACTGATCTTCTTTTCAGGTATCCAGTAGTTTGCAAAGGGCAATTGTTTCTTCGTAGATATTAATGAAGACAATTTGTGAATCCAGACCCTTTAAAAACATTTTGGAAATATGTTTCTGTTTTCATCTGATTATCATTGCCACTCCTAGAAGGACCTCTCCTTCAGCTTTGAGAAGGTTGGTTATGTGGTGGAAATTGTGTTGTTTCTTAGCTCCTGCCACTCAGATCTATATTAGTTCGTATTTATCCATTTGTTTTCCAGCTTTTTAATTTAATGGCTTGTCATTATTCTGTTTTCCATTATCTTTCACCTGTATTATCACTTCTTTTAAGAATTTGTTCATTGTCAATTTAGCAATATTTTGAAAATGTACTCTTAATTTGCCAGCTTCCTGACTTACATTTTATATCTAGAACTACATTTGCAGACCAGAGTGTTTGGTCAAGGGGAATAGTCACCACTAAAGCTTCCTGATGGCACTAATGCATGAAAGGAGAATGATTAAGAAAGGAATGTTTATCTTACAATTTGAAAACCTTTAGTGGTAGAAACTGTCATTAGAGTGAGGCTCAGTATGGGTGGAATTATTACAGGTTTTATAATTATAAGATGACATAAAAAATCAAGTTTGCTTTAAAAAATAGACATTATCTCAAGGATCATGGTAACTCACAACCTGAAAGATAGTCATAATTATTTTAATAGTCATCTTGATAGGAGAGAATACATAAAATATGGGCACTTAGAAGCTATCCTTTCATTAAGCTTAATGTTTATGAGATTTAATATGCATTAGTATGTCCTGTTCTAGACTCAAGAGGAGGAGAATAAACTTTAAGAGGATATAAGAAAATAGAAAATATGACTAAATGGATGGAATGAAGGGAACTTAAGTCATCAGAGGAAGGACAAGTAGTTTTTATCAAAAGAGAAAAATTGGACCGTCTTCTAATGACACTTAAGAGTGTACTCAATCTTTTACATATTTTACATGGTTTTTATGAGAAAATTTAATAGGATAACTGGTAAATAAATATTCTTTATTAAAATAGGGCATCTGATATTAGTTTTCTTCTTACACAAAGGATAGAATCAACATTTATTTCAACAAGAGGGAATGAGGATATCTAGAATTTCCTAGAGGTTAAGATTATTATCGAATTCCTATAAAACTTTATGTTGTCAAACGAATAGAATATTTGATCTTTCTTATTTCTGACAGAGCTCTAAAACTCGTAAAGTTTTTAGGGAACATATCCATACACAGGGAGGGTGGTGGACCCCAACCCCACTGTGCCCAGAACTTCTGCACTGAGGCCTTTGGTTCCTTTCTAGATAGCCTCATTTATCTGTTTATTTTTATCCTTTTTAATGTCCCTTAAAATAAACTCATAATTTTAAGTAATATTTTCTTGAGTCCTGTGAGAAGATACGACTAATTACTGAACCTCAAAACAGGGTCGTGAGAATCTCTTTTGCAGCTGATTTGGACAGAAAAGGGAGAAACTTGGAAACCCATGACTGTAGTTAGTTAGCAGCTGGAGTGGAGGACAGTGCTGTGGTGCAAAGCCTCTAGCCTATGGGGTTCAAGCTAACTCCAGGTAATGTCAGAATTCAATTAAAGTTTAAGATTTCTTCTTGGAATCCACAAAAACAAGAGTTGCTTAGCATGGAAAACCCACACATTTACTGTTGGATCACCTTTTCTTTTAGTTGGAAACATATCGATGTATAAAATACAGTGTACCTTGGATAGCAAACCTAGGAATAAGATAGCATTTGCTTAGCTTTACATGTTCCATATTTTCCTAATTTTCTTTACTTTTCATAGATGAAAATGTAATATTTTTAGAATGGATAAAAATTGTCTCTAGCTGAAGAAGGTGAAACATCGAATGGTCTCTCTGATACGAGAGACCCAGATCACAACTCTTATGGAACTTAAAACAAAAAACAAGAGAAGCAGGGGGTTAGGGCTGGGAGGGAGGGAGGGATGGGTAGAGGGAGGGACAAGAGGAGAGTGGGATAGTCCTTGTCACCTTGACAAGATATGTACGTGCACAAAATGCTCAACTTCATTGTAAACCTTAAATTTTGTGCTTATACATATCAATAAAATGGGGAAAATAGTTTCTATTTGTGCTTTTAATTGCAACATGATATTGTGTCCATATTCTTTTGTACTGTGGCATATAGGTGTTATAATAAGATCAGTGGTAATGAGAGGTCTGACACTGAAGCTATGTATGCCATTGGCTCAAGTCCTTTCAAGTGTTATGAACTTCAGTGCGATAAACTTTTTGAAAATATTGGTAATACAGTTGCCTCTTAGTAGTGTCCCACACATAATATTGTCATTATCCTCCCACAGAGTTGTTAGAATTAAAGTAATACATATTTTAATTACATATTAATATTTTTAATAAAATCACATAAAAGAATATCTGGTTTATGGTAAGCACTCAATATATTTACATACTGGATTTACCTCAGAAAACATCAGCATGTATGTGTGTGTTTGTCTGTCTGTGTGTGTATTCATTCATATATATACATACACATACATATACGAGAAAGAAATTTTTTTGAGAGACAGGGTCCTACTCTGTAGCCCAGGAGGCTATCCTTGGACTTATGGCAATCCTTCTGTCCCAGCTTCCCAAGTGCTGGGATTACAGATGTGTGCCACCACACCCAGTTTGTGTGGTGTGGGGAATTGAACCCAAGGCCTTGAGCTTGCTAGACAAGTGTTTTAACCACGGTACCATTCCTTTAGTCCCAGATTTTAAGAGAAGGGTAAAATGAAAATAATAAACTTAAAAGTGAAAAGTTTAATATTTATTAATATTATTTAATAATATTTAAACATTATGGTTCTCAAGGAGAGAAAAAAATCATTGAGTTTCGTAATAGGGACTATAGTTTTTTAAAATAAATAACCAATACTCACCTTCTGAACTAGGAGAAATCTTTTTCACAAGATGCTTATAAGGGAATCACTGGGATATATAATTTATTTATTAAAAATGAAAACATTTTATGTAATCTTCAGTTTTCTACACCTTGATAATTAAATTTATATATATATATATACACCAAGGGTCCGTGTTTTCTTATAGTAAATTAGCTTTTTCCCCTGTAAACTAAAGAAATCAATCATGGCTGCATGATGAAGGATATTGCAAAGTCAGAGCTTGTATGCCCCCCACTGAGTTACAGGCAAACAGTTCGATAGCTCGTGAAAGCTATAATGGCTTTGAAGGTAGCCAGATTTCTCTGTCTTCTATTTGTGTTTATCACCTTATCTCATGATGAGTCATCCTATAATTGAAGAATTTACTTCAAATTATAGTCATTTCAAAAATAGTTTCCTTATTTTTGTCTTACCGACATAAGCCTGCACATATTTTATATTAAGTATACTTCTAATAACTCACTTATAATTAGATGACTTTAATAATATCTATGCATTAATATGAGTATTACTGGCAATATTTATGACTTGCATTACTGCTTGGGAAATACTGAATGAGAAAAGTATACTTTAACATCTACATTAAAAACTGAAATGGAGCTAGTAATTTGTAACTCAAAAATAAAAATTGTATTCCTTTGTTAAACAAACGAACAAAAGAAGACGAATTTTGCGAAAGAAGTCAACCACTAAAATCAAGCCATTTCTACTCAGTGGGAGTGACTAATTTCTTTTAAAAATTAATTTTTAAATTATTAACTGGTACACAAAGACACTATGTTGTACATATTAATGTTCCACACACATACACACATACGTAGTGTGTTATATTTAAATCAGGCTAACCATATTTATCTTCTAAAATACTTACCATTACTTTGTGGTGAAAACTTTCAAAGCCCTTCTTTCTAGCTTTTTGAAAGACTCAGTACAATACTGCTACCTGTAATCCTCACAGTAGGTAATAGTGCCTCAGTGCTCTGGCTGCTGTAACTGTTACTTTGTTATGTCTCTAAGTGTAACTGATCAACTACTACTTCCCATCGTCCCCTCGCCCACTTCCATCTGAATTCCAATATCGTTGCTCCTTCAAGTTTTACGTGATCAACTCTCCTTAGATTTCTCACGCTGTACTTGACTTCCAGGGCAGGGCTTATTTCACCTTACGTAATAATCCCATTTCATTCACCACTTCACAAAAGGCGAGATTCCCCAATTTGTGACCACTATGCCTCTGTACCATTTTTTTTTTTTGCATTATTTACTTATCCAATGATGGATATTTAAGGTGGGTTTCATTTCATGGCTAAACTGAATAATACTGAAATGAACATGGGGTAGAGATGGTTTTCTATATGCTAATTTCATTTTTTGATAGCTATACCAAGTGGTGAAATGCTGGACCATACAGAAGTATGATTTTACTTTTGGAGGAGCTTTCACACTGTCTTTCGTAATGGCTTTGCTAGCGCCTTTCCCATGAGCACTGTACAAAGTTCCCCCTTTGCCACATGCTCACCAGCACTTGTCTTCAGACTTTTTGCCATTAGCTGTTCTTACTGGAGTGTGGCGATCTCTTTGTAATTTTAATTTGCATTTTCCTAATAGTAATGATGAAAAATTCTTCCTGTACCTGCTGACCTCCCCACTTTTCTGTGTCCTCTTCAATTTCTTTTGTCAATATTTATAATTTTAATTGTAGAAATCATTTATCTCTTTGGAAAAACTTCTCCCTAGATATTTTATCTCTTTTGTAGCTGTTGTAAATGAAATTGCTTTCTTGATTTCTATTTCAGATAATTCACTATAAGCGTATAGCAATGATTCTTTTATGTTGATGTTGCATCTTGTACTTTTTTCTAAATTCATTATTAGTTCCTGTAGGTTTTGATAGAGTTTGGGAGTTTTCTACACATAATATCATGTCATCTGTTAACAGAGACAGTTTGGGTTCTCTTCCAATTTGGATACCCTCCATTTCTCTTGTCTAACTGTTCTAGGTGGTAGGGCTTCCAATACCATAATGAATAAAAGTGCTGAAAGCAGGCATCTTTTGTGTTATTCCAGATCTCGTGGCGAACGCTTTCAACCTTTCCCCTTCAGATGTCAAGGTAATGTTGGTCTATTACACATGGCCTTTATCTTATCGAGGTATGTCCCTTGCAGGACTAATCTGTTCAATGTTTTTATCTTGAAGGCTGCAAATTTTTTTTCTAAAGACTTTTTTCTACTTCAATTGAGACTATCATATGGCTTTTACTCCTAATTTTGTTGATACGGTGTATCGTGTTTTTGATTTACATATATTGAGTTATCTTTGTTTCTCTGGGATGTATCCCACTCGATGGTAGTCAATAATCTTTTCAATATGCTGCTGGATTCCATTGCTGTATTTTGTTGAGGATTCTACTTGTCTATGTCCTTCAAGGATGCTGGGCTGTGGTTTCTTGTTGTTTTTGTTGTTTGTAGTGGTGGTGGTGGTGTGGTATATCCTTTTCTGTTTTTGGTGTCAAAGTAATCCTGTCTTCACAAAATGTGTTTGGAAGAATTCCTTTCCCTTCTGATGTCTGAATAATTAAAAGAAAACCTGTGATAATTGTCTTGTAAATGTTTGGTAGAATTTAACAATGAAGCCATCTGACTCTGGGTTTTTCTTTGATGAGAATCTGTGTTAGTGATTCAACCCCATTACTTGATATATTTCTGTTCAAGTCTTCTATTTTTTTATGAATTGGTCTTAAGAAGGTATACACGTCTAGGAATTTGCCCATTTCTTCTAGTTCATCAAATGTTAGCATATAGTTGTTCTTAATCTCTACTGGTCTTTGGTATTTCTGTGGTATCACTTAATTAATTCCCTTTATTTTTGATTTTATTATTTTTATTTGAGTTTCCTTGTCCCTTTTCTTAGTTAGACTAAAGGTCTCTCTTTGCTGTTTATCTTTTAAAATGCAAGCTCTTTGTTTCATTTCTTTTTAGTCTCAATTTCATGGAATGACTGATTCTTTTTCTACTTTAATAGGACAACATCAAATCTTATCCATAGATTTCAGGCATTGTTACAGATTTGAGTTATTTGAGGTAATAAACTGAATGAATTCTTTCTGTTTAAAATAATTTATTTTATTCAGCATCGTGACAACTGTCTTTTAAGGAGAGGCTTAATAAATTCACCAATGGTTGAAACTCATCTTGTCAGTATAGTGGGTATAAAATTATATTTCTGTTTTTAATATGAACATTCCAGATTACTAATTGAGATGAATATATCTCCACATTTTTATTTTTAATACTGTTAATTTTAGGCTTTGTGTGTGTGTGTGTGTGTGTGTGTGTGTGTGTGTGTGTGTGTGTAGGTATGTGTTGAAATTCTTTCTTCAGACTTTTGCAGACTGGGTCGACAATAGTCTACAAACATATTATGGTGTTTGCACTGCACTGCCGTGGTGCATGTCTGACTCCCAGCAAAGTCTGAGTCAGTTCCTTGCTTTCCTCTGGCAAATATATGTTTAAGAAGACATTTGATCAGAGCTGAGTTAGACTAGGGATCCAAGAGGAACATCAGAAGACTATGTTCACTGTAATGGTTGTTTATCTCACAGATTTGTGATTTACCTTATATGGTATCAAGGAGAATGAGGTCTGTTCTTCCTTAAAAGTCAAAGTTTATTTTTCTTATATTTTTGTTTAGAGTTCTTGTGTTTATACTAATGGTCATTTTTTCTCATCTTTCTCAAGCTGTTCTTTCTATTGTCAAGATTGCATTCTTTTTATATCCCTTAAAATAATTTAAGATTGGGTTTATCTGCTTCTTAAAATTTTGAGGAATACTCATCAATGCATTCATGAAACCTAATATTCTGAGAGGGAAAATTTGAAAACAACTTGCTATTTTTAATAACTATAACTCAAAATTTCATTCTGTCCCTTATTTTTAAAACTAGTGTATCTACTTTCCATTTTACTTATTTTTTTTAAAAAAATTGCCATTAAGTTTTACTGTATTACCTCCAAAGTTTCTGATATTTACACTATCTTCTTTTTCATTTATAATAGGCAAGTTTCTAATAGAAAAGTTTTGTAGTTGTGAATGACCCATATTTCTTCTATAATTTTTTGTATCTTATTTTTGTATCCTTTAAACATTCAAGATGATGAACCACCAGAGCTTGGCACTGGATCCTTGGTTCCTTACCAAGATTGTAAAGTTCCTATGCTGGTTATTCCTGGGTCTTATTATTACTGAGAGAAGAATTGTCAAATTGACTTTCACTTGCAGGTAAAGTGATTTATCTCCGGTTGTTTTTCAGGGTTTTTTTGTGGTCTTTATTTCCTCAACATTATGAGATCTTGTTTCTTTACATGTATACTGTTCAGATTTATTAGGCTTCCATATCTGAGTAAAAGTTTTATGAATTCTGAAAAAAGTTTATAATTTATTGTGTGCTGTTCCATTTTCTCTGAAGTTTTAGGTATATTTGGGTCTTTTTACTCCAAATGTATTTATGTTGACTTTTATATACGTCTGAATGATACTTTACAGAGTTTTTTCTTTCTACTATTACTTACTAACTCTCATTCGGTCTCTTTTTACACTGTTCATTGACTTTTTAAAAAAGATATCTGTTTTCATATATAGAAGCTCAACTAGGTTCTCTTTGCAAATCTATCTTGTTGATCTTGACAACTTTTGCCATTTCATTATATTTTTCACGTTTTGGGGTTTTTAAAAGGTTAAGTATATTTATACTCTCATTCGATAATTCTGATGTCTCTAGTCTTTGTAGTTCAGCTTTGTGATTTGTTTTTCTTCTAGAGATTCTCACTCACTCTTTAATACTTTTTGATATAAGTTTCTTTTTTTTTCTCTTTGAGACAGAGTCTCACTCTATAGAGCTAGCTGATCCTGAACTTGCTAGGCCGCCAAGGCTGGCCTGAAACATACTGAAATCTTCCTTCCTCAGCCTCCTGGATGTGGAGATTACCTCCTGAGCGTGTGCCACTGTGACTGGTTTATGTGGCGCCGGGGAATTGAACTCAGGGCCTTGCTGTTGCTAGGTAAATGCTCTGACCATTATGTCACTTTTCCAGCCCCTGTAAGAATTCTTTTTGAGCTACACTTAAAAATACATAAACAAAAGATATATGAATTTTATTTTTCTATGCACCATAAATTCTCACTACTCAGAATCACTTTCAATAAGATTTTCAGTTGAAATTGCTCCATGTCCAGTAGGTTATAATGAATTCGGTCGCCATTACTGTGACATTGTGAATAGAAATTCTTAAAAAAAACCTTGATTTTCTTTCTATGCACTATCTATAGAGAATTAAGGATTAGACAAGCAAACCTCCTTCTGGAACCTCCTGTCTCAGGTGACGATATAACTTTTCATTTATTCTAGTTATACACTGGTGTTTTCAATCTGATCTCCCATTCACGAATACCTACGCTCAGCATGCTCACGGATGTTCTCAGATGTGATAAGGACTCTGCTGTCTTCCTTTCTCGTATAATAAGCAACATAGTTTCTTTTCAGTGCTTCTGATTGCATCATTCTGAGCCATTTTCTTGAGAAACGGACACACAGAGGTGTCTACCTCATCCTCTACCCTAATATGTTTGCTTTTATATTTCCATCTGGATTGCAATACTTTTCACCTTAGCACTAACAGTTCCCTAGTAATATGCTTTATATCTCAGATGGTTGAAATATTCTATCTATTCAACCTGGAATTTTTGTACAATACTTACTTTGCTTCATTTGCTAGTAGAAGTGGCTCCTCCTTTCAATACTTTCACTTTTTCTACTCCTTGGCTATTGTATCTTAACCTCTTACTTATAATTATTTTAAAACTGTCCATTGATCCTCTAAATCTCAGATTTTCACTGAGACTACTCTTTTAAAGCTCTTTTCCTCAAGTTTTTAGAACCCCTTCTATGTTGATTCCAAACAGCCACAACATTCTGCATTTCTTAACTTTTTGCAGTTAATTGGGTGGATCCCTAGCATAAACTCTGGGATCAAGGTGATCTCAATAGAGCCTGCACCTTCATCCAGCCCAGGCTACCCTGGATGAAACTAGAGCACTTGAAAAGTCAAGAGCACAAACGCGCATGCTCATAAGCTCTATTTATAAGCCAAAGTTTTCATCAATACAACCAGTCATTTTAGCAAATTTCCAGTTAATATATGTTCAGTTCATCTCTGATGAGTATAAACATTTTTAACATGACTATCTGCTATAAAATCTTAATGCCTGAGTAAAAGTTTATTCTCTAAATTGAATTGCAGTCTCCTAATTATTTGTCTACTTTTCTCAGGAAGTAAAAGGTGTATTTTTAAAGTAGATCAAACAAAATTGAGCTACCATATAATTTCAACAGATTGCAGCTATTGCATGAACATTTTAGTAGTTATCCATAAAACTTTCATGTTATTCTATGACTGAAAATTTTTTCTGACACTATGTGAACAAAAACAAATATCTGAAAAGCCTCACGAGACTCTGTAGAAACTGGCAGGATGGTCAGGGTGACTCTTGGATATTTTTGCTACCATCTGAAAACAAGCTAGGAGGGGACACAAACTTCACTCTTCCTCTAGCAAGGGACAGAAATGGAACTCAAACTTCCCTGAATCTGGGCACCCAGCTTTTCCTATTGGAGCCACACAGTGTTTCTTAGAACTTCTGCAAGGACTTGATGCATATAATCATAGTTCAGAATCATGGTGTCTTTTTTGTTTCTTTTCATACTGGCAAAGCCACCGCCACACTTAGTCCATATAAATAGCAAGGCAAAAGGAGAAATACTCCATCCCAACTCGCTCACTGAAACACAAGTCCACAATTTGGCCTGCCGGTCAACCACACGCATGCTTCCCCTCAAAATGTCAGGAGGTCAAAATATGGGTACCTATGCACATTTGTGCTGCGCTTTTCAGCCTGTTTCATGTGATTCTGTCATTCATGACTCATGGCAGTAGCATGAGAGATATAGTCCTGGCGCTTGGAATATTTTGTTATACCAATTCTGCAGCATACCACGAATATCACCAAGAACTTATACCCACCAAGGGAGTCACATTATTTGAATTTTTTGACACTGAACAGAAATTTAAATGGTGTTTTGGTGCATTTTGGGGATACTGGAAATTGAATCCAAGGTGTTTATACAGAGCTACATCCCCAAACCTCCTTCCCCCCAACCCCCCTTTATACTTGAGGCCGGATCTTGCTATGTGGCTAAGTTGTCCAGGCTGAACTTGAACTTGTGATTCTCAAGCCTAAATCTCCCAAAAAGCTAAGATTACAGGCTTGCTGAGATTATATATTTTACTTATGCCATATTTGTTGTAGAAAACCTGTCACTCAATTGCAAAAAATTTTAAATGCTAAATTCACCCCAAAAGAGTCAAAATCATGTTTCATTCCCTAAGTAATGAAATTTAAAGAATATTTCAGAAAAATTAGACCAAAAGAGTATTAGTTTAAAAAGTCTTGCCCAAAATTCCCAAGCAAAGACAGAAAAATTAAGTGCACAGCTGTATTTTGATTGGCTGTAGAGCATTTAAAGTTTTCTTTAAATTGAAGCACTCAGTTGTATCTCTTATGCTTCAGTAAAATAAAATACTTTAAGCCTTGATTTGTGCTCTTCAGATCTAAATTCATCAAGCATACAGTAAAGAATTATTACAGATTTCCTTGACACAGAAATCAATCTCTTAGGATAAAGCACCAACTTTTATAATAGCTTTTTTCATCAGACAACCACTCTTTCTTAGGAAGTTTGCATGTGGTTTTTTTCAGTTATGTAAACAAAAACATTCAGGCAGAGTACTTCAGCAATTGAAAGGAACACTATTATTACAATGTTCCATGCTGAAAATTAAAATAGTGCAAGTACATAAAAACCACCTTGAATTTAATTAATATCTGATCAGTGGTGTCTTAATGTCTGTTCTTTTGGAGAATATTTTTATATTTTTTTCAACAAATCTCCAGTTATCTTTAAAAATGTTACCAAACGGAAATTCTCAGAAACTGAACGACACATAGAAGAGTCAACAAGAATGAAAAATTAGCCAACCACAGAGATTCCATTTGAAATGGCAAGGCCTACAATACCAGCAGTTAGGGGGCATTGAGGGAGCAGGCTTGGGCAAACACATGTCAAAACAAGCAGGATACAGCCATCCATAGAATCATTCAATGATGTACCCAAGACAAGAGTTTTCATAATTATCTGATTATTTTGTGTTGCTCCTCATCTCTGAATAGTCAAGTTTCCTAAATTGGACACCATTTATGCATTCTCACGTTTGTTCATGTATTTAGCACATATGTATCGAGCACTTAGGAGCCGTCAGACACTGACTCTACAAACTTTGGAAAAAAGATCCTGACCAAAGCCTGTCGTGAATGAAGCTTACATTTTAATGAAGGAACAAACGTTTAAAAAGAGAAAACAACTTTAGAAAATGTTCTTTCAGACAGGCATAAATATTATGAAAACAATGAACAGGGAGACATGGGAGAATGGCTAAAAGTAGTGACTTTAGCCTAGATCGTCATGGAAGGCCTTTCTGAGGGTTGGGTTCAGGGCTTTTCAAGCCTGGGTGTACTTGCAAATCACCTGGAATCATTCCAAAATACAAATTCTTATGGAATTTTATTAGAAGTGCGGAATCTAGGGCTGTTCACATCAGAATTTGTATTTTGCAAAATCCACCTTTTCTCTTTTGGGCTGGATCTGCTCCCAGCCTGCAGCCTTCCTCAGCAGACAATCCATGCTGCTGGCTTCTTCAAATTTTGAGTTCTCTGCACCTTAGGCTTCTCTTTCACAACTCCACACACTTCCCTCCCAGCAGCACACTTCCTGGACTCTAAGGCTCTTTTCTAAAATCTGGGTGGAAGCCTCCATGAACCCATAGCTCTTGCCAAGGTCTGCTACATGCTTGAGCAATAGCCTTGTCCCCTTGAACAATTAATATCTAGGTCTCTGCACTTGTAGATAACTAAATTCTAGGTGGCTCTCTCTTTGGTACTACAGGATGTTCTGGGGTACATTTCTCAAAGCAAAGTCCTTTACCATTCCACCATTTTATTGATAAAGGGTGAGGTTATGCTGATTTGTGTGATACCCTCAAGACTTTTTAAAAAATAGTTTTGATTGCAAGTACTTGGCTTCTTTAGCTTCCCTGTGCCTGGGCTCTTGGCTCCACAACTGCAGACCATTTTAGTCTGGCACTATAAACATTTTATAATATTTTTCTCTGCCATTTTTTCCTCCTGCCTGTTGCCATATAGTTCACCAAAAGCCACAAACAGCAACCATGTAGCAGCTTGAATATCAGGCTGCCTTGAGATTTCCTCAGCCAAATTAAATCGTCCAGTTTCAGGCAGAGTCTCTGGTCAAGGGCAAAATGCTGACGCACTTTCTGCCAGAGCATAGCATGCATGGCTTTTAGACAACTTATGAATACAACAAGTCTCCTTCCCATCTGAAATATTTTGAACCTGGCCTTTCCAACCGCAGTTCTATCAACATTCTGGCCTTCTGAGCTCTGAACAGAACCTCCTATCAAGCTCAGCTAAAAACACTCCAAGCTTCTCTAGCTGGAATCCTCAAAATTTTCCAAAAACCTCTTGCAAACCAGTTCCAAAGGTTTCTAGACCCTTTGGTCAGGCAAAGTCACAGCAACAACCCTACTTCTGGTACCAAATTTTGTCTTAGTTCCTTTGTTGTTACTGTGACTCAATACCTGATATGCACAACTTAAGGGAGGAAAAGTTTATTTTTGCTCACAGTTAGAGAAAGTCACAGTTGTGGCTGGCAAAAGTAAGAGCACCTGGCAGAAGTAGAGGCAGAGACACCTTCTCCCAGCACTGCCAACAGGAAGCTAAGGCCCCAGAAGGAAGGGAGGATGTCACATACAACCTTCCAGGTCCCATTCCTGTGATTTGCCCTTTCTGAGTCCAGCCTCAGTGTTCTTCTCCTTCCAGGTTTAAGCTCTTAATCCTCCGTCTGCCTGTAATCTATAATCTGCCACATTCCTGTCTCCCACCACACATCCATCATCCATCCCTCAGGATCGGGTTCCAAGCTCCTAACAGCATGTGGTTCCACAGATAATCCATAACATCAAAATATGTGAGACTTTAGGGGGATTTTCCGGATCCAAACCACAATAGCAGGGCACATGCAATTATGTAGTAAAGCTATCCACTATCATTATTTTCACTGAAGTCACTCAATACTAGCAAAGCAATACAAAACTTTTTTTGACAATGACAACCTGCTGCTGCTTGCCAAAAGTTAGACTGCCAAGAAATGCAATTGCATTTGAATTCGGAGTTGTGTTACCACTGAGGATATGCGAAAAGCTTCACATATCAACACCTAAATTCTCAAGACAAATTTGAAGCGTCTACTTTTTAGAAAAATTATTATTGAGATTCTCCCACTCCATAATCACTGGTGATGTTGTTGCCACATAATAAATAATCCAGTGTCAACCATCATTTCAAAGAAAATCTGGAATGCTTATAAGAAATAAAAATAACTGCAATGGGCCCTCTGCCTAAAAGAAAAGAAAAACAAGGCACATATTATTACACTAAACTGGTTTGAATAGAAAACCAAATTAGCATAATAAATAGCTGTGAAAAAAAATTGGAAAGTTGAAGCACATACAACAGGGTGCGGAGTAAAGCAACCTTGAAAAACAATTTAAACACTGCTACAGAGGTGAAGGTCCTCTAATAAAAAACAGTAAGACAGTACTTACTGTCTATCTTGTGCAGGGCATTTTAGAAAACTCAAAGACACATAATACATTATGTCAACCTCAAGCCAAATCCCAACTGGGGAACTTGAGATAATACAAGCTTCATGTATCAGTACAAGAGGGAAAATTGAAAGACAAGCACGTGAGCACGAGTGGTCTAGGAAGGATGCTCACTGTGAGCTCGGGCGATCCAGGAGATCTGGCTAGAAAGAAGAGGGGGGAGTGTTCAGGATGAACAGGGGTGAAAGGACTGTTCCTAGTGATGCCAAATTTGAGGACCTCAGTAATGACATAAAACAGTATGAACTTGATTGTCTGAGAGTGAACAGGCCTTCTGGCCTTGTCCAGAGGCTTTGAGGTTAGATGATGAAATAGTAATCAGAAAGTGGGTTGTGCAGAGTTATCAGTTGACAAATAATTTGAACTTAAAGCTTTCTTAACGTAAGCTGAGAACAAACAACAACGGCTGCAATTGTATCTCCTTAAAATTTTTAAATGTGATATTTCTAAAGGTCAGGAAGTTAGTAAAGGTAAAAATTTTATTATGAAACCATCCAGTTTTTATACTCAACACACTCTTGAAACTGCAACACAGCAGTCTTCCAACTGTATATCCAACGGGTAGATCTGTCATCTTACAAACTTCTCCATGACTTTTGGCTCTCTCTCTGTCTCTCTCTCTCCCTCTTTCTCACCATGATTTCCCTGTCCTCTTTATTGGTAGTCTTCTCCCATTTCACAAATGTTAATATGTTCCAAGGTTCTATAGTTTGGTACACTTTGCTCCTTCCTCTTTTCTTGTGATACTGGAGATCAAGCGGAGGGCCTTCACATTGACCTACATCCCCAGCCCGTGTTTATTTTTGATTTGGAGACAGGTCTTCTACATTGTCCAGGCTGAGCTGAAACTTGTGCCTCAGCACAAGAGGTTGAAAGAGGTTGACTTCCCTGTCACATTCTCCTTGACTTTGGTCCCGTTCACATCGGCCTCATCCTGTCCCGTTCCTATGTCAGGGAAGCTTACCCTTCCTGCCACTCTGCAATTGCTGAACATACTACATCGCAGTTCCTGGGTCTGTCCTCTGCAAGGTCATGAGAACTTTGGGGCTGGGGAGTGGGGGAGAAAAAGAATGTAGGCTCTGGTGTTTGCTTACCTAAGTTCACAGGAAGAGGAACAATATTTATTTCATGAGTTTATAATGAGAAGCCAATGGAGACAGCTAAGTGAAGCGCTTAGCGCCGGATCAGTGAAAGCTTACTATTTTTATAAAACATATTGAATGGAGCAACATATGAGGGAACACAGTTTCTGAGAAGGTCATATGTCTACATCACAACAGCCAACATATTGTAGAACTAAGACTCCTGCTGAGATTTAGACAATCCAGAACACGCTATCACTGTTTAATGCCGGCAAATGTTAGCTAATTCAATTCTGAAGGCAAAGTAGGTGTTCAATTAATATTTGTTGAAGTACTTAATTCATTTTACAGTTCTACTAAAATTTAAATATAATAGTAAAAATTGAGTCTGCTTAAGTTCATAATTCCATTTTAATTAACAAAAAAGTAAAACCTTTTTGAAATTGCTTTATGCAGAAATGTTTATTTTCCAACCCTGAGGAAAATTTTGTTGAATTTTGTCCACTTTTAAGAGTACTATGACCAGAGAGAATGCCTATCTGGGAAGTTTTCACGTTTCTCATTTTTCTTTTCTTCCTAAAGAATTTAACTGATAAGCGACATTACAGATCAACAAGTAAAATATCTCAGTTGCCAAGTTGATCAGGTTCATATAGACTCAAATTTATATTAAGAGATATCTTACTGATAGAGATGTAAAGAAGTGTCATGCTAAATTCCTTCAGTAAGTAACACTAGCTGTGGACATAGAAGTCAGTGCTGTACTTACATTTTTAAATGTTTTTTAAGTAAAAGTATAAATAATATATTAAAAGCAGAGAGTACTTTGAAGGTGGCAAAACCAATCGTATCGCTGCTAATCTCTCCTCTCTCTCTCTCTCTCTCTCTCTCTCTCTCTCTCTCTCACACACACACACACACACACACACACACACACACACACACACAAACATAAGCATCTGGCCACATAACCACCCATAAGCTATTAAGCTATTTCAGGTACAAACAGTAGTCTGCAGTCTGTACTGATCTTCCGCCAGTGCTATTCCTGACAAAAGGTCTTCCCTGTATTCCACACTTTGCTAGTATTCTCTATCAAGTATGTTTCTCCTCATTTCAAGTACAGCCTAAATTTATGTAGACATTAATGGATATGTTTTAAAAACAAAAGTAAGGCTAAGTGCAGTAGTGCACACCTGTAATCTCAGCTCCTTGGGAGACTGAGGCAGCAGGTTCACAAGTCTGAGCCTGCCTGGGTGACTTAGCAGATTCTGTCTCAAAACAAAACTAACTAACTAACTAACTAACTAACTATCTAACTAGGGCTGGGTGTGATTTTGTCTCTTAAAGCCTATTGCGTGAGCTTTTTCAGGGACATAATTTAATTAACACAAACTTTATTTGTACCACTTTCATGGACTTCAGGTGACTGCACAGTCAAGTCAGATGATATGCTCATTTACGACTTTCTGGAGCTAAAACACAATAATTTTCTACTCACACAATTCCATTGCAATGATTTTCAAGTGCTCTTCTTGAGGTTCTAAAAATATCATGTGAAAATGTATCTTTTCTCAAAAATATGCCATCAACTGGTGAATTGTAAGATTTTTTAATTAAAGGTTGAAAAAAGGAGGAAGTAATATATGTATGTTTTAGGATTATTTTGTAATTATTCTGACCTACAATAGTTACTTTTCCTTTTTTTAAAAAAAGACTACATATCTCTGATATATATATATATATATATATATATATATATATATATATATGTGTGTGTGTGTGTGTGTGTGTGTGTGTGTGTGTGTAAGGTAGCAATGAACAAAGATTATTGAGTGTTTGATATCTATGAAAAATAGTACTTAACTTCATGTAAAATAATTCTTTGAAGAACAAAGTTAAAAATCTAAAAAAGATTCAATAATTTACACAAAATGTTTCAAGAAATTTAAATCATTTTCCGTAATATTGAAAATGCATTTTATTTTGTCTTAAAACTTTATAAAAGATCATCTTAATATTGTTGATTTCTTTAACAAAGGCAGGAATATTACTGAGCACATATTAATATATTTGTTAAGTATAAAGTAAAACTGGGCTGGAGGATTGTACAGAGGCTAGAGTGCTTGCCTAGCACTGGCAAGACCCCAAGTTCAACTCTCCAGAGAGATACAATATCAGATGTGAGGGGGATCTGGCTGTGACATCTGCCACCCCACTGATCGCCAGGGTTGATTTGGCTGATCTAGTTGCCTAGGCAGGTGTCCCCTTCCTCCCTCACCGTTCCCTCCAGAAGCTACATGCTCGGTAGAAGAGGACGACCTCCCGCAGCTAGAGGAGAATGGTTCCGCTGTCAAGGGTATAGAATAGCTATGAGTCCCAGCTAGAAGGTCCAAACAAGCTCTTAAGAGACATAGTATCTTTGAAATACCCATATGCATTTTTTAAGAGGGAAGAGTCCAACCCTAAACAGCCACAGCTGCTGAAATGGCAAATAGCTGATGATCATAAAGAATTTACTACAAAGAAAACCCACACAACCAAAACTGCTTTTCTCTGTTACTAGAAGATCTAATCTTTCTTTTTGAAACAAATAATATCAGCATCTTTGGTGTTGATTTTTTTGCCTTCCAGAAGATGCAGGGTACTTCTTAATAAGCCATAAACAAAAGCTAGGAGGTAAGCAATATAAATGCATCGAGCCAAGCCCTTAACACTATTTGCAAAGCTTGTTTGTGTTTTATGTTCGTACGCTTATATATCATACATGCTATTAAGTACAGCACAAACACTTGCTTGTCACACTCCTGTATAACAACTACTGGAATTCTTAATGTCACACGTAAAATAAAATTTAACACTTCTACATTTTGAGCTATAGCACTTCAAATGAAATTGAGAGACAGATTTTAATCCAGTCATCTTAGGCTCACTTCTATCAATTCTTTTTTTTTCCCACCTAATTAACCGAGCCTATGGTGAATCATCCCATCGTGATAAATTGCATTCTCACTCCCATCGCAACAACACGGGACCAAGAACTCCCGGCTCCAGTCAAACAAGTCTTTATTACACAAATGAGAATATGCATACTGGGAGTCGCTGTGGTTTTGGAGTAGGCTCCAAATATGGCTGCTAACTGTTATGAATATTTATCAGTTGCAATTATTTAAAAGGCATTTTTTTCCTTCCCTAGTTTTTGAGTAAACAATTTCAAAATGTTACTCCATCTGTCAATGTTTTCTGAAAACAGTACAAACCTTCTTTTTTGTCTTCTGGAGGAATCTTCACTTTTGTATCAGTGATATCTTTGAACGAGGCCAGAAAGAGTACCACGTCTCCTTTCTCATTCTTTATTGGAACAATATCCAATAGGCACCAAAACGGAGATCCTGCAACGGTAATAAAAATACCCATCAACCACTGCCTCCTGTTTTCTTGATGAAAAACGCAATCATTAATAAACATAAAGCCCTTTCTGTCATCCTCTGGCCCACACATCACTCCATCTTAGAAATGTCAGTTTTTAGATTCCATAAATATCTAGCATGTGTGCATTTGTCTTTATTTACAACTGGAATGCTTTCTTGAAAACAAAAGCAATGTTCTGAACAAAACCAGTTGTCTGTTCTGAGATATTTCTGTTGACTTCATTCAAATAATAATTTGTCTTTGACCTTGTTGATGTTGAATCATTCCACTTGAGGAGGGGTTGCCTCTCTGACCCCAACACACAGGGGTTCTTAAATGAAGACTTTGGAATGAGTTTACTGGAGAATTATAATGATTGTACACTGGAATGGCTAAAAATTACTAGAGATGAAAAATACCAAGTTTAAGAAAGGACACATAACTTCTTGGTTACATGTCCTTTTTAAAATTAATACATGTACTGAAAAACTAGTAGTATGAAGATTTATTGTTACAATATAAAATCATACATCAGTGTTAATGGTGATTTACAGTTCCTCACAACCAAATGGATGAACATCACTAATATAGCGTTGAGCAAAAGGAGATAAACACAGATGAGTAGAATAAAATATAAATTCATAAACCTTACGAATAAAAATAGGCAAAGCTAATCTTGAGTGTTAAAAGCAGATTAATGGCTAATGTTGAGGAAAAGTACTCAAAGCAGAAAGTTGTGGGATGCTGTTTAAATTTTTTTCATGATCATTATGTTTATGTAGAATTGTTCCATTTTGATAACGTGTACTTTTTCAATGTGCTATGTCAAGAATATATTCATAAAACTAATATGCAAATTAATTCTACTTTTAAGAAGAAGAGTCATAAGGAATATCACAAAAACTGAAGTTTAAAAATATGGTATCAAAGGGTCTTATTAAGCCTACATTCTATTTTTATCTGTTTTGAAAATATATATTAAAACATGTAAAATTTCTCATATTATACAGTGGGAGCCTTTCTCATTAATGCAGCAACTACGGTAGAGGGCCACCAGGTCAAATGAACAATTAGAGCGTAGAGAAAGCAAGAGTGGGGACTCAGAGAATGGCGACTCCGGCACACGGCTTGCATTTTAAGGTTTCTGCCAATTGCCTTGCAAGAATATAACCAAATAACAGTAAACTCTTAATTTTCCTGGAAGTCTCTTTTGTCAGTGCACCCAGACAAGCATCACCATGGTCTCCACAGAGTCCTTGCCCAGGTGGCACCGATGTCCTTTGAAAAGAAGCAAATGCACAAAATGAGGGGAAAGCCACGGACGCAGCTGCCACCACAGCGACATTCTCTACTCAGCTGATCTTTTCACATTATGTTCTGGGAGAGTTGAAAGTTTACCCTGAAATTTCTCTTCTAAATGATTAGATATAATGCTTGACATTTTATAAATTTGGTTAGATTTTGTTCACATGGACCTGTCCAAATTCAAGTTTTATAATGACTAAGCCTGAAACACAATGATGCCTCCATTTCCAGTGCCTCTATGAAAAAATATTAGAAAATCAATTTCAGGGGCATACAGACCAGCTTCTCGCTTGCGCCGCCCTACTCTTCCTACGTCTCTGCCTGCTCCTCATCCTGGCTCTCTGACATTGTCTTCAACCTCGCACGACAGCAATAATTCAAAGTTGTTCCACAGGCCGTGGCTTTTCCTGTCTTATCCGTGGGCACTTCGGTGGTCAACTTATTTCAGTTAAGACCATTTCAGGCCCCTCTATGGTGATGGTGGGAGTTAGTAAGTCCCTTAGCCTTGACTTCAGAGATGTGAATGATTCTTAAGAACAGGGTTAGAGGGCAAAAATCTCATGTCAATTTTAACTTGCTCTGTATATAGAAGCAGTAATTATCATGTGGGCTGGGGAGTGCCAAAACTAACAAGTCCCTGTCAGGATTTAAGTTAATAACACCTTTAATTTCCACGGATAAACACAACTGATGGAGGGGGAAAAATAGGGTTATACCTTATATGGTAAAGTATACTTTAGGAATCAAATAAATAGTTACACAAAGGCTAAACTCCAATACACTGTTTGATATTTCCTTTTTTGCCATATCTTTTCCCTGATTAGGAGAACAGTGTAAAGGAATTTCACTTGTTAATATTTATAATTTTGAGAGAACTCACACTTTTCCATATATCACCAAAAGAACATATTTGAGAGAAAGTAGAAGCTAATAGATTTCCAATATGAGTCTATGATTTAATAATTTAATACAAGTAGGTACAGATATAAAGTTGTGAGTGGTCTTATTTTTTATCTTTTTTTGGTGACTGTCAATCATGATGGGAAAAAGGTTTGTTGTTAGAGGTAACACAAAGTAGTTCGAAGTGGCACATGGGCACTTTGCATGTTCTAGGTATGTTACATTGTGCAGAACCTTGAGTGGATTTTATCTATTTATTTGTTTATTTTTGAGACAGGGTCTCACTCTGCTGTCCAGACTGGTCCTAAACTCACTAGGTACCCTAGGCTGGTCAAGAACTCACAGCAATCCTCTGTCTCAGACTCCTGAGTGCTGGAATTACAGGTGTGCGCCACCATACCAGGTTTATGTGGTACTGGGGATTTAACCCGGGACTTGTGCTTCCTAGTCAAGTGCTCTAATCACTAAGCTATGCTCCGAGCCCTTGAATGGACTTCTAATGATAAATGTGTGCAGTCCTTATATTTTGAAATTATGTCAATAATAATATAGTATCTGAGTATCATGTGGCCTGTGCATTATCTGATGCTTCTCCTATTTCATGTCAATTCTAATGCCTCCTGCGCTCCACCATTCTTGTCTCAGTGCTGTTTACTTAATGACTCATCAATATGTAAGTTCTATTTTCAACGGAATGCAAAAAAAGCAATAGAGGACACTACTCAAGACCATCATACTTAGGGAAGTGAGTCACACACAGAAGGATAAATATCTTATAGTTTCTTTAATATGAGAAACCCATAAGACAGGTAATTTACAGAATCAAATGGGTGAGATATTGGGAGCAGACCAGGATGAGAGAGCAGGTGGAGAAGGCCAAAAAGAGAAAGGGGGAAGGAAACGGGGAACGGTTTCTAATGATGATGCCATGTATATAGGCACAAAATTATCAAGCTCAATGTAACTGTTGTGAAAAAATATATATATGTATATGTGGTCACCTGTCCAGGGACCATCTACATCTAGCACAGCCTGTATAGAATGAAGGAAAGGAACAGAAGAAGGAAGGAAAATAGAAGAAAAAAGGAAAAAAATTAAAAGGCTGTAACGTATTATTACAACAGTGGCAGATTGTGGGATTACAGTTCATACCTGTTTTATTCTCAGGACGTTACATTTTGGATTTTCTAGAATAAGCATGAAGGAAGATACAGTGAAATCTTGCAACTCTAGAGATTTGGGGTAAGAAATGTAAGACATTCAGAACAGGAGCTACAGAACAGTGAGGTCCTGTTTCCGGAGAGATCACTTCTAAACACATTCTCTATGATCTGAAAGATGAGATTAAATCAGGATAGCTGAAAGGAGAAATTGGGAAATAAGGGAGAAAAAAGGAATAGAAAGGAAGAAAGGAAGGAAGGAAAGAAGAAAAGAAGGATCAAGTAATGTTCAACTGACTGAAGTGTGCCAAATATTTTCTCTTTCCATTTTGTTCCTCGTTCCTTTCTCCTCCAATTCAAAATATTCCATTTCTTTCCTAGGGGTACACACAGCCACTTTTAGAAATCGCTATTAATTAGGAATATGAGGAGTCTGGAAACACAAAATTACAAAAAAAGCTCCACAAGACGTTCTTCAATCAATATTTCCGATGTCCTTGCAAACCCTATCGTTTACTGGGTAAGCGAACAGGAGAAATTTCACTAGCTCTTAAAAATGGTTCAGATAATGAACACGTGGTTCTTACCTACTATTGAAAGGGTGTGCCATGTTTACTTCAGCACAAATGCAGCTGTGATAGATGTAGACAAGGACACAGGGCCCCTGAGGGAAGTGTAATGACCAAAAGGCATGAACAGGTCCTGAGGGTATAAACCACAGCCACGACCTACTGTGCGCTGTCCCTGGCTCAGCATCTATTATGAGCAGGATGCTGTGGCGCATGCATTGCGTATGTTATATCTAAACTTCTCACTGACATGTTCTGACTGACGTTTTACTACATTGAGCTATATTTCAGAATTGTGGAAATAGAGATGTGTAGCATTTTCTTCAGGGTTGCCTGGCTAGTAAGAGTCACAGGACAGAACTGACACAAAGCTGAGTGCTTCAATGGTATGTTCTGGAAAGTCCTATTTTATGAACAATGTTTTAGGACTCGCGTTTCGATTCCCTTTAATTCTCCTTTCTATACATGCAGTAGAACATCATGAAACATATGCTTTATAAAATATCTTATAAAAGGAAAAATGAGGCGAGGCTTTTGGAGAATCAACAGTTTTTACTCTCAATATTTGAGGGAGAATAGCATATCACTTTGAAGTAAGATTCAGCCATTTTAATATTCAGTTGAAATCCATTCTTCATTGAGATACACATGGTTATAATCCATGAATTGCTTGAATTTCCAATGAGACAATGGGGTTAGGTAAACAACTCTGATGCTACCGTTAACCCATAGGTTGGGATGAAGGAACTGTATTATATCCATGTTTTTCAGCTTGCATAGGAGTTTCTATGTGCAGCTACTCAAGGTATGACACATACCAAGATATCCTAGGTACTATTCCTAAGTTGTACCACTTTCTGGCCTCACTGGAGAAACCTCTGCCTGATCCCACCTCCTTCTGGGTTTCTGCTCTTTATTCCCTCAGGAAGCTTGACAGATCTGGATGCTATGACAGCTCTGTGCAGGACAGACAGCAACATCTGAAATTATCTCTTGAAAGTTAACTTACCAGGTTCATTCAACCATCAATGCCAAAAAAATTGTTCTTCTTGTCAAGACCACACAGAACCCTACCACCTCCTTCTTGGATCATTGTTTCCTTCTGTTCTATGAGTTACAGCATAATGTTCTCAATAAATTATTCTCCTTACTTGAGATAATCAGAATCTATTTATATGTTGCTTATAAAGAACCAAATTAAAGATTACATATTTTAAAAAGTAGAGGAAAGTCATACTGAGAATATAAAGATAAAAAAATGATATTGCATGAAGCCAGGATTCTCCATGTATATACTGAGAATCCTCAAGTATAATTTTTGTGCTATATCTAAATCTTAGATATAAAGCTACTGCTTATGTAAGAGTTTTGAAATGACTACAGCTAAGATCTTTGAGGTACTTGGAATATTTTAAATAATTATATACAGTCATAGCTTTAGCTATACATGTTATGCTTATAATCTTTCACTATAAGAAAATAATCAAATACAACTATTATTTATTATTAAACTTTGCTAAAGTTAGTGGTAGTCAAGTTGGGTATTTGTTGTAATATTGTTTGTCTTTTGTGTTTAAAATTTTTATTTTTTTAAGTGAAGAAGACACACTTTGAAAAATGGAATACTGAACATTTCTGTGAATACTTTATATAATATTAACCCAAAGCATGCAAAGTCAAGTCAGGGGTTGGAAATTAGGAAAGAGCTAACAGACAATGATATAAATTTCCTTATAATAAAGATGAAAATCCCGATTTTAGAATGGTTAAGTAAACTAATGTCAAAATGTTGATCATTGAAAGAGCTGTAGGTCGACCTCAAATTAAGTGACTCTCAGATTTACAAACAGTAGCGCATTACTTCATGCAAAAAATACCAAATAAATAAAAGAATTAAAAATCTAGTTTGAATATGTTAAAATAAAAAATACACTTGTACATATTATTAACAAAATATGTTACAACACATGACAAATTCAGCCTTGACAAATTTTTTTATAAGCAATTATGCTCAGAATTAAAATCCATGTTTAAGAAGTTGGGCAAATAAGGTAAGATGGGTTGGAAAATATGTCCTCTACGAGAAAGCAGACATGCTGAGATGAGAATTGGCAATAGATAAAAAAGAGTGAGAAGAAATGGTTAAGAATCTTATGACAATTCTCCAGTGTATAAATATATGATAACAGTTTTAGGTGGCAATTTCGCACTTTTCAAGAATACACAGACAACAAACATACTGAACATTTCTTCCATTGTGCAAACTCAACTCTCAGTGAGGACTCAGGCACACAGCGCCAGATTGCGGTGAGTCACAACTTGGCGGGCGCGTGAGGCAAAGCAGCGACATGTCGTCTTCCCCAGCTTCCTGCTTCTCTCCTGAGACAGAGTGGCCACCTCACCCAAAGCGGGGGGCAAACCCCAGGACCTGGGCAAGCAACTTTATACCTAGATCACTCTGTTCAGTTCAGATGATTCTCTGGCAAGCTTATCTTTGCAGACCACTGCCCACGAAGAACAACATTTTGTAAAAAATACATTTATACATAAATTTTTCATTCGCTCCCAAAGCTCCTCTATAATAATTTTCTTCCAACCTAAAAGAATGAAGTTACATTTTTACCCTAAATGTCCATACATGAAAAAATTAAGAACTCCTCTAAACAACTGGGAGGGCTCTTAGGGTAGTCAATCTGACAGCTTTGGTCTGTCTCCTGCAGACAATTAGCAAATTCATTCTATGACACGACACATAGTAAACCTTCTTTGACTTTGCAATATTTTTACTCTGTCTCACCTACTCATTCACCTCTGCTATTTCACTGCTAAAGTAGTAACAGACAAGACACAAGCTAAGGAACACAGCTGTTTCCCAGTGATTCTTCCTTCACACAAAAGCATACATCCTGTCAGATACAGCCCATAATTTGCCAACTGCTGATAGACAAGTCTGGAGGTTGCTGTATACGGAAGGTCAATTCTTGATTCTAGGTATTTAGGAAGCTAGTCCAAGACCTAGGCATAGTCTGTGCTTCCATGGCATAATGGTACCATGCAAAAGATTATCCAGTCAGCCAACCTTATTGCCCTAAATAAAGGGTAATTGTTTTCTTTTCCAATAGACAATGAGGCTACATTTAATTATCTATACCTGGAAAAACAGGATTGGCTGTTAAAGACATAGGGAAATGTCTGACAAAGTTTTTTTTTTTTTTTTAAATTCCAAATCCATGAACAGAAGCTACTTTAGGATTTAAAGCAGTGAGCTGCATCACAAAGCAAAGGACATGGAAATCAGAAACCTAAAAGAGATTGCATTCAGTGTACACAGAGTCAGGTCAAAGGAACCAGATCCCAGAAGTGTGTGAAGTTCTCTTTTGTGTAGAGAATAACGGGTATTTTCTAAGTCATTACAGACATTATACGCAATGAAACAACTTTAGATGGTCAGCAGGTTTTTAACCACAAAACACATCGGGAGTTTTAGCAGTCACCCTTGAACGTTCCCTTTCTTAGCAGAGTGTTATCAAGATTTCTTTTGCTGTTTCAGGTTGTTTTCTCTGTCTTTGGAAAGTAGTGTATTTCTTATACAGAGTTTTTTTTTAAGTGGTGGAACATGATGTTTCAAAAGATAAGTTAGTGAACCCCAAATGGAAGAATTCTAGGAAAGTAAAATTTTCAAGAAAAATAGCTCTCCTTATCGTAGAGAAAATCAGCTCTCCAGTGATAACTTAGTCATGTTGACAGTTGGTGCAGACGTTCTAAATCATTAGACTGTCTTTTCACCCAAAGTCATTCTATATATTCTGCTTCTTAGATCCTATCAATAGTAGTGTTCTTTGGGTTAGTTAAACACACACACACACACACACACACACACACACACACACACACACACACTGCCACTGTGGCTATTCACCTATCGCATCCCCCAGCACACACTCACACACCTAACAAACCCTAAGAAGCCAGGCGAGGTGGTTTCTACTGCCCAGGCGCAGTTTACGGTCATCCGTGACACTTCAGTCTCTCACCCGTCACACTAAAAAGATCACCAGATCCAGTTCCAATCATAACACCTCTGAAATTGTTTATGGATCTATTCCGTAATCAGTTTCACTGGCCACATCCTAGAACAAGCCAGGGTTTCTCAGCTTTAGCACACACCAGAGTCTCCTGGAGGCTTGGGATGGCATAGGTGTCTGGTCCCACCACTAGGTTTGATTTGGAAGGTCTGGTAGAGGCTGACAAGTCACTCTTCTCAACAATTCCTTTGATGCTGGGTCTTCAGAATCGCACATCTCAGAAAGAGCAACATTGCTTCTGTGAATTACCAGCCCCACACGGGAACAAGAGTGAACTTGCAAAATGAAGTGTTCCCTGCTTAAAATAGTTCAGCTCATTTAGTTAACACCCGATAGCCTGAGCACAATATAGAAAACCTTGTGCAGCCTGCTCTGTCTGCCTTCTCCAATCTGATACCTGGCTATCTTCCAGTTACACCAATCTTTCCACTTCCCAGATGAGACAGGGTCCCTCAGGACTTGAGTATATGGCTTCCCTCATCTTGAATACTTCCATTATCTATCCCACATAGGCAATTTCTACTCATCCTTCTAAACATATCCTTCTGAACGAACCTTTACTTACTGTCCTGGTATAATATTCCTCCCATAGCATCTTATTACTTGCCTTCAAGCTCACTAGATAGTTTGTGTGGTTATATAATCAGTTTTTCTCTCTACTATGGGCAGTAAGGTGCAGGAGAACAAGGGCTATGTCTTCTATTTTTTATTTTTAATGCAAAGCAAAGTGTGTGGCTTTGTGTTTAAAGAATGAAATGAAGAGATGAATCTAAACTCCGAAAAATGTATGCAAGAATGATCACTAATGTTTACCGAGCGTGCGACACGTGCCAGATCCTATGGAGAGCAATACTTCACATAACAGATGATTTCAAAACAGATGTGATTACTCGTATTGACATCTTATATAATAGAACACCGAAGCTTGGGAGGCCAAGCTACCCCAGAGGATATGGTTCATGAAGTGATCACGTCTCTGTGACTGCTGAATGCAAATCTAGACTGAGGAGGATTACAACAGGCTCTTATGTGGTTGTTTATGTTTTCTATAGCTTCTCTTCCTCGCCTGATTCTTTTGAGAACTTCAAGAGGTAAATGTTGCTGCTTACCTTTTTTTTAAATAAAAAACTTAGGTATTAGGGGATTAAATGGCTAAACTCACATACAGCAAATTAGTGGCTGTGAACATATCAAGTTTAAGTCTTCACTTCAGAGGTCTTTTTTTTTCCACGTTAGCACACTGGCAACAAGTGCTTCGTATGGTAAGAGGATATTTATTATATTTTTGTTCTTGTATATGCATCTAAAAATGTAAATTCATTTGAACATCCTGCCAAGTTGCTGAAAGCTAACAATTGGGCTAGTTTTAAGAGAGCTCTTTTCAGCCTTGAGAGATGCTCACATCCCAGAGCTCCTAAGTAGAGCAAAAAATCCTTCCTCTTTTCTCATTCACCATGGTCCTATTGTCCACTGTCTCCAACATGAAGGATTTTCTTCTCTGTGTGCAAGTGGCTGGCATTGTCCGCGTTCTCTGGTGACAGCCTCTCCAGCCACCCTCACCTGGCTTTTTCCTGCCAGCGTGCTCTAGAGAACCACTCACCTCTCCTGGCTGCCTTGCTTGTTTACCTCCTTGGTGCCTGCACTTGCCCAACCTCCCAGAGGCAGCTTGACAGACAGGAACAGGGCAGAGGAGAAGGGTGCCAGGGAATAATCCTTCACACTTCAATTCCACATTCCTAAGTTAGGATGTCTCGGGATGCTCTGGCTAATACCCATGCAAGCAGACGTTGACTAGCAGTCCTTCAAGGAACCCCAGAATGCTATTTTTTTAAAAAAATATATGGGCGTTAAGGTTGACAAAGCAAAGGAATTATTAAAGAAATAGAAAAAAAACTATTCATAGCAATGGAACACATGTTCTAATATAAGAAAAGGAAGTATGGGGTCAAAGGTCTGAGGAAACTTGAAAGGGATGTTAATTGAAGTTGAGATGAGCTCCATTGAATTTGGATTGTTTTATTCATTTAATGTGAGGCTAAGGGTTGTGGGTGAGGAGTTACCTTCCTGGTAGAAGGATTAGGTACAAAGGCAAGTCAAAATCCGAAACATTAGAAGGAAATAATATAACAGGCTCATGTGTGGGGTAAGCTAAAGCGGGGATGAAGTAGGATGGAGGGAGAAGAACAAAATGAGAAAACTGAGTTTAAGACGGCAGACTATAGAACGTGACTAACTCCTGGATGGCTTTATGGAGGCTTGGAGCGCTCGCATATCTGACAGGCAATAAGGCTTTGCCACAGAAGCATAGCATGATCTACTTGTCGTACCAAAAGATGACTTAGGATGAAGACTTGGGAAAAGGATTTGAGGGGTCAGACCTGAATACTGCTTGATGAGTTGAGATGAATTGTCTGAGGCACAAATAAGCAAAGTTGAAGTTGCTTAGCTAAGAATATACTCTTTTTGGTTTAACTATTGGTCTCTTTATTTTATATAGCCTTTCAAAATTGGTCCGTATCCTGGACATGGCAGGAAGCGTAGTAAGGAGATCTTTGCCAGGGACTAGTTATCCAAACTCAATATTATTTCTTCTCAACGCAGAGAATCGTGTAAGTAATGAGTACTTGCAGTTTCAGAAAGTCACAGTCCACTCATGGATGGGCTGCTGGAAAAATGGGATCATACGGCAGGGCTGCCGCTGGAGATGGAGCTCCAGACACTGAGATCTTCACAGCATAGCAGAAGAGAAAAAGTCCGGAAGGGAGGGTGGAACCAGCACACCCTCCTCCAGGTGAAGCCCTAAGCATCTGCCCCTTCCAGCCAGGCCCACCTCCCGGCAGTACACGGTATGCATAGGTACATGAGGCTTCTGGGGGACGCGCCAACTCCAAACCACAACAGTGAGGGAGCCAAAGGCATTTGGGGAGTGAAGTTTGGATTTGTCATGATAGGAGCATGACTTCATGTTTGGGAGGACAAGGGATCAGAATCAGACTGTCTGGACTTGGGTCCCAGCACTTCCCTTTAACTTCTATAGTGAATTGATATTAAAGATATTAATAGTAATATTTGCCTCAAAGAGTTGATGAGGCAGTCCGTGGAGCTAAGTAGCTGCACACAGAGCTAGGTCTTCAGTGGATGCTCATTAAGTAGTAGTTGTTATTGCCTTATGAATTAGTCTGTGCTGAGTCATGAAGGTGCTGAGGCTGACTTTGAAGAGGTAGAAAGGTGCGGAAGGAAGTTAGGCAAGAATAATGAATGAGAACTCATGACAACACAATCCAAGCCAATCAAGTCTGAGGTAGGCTCCACAGCCTGATCAACACGTATGTCTTCTTTTGTTCTGATCATCTTGGCCTGAGAGTGGTCAGCACAGAACACTTCAGTAACTGAACTAATGAAAACCCCTGATCATCGATTAAACACTGAAACTTTAGCCATGGCCACGGAAGGCTGACTGTTTGAATACTTTGTTCAGATATCTGAGAAGTAAGGCAGGAAAGCTGCCTACATTTCCCAGTGCAAAGCCTGAATACTGGTAAGTAGAAAGAAAAAACGCAAGGCAGGCTTCCCAAGCAGCCTGCATGTTCTTCGGTCTGTGCATATGCCCTGAGTCCTCTGTCTATAAGAACTTTGGAATAATTGTTAGTATATTTGCATTTTGATATTCACCTGTAGAATGTAAAAGAACAGAGAGGGAAGTAAAAGATACTAATTTCTAACACTGAAAAACTATCAAAAATATTTCTGAGGGCAAGTAAGATGTGACGGGTATCAGACTCTGGAAAAAAAAAAACTGGGGGTAGTAACAGAATTCTGACTTGTGATCCCTGCTGTAGGAAGCATGGCATGCATTTGACAGCCTTACAGACTTTATTAAAGCTGTAGATTTTACAAATATCAGATTTAAATGCTCTCTTGCCTCCTGCTACATACACATGCATGTGAGAGAGCATGCAAGCGCGCGCGCGCGCACACACACACACACACACACACACACACACACACACACACGCTCAGCCTAGGCAACTTGGCAACTTAGAGAGATTCGATCTCAAAATCAAAAATGAATAATTAAATAAAGCGCTGTGAATGCAGCTTAATGAGCATTCTCATTCAATACTTGCTACTCCGTCACCCCCAAAAAATTGAAAAGGAAAAAAGAAGCAGAAACTAGTTCTCTTTCCCCATAAATCTGAGTTGACTTGGGGCTGATCCAATCAATACTATATGGCAAAAGTTATGCTATGAAGCCTTCTCCAATAGACACAAAGACAAAAGTTCTAGCATCTTCTACCTTTTAGGCCACACCAGACGACTCAGAGACTTCCGTCCTAAAGAGGCCACATCTGGGCACTCTGGTTAACTTTCCTTATTGATCCCAGCCTTCCAGGATGCTAGACCAAAATGACTCCATCCTAGGTGACTCTGCCAAGCCAGTCCACTCCTCATCAGAATACCATCAATAGTCAGCTTCTACTAACTCCACACGGAAAATATAAAAATCACCTACCAAGCCTGAAATACTGACTCACAGAACTGCAGCTATTTTAAGCTACTAGATTGTAAGGTAGCTTGTAACACCGCAATAGATAACTGCAACACTAGGTGAACAATGTGCTTCCTTGACCCTACCAGCCTGCAACAATATGGTTACCTTTATATTAAAGATCAAGTTTTCAGGTCTTGCTTTTACAGCGTTTCAAAAAATCAAGTTCCTTTTGAGACCTTCAAAAATACTTCTAACATTCACCAGAAGTTTCTCCATTAACTAGTCTTCCTGACTTCACATACTGTAAGAATCTAAATTCCACATTGTCTTCCAGGCTCATTTGGGTGCATCCAGTTGAGCCAATGCCACTACCCCATGCAGGGTGAATGACTCCGATGTTGACGACTCCAATGACCTCAACAGCCTGTGCAAATTTTTTATGAAAAATATTGCAGAGAACCATTGTGTTGCCTTTCTCTTGGCCTGGACCCATGAGAAGGCGATGGATGAAAATGGTGTCTGCTTTTGCTCAAAAGTATCACTCTTCCTCGCCAGGTATCACCTAACATTTGGATAAAATGTGTTTTATTCTCTATAATTTCAAGGCTCGTTTCTTTAATTCTTGTGAGAATAGATTCCTGCCTGGCTGACCTCATTGTTCACCAGATGGGATGAAATCCTAAAATGATGGCCATGCTGGGAGCTCTCAGACCCACATAAAATACTCAACGAGATCTCATACTTTTTGTTAAAAGGCCCATTCTACTACTCACTTATTACATAGATGGGCAGGATAGCTTTTGTTCCAAGACTCAGATCTCACATGAAATCATCCATATTCATTGCCTCAAGCCCATTTCTCAACAGTTTAATTGGGAAGTCACATATGCTGCACATTTAAAATGTTAATTTTGAAAATAATTTGACATTTCACAACTCCAGGGCTTTGTCTTTTTTCTGCATATTGAGCTCTGATTCTAAAATGCCTTCAGGGCATGAATAAATATTCTAAAAAATCTGCTTCAGCATTATATCTAATAAGTGAATATAAAAGAATTCAGTAAGAAAATATTATATATAAAATTGGTTTTTAGATGAAAACTATTGGATCTGAAAGACTTGTACACATTAAAAACAGTAAAGCATTGAGGAAATAAAGAGGATACAAAAAGAAATAGAAACTTAAAGCCCATGAATCAAAAGAATTAATATTGTTACAATGTCCAATATTATCAACTCATCTATAGACTCAATGCAATCGCTATCAGAATCCCAGTGGCATTCTTCACAAAGATAGAAAAACAATCTTGAAAATCATAGGAAGTCACATAACAGTTCAAATGTTGAATTTAATTATGAAGGACAATGAACAACAGAGTTTGAGGCGTCATACCTCCTGATTTAAAATTACATTATGAAATGGCAATTATCATAAACGATAACATACAGACTTAATATTGGACAAGTAGAACAGTGGAAAGGAACATAGAACCAAAAAAAAAAAATAAGTCCAAATATAAATAGTCAACTAATTGCAACTAAATTTTAGCAATGACACCATAAGGCACAGTGGTAAAAGACAGTCTCTCTAATAAATGGTACTGGGAAAGTTGTATTTACACATACAAAATTTTAACTTTACACACAGTACACGCAAAAGAAAACTCCAGATGATTAAGACTTAAATTTATAGATGAATCTATAAAAATCTGTAAAAAAATCCCTTGACATTGGCATTGACAATGATTTCTCAGATATCAAATTAAAAGCTACAAGAGAAGAAATTGATAAATGGTACTATACCTAAATAAAATATTTTGGCAGCAAAAGAAGCCTTTAACAAAATGAACAAGTATCCTACAGATGGGGAAAATATTTGCAACTATATCTTAGACAAAGTGTTATTATCTAAGATTCATGAACAACTCATCTAACTCAATAGCAAGAAAATATGGAACTCAGTTAAAAGTGGACAATGGACTTGAAAAGATACTTCCCCAAAGATGATGTAAACAAAGTCAACATGTCAATAAAAAATACGATCAACAAAATTAATTACTGAGAAATGCAAATCAAAATCACCATAAGATATCATCTCACACCTTTTAGGATATTATCAAAAAGTTTAGAAATGACAGGTATAGGCAGGTGTGGGGAGAAGGGGACTTTACTGTGGATAACGTGGAAAATGATATGGCACTTCCTAAAGAAACTAAATATAAAACTAGATGTCCGGAAATTCTTCTTTTGGATGAATACCTAAAGAAAATGAAATTACCACCAAGTAAAGATTTATGCACTCCTACGCTCATTGCATTATTATTCACAACCTAACACTCCATCATCAGATGAGTGGATAGAGAAGCTGTGCTCTGTGGAACTGCACACAGTGGCCCCTATTCCTCTTTAAGAAAGGAGATTCTGTCATTTGCTACAACGTGGGTGGGCTTGGAGGATATTATGCTATGCTAACCAGATACAGAGAGAAAGATATTGCACAGTTTCACCTTTTTGTGGAATCAAACAAATACATAAACAAATATATTAATGAACTGATTAATGACAGACACAAGGAGAAATAGAAGATAAAATAATGGTTACTAGGATCACCGTGGAGGAGAGGAACAAATAAGGAAGTGTAGATCAAGGATTCTAATGTAGCCAATACACAAGATGAAATACATCAAAAAACTAGAGTTAATAACAGCACACTGTGCTTAAGATGGTTTGCAAAGTCAGTAAATTACAGGTATTCTTTTCATAGAGAAAGTGGTGAATAGTAACTGTAAGACAATGGATATGTTAATTTATTGTATTCATTTTACTAGATATGTGTTTTAAAACATCGTGTATTTTCACTATAACATTTAATTTTTAAAAATTGTAATGGTTTCTACAATAATATGTTCTATGAACAGCTAGCATAAAAGAATAAGTCATGAGGAAATTTGCTCTTTTGTCTTTTTGCATGAGCTGGCTTTCCAAAACTGATTTAAATACACTTGATTCAGATGGTCTATGTGTGTACTTGAGCGAAGATAACAGCTTACCTAAATCGTGACATAGCTGCTTCATGCCGTACAGACTTTTAGGTGATTTTAGATGATATGCATAAGCATCCTACATTTTAATATGTATGTATTCATTAACATTCATATTTAAAGCAAAATGTATGCAGCCAGCATCAAGCCTACTTTTAGACATTTTGACGGAAACAGAAAAGGTACCTGAAGATGTTTCCCCATTTCTCACACTCGCTTCTTGCCTTTCCTCCTTATTTTCTTATTATATCTCCTAATCTCTCCTCTTTCTCCAACCACATCAATCCCCAAAATGCACTTTGCTTTCCTGGCTCCAGCTCTCTGCCTGCTTGCCCACTTAGTTCCTCCTATGCAGGACACCCATCTAGCTTGGGAGGACACGAAGACGCCCCCCTCAGGAGGGACCTTCCCTTTCCTAAAGACAAAAAAAGAGAAAAGATAGATTGACAAATAAATAAATGAATGAAAGAAAGACAAAAAGAGAGTAAAGATGATGAGTCAGATTTTGTTTTCTGGTCTTCCTTGAAGTACAGAAGATACAACCTTCTGCCATTAAAATTTGGCTAAGAAGCTAGAGTCAGGAAGAAAACAAATGTGACATGACATCCTAGCTTGTCATTTCTCAGCTTGAGAGATCTTGAGGAAAACCTAGAAATAGTTCCCCGACCCCCCGGCATGTTGAAGCCCTTGTTGGAGAGCTTTCTGGAAACATTGAAAGGAGAAATAATCTTTCTCTTTCCTCACCTGAGACCTTGGTAAGCTCTCCCCTTGCTGGGACAAAATACCTGCTACCTGCAATTTGAAGAAGGACCAGTTAATTTTGGCTCCTTGTTTCAGGACACAGCCCACTCTTTTCAAAGTAGAAACATCACAGCAGAAGGGTGTGTAGAGGAAAGTTCATGGCATCCAGAAAACGAAGAATGGAGATGGAAGCCAGAGAGAAAGGGGTCTGATACGAGACATAGTCCCCAAGGTCATCTCCCATAGCCCACACGGGCTCAGAGGTGTGCTTCACTAATCTCTGAGGCATTCCTCAAACCAATCAAGTTGATAATGAGATTAACTATTATTACACAACTTTTTATAGAAGCTGATGGTCAAGTTAATTCTGTACCAACAAGAAGCAGCTTCTTATTTCTTGAGGACTGTAATTGTGTGAAGGTGTTGGCAAGTTTGCTTACTCAATGACTTCCTTCAGTACAAGAGGAAAAGAGATAAAATTGGCAAAAATAAAGAGCGAATTCTGTGACCAGTGGTATTATGAAGAAAAAAGCAAAAACCGAAAGAAATAGACAGGAACTGTGAGAGATGAAGTTGGGTGAGGTCATGGTGGGAGCAATACCGGCCACAAAATTCAGTTATAAATGCCTAAGGGGGGCACCAGATGATCCCTGCAGTAATCAGTGGACCAGTGAGGCTGAGATGGCCTTTCTAAAGCGTATCAAGGAGAAAACAAGACTCTTGAGGTCATCAGTGTATTTTTTTACATTTGAAATGTAAATGTTCTCTTGAATGTCTGTAAATCTCTCAATTTCAATTTCTTTCAGCAGAGATTTACTAGGGAACTACTCCTGTTTTAAGCCTTCCAGCACTGACGATTTGCAAGTCAGTAATGCACAGCCTGTGCCTTTAAAGCTTCACAATGTCATGTAGAGACAGATACTTATATAAATAACCATTAAACATCATGATTATTACAGGGTAGATGGCAATCTTCAATCTCCTGCAATCGGATAAATTACTTCGCTTAAAAAGCCAGACAATTCCCCATAGTGACTGCCTAGAGGGAAGTACAGGAGTCGGGGAATAGGGCAGTGGGACTTTTAATGATTCCTACCACATGTGTCCAAGGTTCTAAGCAACATGTCAGAAACCGGGCTCAGAAGCTTCTGCCAAGTGCTGACTCTCTACACTCCATACTTTACCTACTGAACCCCCACAGTCTCTTGCCTTTGTTCCTCACATGCAGAATATTCTTGGCCTCAGTCTTGCTTAGTTGTAGTACATTTGGATACTTTTGTAGAGCTGAAAAAAGACACTAAAGTGGACCTGGAGTGACCCACACAAGGCACCTATCAGAAGAAAGATGAGTGTGCAGGCAGCAGGCATTTTAAGCAAAGGATGTGCTTTCCCTGTTGTTTCTCTGGATGGCAATTTTTCACTCTTTGCCATCCTGCTTTCTAAGCAGCATCTTCTAGTTTCTTTTATCTCAGGTCCTCTTTTCAAAGATTATGGTTTAATTACATAGAGCTAGAATCCTTTCATTTTAATCATATTTGCTACTTAGCTCTTATCTATGTACAACAAGATGGACACAATGGTCTGAACCACATTCCTAGTCGCAAAGATCTAGAGTGTCATATTCTGGAGAAATTTCATGATTGCTGTGTGTATTCAAAATCCACATGACCAGAAAATTACACTCCAAGACCAAGCAAATTACAAAAGAGGTGGAGTTTCCGTGTGAAGGCTCCTTTTTCTTTCTCAAACCTCAACTCTGTCAAAACAGTGAGAATAAGGCACGGAGGGCAGTGGTGCTGCTCACCATCACGATAGCCTCCCAAAAGAAAGCATCATTGGAAAATGTCAAAGCTGTGAAAGTATGAGATAGAGGAAGATTTAAATCTTGTTACATAGAATCCCAAAAATCTGGTGACTCAATCAAGACAGAAATGGGTTTGTTTCTTTCTGAGGTAGAAATGTCAATTTGCAATCATATCCATCCAGGTTTCTTTTTTCTTGTTGCTGTTCCTTTCACTAAGTTGTTGAATTTGTCCTATGGTTGAAGTTGGCTTTCCAGCCCTGTCTTGACTTTCTGATCCAAGGTGTGGCAATTTTCTAAGGCTGCAGGTATTAAGTATGACGTACTGGGAACGCTAAGAGTTCAAGATCAAAGTACTACCAGATTTGGTCTCTCCCAAGGCCATTCTTTGACTTGCTCAAGGCTGCCTTCTTATCAAGTCCCCACATGGCCTTTCTCCTGTGTGTTCATGTCTTTGGTGTCACTTCCATTTCTTATATGAATACCAGTCATGACAGAATAGGGCCCCACTCCTACAGCATCATTAAATCTTCATTACCTCTGTAAATTCCCTCTCTCCAGATGCAATCGCATTAAAGGTCACGACTTTAGTTTACACATTTTTTTTTGGTAGGACATAATTCTGTTTAAAATAGCATAGGAAAGGAAATTAGAGAGAAAACAATTTTACTTTCGGGGATTTTACCTAGAAGCTGTATAAATTGTTCTTTTCCAGAGATATCATTGCCTCAAATCATAATCACATGCCCACCTTAACTCCAAAGAAAGCTAGAAATATATTTTCTAGCTTGGTACCTAAGTACTCAGCTAAAAATCATGGAAGTATATTGCTGAGAGAAAAAACTATCAAAAATAATTTTGAATTCTGAGAAATGATATTTTGCTGTATTTTTGATTTAGCATTCTTCTATCCATGGCCCGTTGCATTCCCTACGATTCCCAGGGCCCACGTGCCAGTACCACCTATAACAACATGGGACCTAGTAGCTCAGGAGCCATATCCAATCATACATCCTTTTTCATCTAGAAGAAAGTCTTAAAATTTCTGGCACACACAAAAACAATTTACACACTGGTAGTTTTGAGTGTGCATAAACTAACTTCATCCCAAGATACTACAAATCTTTTGTTTTGTCTTTAGAATAAGAGAAGAGCCCTGTGTCTCGGGAAGTAACTGAGAAGATAGATGCACATGCTGATGTCATTACAATTAACTTCCTTTCCTGCAAGTGAACCCTTGGATCTCTGTCCTTGGTGACAGGGATTGAGATATAGTTCCAAACAGCATATATCTGGAAAGACATTCCTACATAAAAGACCATCTATCTTTATAGTAACACCACACATGTAACATATAGCTTAAGAATGACTACAATAGTAATACATTTTGTTTTAACATATATTGCTGAGTTCATATATTAACACGGAATAGATGTATTTCTAATGCTAAACTTCCAGGAAGTTAATGCTGCTAATGGCTAAAACAACATCACCAACCAACACATTTGTGAAATTTTTGTAACAAGTCATATTTACGTGAAACACTTTAAGCCACAATGAATCTTACAGAGCAATAACTGAGTTGACACAAGGCAACTTTTCACACTCTCCAACCAGCATCAAAGAAACCCAACTCACCATTTTTCTTGTAGAACATAATTTCTCCTTTGAATTCTGTTTTCTCCTCCAGTGACTTTTCTATCTGAAGCATCAGTTGCTCGTTGGTTTCAACACCAAATAAAAACTTGCAGCTGCAGCTCTTCTGCATGACCTCAGCCCGCGCAAATCCAGCAAGTTCACAGAAGCCATCGGAACAGTAGACTATGGGGAAACCCTTGGCCACCTGGGCATTGGCGAGGATGAAGTTGCTATCTGCAGAAAAACAAGGAGAACATACCCAGTAACCTAAACCTGTTCTGTAGATTGCCATTTATGTAACAAATCATAAGGATACATGTTCAGACAACAATGCTAAAGATTCATGTCCTATGCTGAATGTGCTGTGGGGAAACGGACATTCCAAAGCATAAAATGGCCTTCCACATTAGGAGAATGTAGTAAACTCTGACTTAGTTTGAAAGTTCGTCAAACTACTTTGAGGCAATTGCCCTCTGGCTAGCATCGCGGGAGGCGGAAGACTCTGGTTTCTATCTTAATTGTCAAGTAATACATAGGTTAGCTTGCTCAAGTCACTCAGGCATCTTAAGCCTATTGCCTCAGATACGATTTTCCCAAAACCAGATCCTGAAGCCAGGATGGAAGTAGTTTACTTGGGAAGGGTTCTAGGGGTAAGCAAAAAGTAAAAAATCTCAGGAAGACAGAAAAGGTAATACATAAAACGTGAATTAAGAGGCGGTTAACCGCCAAGCGGAACTGAGTCTCCAATCACACAGAGACCCTAGATTTGACTGTAAAAAAAAGTACAACTTAAACATTTCCCTCTAAAGGGAATCTTTATCTACCAACATTCACTCTGCGTTGGTTAAGGATCATTCCTGGGGTGTCAACGTGTTGGTGCTTCTGTTCCACTCCTGCTCACTTGATAAGAAGATGCCGAAAGCCATCGATCTACAGGGATGCGGTCGGTTCTCAGATGCTCAGCTGAACAGTGAATTTGACCACAGGCATGGTTTGCACAACATTCCAAGGGGAGCTGAAGAGATCCTCGCAGGGCAGTAACAAATGAGCTGCCAGGACTATGTTTCTTATTTCCCACACGTGTTATAGACATCTTTTTCTTCCTGGTACTGGGCCTCACCCAGGCTAAGCCACATCCCCATCGGTATTATATGGAATAATGAAACAATGCATATAATTCACAACGTGTCTGACACAAATAAATATTCAATAAAAATCCTATTAAGGTATTATTTACAATTTATAGTTATTATAATAAAAAGTAAGATTTAGAGGCTAATCAAAATATAAGATGATATAAAGTGCTCAGAGATAATTGCTGGAGCAAAGACTGATAGTATTTAGAGAAGATTCTCACTGAATTAACTTCTTGAGATTTACTTTCATGGATGAATGATATTTACAGGAAAAATGATATATGTTGGAAGTAGTCTCTACAACACTGTGTTTCTAAAGTCTATTAGTTGATGACTTTTACATTTAGAACACTCTAGAAACTATTACAAAATCAGTCATTCACCCACAAAACATGTACACCCTACTGAATATTCTTTGAGTTATACATCACATACTTTACATATTTCCCATTCTAAAAATAGTACGTTTACAACAATTTTGTAGCAGGCACAGCTTCTTACATGCTACGAGAAAAGAGGAACTGCAGCCACCTCTCAATGACCAACAAGACACACATCGGACATCTATTGTATGGATTTTCCCAAATCCTTTTCCGTTTCTGTTGTGTCCAACCCCATTAACAGTCACTGCTCTGGTCACCGCCTAGCCTCAGAGTTCCAACAGCAGTGACAACATCTCTCTCCTGCCCTGGCTGACCTGGTTCCTACACTCTCCTGGTCTGTTATGGTTTGAACCTGAAATGTTCCCCCAAAGCCTAATGCATTTGGATGTTGTGTGGTGCCTATGGAACCATGTGTTATTCGGAAGTAAGGCCTGGCCAGAGCGCGTGGCTATGGGCATGTGGTAGATTAGGGTTTGTGTAGCAGATTACAGGTGTTTGGCACATCATAGCGGGTATCACCTGGAAGGGGTGGAACACAGACCTAACTCAGAAGGGGCGGATCACTGGAAACTAGTGTGAAAGGGTATGCACTAGCCCCGCCTTCTCCTCTCACTTGGCTCCTGTCCGCCACGCCACAGGCAGCTTTGCGGCTTTTGCAATGTGCTCCCCCCATTGCCAGCTGCCATGAATGAATCTGAGAGATAAATAAATCTTTCCTTTCTTATCTTGTGGGTGTCAGGTATTCTGTCCCAGCAATAAAAAAGCAACAAAGACATTGTCATTTTCTCTCTCTGAAAGCCTAAGTTTTAGCATACTTTTCCATCCTAGGAATCCCTAAATTATATACAATTTTGATGGCACAGGAGTGAATTAGGTTATCTCAGAATAACAATTTGCTCACACTTTGCAGAATCATTTATTTATTGAATATTAAACGTTATACCTTGTCCGAAGAATAGGTAAAAAGAAAGTTTGCGTGATCTCTGTCCTTAAAGACCACATAGTTATGACCTGTGAGAGTTTCTAGCTTGGTCCAGAGGAGGGCACCCTTTTGTTTAGCCTGAGCCCTCAGCCTCACCAATTCCACGTGGCTTTGGATCACTCTGCAACCACAGTGTCTCTCTATCTGCTGAAAAATTTTGCTAAGAGCTTGCTTAGAAAATGTAAATGTGCAGCATTGGCGAAGTCCTCAAACATCCCGAAAGAGCCTTTAATGTGCTTATCCAAGACATTTCTCAGTGGATCATAGACATGTAACTACCTTCTATCTGGTAAACCTGGGAGAAGTGGTGCTTCTGTATGGCAGGTCCTAGGCTGAGAGATAAGGAATGTTTAAAAGAAAAAAAAAGGCTCTATAGTTCTAGAATATTATTGTTTAATTAAGGAATTGCATGAATAGATATGACACTGAAATAGCGCCTAGGTATCCAATCTGTAGTGCATAGATGTAATTACTACCAGACGTGAGAGATTACACATTCTTGGCTCTGAAAATCATTCGCTTGGAATAAGGTAAGTATTGCTGGAGATAACTTAGGAAAAGCTCTGGGATGCTAGGAGCGGATGCTTGGAAATAGTAGAAGCAGAAGGCTGGAGGGAAACAGGACTTGGGAAAAAGGGAAATAAATATTGCATTTTGTCGAACAGCTAGGTTTCATGTCACTTATACAGCCACATTGGGTTTATTTTGTTATTATTTGTCTTGTATTATTCTTTTCATCTTTCAACTTTCAGAACTTCTAAAGATTTGTGTTTTAATTATGTCTTGCACAGCCTAGATGTAATTTTTAAAGAGGACATGAAAAACATCCCTTAATATAAGATTAATATATTTATCTTTATTATTACTACCATATTAGGTTTTTACCATTCTAATTTATTTTTCTTGTTGTGTTTTACTATTTTACCTTTTCATTTCTAAAAATCTAAAAAATTTTGTAAAAAGAAACTCCTGTACATCATTCAGAGAAAACTGTGTGTACCATGCTGACTGCTTTTCTTTTCTTCCCCAAAGAGGAAATTCATAATTTCGATGTTTATAATAATCATTCCCATTTATATAAATTTTATCAGTTATTTATTTTTATGCAACTTATTATCTATGTTTTCTGATATTTAAAATATGTACAATAGCATTTTGTTCTGTGTATGTTGGTGACATGCTTTTTAGGTGATTTTTTTTTAACATCTTTACAACTGTGGGAAAATATAACAAAAAAAAAAAATCAGTCCTTTAACACCACAATGAGTTTCTGAAAAACATTATGTGGAAAGATTCCCCAAGATGCCCGATATGTGTGCTTCAGTCACAGATTATATTGTGTTTGAGGTAGCTAATTCTTCCTGCAAACATACTGCAAAAACAAAGCAAAAAACTAAATAAATAGAGGCATGTATTTGGCCTTTTCTGTTTATATTTAGCACTTGTCCTCAATATGTAATTGCATTTCAATTCCAAAGAGAATTTCATGGCAGTCTGTGCTTTTTATAAAGCTTTGTGGACTAGCTACACGAATCCCCCTTCTGTTGGGATGAGTGTAGCTCCTTCGAGCAGCTATCTACTTGGAAACATATGCTTTTCTGAATAGCAGTCCTGGAATTTCTAAAGAAGAAACATGACATTTACTATAGAATTATGTAAAACAAAGCCACTGCCATAATGATTACGAGCTCATCGTGGGCATATCATTACCCACACATATGCTAAGGGTATTTAACCTTTTAAGAAATCGATTATGCATATGCGGCAGGCATCTAAATGCCATACAGCTTTGCTTTTCTTGGTTTTAGGTCAGTTTTTTGTGTATTTTCAGTTTGAAGGTGGCAGTAAACAGTAAGAACTCAATGCATTTGCCTTTAGGCAGGTGATGATTTCCCTAACTGCTTCCTTGGCAAAAAGTTTCAGAGGGACTGTCATGTTTGGTAGACACCCAGGTCCTTTGGTCTGACTTCTCACTGTAGAACACTACTTTTCCATTCACATAAACAACAGGTACTATTCCTTGTTGGCTTCCCAAGTGCAAAAGAAAATAGAGGCAGAAGGACATGAATGATGAAAAAAACCCCATTGAGCAGTGTTAATTCATCTTTATACTTGCCTCACTTTTAAGATGAGAACAATGAGTTCTGGAGACTTTTGGTTTCCAGCCCAAGAGCCTAAGCTGGAATTAAAACCTGTTCTATTGTGTAAAGAAGAGACTTGCTCTATACTATCAGGAGAAATGAGCAAACCACCAAAAATATTTTTATCTATTCTAGTCTCCAAAGAGCCCAGTGTCACAGATTTTTCTCTATAAAGATCATTTATTAAAAGATCACTGATGACATCCCCAAAGCAGTGCGAGTCTCTCAGCAACCTCTATCTTTTTCTAATTGCCACCATAATGTCAGTGTTTTAAAACTCTGACTCTCCTGATTCCAAAATATTTTGCATAGGCCCACTCCAGAGTCTCGTAGGAAGCATAAAAAAATGTAGTTGCTATTCAAGAGATCTGGCTTCCAATCTCCTCATGCACTTTTAATGTGCATCACAATGCTTCTAAAATTTTCCGATTAAAATATTCTCCTACTGGCTGAAGTCAGTAAGTGTATTTATTCTCTGAGGGACCTGGAGGCATTGCTGTAAGCATGTTACTGTTTTGAAATCCCATGTCTGACTTAAAAATTCATCCGAATTTTGAATTCCACTCTTTAATATATTGTAGTGGTTTCTGTTTTATTTTTGTGTGCGTTTGCCAATATTTTTAATTCAACTGAAACCTCTGAAAGATGTGCTATTTTCTTTTTATGACTTTGTGCATATCACCTGATACACCACTATACAACCTCAGCTTGAGAATAATAGCTCTAAGTAGTTTAAGACCAACTGGCAGATTTCGGCAGACCCAAATAAGTCCCTTCTTATAGTCTCAAATACTGAAAGACAGCCACCTCAGTGCCCAGTTCAATAATCCTTTGAATGGCAGACTTCAGAGTCATTCAGAAAAATGGGCTGGTAATAGATGTTGACTTGGCATCAAAGAGAGACCTGTATGCCTTTGGGTCTTTTTGCCAACAGTGCATAAATCCAGCCTCTCATGGTCCAAATCTTTATTTCTGGAGTATCTTTCATATGATTCTCTTTTAAAATCAAAATTTGAGCAGTTAGCAGGGATTGGCACTGGCAGATCCTACAAGAAGGGAAATGAACAAATTCAGTCTTCTAGCCCTTGTTTTCAGGTGGGAAGCAAGAACCGTGCTTGAACATCTAAGCTTGCTTCCTTGGCTGTCCTCATGCTTTAAGAACCACATTTGCATACAGGCTCAAGACAAAATAACCTTTGTATCCCTCAAGATCTTGAACATAATCATCTCCAGAGACTGCTTTATTCTGTCAGAGAGAAATTAGTGTCAATGAGTTTAAAATATTTAAATGATCTTTGCACTTTATATTGATTTCAGGGAGCTTAATTTTATCACTTGCAAGTATGGTGGCCTCTTTATTAGATTAATAATGCTGGCTGCAGGCTCAAGTTCTCAGCTTGGCCCCTGCCAAAATGTAGGAAGTGACTTGGATTTGAGGACTCCTTTCCCCTTACAAGAAAAGATGGAGGCAGATAAGAAAGTTTTAAAGAAGGATTCTTATATCCTTGGGATTTGTGACTTATGAATCACCCACCGTCATGCTTCCAATTGTCATAGTGCTAGCTGTCATCATCTATGGTTTTTATTTTTAAAATGCTGTATCAGTTACTACACCAGACAAAGGTTACAAGAAAACTCTTCATCAAAGCAAAACTTAAAGCTAACACTTTAGTGCTGAGGTAGTAGTAGAAGGCAGTAAGTCATTCTTGTTTATGCAATACCTTTCTCCCTTCCGCCCAGTAAAGAAATGAACACCCAGACAAGCATAACCAAGAAATTGTCCTTCACAGCCTCGTCATCGGGAACATGGCCCTGGTCCAGCGTGAGTATCACCTGGAACTTCCCAGAAATTCAGATTCCTAACCTTCACTCCAGATTCCCTAAATCAGAACCTGCACTTTTAAGACTGTTATGCGTGTTTAAGCTTGAGAAAGTCCTCTAAAATAACACTAGAACAAGCTAACAGAGAACAACCTGGTGAAAATCAATCACAGGTGAGGTGATATGGGGGTGGACAAGGAGAACTGACGGAAAGCCTTGTTTTCACTACATACACTTTCTAACTAGTACATTTTTATATCACATGCTTATATTCTATATTTAGTATTTTCTTGCAGCTTAACCATTCATTTGAATGGCCAAATAAAAATAACTTGTTAATAAACAGATAGCAAACTTGATGAAGAAAAAATGCTAAGTGAAAAAAAGTTTAATTTATGATAAACTTGGGGCAGGAACACGGCTCAATGATTAGAGCATTTGCCTGGAAACACAAGGCTCAGTTCTTTTTCTCCCCAGAACAACACAATAGCTGGGCATGGTGGATCATGCCCAGAATCCAGTACTCTGGAAGCTGAGGCAGGAGGACTGCCCTGCGTTGGCGGTTGGAGGCCAGTCCAGCCTCCACCTCTCAAGAGCTGGGATTGCAGGCATGTGTCACCAGCCCTCTAATTTTAGTGGTGCCGAGGAATCAAGGCCGGCAGTTTAGTAGCCAAGCCATGCCCAGCCCCCAGCCCTTTGCCCAGCCTCTAGTCTTCCTTTCCACTGTGGCACACCAGACTTTCACCAGTGTGCTCACATCCCACCATCAGCTCACAGAGAACATGCACCAAGCCACACGTGTTTTCTCATCCACCTCCCGCCCCAGCAGATGACTCTGGAGTTATGCATCGTAAGCAAAGGAGCAGGTTGGCAAGGGCTGAGTATAAGATGAGAAGGAGAGAAAACATGGCGCACAACTTACCAAGATACCACGACGCACATTTGTTGTTTTTGCCGGGCTTGGTCACCAAAAAGGCATGCCCAAACACGCTCATACAGAGAAGGTCTCAGAAAAAGACTCCCATATCAATTAGAGAGAGACTAGCCCTTTCCTATAAAATCCCTTTGGCCCATATTTCATATTGATTACTAGTACAATAAATACAGTGATAGAAAGGAAAAATCCCTTTGGGGAATCTGCGGGATGTCTCACGTTCTGGTAAAAATCCACACATAGCCAGGAGGTCTGGGATTATGCCACTCGGGTATTTTCTGTCTTTCCCTTACCTCAGTTCCTCCTCTGGACACATAAAATTTTGATTTATTTAATAACTTAATAAAAATACTCTAACTACAAGGCCCTGTTGAAGTGTCTATACACGAATGTACAACGTCTGTTTTCCAAGTGAGCTTAATTAAAGTCTGTGACAAAAGTCAGTGTTACTTGTTTCAAATTTGACCATTGCTCTGATATGACTGAAAAAAAAATCAACTCATTTCAAGTAGCATAACCTTTACTCAATATGCGAGGGTAATCTGGATCTCCAATCTCTGAATCTTAAGTACCTGAGACAACATCAGGGCATTCAAAGGATTAGAAGTTCAAATCTGCATTATATGGGACTGTGGACTCAGCTCAGTGGTCAGGTTGCTTGCTTAGGAAGCCCAAGGCCCCAGCTTTGTTCTCCCAGCACCACAGCTGGGCATGGTGGCCATGCCTGTAACCCCAGCGCTTGGGAGGCGGAGGTAGGGGAATTGCCATGAGTTAGAGATCTGCATGGGCTACACAGTGAGCTCAGGACCAGCCCGGCTTACAGAGTGAGACCCTGTCTCAAAACCAAAAAAATCAATTTATTTGATAATATTTAACTTTTTCAGGTAAAATACAAATATAGGAAGAAGTAATTGACACATTATGTCTATTCTTAAATACTGACACATAAAATTAAAGAGGACAATGTGATCAACAAGGTCCTCAATTAACAAATATTAGCATGTGCCTACATTGTTTCTAGCTGGCTAGTGTTAGGAGTGCAGTTGACACTGCTCCTCAATGCAGGAGTTTCTCAGCCTTCCCAGAGGGCCCGCATATGTACTCCAGAGACGCACGAAGACACTGCTGTGGGCCTGTATCCAGCTCACATTTGCTTATGATATTTTATCATATTTGTTGTCTAAATGAAGGGCTTGTCCAAACACTTTATGCATTTGTAAAGTTTACAGCAATTATGTCACTCTTGGAGATTCAGTCTGAAGTCTGCTTTCTCTGCCAGAAATTTTGCTTTCAAACCCAGTTCTCATTGATAACTAGGCATCCAACTGTTTCATTTTTAGCTATCTGACTATAGACACATCCTGCAGTTTACCATTCCATTCTTGTGAGTGAATGTTTTCTTTTTTTCTCACCCCTCCATCCCTTTTCCCTTTCCTTCCTTTCTTTCCTTTATGCCTTAATAAGCAAAACAGCAAAGAAATGAAGCCTGAGCCTCCGAGTTTCATGACGCTCACTGTCAATACTATAACCTCTGGAATATTTATTCAGAAATTAGTCCAGTCACTGTCATTTTTCTGCATGTATTTAACAAACAAAATATACAAGTGATTCTGTAGCTACAAACTTGCAACTGATAAATAATCCTTCATTTCCTATGGAATCTTGAAACTGGCACCCACTCAGTATGGTGACAGTAACTGTAATATAAATTTAAAGTTGTTTTAAACAATATTAAGAGCTCATAGTGCCAGACAGAGGTGGCAGCCACTTGAGACACTAGCTCAGTTCATGCTGAGGAGGGAAAAAAACCAGGGCAGGAAGTATTAAGAGGCAAATAGTATTTTTTTAATCAAAATATCAGAAAATGGTCAAGTACTGTTGATTGGGAAGCTATGGAGTTGAACCATACGAAATATCCGCCCTACAAAATGTCAGTTTTCCTGAATGGTCTGCATGCTTTCTGGATTTGACATCAATAGGATGAGAATTTGTGATGTACTTCGAAACTATTTTTGAGACCTGTAGCTACCGAAACACACACTCAGCTAGCTCATTCCAATTGAGAACCTGGAGAGGTTTGGGGTGCCATAGGGTATCTTTTACACAACTCTCACAACACTGTCATTCAAGGCTGCCGTCAAGGTTGTGCACTCTGCCTTTCCCAGGGGATCCCGGCCAAAGGGGAGGCTAGGACTGACAAGTAATATCACGCTGTGTCCTAGAGAAGGAATCTCTTTTCCTAACTGACCTGCCCAACATGTGTCCCCCCTACCTACATTTCACAACAACACCTTCAAGTCTACTTTAGATTATTTCTAAGTTCCATGCAAGCACAGACAACTCAAGCACAGGATGAAGCAGGTGGAGAGATGAGGAACCAGGCCTCCCTGCGACACGAAAATGGAAACTCCCCCGTTATGCTCAACTCTTGGTTTTCCAGCAACTCAGATCTTTCTACATCAAACACCCCTTTGGTGAAGTTGTTGGAAGATTTTCAGTTGCAGATTTTGAGTGGAGATATAGTTGGAGAAATAAAACCAGCAGTCTGATTATCTTCCTGGCAACCAACCAGAGATGACATACACGAGTTACACTGGGGCATTTGCACTCTATTGATTGACGCGCATAAGCCTCCAAGGTGTGTTCTGTTTGCCGATCATGGAAGTACCTTCTGTTTGACCTTGTGTTTTTATCTGAGAAAAGGGACACAATAGCCCTACTTCCTCTCAAATGTTTCCTGCTAAATAAATTCCAACTGAGATACATTAGTAAGTATATCAAAATGCATAGTTCAAGTATTTTTAAGTCTAATTCAATGTAGTCACCTGTGACCCAAGTTAGGATCCTATATTACTTTTGGGGGGAGGTCTGAACTCAACTCACTGCAATTAACCTGACATATTGATTTAATATTTCAGGCAGAGATGTATTTACCTGGCATGGGCACAGTGGATATGTTTTCTAGGAGAAAAGAATGTTTACAAATGACAATGAGATTCTTTGATGAGGAGAAAGCTGAGAGTGGGTAGCGCTCACAGAACCAGACCCCAAACACTCCTCACTCTAAGACAAAGGCCCCAGATCAGAGACAGTTATGATTCAACACTGTGTTGTTGGATACAAGAGGCTTATTTATTTATTATTTATTTTTGAGACAGAGTCTCACTCTGTAGCCCAGGCTGGTCCTGAACTCACAATGGAGCCCAGATGGCCTTGGACTCAGGGCAATCCGCCTGCCTCAGCTTCCCAAGTGCTGTGATTACAGGCATGTGCCACCACACCTGGCTTATTCTGGGGAATCGAACTCAGGCAACTAGTGCTTGATTTAGGGCTTGCTAGGCAAGCCCTCAATCACTGAGCTATTCCTCCAGCCCCAAGAGGTTATTTAAACTAGAACCAAATTGCAACAAAAATTCCAGCTCTACATATCTACACTACCAGCAGTTCTGCAGAAAAGCTACCACATTTACATTTAGTGTAAATTTGCTACAACTTTAAAAATTGTTCTCTTTATAAAGTATTAAATGAAACATAAACAAAATAAAAATCGGTCATAAATTTATGGTATAAATACACACCATTTTTCACCTTTTCACTTGAGAGAAGTTACAGATTATTGGTAACAAATCAAACATACAAAATATCGACAGTCATTGTAACCATTACATGTTCCATATACACATTAATAATAAAGGGGAAAAACGTACATGAAAGTGTAATATACTGGTGATTAAGACACAATCCCTGGCTTTAAATTTAAGTAGCTTTATAAGGTACATGTAAATTTAAAAAGAAAAAGGTAACAAATTTTAACAATGTCATCTTAGAAGTACAAGTGAATACTTTATATTGATTTTTTCCCATTTTATTGATATGTATAAGCACAAAATTTAAGGTTTACAATGAAGTTGAGCATTTTGTGCACATATGTATCTTGTCAAGGTGACAAGGACTTTCCCTCTCTCCTTTGTATTGATTTTATCAATTTTTTAAACATTATTTATTTTCATTTAAAGTACATATTCCTCATGACTATGGATGTATATTTCTAACATATTACTGATAACAGAACAATACACACTTTGGGTATATTAAGTACTTGTTTGTTCTAGTTATTTCAATTTTTTTATTCTTAAGCCTATCATAATAATGAACATGTTTCACATGCCTTAAAGCAAATTCCTAGAAGTTAAAAGTTTGATACAAGGATAAAAGCCTTTCTAAAGCTGTTGGTATACATTGTAAAATTTCCTCTAGAATACCAAATTATTATGCTGAACTGCAAGCCCACCAGGATTTGAGTCTATAAATCTTCATACTGTCTTTAATTTTTTAAAAGTTTGTATGTTTTCTAAATGTAAACAATTTTGGTTTGCAGTAACATAAAGACACATTTACATTATATAAAGACACAGAGATGAACAGGCAACGTGGGGCAAGTCTATAATTCCAACTACTCAGGAGGCTGAGGCAGGATTACAAATTCAAAGCCACTTCTGGCTGTTTAGCCAGACCTTGTCTCAAAGTTAAAAATTAAAAAGGCTGAGGATCATGAATTTTGTGTTAATTTAACAGACATTCATTTCTAACTTTTTTAAAATAAAATTTTGAAAAGGAAGGCAAAGCTTTTGACTCCATGTAACTGATGACATGATGTGCATATTTCCCTGTAACCTTTTATGACAATGGTCTAAAGCCAGGATGTTTTAGGATAGCACTGTAAGAAACTTTCGTTTTCTCTCATCATTAAGCCCTATTTTATGTTGTAGTTTGGAGAAACTTGAGATGGTCTTCTGCTTATTTATACAATATTGAACATTTAGGTTTACTCTTTATAATTGTAAAATTATGATAACCACCATGAACAAACAATAATTAATCACGTACTTGGATATCGACAAAGTCATCTCTCGATTAAAGCTATGAATAAAATTCATAGAAGCCCTCAAATGATTAAAACATAATTTATTATTTTTGTAAGATATGAATCAATGGCAATGCTGTTTAGTTCCTCAACTACTTTTCTTTCTTTGAACTACTAACCAACAGCAGACAGAAACAGAAGAGTCAAGTAGTGGGAAGTACTGAGAAAAAGAATCCACTGTCCAAGCGGATGGGAAAGTCTATGCTAGTCTACAACCTGCAATGACACACCCCTCTTAGTTTGTTTTATCAACACCTGGCTTGACCTCGCCCTCACTAGCTGTAAGTAGTTCCTCCTCCTCCTCAAAGCCTTGGCTGAGCAAGATGCATTACCGACCTGAAAAAAGCCCAACAGTCAGCAGGTGCCGTGATCTAATTCTTTTTCATAGCCAGGTTCCTGTGGCCTCTTTAAAAGGCTTTCTTGGCCTGACCGCTAATAACTTTTTGCAACTTTCTAGCCAGTGTTCTACCTATTATTTATTTTGGAAAATAGCCTGGTCAGTAAAAAATGAGCATAAATTAGATATATATTGGTTTATACAGATAATTCTGTATTTTATTTGTCAATAGGGATAATTTTTCTAACGAGTTACAGAATTAACAATGTAGTCGATAAAACATCTTATTACATCTCCCCACAATACTAGCTTGTGGCTTTATTGAACTGCTTCCCGACATCTCACATTTCCCAACATTTCCCATCTATACCATTTTCATCCAAGGAGTGCCAGACCTTTGTTATTTCTACTTTAAAATTCTCACATGATGCAGAATCACCAAGGAAATCCAATAGGACACAATGCAAGTCTAAGCTGAGGTGGTGAGTAGTGTCACCCATGGGTTAAGAGTACAGATTTCAGAATAAACGGTTAGCAAACTCTTCTGCACAAGGCCAGGGACTAAGTATTTTATTTTCTGTCACAAATGATAAACTCTCACGTAGCATGAGAGCAACCACAGAAAATGATATATAACGTTTTCAGCTATTTACAACGGTAACTACTGTTCTTAATACATTTGTTAAAAAAAGAAAAACAGTGCCTGTTGGATATGAGGTAGTGCCCTATAGTGACAGTGTCTGGATTTAACCTTTTACTTCCTTTTTTATGGTTGTGTAATCTTTAGCACAATGGCTTTCCTCTCAGACCCAGAAGTCTGTGAAAGTATAACAACCTGTATCACTCATGAGAATAAGATGTGGTCCCAGTATTACACTAAAGTTCCTGGTGGTATGTATGAAAAGCTGCCCACAATGGTGGTTCCCTTTCCATCCAAGTATCTTCATTTTTTCCAGGTATCACGTGTAGTAGATACACATCTTTGGTAGCCGGGCAAATTTGCACCCAAGTTCTAGTCACTAACTTCCAGCTCACTGCAACATAACACTGGAATGACATATTACCTGTGCCTCAGGGTTATGGAGATAGATTGATACAACACAGATTCTCTTTCGCTGAATCTGTATATAAACAAGATATTTAGAAAGTTGTGGTGTTGTGGTTTTATGCCAACCTCTTTTTTTCCTAATCTTTACAGGACATAGTCAATACATTTTAAATCTTTGCACTTGGCCAAGCTTTTGTTGGAAATGCTAAGTACAATAGTAACTTTTCCTGAGATAGAAAGCAATGAGTGAAAGAAGAGGGTAAGGATGAGAGGCCAAAGAAGGACGCATAGAGAAAGGGACATGATTTGCTGAGTTCTCAAGATCAGAAGGAAAGTCAGATTGAGCTGCCCAAAGAGCAACACTGACTAAAGAAAAGGGATGATGGTGCTTCCTCTGTTTCACTTGTATACAAGCTACAAATTTTAGCTAGTAACAAGTAAGAATCCCTGGGACTTCAAGCAGAAGAGATCTAGTGAAGGGTCCAGGTGAAGACTTGGAGCCCAGTTATAAAAATAGATCCTAAGTTTTGTGATCCAGTGGAGAGGTCAGACACAAAAAGAGACCGAGAGATTATGGATCCCCAGAATGTACACACACTGCAGATCTGGGGTGTGCTGGCGGTGTTTTCTACTATTGAAAAATCTTTTGGAATATGTCTAAGTAAATCCTGCTCTTGAGGAGCACTGCAACACTCCAGGAGGAAACATTCAGATGAAAAGCTAGGGGGTCTCCTGTGAATGGCGCCCACCTGAGCTTTGCAGAACACAGTCTGCAGGGCCTGACCACTTGAGAGCTGACAGCTGTCCTTTCCATAGGCTGATTTTGCCTCTGTGTGTGTGTGTGTGTGTGTGTGTGTGTGTGTGTCAGAGAGAGAAAGATATCAATGCCAAAGGAAGCAAAATACCTTCAAAATTTAACAGCTTCTTGACGCCAAGAATTTATGAAGACAAGGATTATACAAGCTACTTTCTTTTAAGTACTTTGTTCCTCACAAAATACCAAACATGACCTTGAAACATTTGATACCAGAAAAGTCTCTCTCATTACTCGTCAAAATGGCCATTTTAGAACTGAAGATGGAAATTTTTTTTACCCACACACAAGCACACACACACATAATTGTACCAAATATAAGCAAATATCTCATAAAATAGCTAAAAATAGTAGACACAGCCTTTCTCCCCAAGGGTATCCAGCCAACACTGCTGGCAGTTGAAATTCTGCTCAATAAAATCTGTATTCCCAAAATGAAGGCCTAAAAACATTTTTCTAATTATGTCTTTCAAATAAGCATTTGATATTTACACCATTGGAGCATCCAAGACTAGGAGATACTCCATATGGTCAAGACAAATTTCACAGCAAAAAGATTATTTCAAAATGTACACAAAAATTCTCAGTAAAGTGCTTTGCCCATGATTACACTTCACAAGCCTTGATGTGATAATGAATAACTATGATTGAACAAATCTCTTAAAAATACAAATGCATGAATATATGGATGGACAGACAGATAAATTATAAACCAAATCTAGCAGAATGTTAGTAATCAGTGAAATACGAGTAAATAAGTTATGAACGTCAAAAAATTCTGAAATAACTAAATTTGCCTTCATATCTGTTACTTTAAGTATATTTATGTGTTATAGATTTAAGTTCATTTACTGTAGCAATGCGATATAGTTTTAACTTTGTTTTATTGTAGCAAAACTCACTTTTAAAATCATTGGTATATATGTATATTTGACCTAGTTTACTAGCCAAAATATCTTATGGAGGAGAAAAAAATTCATATACAGAAATTTTTTACATGTGTACACACACACACATACACACACACACACACACAAGTATGTAATTTTTGTTCTAGTTTTAGGTCCATATCATGGGCATACATTTTTGTTCAAATCAGCCATATGAGTACAAGAACACAAAAAACGCTCCCAATAGACAAGAAAGCCTATTTCAAGGCTTAAAGTTCACCAAGAATTGTCCATCTTACAGCAGTAAAATACATCTTCCACAAGCCATGCATGAGGCCAGCCAAAGACTTAAACTATAAAAGCTTCACACGTGTAGGGCAAGTGTATTATCATACACACCCCATCCAGGAATCACAGAAAACACTACCAATTCTTAGAAGCCCTTAGGAGAGAAGCAAATATTAAAATGCACTGGCAACTTGGCCAATTGCTCCTTATTCAAGAAGCAATAACTACTGAAGTCTGACCTTGAATAGCCCCATACTGCTGATATGAACAAAAAATTCAAGGATGGAAATCAGCAATTTTGAGTATTTGATCTCACTACCCTACTGATACTGGCCATACTCTTTGGTCAGTCACTTAACCATTCTGTGCCTTAGTTTTTTTATTTGTAAAACAATTAAGTTCAGGAACCCTTCATACTTTAATTGTCTTTAATTCTATGAAGCCCCCGAATTCTGAATTCTCATGATCAATTCTGAGAACTGTAAATAAAATCTAAATTTCTCAGGTTATCTTTCAACACTGTCCACACAATGATTGTAACCATCGGCTTCACCTTTATCTACTTCTATTGCCCAAATGACGTAAGTAATCCCACCAAGATCCTTTCTCTCATTCTTCATCATGCTTACCACTGTCTTTCTTTCCATTCTTCAATTAAACCTTTACTGCATTCTAGCTTTTGCCAGAGTATCAGAGTATCAGAGTTTCACATGAAGGTCATCATGTTATAAGTTATTAACTCTGACCTGTCGGGGGCTAGCCTTTGTACATGGGGCCTCTCATGGCCCAGAACCCAGCAGGATCTAGCCCAAAAGATTTGCTAGACAATGACTGGTGGAATAGGAAAAAACAATAGCTCTGTTACACTTTTAATCAGTCATATATTTTATTGAAATAAAAAAATTTAAATTTTAACAAGAGCTCATTTCACTCACACTGTGGGATCGAATGTTTTGGGGAAAGTGGGAAAATAATCTATTTTCCAGTGGTTATTTTTCTTTACAAAACTTGGCTAGGAATTTTAATTTTTAAAATGAACACAGTTCAGATAAACAAAAAAGAAATTACTAGGTAAACTTCTCACAGGCTTCACAAAAAGTTTTAATTAATATTTTTTCAAATGTTCCAAAAGCCTAGTGTTTAAAATAAGATTAGCTATTTTCCAAGCTGGAAAATGGAATGTTCTCACCATCAAAACATCAGAATTTGTTGTTAATGCCCACAAAAATGGTTTCCTTGTTTCAATTAGGCTACTGTTTGCCTGCCATGCAGAGAAAATAAAAAAACTTCACTTTCAACTTGCCAAGAGAAAAACTACATCATATCAATTGATTTTATTGGGAATTTTAGTTTTATGTTTTAAAATACACAGCCATTTTTCCTAGAGAAAGCACTGGTCAATAGAAGATGTGTCATCGGAGTTCTTACGTTGTCTGCATTCATTCTTCTGTATGATAGCAAACATGCTTTCGAGTAATTTCCTTTACATCTTCCCCATGCCTGACTTTTCGCATTTTCCTCAGAAAATGTATTAAATCTTTTCTGAGCCTCTGAGAGCCTGAACCTGGAGGATTACAAGTTGTAGTCCAACCTGGGCAACTCAGTAGCTATCTCAAAATAAAAACTAAAATTTTAAAAATGACTGGGAATGTAGCTCATTTTGAAGGCCCTCAGCCTTAACATCAGTATGAGACAGAGAGAGAGAGAGAGAGAGAGAGAGAGAGAGAGAGAGAGAGAGAGAGATCTGAGTACAATGACACACAGCAGTAGTCCCAGGTACTTACTTATAAGGCTGAGCCAGGATTGCTTGAGCCCAGTAGTTTGAAATCAGCCTGAGCAAATAGTAAAAACAGTCTCAAAAAAGAAAAGAGAGAAACATTTAGATAGTACAGGTAGCTTAACCATTCTATTGGAATGGAGTGGAAAAGCCCTTGTCACCTTGTCAAGATACATATGTGCATAAAAGGCTCAACTCCATTGTAAACCTTAAATTTTGCACGTATACATATCAATAAAATGGGGGGGGGGAAGTCAACTAGGTAAGGCAATGATTTCAACAGGGGCACAGTTTGTTTCTAGAACCAGTTGCCACCCATGCAGTTCTGGGGAGAAATTTGCCTCGATGAGTAAAAGACACAAGTCGATCTTTAATAGACTTACTTCATGAGGGAAAGTGGTAGGTCACTTTGCCCACATGCAAATTTAATCTTAGGTAGAACCTTTGTGCAGCATTATTGAATAATGCTTGACTGTTCTAGTGCCCATGCTCCCTGTTGGATTTGTTGACCTCAAGCTATAATTATGCTCTCCAGCAACTGTTGCTCAAGCGTTAAGCAATAATTCAGTGGAATCCTAAGGGCACAAGTGGTAACTGCACCTCCTAAAGAACTCTGATACACCTGAAGTGTTGATTACTCTTCTTCCTTTATGGATCTGACCCATTTAATTACCACAGAATATTTATGCCAGAACTGGAAGTATGGTCAGAGACAGCAGAAATTGAGCCACTAGGAAGTCAGCGGTGCTGGTCAAGCTGTACACTCAGTATAAGGTTGTGCACATTGGAATCCTTTGGTAAATTTCCAAAGACATAAAATACAGGCCTTACTTCATAAAAAAATTATTATGCATTGTTTCCCTTCCTTCCCTTATGAAGCTCATCTTAAACATATCCTGGAACAAGTTGGACCTAGTGGTATTGAGGCAAGTTTGTCTATAGTCAAAGCAAAAGTTTCAAGAGTTTGAAAGGCTCTACAGTTAGCTAGCACACAAGCAGGGAAGTTCTGGACCACTTTTATCAAAACTTAATATGATTTTTCCTTGAGGTATATAATTTATTTAAGCAGTGATTTTGTGCTATCTGTCATAGCACGCAGGCAGTTTTACAAAGCTTTATTGGTATCTTCTGAAATTTTTACTATTGATAGACTCATGATTAGAAATGCCAAAGTTATTCTCTGTGCATGTATGTACATATCTTGACTTACTCTAGGTCAAGCAGAGATGTTACACATTTCATCACCATCTTTTCTCCCAGGAAATTTGAGAATATTTTTGCTGTATAAAACATACACTTTCCATCAAAGTATATATTATATACAAGCAGAATAAAAGCTCTTAACAATTTTCTCATACTATCTTGAAAATAATCAGAAAAAAACTTTTATGTACATGAACATAGTTCTCTTTGGAAAGCAGATAGAAAAAGACCCTGAATGATTCAAGAGACTTTGAAGTTATGAAAATCTACTTCAGTTGTCTGATACCACTTGTCCAATACAAATGAGATGCTAGTGTTATTTTTCTCACACTCAAATATTTGATAATGATTAATTGTTCAAAGTCTACATATTTTTAGAAGCTTAATATGGCAGTTAAATTATTCATGTTAACTACAAAATGACATTAAATTATATTTAGAATTCTTATCCACTGGACCTCTAAGGACTCATCAAAATTTGATAAATTTTAAAAAGTGATAAGATAAAATCAGGAAAGATCCATTTTTTTGGAAATCCTAATGCTTTTTAAAAGTAGAAATAAACATGATAATCATGTAAGAGAAACACAAATAAAGTAGGAGTGAATAGGAATATTTTAGATGAGAAAAATAAGAAAAGCAAAAAAAAAAGGTAGAAGTCTACTCAATACAAACAGCCTAAAAGTCAGAAAAAAATAACACGATGGCTTTATCAATTGACTGCTGTGACCACTGGAAGGATTATGCCAGCCTGAAGCGATTAGGAAATGCCCAGGGTAGAGTTTTCAGGTGTGCGTGTGATTGACTTACGGGCCAGCAAATGAGACAGAAACACCCACCCTGAATATAGGTAGCCCAACTAGCAACTTGTACTAATTGAAAAGGAAAGAAGAAAGATTGTTACAGCTTTTCCTGGGAAAGTTCTGAGCTTTGTGACTGTCTATGGACATTGACTCCTTATCTTCACATCACCAATCTCCATCGCAGATCGCACCCGTCTTCAGTCTTTGCCAACCAGCCATCGGTGGCAGACTCAAAATGTCTGTCCTGCAGTCCCAGACCGGTGTTCTTCTGTCTTACATCTGAGCAGCCATCAGAACCTCCAGTTTTCACACATGCACATGACTTTCTTAGATGATCTCTTGTCTTGAACTTGTAAACTCTTCATATAAATGTCTTTTATTTACACATAATCTCTATTAATTCTGCTTAAGAACCCTATGCAATATAGCAGCCTGCCACACATGTCATGATACTTCCACTGTGCAGTTTCTGGCTGATTCAAGCCTTTTTTGTCTGCCTGCATTCACATGGTTTGTGTGCGGAGCACCAAGGAGCCACCACCCTGAGGCAAGGTCTCAGGCCCTGTAGCTTAGTCATCACATCCAGCAGTCATGAAGCAGATGGCTGAGCACCCCTGTACGCCACTGTTTTCTACACCAGGATGTTAAGAGCACTAGCTATATTCTGAGACTAGAACAAACTGCACAAATAGACCCTATTCAGGAGAAACGAAATAAATTCACTATCAATCCAAATCCCCCTTTAACTTCAAAATCCCTGCAGCCACTGTGAAGGGAAATATGGCAGAAAAGAAACCAAAATGCAAAGAGAGACCATAACAAACCTACCATAGTTAAATACATTACCTTCGAAAATTTTACAGATATAAATGGCAGCAGCACTTGCTGAGGACCCAGCCAGGACAACTGAGAAGCCTTATAGCTTAAGGTTTATCGGGGTCAGTCTGTTAAAGAACTTATTCTAAAGACTTAGCTTGGGAGTTAAACACATCTAAATTTTTCTTTTCAATAGATTCCTGTGGCCAGCACTGACAAGATTAGAGAGTAATAGGAGCCTATTGCAGGTTGCCAAACAAAAATTATGACGAGTTTATTACCATAGACTGAGGAATCAGGTGTGCTGCCTCAGTCAACTGATGCCTCTGGATATCCCTCCTGTTTTATGATCAGCCATGGGTAACATTGCCATCCATGAAAAATAATGGCTGGACAAAGTCAACGTCACATTGTCCATATCTGTGTAGCCAGTTCTTCCCCAAAGAAGTCTCATTCATTTTGGATCTATTGTATCATTTCACTCCCCTTCCGGTCCCCTCAACAAATCACTAATCTTCTTTCTGGTAGAGAACTGTTCAAAACCATACTAATTTCATCATTTACATTTCTAAGTTACACGTGAGTTCAACAGATACTGAGCTGAATAGACCCAGGCATTGGCCCTGCACCAATGACACATAACCCCGGAAGCTGGCGCTGGAGACTGCATGAGCTGTGCTACTTGACCGTGCTTTCACAGGAGTTTAAGGAGCACCACAGTGCCTATATCTACATGGGACTCCAGAATGGGAAAAAATAAAATAAGCAAAGCGTGCTTGCCCTTGTTCGACTCCAGACATGATGAAGACAGAAGCTGCCAGCAAAAGTATAAATAAAAAATAAAATGGTGAATTTTAAGACTTAAATATAAAATGGTGGATTTTAAGACCAAGAAATGCACAGTGGCTTGGCTAGCTCAGTGACTCTGCTGGGAATCTCTCCTGACAGAGCTACCAGGGGTCCATGAGAGGCCTTGATACGATTATTAAGGCAATTGGATGTGACATCTGTGGGCTGTTTTAACCTCATTTACTCCAATGATGGCAGAGAAATGGCTTCTGGAGCATTTTGTGGTCACTTTAGGAGCTTTTTGCTTTTCGTGCTAGTAGAAAAATCACAGTAAGTCATGACACCTTAGTTCTCAACCTGGATCTGAGTTCCTTCTAGGAGCCACAGTGATCCCTAGTTTATGACTAAGTGACTGCGGCAGCAAGTCAACTGAGGCCTACATCCACCCTAGCAGAGGATTCTGTGCTTATCCTGTATATTGGAAGTGCTCTGAGCTCTCAGAAAGAGGGTTATGGCAAGACCCTTCCAAAATATGCAGTTAGCTTGAACATGGCATTTGGCTCAAGGTCCAGGGTATAGGATATGGAAAAGCCAAGCCCCAGGGCCTAAGAAAATAATTTAAGATGTATTTTCCCTCCTTATACCTGCTTTACTCCAATGTATGAAATTTCTACAGAAAAAAGGGAAATAGATTCTTTTCCTTGAGCTACTATTGCATCTCAAATACTGAGCATTTGTAATACATCAGAATAGAATAAGCAACAGAAACATGAAATAAAGAAATTAGGAAGGATGTTAGATGACAAGTCTTATAGAAAAAAATGAAAGTGAGAGATTTTGGGGAGGAACATGGGAATGACTTGAAACACAGTAATCAGGGTAGGCACCACTGAAGAGGGGACAACTGAAAAAAGATCTACAGGAGGAGATATGAGCCACGAGGACAGAGGTAGTAGGAGGTGTGGTGGGCAGAAGAAACAATGCAAAGGCCTTAAGAAGTACTCAAGGAATGGTCAAGATGGTAGTGTGTTGGCTTCCCCAATTCACACGATCCAGCTCTGATCCCAAGTAGTAAGAATGTGATCTTACTGGAGATGAAACATTGAAGTTATAATTAGTTAAGATAAGGTTGTACTGGAATTGGGTGGACCTATTTTTCAATATGACTCATGTTCTTAAAAATGAAAAAGGAGAATTTTGGACACAGTGACAGAGAGGCATGAAGGGAGAAGGCCATGTGAAGACTGGAGCTAGGGTGTCTCCACCAAGGAACTGTAAGAAACTAGGGAGACGTCTGGAACAGGCGCTTCTTAGGCAGCTTCTGGGCTGCTCTGCGGTGTCTCTGCAACCATGAGACAGTACTTGTTGTTTAAGTGCTCAGTCAGCAGCTCTTGTTACAGTTTACAGCAGCCCTGGCAAACGTACAAAGTGGGCAAATGACTGGAAGGAAAAAGGAAAGAAACAGGGACTGTGCCTCCCATAAGGACTTTGGATGAAGAGTCATAATGCATCTTGAGCAGAGAAGTGAATGCATCTGGGTGAAGACTGAGCTCTGGAGCCCTTTGACTGCGTGTAGTCTCACATAAAGGAGGACTATTAGGAGGAAGTGCCTTTCAGGAGAGAAATCAGGGGACGTTCTCAACAACGAAGGCTCAAAACTTTTCCAAGTAAAAACACCGTCAGTTAATGTTTTAAGAGCAGACTACTAACTGCTGGATCAAAAGCAATTACTGAGCAAGAAAAAAATCAAGAAAGTTCTTTAAAATTATATATTAACTAATAGAAGCATAAAAATAAATCTCTTAAATCCATGTGGCTCATTGTGGTTATTAAAACTAAGAAATTTCCTCATCACAAGGAGAAAAAAGATAAATGATAAAATCTTGGTCTCTGTATGTAGGTCTGCTCAGTACTACCTGGAGTTATTAAGCAGGGGTTCTAAAGGTGGATCTGAATGAATGCCAAAATTCTACATAGGGGCGCCTAGTTCACATTTATTGGGAAATGGTTTAATTCAATCAACTCTTGCTAAGAATCGTCACGTCAGTTCTTACGAAGGAGCTAACGCTATTTAGCTGGTGTCCCTATTTCTTTAGACTGCTTCCCCAACTCTAAAGGAAAACAGACTCAAGAAGAGGGAAGATTCTAGTTAATGCCTCAGCCTAAAATGACTCTAAAAAGACAGCCAACCTAGAAAGTCCATACAACCACACACAGAAGTATTTAAATAACCCCAAGGTGAGTCATTCAAAAATTCCACAGTACACACACCCACTAGCACCCACTCTGAAGTCAGTCTGCCTGTGCTAGAACCTCAGTCAATATGTGCAGAATTCTGGTTATTTTGTGCCTCAATTTACATAATTGGAAGGTGAGAATAACAGAACAAATTCATAAAGTCAATTGTCATCAACATGGAATGAATATTTAAATGAGCTTAGAACAAGCCTGACATTCAGCAATTCAGGAAATATGACATGAGGATTGGCTAAATACTTAACCAAGTGTTTGCTTTGTCTAGTAAAAGATTTTGAATGAAAGATAATGAATACAGCACCGGTGTGTAGCTCAAAGGTGGAGCAAGTGTATAGCAAGCACAAGGTGTTGGTTCCTTCCTCAGCTCTAGAAGCATAAAATTAATTTTAAAAATGTTTTAAATAATATATGGAAAACATTTAATATGTTAAATTAAAAATGGACATTTTGAGCTCTTAAAATGTGTTCTTCCTGAAAACTACATGTGCTAAGTCACAACTAGTCCCACCAATTTCTGTGCACCCACCTGCTTTCGTTGCTGTCACCTACTTTGTAAGTTTACACCTAGAATCTCGGCACTCTGGAGGCAGAGGCCAGAGGCCATAAGTCTGGGTTCACTCTGAGTAACTTAGTGACTTTGTGAGAACTTGTCCCCACCCAAAAAAGTTTTTTTTATAATATGAGCAAGGGCCATAGCTTAGTGTAAAGGCCTTGGGCTCTAACCCAGTAGCACAATTACAAAAAAAAATTACGTGTTTTAGACATCAGAGAAAAGCAAATTAGTATTACATTGAGATTCTATCTTTCCCCTGTCAGAGTAGCTATCTTAAAAAGCATGAAAAAAAAAAAAAAAACAATTAATGCTGGTGAAGATGGGGAGAAAGTGAACACTGATTTGCTGTCAGCAGGAATATAAATTAGTACAGACACTAGGGAAACTGGGAAAGAAAGATTAATTAAAAGTCAAAAATAGAATTGCCATATGACTCAGCTATACCACTTTTCAGTTTATACACAAAAGAAAGTCAGGATATCATAGAGATAACTGCATACTTGTATTTGCGATGGTCCAAGGCACTAAGGCAAAGTTATGGAATCATCCCAGGAGCCCCATCAGTGAGGAAATGAGAGAAGAAAGCGTGGTGTACACAGACAACAGAGTGTTATCCAGTAGTAAAGGAGAAAAAGATGGAAATGGGAATCAACACAAACAAAACAAGACACAGTCAGACAAGCCCCACATGTTTCCTCTCATATGTGATGACATGAAAGTAGATTATTGGAGAATAGGAAGTGGATGGACGGAAGGAAAAAGGAAGGTAAAGAAGAGGGGATATGATCAAGCATGTTATGAGCATGCAAAAAAAAACCCCACCACAATGGAATCTATTATATCATCAGTGTGCACTAACTTAAGCAGTTTGCGTATACCAGATTTTTATGCCACAGAACTGTCAGATTATTTTTTAAAAGAAAGCCAGTTTTTAAAATCATTTTTAAAGCTATGTACCTAAATAAGCCAAAACAGAACCCTTTCCAGCACAAGCAAATGGCTTTTCCATCTCTTAAATTAGTAGTGATAATAAGCCTACTTAACTGGAAAAGCCTAATAGAAGTTTCTTTACTAAGACACTCAATGAATCCCTCACTTAACCCTTACAGGAAGCTTGTGGGCTATATCCTGTTATTACATTCTCTTGAAATGTAGAAAGGGCTCACACAAGCTAAGTATATTCTCCTCTCCCACACCACCTGGAGTATGATGGAAAACCAGAATTTGAACTCTTCCCCACACGCTGTCCTTGTTCCAAAGCCATGCTCAAACTTCTTTCCCAATGTGGGCTCCTTCCTCATCCTTCCCTGAGTGCTTAAGGTTCTGGATCTGGACAGCTGCCACACTGTCATAACCCCAGGGGCCAAATGGAAAAATCAATATGGATGATGACTGTTTCCTTGGGAGCCACCCTCTGAACTGCCGTGAAACTACAGGAAACAGTTCCTGAGGTAGCTGTAGGTGGGCAGCACTTTACATTTCCATAAGAGAATATATTTCCATAGGAAAAAGGAAATTACACAGAAGGGCTAAGATCACACAAATAAGGTGACAGAGAAACTCTGACATGCTTTACTGCTGTGAAGAATTATGATGACTGTTAAGATTTTCAGATATTTTGAGATTCGCTTATTTTCTAGAAGGTTAAATCCACTGTGGTCAGAGAAATGGGGATCATGACTCTTGGGGATCTAGTAAGTAGTAGAGCGGTCAAGAACTACCAACAGATATCAATCACAATTGGGAGATTCAATTGGAATATCTGTCATTTCAAATAAGTGTGGCACTGCATGAATTTCATTTAAAGTTACTTGCATAAAAACCAACACCATTTATCCCTGATGGAGATGGAGGCTGTGCTGCCTCAGCTGGCACTAAAAATTAATCCTCTTTTTTCTTCCACCATTCCCTGCCTACAATGGGGAAAACAGCTCCACTGGCCAGCAAGCTGAAGGGAAGGGGGAAAATTTGATCAGAAAGTGATAATTCAAGTTGTCTGTGAATGACAGAACCAACAGGTCCACTACATACAGACAAACTTTATTAGTAGAACCGCTCATTCAGATTACCAGAGGAACTAGGATTCTGAACCCATAAATAGTTCACTGCAAACATGCCCATTATTCTGAATTTCTATTAATTTCCCAATTCCCAGCTGCCTTCAAAGATGCATTTCTATTTGCAGTGGCTGAAAGTCTGTAGGAATGACTACTAATTTTATTTAACGGTGGGGCAGCTAAAACTGTGAATTAGTTACAGCTATACTTCATACAGTTGCAAAGAAAACATGGCAATGATGAAGAGAGTAGAGCTTCCTTCCTAAAGAGGAACAGATTGCCTCTCCGAGGAGGGAAAAGAGGACTAAGGAACATCAGTCTTTCATTTATTACTTTGTTTGTTTTGGGTGGAAACGAGGAAGTTGTGTGAAAATGGGAGTTACTTGAATTCTTAGTCTGGGCAAAGAAATTACCAAGGGAACCTGCATGTGATGGTCAAAGAACAAAGCATAAGACAAATACACAAGCAGAGATAATGGGAAATAGATTATTCAACCAGAGATCTGTTGACTTGCCTGTTGAGGATTTCACTGAGCCTTAGAGCATCTAAAAATTGAGTGAGGTAAAAGATGTTCTCATGTAGCGCTGGCCCAATCATTTTCCAGTATTGACATATCTGGGCTCTGGTAAATCTAGATCTTCCTGGTTCTCCTGAGTCCCTAAGCAGTCCTTCAGTTGCCTCCTTTCCATCCCCTCATAAATGCTATTGTGTGGTGGCAGGATTCATAAATAAGCTTCCTGCAGTGACCCCTCAATAATATTATTTACCTAAAAGACAATCGACTGTCAAGCCGTCATTTTGGTTTCTGTGCCTTGCTGCTCGCCAGCGTACAATTTCCAGGGCATGGAGAACTAGCCTACCCAAATAAACACGATGAGAAAACAGCAGCATGAGTCAGCTACACAAGGAGACTCACTTCAGGGAGCAAGGAAGGCGCACCAGTCAGGACATGGCGCGCACTGTCTCGGAAAGACGGAAGAGAAAGGCACGGACCCTGGCTGCAGTAGCAGGGGGTGTGGCCTGCCGCAGAGCCGGCAACGGGGATGCAGAACGCTGAGAAGAGTGGGCTTAGGTCTTCAACATTATTGAACCAATCATAACACTTCGCTCTGATGCAGCGGCAGACCCTCCTTCATGTCCAGGTGGTTTAGCACGGAAGATAAGTCAGTCAGGGAGAAAATGCTGAAGGTGGGAGATTACTTCAGCCAGGAGATGATAAGATAACAGCACAATATTTGGAGCCGGGCAGGGCTAGTACGATCAGCCATTTTACTGTGTTTTAGCTCTATGGCCTTTTTTATATATCTGAGGTCACATTTCCTAGATATAGAGTCTGAGGCACAGATTATATACAATGACTTTACTGAGGAAGTACTCTCAGGAGAAGCTTAAAAGTGAATGAAAAAAAGCAGGATAGAAAAAAAGGAAGAAATTTGAGAAAGGACAGTTTCTGTTAAAATTTAGCCTTGACCTGATTCATAGGAGAAGTCGTCTGTGCAAAACAACAGGAACTAGAAGGGGAACAGAGGAGTAGGTAAGAATTTGTTGAATTTTGGGAAAAAAAAAATTTAAGTAAGAGCCAATAAGGCAGCTGATGGTTTAGATGTACAACAAAACGGAGTGAAGGACATCAGCATGGCTTTTAATTTTTGATCCACACAACTGGAAACAGTGAAATCTCATGTTGGGAAATGAGGAAGAAAGTAAGGAGAAAGGTATAATCAAGATTTTGCCTTTAGATATTAAATCTGATGTGCCTTCTAGTATTAAACCTGATATCCAGGGAAATAGCCAGTGAGCACTTGTACAGGAGTTTAGAGTTCACACAAGAAGCTGCTCTAGAAGTACGGATTAGTGTGTCTTCAGTCTGTGGGTGTATGTAAAGCGTTAGGACTGATTCATCAGAGAAAAAGTGCAGAGGAATAGAAAAAAAGGAAACAATGAAAGAGAGTTCTAGCACATTCCCATTCTGAGTTTCTGCTCCAAGTGCACAAGCAGAATCTGGGGACATCAGTAGAGAATATTGTAGGGATCTTGGCATGGAGTTGGAAGAGAAAGTCATGACCTCCAAGCTCTAAGTGATAAGTAAGGAATATAATTGACCTAAATAAAAAGAACTGTAGCCAAAGGCTGGCCTTAACTTGCTTTGTGGCTTTAAGCAACACATGAAACCCTCTTCCTCTTCAGCTTTCTCACTGATACAATGAAGGGCTTGGATGAGTTATCATTTGAGGTTGTCTCGTGAGACCAGAAAGTCTACAATTATTACCAGGCCTTCTTTTTGTGAACTATTTAACTCAGATGTTACACAATCTAACCATAAAAGTATCCAAAATGATTTAACAAATTGAAGAACTGCTGATTTGTCCACAATTAATTAATTAAACTCTTGGCAAAGCCTTTTCAGGTAGCTCTGAGTCTCTTTGCCAGAGCCCCATTCTACTCTGAGTTGATGCAACTGTCCTTGTGTGATAAGCTAAAGCCAAGCAAGGCTATTTAGTTCATTTTAACCAATCTCAGCTCAACCACGGCACTTGGATCATGCGAGTGCCTTGGACAAGGGAACAAACCATCTCAAGTATTGCCACCCATTTGACTGATGGGCAGATAATTCTAACGGAGAAGAGAGAATAAGCCCTGCCCAGAAATGCACGCTCTTGGCTGTGTGAGAAGTTAAGCTCACCCATAAAAAGTTAATGTCAATGTCGGGGCTTAAAGATGAGCAGGTTTCCAAGAATGATGGCTGGGAGCTTTCGGATCAAGGAAGTAGAGAGTTCTAAATCCCACTCTATTACCCACGTGGCCCTTGATATGAATACTCAGTCATGCATTGAGGATAATTCCTTCCTTTTAGGGTAGTTGTGATAAAACTGTGAACATCACATACAAGGTACTTAAGAGGTTCTTGGGGCTTGGAAAGCAATAAATAAACTTTTTTTTATTAATATGTAAATAAAAGAGATGGCAATGGAATTCCAGGACGAGTGGAGTGGAGTTCACAACTCTAGCATTTCTTTTATATTACTGAAATAAATAATATTTGAATACTGGGTAGTAGGGAAGTGATTTCCAAAGACAGTTTGGTTTCATAGGATTGTGAAAGGAAGTTGTCTAATGCCAGAAGGTCATGACATTTCTGTAGCCAAGTATTAATAGGCCTCTGTCCAGGTAGTGCTGTTAGAGTAATCTACCACCATATTCACACCAACACCCTTTATTTTCACTTTTTATTTGGTCAGTAGGAAAACAGGAGTCCTACTTGGATAAATGTGACTGCCCAGATTTCGAAGTCACTTTTTTATTGAGAAGCTTATGAAACTTAAGCTACCACAATGATAAAATAGCAATTTTATAATGTGCCAGAACACATCACGGCAGCATGTCCCATGTTAAGACACAATCTTGAAGAAATGAAATTCAAAGAATATGTGTAGAAAAAGTATCATAAAATAGAAGGTAAAATTCAAAAATAAAATCTCTCACTTATAATACTGCAAAAAAAATTGGAATACAAAATATAAGGCTTTATCAGTCCAAAAATAGGATTCCTACATTGTTTTTTTGAGGCTTGTATAATAATCAGAATGTTAGTTATTGTGTAGCTACGCTTATAGTACTAGAAGATATAATTTATTTTATGCACTTGGGTAGTGTCACTTTGAAGAAAATTAAATAATGGAAAAAGAAAGCAAGTAGAGGAAGAGAGGAAGAAAGGGGATCACGATTGAGAGCCTTGTGTTTTGTCCATCTCTTGTCATCTTTAAAAGGGACGGCGAGTCTTAGTACTCAGACAATGTCAAAGGCTTTCCTAGAAGTACAACAGGAAGTTCTAAAGGGCATTTTATTCGAACTGGAGAGATCTTAGAGACTACCGACTTCAAACTGCTCATCACACAAAGAAAGAGACCAGAAATGAGTGTAGATTCGTTAGAATTCTGGAATGGAGACATCCTGAGCAAGATCTGTAAACTCACCCTATCCAGTTTCTCCTTAATCTTTTTCCAGCTAAAAACCTCAGGCTCTCTCTCTCTCTCTCTCTCTCTCTCTCTCTCTCTCTCTCTCTCTCTCTCTCTCTTCCCCCCACAGGCTTTTATAAAGGTGAGAAAGTGGCAACACATCTTACACAGATACTGGCACCTCCTCGGGTACCTGCAACTCTTTCACTAAGGGTTCTGCCAGGTCTTTCGCAAACATGTGGCCCATTTTAAGACTTCACTTCTTGGCTACTGGAGTGAGCAGCAGTATCTCTCTCGGGTTTCATGCTATTATTGACAACATATCTCCCTCTATGCAAAGTTGCTCGTTGTTCAGAAACCAGTAGGCGGAGCTGTACTGTGTACTCAGCACAGGTGTGAAAGCACTATCATTTGCTTACTTCTGCAAGGGAATTCAAATCTCTTGGATAATTTGAAACAGTCCACATGACTGGTTTGAATGCTTTAAAATGTAATAGCCAATCTCTGGGTACATGTTAAAAAACATTCCGAACTCCCAAGGATTAAATTAGTTTTGCTTATGAGAACCTATTCTATTTTTAAATGGTCAAGTCTTCTCTGAAATTTATCAGCATTAATTTCTAAGTGAATACCATTCCTCAGCCTTTTAAAGGACAAGAGTGCTGTGCCCAACACACACACATATTTTTCTCCCAAATAAAAAAGGATGCTTTTAGTAATTTATCGACATTAGCAATTGAACTTGTAAGCACAAAAGACACTATTGGTTTGCGGAGACAATCAAAGCGAATCTTTTTGAGTAAAAACATCTTTACTACTTTGAACACTGAAGAAAAATCTATTGCCAAAATAGCTAAGGGAAAAGGAGTTGAGAACATACAACACACACACACACACACACACACACACACACACACACACACACAAATTTCTTAAAGTCTTTTTTTTTTCTTCTTTTCTTAAGGAACCACTTCCCCACTACTGCAACTCTCAGAGGACATAGTGAAAATTAAGTTGCCCCAAGCGGTCCTTTTGGTTCTGTCTCCTAACAAGGAAAATATAGAAAAACACTCATGGGGTCCAACATTCTAAAGATCTGAAATCTCCTTGTCCCTTGCTTTATCTCCTAGCTCTTGCAAAAGGAAAATTCAATTTCTCTTTCCTTCATCTTTCCCACCCATAGAGGACTCTAGAACAGACTGGGAACAACAAAATTCTTTTGGGGACTGTCACCATCAACAGTGAAAACGAGAAGAACATCACTGAACTAAAGCCTACTTTGATGTTCTCAGTACCTATGAAACTCTTCCATCCTGAAATGCCTTCTGAACCAACATACAGCTCTGCAGTGCTCGGCACTTAATATTCTTGTGTGATTTGTGTACGGTTCCTTGTCTCCAAACATCTGAGAATAATGACTACAGTTAAATTTATTGTTTCTGTCTCCTGGTACCCAGCAGGGCATCAATATAGATGAGTACTTAACTCATACTAACTTGACTGAGAATCATACATTACTCTTTTAAATCTTTCAAATCCTTGAAAACATATGTCCAGATAGAGTTAGAATGTTAATTTAACACTAAGGAGAGAGTGTAAATTTATTCTTTGGTAATATCTCAAAAACTTCTGGAAAAAATCATTACATATTTTATTCTCCCTGAAGATGCACAATAGAAAAAATGCCATCTGAAACTTTAAATGTGTACATGCTGGTAGCACAATGAAATGCCCCTTTACGAATAAAACATAATTTCAAATTGGCAAACTTTGCATAGTTTCTTTCTTGCATCATTGACAAGAGGAATAAATGACTAATTTTCTTAAATTCGGCTGCAATCATGGGAAATTAATATGTGTAGTGTGTAGCATCTGACATTGTCAACTGTGGAATAACATGTACTATGGTTTTACTGACTCAACTGTTATTAATTTATCATTTTAGAAAATCTTAGTAGCATTGTAAATTGATATTAAACACACTGAGTATCCATAGTTACATGTAGAAAAGCTTTCAAATCTATAAAAATTTTCATTAAAATTTCTCACAGAAAGCATTTATTTCCCTGTTTGGTATCCACAACATATCACGTAGGTGATGAGTATTCTAACTGCTTTTTATATTTTTGGTGAAAAAAGCCATTAGCTATATGAGACAGCTGTTCACAACCTTCCAGACACAGCTTGGCACATTTCGGGATGCATAAATGATCATTTGTAAATTAAATGCGTTCAGTTATACATCCAATTTATTTTTTTACAAGCACAATTCAACTAAATATTTTTACATATTGGGATGAAAAGGAGCACAAAAGTATATATTTCTGCAGTACCTATTTCAAAAAGTCTCAAAGTACTTCAAAAATAATGCTTTATGTTGTCACAAAGTGGTGAAAAGTAAAGGATTAATTATTAAAGTCTCCATTTCATTTTCTTACATACAGTATTGACAAGTAGTTTAATCAGAATTCGAATAATCTAGATGTATAGAGCTATTGCCTCAAAATGTACATGACTCAGTATAATTCATCATGATTTCTGTTTCCATTCCTTTACTCACCTCATAAACTTGTTTTGAGCATTGATTATGTACCAGTTACCAAGTCAACAGAGCAGGATAACACTGTTTTCATTAACCATTCTATTTTTCCCTTAAACTAACTGCTACATGCAGACAAAAATTTTCAACTTCTATTTGAACGTGTTTTTGGTATCAGCATTAATGAGATGGTTCAGAAAAGGTTTCTCTGCCTTTGTCTTACTCCTGACATTTCCTTGCCCGTGGTAGCTTCCTCTCCTCCTACCTTTTTTTCTGAAAGGGTCAATTATGGGCTCACTTATTTTCCTTTTAATGTACCTCCTTCTTCACTCTAGCTAGCAGCCTCCAAATCCCTCCTTCAGGATCAAAATTCTTCATGGATTTTCAGGTGTCTTACATATCCATCTAGCTGGATATAACTCAAACACCTTTAATTCTCCATCTCAAAAAAAAAAAAAACACCACAAACTCTTGCCTCACAATTTCTCTACTCCTGATGTGGGCTACCCTAATGTCTCCCAGATCATCTGTCATGTCTGCCTGGCTTCTCGCTGTAATCCAGTCTACGCACTCACTTTTGATTTCACTACTTGTGTTCATCCATGAATTCATCCCCTGAGTGCATCCGGAATACTGGTTCTCAACTCAGGGGGATTTTGCTCCTCAGAGATGCAGCAAAATCTGAAGATATTTTTGTTACAATTGATACTGCTATCTAGAGGCTAGAGATGTTACTCAAAATTCTATGGTGCACGATACATGACTCCACCCGCAATCCTATCTGCATATAATTATCTGGACTAAATATTTAAAGTGCTGAGGTTCAACTCTTACCTAGCATAAAATCTGGCCAAATCATCTCTACCTCACCATGTAACCCTGTTCTGGTGATTCCGGAGCTTCTTTAATGGTCCTAGTATTACTCGTGTGACAGCAATGTCTACTCCAGCTCACCCCCCGCCCCAGTTTACTTTATAATTTTCCTCGCTGCGGTTTGTCCATTTTGTGCCTTTGCTCATATTTTTCCTGATTCTTGAAATTCTATTTCTCCCTAATTCTGTTTAATTGGTTTTTACACCCTTTTAAAGCTTTTTCTTTAGAAGTCTTTCTTGATATTCTCCCTGCTCCCCAACTGTCTTATATCAGATTGCTTCTCTGTGTTCTCACATGACATAGATCCTGCCTTTGTCCGTAGACCAGTTGGGGGGTTTTCAAATTACTCCTGTGCCTGTGCCCACCCATGGCTTCCATGCACGGATGGCGGTCCATCTGTTTTCTCTGTACTGCAGTGGCTGACTTAGAAGGAATCAATGAACATTTATGGAAAGTAAGTAGGAAAGTTAAGTAGGGATTGACTGACTGTATTTAACTGAGGACCAAAATTTAATAGCATTAAGTATGGCTCTAAGATGTTCCTCAATTCTCAGAAAACAATTCACCTTGTCCCAGAGTAGCAAAATATAAGAAGAAACTGCCTCACTGTATTTCAATATATTGTTGGCATCAATCTCTACATTAGCCCATACACAATAAGGTCTTCAAATTTTTTGTCATTTAAATATATGAAAAGCATGTACTCACAAACCCTTACATGGATAAGTGAATGAGTAGATGGACAGACAGGTAGGCAGGAGGAAGGCCTGATGGAAGGGAGGTTGATAAATGATTCGCTTAATGAGTTAGTGAATTAATGAGTACACAATTAGTGGAAGTGCTTTTTTTCCTCCATATTTTGGTTTTAGTCTGTTTTTATGACTATCCGCTTACTAATTGGTCAAAGAAACACTTCCTGTTCCTCACTATTTGTCTTTCTTGTATGTGTGTGTCCGTCATGTTGAAAGACTTGGGACATTAAAGAGCCAAGTTTTCTCAGTCTGGCCTTGAGCAAACAGTAATCCTCCTGCTTCAGCTTCCCGAATGCTGGGATAATAGGTATATGCCACCCAGCCTGGTTTAAGTGGTACTAAGGTGTCTCATTTAGGGCTTTGGGCTTGCTAGGCAAGTGCTTGAACTACTGTGCTATTTCTCCAACCCAAACTAGAAAATTTTAAACTACATTTACAAGCATCTTGGTCTTATTTACAATGAATATAATTAAGGCTTTCTCTAGTTCTTCTTTTACAACAGGATGGCTCCTTTCTCCAAATTCATACTCCTCCCAATCTGTTTAAAATATAGGCTGAAGGAGCCGCTCAGTGACGCAGAACATGCTTAGGACCCACAAGAGCCTGGGTTCATTCTCCATGTCAATAACGAAAATAAAATATTTTATTGTGTTTTTTTTATAAATGATTCAGGCCGATGTATGAATTTTAAAAAGGAAGTAAAGCTGACAATCACTTATGTAATGACAGATATTTTTAAAATTTTCTTTTAGCACATTCTCTGCCTCTCTGTTTACAAACTACCATATACAATTTCAAATGAAGTTCAGGAGACACCTTCCAGAGTTTCTATGCAGTCACCTCCAAGAACTGACTTCGTAAAAAGAAATATTCTCCCATAGCCATGTCAACTAATTTACTTTCATTCCCCAAAGCATACATGATTATAACAGAGGACAGACAGAGAGCAGCAGCCTTAGTCAAGTGGAATCAAGTTCCTGATTCTTGCTGTCATGGACAGGAAGGTTGTGTAGTTTATCATCTGAAAATGGTGTATTAACAGTGGATGAGAGCACTAAAAATAATTAGGTATATAATTTTGAAATTAACGATTTGGTTTTCATATATTGTTGTGCCAAAAATTTTTATCCAATACCTATTTTCAAAAGAAAATTCTTCTTAAAATAAAATTCTTCTCAAAATAAAATTAACATTCATTCTGCATATTAAAGGACCATCAAAATGTTTCTTGAGCTTTACCTGAACACTAGAAAAAAAAAAAAACATGGGCAACATCCACTTTCTGTGTCTGATAATTGTACTGATATTATAAACAATGTCTTAGATTTTAGAAAATAAATGCTAAAAATTTTTAGAAAATCTAAAATAGCATTGTAGTGTGGTAACATAAGCAGAAAAGATATTTTTATCCTTTTGTCTGTATGGATGTATTTTGGACAATTGTTTATCTATTTTTATCTCTACTACCATGTCAATAATATTATTATAAAATATATTATTTCAATATCTTATTTAGAGACACATTTTTGGATAATATGTTATAAGCCATGGGCATTTTTAAGTGATCCCTTTTTGCACATTGTAAAATTTTAAAATAGAGGAATATCCTCAATTTTAATATTATGTCAACAAGATGCCTCTATTATGCTTACATTAAAAGTTTAGCTAAATGTATACATTTTGAACTAAAAAAATATTTAATGAAAGAGAAGAACTCTAACAAGTAGCACCATCCTCTGTTCTCGATAGATATTTCATGTATCACAGTCATGATTTCCAACAATTGCTACTAACTCCACCTCCGGGAGCCTGGGCAGATTTTTGCATTTGGCACGTGAAGAGTTAGGTGATCTTAGCCTCTAAGACCTGAGGAATCTTTGTTATATCAGCAAACATAACACATGCAATCTTTGAAGGGAGGCTGGAGCTACAAAGGGTTTGCAGGAGAGAGATAAAGTGGTCATTATCCTTCATATTTTACCACATCTTGAAATGAGAGCTCTCTCCATTGCACTTGAGCCTCATAAACTACTACACCAGCCTGGCAGAGCCTACAAGTGAAGCAGAACCCTACGGAATCCACTGAGCTCACTTTAGTGAAATGAATAAAAAGCCTTGTCCTTAAAGTCTGCAAACATTTGAATAGATGTTAAACCAGATGAGATGCCAGGACTGCAGGCATAAACCAAGGCTGACCTGTACAAACCTGGACACACGGATACCCTCCTCCTGAGACGCGCCCCACCAAGTCTCCTAACTTGCTAATTTAGCTCTGAAAATATGTTCCTCATGTTAATATTGTTTATCCTATCTTTCAAATTAGGGATGAATCTGTTGAACAACAAAGTGACCTTTTTTTCCTTTTTTTGTTAGTGTTACTTTTTTAGAGTGGAAGAGAATTTACTAAGTTGTTTTTAGGGAGATACAAATCAACTTCCAATAGCTATGATCTAGAAGGTGAAAACAATCAACTTGTTACCCCACAAGTAATAATATGAATGAAACATTCAAAAAGAAACCAAAATGGAAGTTAGTGAAGAAAAAACTCTCGTGTTGACGTGGTGAAGTTGAGGTACCATGCATTCATTCTGTCTTGGAGTGAGGACCTGATGGATAATATAAGTGTGGGCAGCTCTTCAAGCACTAGGAGTTTGCTGATTTAAGGTATGGGGCCTGGGTGAGTGATAGAAAACTTTAAAAGTAGGGCATTATTTTGAGTATAATAAAGGGGGATTGTGCTGGTTAGTGGCTCATGCAGCGTTGTATAAAAAAACATTTTTAAAATTGTATATTCGAGTTTCTCCCCTTGCCACTCAATATGGTCCCTTTGCCATTGCTGACCCAGTTTTTGTATCCATACAAGACCCATGGTGACATCTTTGGGGCACATGGTGTGAGATTAAATGACACAATGACAAATAATTGAACCTTAAAATATACTCGTTTTGAACTTTCAGTATTCAAACCTAATTAGATAGGGGCATCGAGAGGAATATTATGACAAAAATGCTGTTAATAGCAAATGTGCAGGCCTAAAGTAACCTTCAAGAGAATGATTATTAATCTTACACAGTGGACAATACCCCAGTGACTTATTGCCTAACCTGAGGGTGCTTTTAAAGTTAATTAAATAGCACCATTTTAGGTCAGACTATACCAGTGCAATTTCACTGTACAAGTAATGGGATGGGAAACTTTCTATTCTAAAGTTTGTTTTAGGGAAATTTATAGGCCCAAATCACTGTTTATACACTAAAATTACCTTTGTTATAGATTGACATTACAGCAGAACTAACCCTATTAACAAAAATTAGTTGATTAAAAATGAAGCAGAACTAACAATTTGAAAATTTTAAGACACGTAAAAAAGAAAAACATAATTGGGTAAAAATCATGTTGATTAGCCTTGGTGACATATTCTTCCAGGAAAAAAAAAGGGTAGCCTGTCTATGTTGTTGAGTACCATACTGTTTAAGGTTTTAGATGAGTTCTCATGAAATAACTTACAGTATAACAGCTTAAAAATCTTATTACAAACTCCTTTGTTTTTAACTGTAGCGTTAGAACAAGAAACTAGCTGAATAAAACCCAGTTCATCTGAACAGGTAGAAATTCTTTGTAAGTTGAAACAATAATATCAATGTTATATCACATGCTACTTTTATTTAGGGACACATCTGCTACTTGTTAAAAATTTTCAGAGATTTACATACTTTATTGAATATATACTAAAGAAAATATCTTATTTTTGAGAATAAGAGGCAATTTTTTATCAGTAGAAACTTTAGGTAGCTATTGTGAATATAAGAATGTAATATATAATTATATACATGAACTTTTTTATCAGTTAATGACAAACACATTTTGCTGCATGAATTATATTCATAGCAGCTTTTGAGCAGCTATAAGAACTTTAATATTGCTATATGCTGAGACTACATGTTTCTAAATTGGGGACACTACTTTGTCACATGATTGAGATATTTGTCTGTTATTACATGATGTCCTTTGTTTCTCATTATGGTTAATGTAACATTAGTGAATTGCTTTTATAAGGAAAATTAGTTTGTGCCTGCACATTTATGGTAAGAGAACCCTGCCACATGAAACAGAGGACAGAGAATTAAGCTCAGCTCAACACACGGCATGATTTATTTCACCTGATTAGTGACAAATAGCTATCAGACTGTATATGTTAGTGGATGACTCAATACCACGAATGTGAGGGCAGCAGTGTGGACACATTTATCATTTGGGGGAAGGGTAAAAGTTGCTGTAAGAGCAACGAGCTGTCTCTCCCCACAGCATGTTTACTATTTTACTGTTTTCTCCCATAAACTCACAGTTGACAAGAGGCAGAATGTGGTCAACCAGCCAGTCGCCTTTACCTGCTCATCGGCCACCCATTACTGCTTGCGATTGTGGTTTCTTTGTGGCTTTTCCTGGCAGTGACCTTGCAAGGGACAGATATGTCTCTTCACTTCCCTCCATGTTATCCATGACATGTGTCATTTCTGCAGATCCCTGTTCTCAATGAGCCAGCCAATTTAAATTATGGCATACTGGATGGAAATCTACACTCTAAGAGACGCCCCAAAAGTAAATATAGCACATTTAAAGTATATCAAGAAAATACGAAAACATCGTTGTATCATTGGGCAGTGAGAATTGGGATTCACTGTTACTGTTGCCAACTGGGAAAGTCTACTATTCTCTGAGAGAAGAGGAGGCACTATCATATTTGCTTTGCTCAATAAGATGTATCCTTATTTCTAAACTATTAAAGGAAGGCATAGCTTAGAATCACAATAGCTCGTAAATATTACTCATAATTTATCTTAGAAACTCAAATGTGCACACATTGGTGACTAAAGGAAAAAGTTCTAATCTTCTCTTATTCCTGGGCAAATCCTGTCACTTCTCCAGTTTCCTCTTACGCTGCAGCCGAACCACAGCTCACAGCTGTTGTCTTACGCTGCCGTGTTGGTTCTGGTCCCCATCGATTGGCTCAGCGTGCTTCGAGTGTTGCCCGTAATTTTACCTCCCGACTCTTGTTCAGGGCGGAAGAATCGCTACCTTCAAGAAACCCTTCCTGTCCTATCTCATGCTTCCCTCTATTCCACGATAAAGTTCAGCGATGAGGGGTCCCATTCATTTAATTAATTGTTCAGTACTGGATGTTAAGTGCTTTGAAGGCTGGAGTGATTACTTGTTCATCACGAATCTCCACGATTTATCTCTGCTGAGTACATGATGAATACTTCCTAAGTGTTTGTTGTTTGGAAATGAATGAATAACTCTTACATTTGGAATTATCTGCAGTAGTTTTTGCTCTAGTTTTCCCAAAACTATGTCCAATATCTTGCTTCACAGTAATTAATCACTGCCTTTGACATCGGGCCCTGCTCAAAGGCCTTCTCTGAATAGCATCCAAGAATTAAGTACGACATTTGTGACATAAACTGGACCAAAACTTAAAAATGTATATTTCTTTCCTCAAATGATTTAAAATGTAACTGGGAATGTAAATTAATAATGACTAAAATAGTAATAATATCAACAATAATGTAAAGGTTTTTATATAACACTTATTTTGGATAAAATATATTAGTAAGCACTTAATATACATATTAACTTAAGCAATCCTCACAACACTCCACTTAGATAGAAAATTCCATTATGTTATGATTAACAAAAAAAAAAAAAGAGAGAAGTTGTATAAACTTGCCCAAAGTTGGAAAGGGAAAATGTGTTGAAGCTGTGACTCAAATCCAGGCAGTCTGACTGCAAAACCATGTTTTTAACACCTATCCCACATTGCCTGGAAGAGGACGAGGCATACACACCTACTGCCCCCACCATAGCGGTTAAGATTAACTGCTAAGTGGCTTGCTAGACAAATGCTTTCACTTAGAGGAGGCAAAATGGCTGCAGGCCAGGTGGACTTGGGAAAGTTTTACGGGAGATATGAACATTGGAATCGACTTCTCACAATGTGTTGCATTTGGCAAGTCAGAGTGGAGGGAGGTTTAGAGCAGAGAAAACAAGATCTGAGAAGCCAGAGATGGGTAAGAACAGGACACGCTCTCTGTGAGCTAACATTGGCGGGTGCCTCCAGCGAGATCCCTGGGGGAGAGGAGTTAGGTTCTAGAGCACAAGATATTTCCAGTTGACCATGGAGGTGTTGGGGACAAAACTCCAAGGAGATTGCAGGGGCACCGCTGCAGAATGATAATCTGTCAGTAGCTCAGAAGGCAGAAGTCAAGGGAACAAGAGTTCACTGTAGCGCTCGGACAGAAGTTCCACACGTGTTGTTTTACTTATCACTTCTTTCCCATGTGAATTTGAATTTGAAAACCTCAAATTTGATGTTGGAAGATTTGAGTTCAAACTCTATATCTGCCAAGTTACATTACTAAAAGCTAAAACTGTACTGTTTCTTACTCTATAAAATGAGGTTGCTAAGGATAAATTTTTTATTATTCGATTTTATTGTTTATTTTATTTATATTATGGTACATAGGAATGAAACCAGGAAGTTCACATGTTATATTCCCAGCCTGTTTCTTGTTTGTTTGTTTGTTTTGGTTCTTTTTTTGTGAGACAATGTCTTGCTAAGTGACTATATTTCCCAGGTTGGGCTCATACTTGTGATTCTCCTGCCTCATGTCCCACAGCGCTGAGACTACAGCCTTGTGTCACCTGGCTAGGCTCAGAATAATTTTTTGAAATAGATAACATTTCGCATGCAAATGCGCAGTGCCCAGGTGCCAAAGAGTTTATTTAACCTATTTGTTAATGAGACAAACTGTCAGATGATAGGTCTAGTTCAAAGGAGAGTATGAAGAACCTCACAGGTAAGCAACAGAAAATGCTGGAAAGAACTTACAAGTAGACTGAAAGCTAGTTTCTTTCATGGAAAGGACAGGAAGTCAATTTAGCCTCCATTAGACAAGAATGCATTTGTACATCTGTGGACAGCGCCATTTGCATGTCTATGCATTATGTATAATTTAGAAAGCTATAAGTAGCTCAAAGATGATAAACTATACTGAGACTACATATCACCAGATAACCAGGAAGAATGGTGGCTTCAAATTTCCTGGTTTTCCATTAAAGACGCAGCAATTTTTTTTCCATTACACCGGGTAAGAATGTCTATCTCATGATATTATGTGATACTGTTTGCAATGCAGGACCAGAGCAAGGATTTAAAGCTTCCTAACACACGAGATTACATGACAATTCCCTTCATCCCTTAATAGTAACTGATCATTTCTCAGTCTGCATATGAATTAGAAGGCTCAGAAAGCTAAGAGAGCTGCATCTCTCCTGAGACTTAAGCACATACAAGTATTTTTGGCTACTCTTTTTTCTATTTTTTATTTTGGTAAAAAAATGCACATGAGATAAAATTTAACATTTTTTGTGAATACATGAATTCCAAATTCTGTAACACATAAGAAGCATGGGGTTTGAGGAGTCAGTGTCTACATCCACCCCTTTTTCAGAGGTTCATGCCTTTCCTATCGGATCTTTGCCTCTCTTTCCATCCTGCCATTTGTGTTTGGGCCTGTTTATGTTATTATTTTTGTGCACTTCATAAGAGAGACACCCATTTATAGTCAGTCTTTTGTGCTTGGTCCCTTTCACTGAGCATTATCAACTCTAGGTGGCCCCACTTCTGTTCAAACTCTTCATATCTGTCTTTCTTCGTGGAGGTGGAGGGAGGCAGTGGATGAACCAGAGAGAAAATGAAGGAGTGTCTCTGAGGGAAAAATCTAGCACAAGGAAAGAAAATGGCAAGTTGGCCCACTGAACCAGACGTAACAACAAGGGTTTTTTTTTTTTGTTTGTTTGTTTTTGTTTGTTTGTTTGTTTCAGAGTAGTTTGGTACAAAAAGCAAATACACACACACACACAAAAACCTTAAAAAAATTAACCTGAGCTACTCCCCTTTTTGGTTTTTAAAACAAATGAATAAAACATACCTGGGGACATGATAGGTTCTCCAACTTGTAGAATGTGCAAGTGAGCTAGAGAAAGGGACAACTGAAAAAAGCAAGGTAGCAAAGTGTACAGTGAAGGCTTGAGGGAAGGACACAAGGACAGGTGAGTCTAATCACAAAGCTGACGCTTCTGACGGCAGTGGCCAGCTTGGGGAACCTCTGCCATCTGTGTCAAACTTCACCACAGTCACTATGAGTGGTGCCTAACTGACCTTTATTTCTTCTGCCTCTTGCTCCGGAGATAAGTCTCTGGCTATCCCCTCCGACCAGCTGAGTGGGGGTCCCATGCCCTGTCCTGACTACTCAGAAATTACCAGGTGACCAAATGTCTTCTTTTCCCATATTGTAGTGAGAGGCAGGACCATGTGGCAGGCACACCACACCTACCTACAGTGGTAAATTCTACCACAAATAAAGGGAGAAATAGATATTTCAATTGCAAATAATAAAGCAGACGCCCAGGACTTCCTATGTTGTGAGACTCCAAGATTCCCCACCAGGCTTTGATCATAACTGAGGGAAGCACGAGAAAGAAGCACTTCACAGAGGTCAGGGCAAGCAAACACACCGGCTTCCAGGAACCTCAAAATGCCCAGGCCACAGCTCCTGAGGGGGCAGGTCCCCAGGACACAACAGATATGATGGGGACAGCAGGAAAGAAAAAAACCTTGAGGACCCTCCAGAGGGAACAGACCGTGGAAGAGGGTTGAAGTGTTCCTAGACCACGTCTGGGGAGGCTTAGAGATGCAGCAGATTGTAGAAGTTTTATCTCCTTAAAGCATATTGTCTTTTCAATCACGCCCATCACTTTCAGTTATGATAACACTCATCATGATGGTTTTAACTTACTTGAAAGGGTCTTCCACTTGTTTTTAATCTAAAAATATTTATTTCGATTTAAAATATTTGGACATGGGAGGGAACACAGCTCAGTGGTGTGCATGCCTAGAATAAGTGAAGCCTGGGTTGAAATCTCAACAGGAGGTGGGGGACAATTCCACAATTTTGCTTCCTAATCCGCATCCACCCATGTTGTTTTTCTCTGTGTGCTAGGGCCTAAGTTGACTTCTCTCTTCCTACCCAGTTTACCCAGGCTAAGACTTACAACGAGGTACTACCATGCGACTCTCTAATTCTTTCAAACCCGAAATCTTGAGTTTCCCTCTACATTAAAGACCCTGAAGAGAAAATGTACTAACTTACTTTGGATTTCCTTAAATCTCTAATAAGTGCTTATTATTCATTTCACTACACAGACATTTAATTATGGCAAGGTATAAAATAGAGAAATGGGGCAGACAGGGTTAAGCCTGCCACATATTATGTATGATAAATAATTCAATTCAAATTTTGATCCCTACTTTCCTTACAAATTAAAAAGGAACAATAAAGATGATGACTTAAAAATACCATCGCTCACACCTAGCCAAAATGTTCAGCAAAATACTTCCAAACATTAAGCTGCTGCATTATAAAAATGCTATTTTCAGTATAACATTACCTACTATTAGCATCAAACAAAAGCAAATTCTCTAGCAGAATTTCAAATGCCACATCAGGTGATAGAGAGAAGATATTTTTAGATATGAAATCTTTTCTAGCGTTCTTCAAAATATATCATATAGGTAGTTCTAATTTTGTTCAAAACTTACTCTTATTCCTGTTAAGTATCTTATCCAAACTACTCCTTAGTATCTCTCTCTCTCTCCCTCTCTCTCTCTCTCTCCCCCCTCTTCTCTTTCTCTCTGTGTGTATGTGTGTGTCAACAGAATCTTGCTCTGAGCTCAGGCTGATCCTGATCTCACTGACCTCCAACTCCCAGCGATTCTCCTGCCTCAGCCTCCTATGTGGTGACATGACTGGTGAGCATCAATTTATGTGGTGCTGGAGAATCGAATTAAGGGCCTTGTGCTTGCTAGGCAAGTACTTTAACCCCTGAGCTCTGTTCCTACTCTCTTAAAATCACTTCTTTTACTATAGTAGCATCTTGTATTTATAAAGGACTTTACAGTTTACTGAAAATTTCACAGTTTTTGTCTCTTTTGATTCTTACAGGCACATAAACAAAAACTACAGGCCCTGCAGCACGGGCCTGTAATCACAGCACTCTGAAAGTCTAAGACACAGGAAGACTGTGTAACTTAGTGAGACTTTATCTCAAAATTTAAAAAAAAGAAGAAGTCTTGTTATGTAGCTCAGTGTGAAAACTCTGGGCTCAATTTTCAGAAAAAAAAACAATAAGAAATTAAAAAGAAATATGTTCATATTTAATGTTTCCCAAAATATTTAATGCTTTAAAGTTAATGTAACATTTCTCCACTAAAATGATGCTTTTAGGAATACCTCCTTTGGCAATGCTATAATTACCTCCAATTGAATAATCTGAAAGCGTTTAGTGCTAATTTTACGACTTTTTTCTCGACCTCAACTTCTTTGGTTTTGTTTTTTGTTTTTGAGACAGGGTCTCATTCTGTAGGCCAGGGTGGTCCTGAACTCATCATGTAGCGTAGGCTGGCCTCAAACTCAGGGCAATCCTTCTGTCTCAGCTTCCTGAATTCTGGGATGACAGACAAGTGCAATCATGCCCAGCTCATTTTTGTGTGGTGCTGGAGAATGGACACCAGGCCTTGCACATTCTAGGCACGCTCTCCAACCACTGTTTGCCCAAACAGCAAATTGAAAAAGTTCTGTACCTATCTGTGCTTCCATAGCACCATTCATTATACTATATTTTATCAAGCATTTTCCTCACTGTGTCACTTGATCTTTGCACACACACAAGAAAAGTCAAAATCTTAGGTAGTCACATGTTACTTCTTTTGTATCTCTTATTCTAAGAGAGTGCCTGGCACTTGGAAATATTGCATAAATGATTGTCCACTAAATGAAAAGGAACAAATAAAAACAAGGAGGGAAGAGAAACAATGACTTGACTCAAAACACAGAAAGAAAGATCACAGTCTGCAGAGATATAGAAGGTTGTTGTTCTTCCTTGTCTCCATAATGAAACAACTAATTTATATTGATATTTATTTCTTGCCCACATCTTTTGTATTGAGCACTCAATTACAGGTTTGTGGAAAGAAGCGTATATTGAATATTAGAATTAGAAGGTGTTTCTCTCTGCTATTTTTAGAAGTAGCATACATTTGAGATCCAAAACTTTTAGTCAAATAGGGAGTGAAAATAATTCTTGCATGGGATCGGCCTCAGCTTTCAAAGTAAAACTCTCTCATTACTGATACTTTATAAAAAGAAAGTTTCAATGTCTTTAAAAATGAATCTTTTTAAAAGGTTATGTGGAAATGTTAAATCTATCATGACAATCATTAGCACCGCTGCTCTTAAAACAGTATAAGAACTGAAGAATAATGCTTCTAATAATATTTGATTGGTTTAAGTTTCCAGCAAGTGTGTAGAACGTTTCTAAATATATTGATAAAAGTATCTCAAACAAAAACAAGGAAGTAGTCATATCTCTTTTTTTAAAAATCAGACTCAGTGAAAATAAATAGAATAAAATTCAATGACAAATTCAAGAAAATTTTGGAGGCTAAAATGTAGTACCTTGGAAAGATATAATTGATTACTCCAAAGCACTGAATGATTTATAGACACTTAGTCATCTTGGAAGGGATCTAGAAAGAAAAATAAGAAAGAAGGAAAATACCAAAGTAGAAAAAAAAGTCACTTATCCCTCGACCTCTCAAAAAACGAATTGTGCACAAAAAAAGTAAAATTTACCCCCTAAAGATAATAATTAACATGTGAAAGAGATTTAATTATTTTACCAATCACATACATCAAAATCATAACAACATATCTCAGTTTTTATATTAACTTTAAAAAATGATACAGTAAAATACTGTCTTATTCTACTTCAGTGGGATCATAACTAATTTAATGGGAAACTTGTAGAGAGAATAAAATTTTTAATTGTGAACATATTTTGACCATCAATTCCATATCTAGCATTATGTCTTATGAAAGTGCACAACTGTACCAGACAGAGTATATAATATTAAGTTTGGGGCAATATTTTCTACTCAAAAAATGGAGAAACTTAAGTGCATACTAAAAAACAACAGCTGATATATATCTTTTATCAAATATATTATAATTCAGCAATGTCAAGGAATAAGCTTTAATAATTTCCTTATTACTATGTAAACTACCCATATTACAAAATTCTATAAAAGTGTTATACAAAGAAGATATACATACTAGCAGAGAAAGATTTCCAAGATGCGTTGGACAGGGGTAAATTTGCAACATATTAAAATAAGAAATCTCACAAGAGTACACACGTACAATAGAGATCTATAAAGATGCTTACTAAAATCTCCTTGCCGGGGGTCACAGATTTAGCAGCTGTGTGTGCGTGTATGTGTGTGTGTGTTAAGATACAGAGTCAGAACGGCCTCAATTTTTAGTTTCATATGTATGCATTATTAAGTTGTATATATTCATTTTATAATTAAAAATATTTTTCAATGGACCACATGTTACTATTCTTTTACAAAGATAAAAGCATCTTTGAAAAATTTAATGCTAATTCTTCAAGATAATGTGGTTCATCACACTGATGAAAATAATTCTATAAAATTAAAAACATCTATATGGACAACCTTTTTTAGTACACATCAAAGCTTGAATATAGACGTCTGTTTTTAAAACAAAACAAACACAACAAACTTAAGGCCACACAAACTTAGAAAAGGCCACCTATATCCCTAACTTCATGAAATTCGTGTTTGAGTTTTTTGGCTTTTTTTTTCTTTTCTTTTTCTTTTTTCTTTTCTTTTTTTTTTTTTTTTGAGCAGAGAGACTGGGGATTGAACCCAGGCCCTTTGCTCTGAACTACCTCCCTACTACCCACCCAGCCCTTTTCACTGTTTAGTTCTCATGAACTTGTGATCCTTGTGACTCAGCCTCTCAAAGTGCTGGGATTACAGGTCTGCCTCACCAGGCCCAGCTGTGTTTGAGAGATGATACATGAAAATCTGAAAAAGAGAGCACAAATGGGTAGGTCTCTTCAAACTCAGTCCTAACTGTGCCATCCCTTATGCATCGTAAACACCACATTATTGCTACTTTGACTTCGTGCTTTAAGAAATTAATTTATCTCCACATTAAAGTCATTAAATATCATGTCTATGCATCTAATATTTGTTCACAAATAAAATGAAGACATATCCCCCCAAAGCTATTGGAGGATAAAAATCTCTTTGTGGCAGACACATTCATCAAAGATAAAATTAATTTCACTTGGCTTTTTAAAATACTTCTGCTTCCGGGAAGGCCAGGGTCTGGAGAGACATGAGCAGGACTTGAGCACCACCTTGTAGGTAGAGAAGACCAGCAACTGGGGCAGCAAGATCACGTGGGTGATGCTAAGAAGAATGGCAAGACCCAAGATGCATCAAAGAAGCTAAATTCAAGCCCATTAACTGAGATGCAGTGTCCTACTAAAGAGGCCCTGCTGAGGAACATGGCTAGTGCTGGAGAAGTTGATGAAGACTTAGAAGTCGCATGTGAAAAATGTGGCAAAGTTGGAAAATGTGTGATACCTGAAATTCCTGGTGCCCATGATGGTGAAGCAGTATGGATATTTTTAGAACTTGAGAGAGTTGAATCAGCAACTAGAGCTGTTGTTGATCTGAATGCGGGGTATTTTGGTGGATGGATGGTAAAAGCATGTTTTTACAATTTGAGTAAATTCAGGGTCTTGGATTTGGAAGAACAAGTTTGATTTTATGAATGAAAGTCATTGCCACTAAGCGAGCTCAGGACTAAGCAGAGATGATGATCCGTAATTGAGCTGTGGACCGAGCAGATGGCAACAGCTGTTGGGTTCTGAGACTGCAGGAGGGACTTCTGAGATATATGTTGATTGAGCCCTTTTTTATTTTATATATTTTTAAATATAGTATTAAAATCCTTTAAAATAAATTATTAAAAAAATAAAATACTTCTGGCTGGGGAGTAGGGGCTTGACATATTGGGGACAAGGAGCCCGGGCTAGACAAGCGTGGAGCTAGCTGCCTTCAGTGACCTGTGTGCTTCAGGGCTGCTCTTGGCAAAGACCTGGTGTCTCCCTGGGGAACTTGAGGGAAGTGGCCAGTTACCAGAAGAAATACCTGCTGAAGGATGTGGAGGGCTATGACAACGCTTTCCCCTTACAGTTTCTGTTGAAGGGAAGGAAGTATTCTGTTTGTTTCTATAATTACCTGAAACAACAGAAAACCTGTGAATGCCAGTTTTAAGGTGCTGACTTGACACTAAACTTCTCAGGCGTATGGTTCTGAAGCATCAATTTAAGTTTTCCACTCATTATCAACAAAAGGTTTGGTCCTCTAACTAGGCCTTCTGTGCCTGGGGATTCATGTGAGTTTAGTTGGGGCAATTCTGAGAGGGAATCACCTCTGGGCAACTGACCCTCTCCAGGAAAGGTGACTGTGACTTCATCGTAGGAGGCTGAGTCTAAAGAGTAAGAAGGTGATCAACTGGAATGTCAAAACTTCAGTCAACAGCAAAATATAACAATCTTTATTTTTGCCAACCATCATAATTCCAAATGTTTTAGAATAAGACTCTAATAGAGCATATATATATATATACACTCATGCATACATGTAAATATACTAATATGTGTGGTTACTTACTGCCATAAATCTTACATCAAAAATTCTGTTTTAACTTTAGCTAGGAGTTTTCAAGTTACTCTCTATAGATTGCATGAGCTATCGGCCAGATTTGTTCCACACACTGTGTTCATGTGGTCCACGATGTTTTGCTTTGTTTTACATTTTTAACCTGTCAAAAACAAAACAAAACAAAAAGGTAATATATTCATGACAGAGAAAAACTGTATGAAATTCCAAATTTAATGTCCATAAAAAGTTCATTCAAACACAATAATGTTCATTTGTTATTGAATTGTGTACAACTGCTTTTGTGATGCAGCAACAGAGTTGAATTGGAAACCAAAAAACTGAAAAACCTAAAATATTTACTATCCAGCATATTACACAAAAATTGTGATAAACTTGTCTTGAGCGCTACAGAAAGTAGAGGCAACAGGGAAGATGAGTGGGCATCTCCAATGATAAACTACACATTGTTCCTCTACCTCACTTTCTGTGGGAGAAGCCAACAATGATCATTTCAGCATTCCTTTGCTCCATACAAATGGGGTTTTCGGCCCTGGCAACATGGATCCAGTTCACTTTTTAATAATGAAATACAAATTTTAGCACATTCCCTTCACATCTACATAAAAATTATGTAATTTTTGCAGTAAAGTTATTTCCCAGCAGAACAAAAAACTCATCAAAAAATATTACCTCCCCTGCCCCTACCTCTCAACATCACGTGATGATAAGAACACAGAAAGCCGATCTGTTTATGCTGTGCCCTTTCAATATATGAATAAAACACAAGGCCCAGAAAGAGAGCCCTAAACCATACAATAATTTGTGAAATGCCAGGTGTTCATACAAGGTTTTCTTTTGAAAAGACTTTGAAAATGAAACAAATGAAACAAAAGGCATTTTCAAGTGCAAAGGACATTCGGTTCAAGCCAGTGAGGACAAAACCTTTTCTTTTCTTCTTTTTGTTCTTTTAAAGAACCTCACTGGGCACCCAAGCAAGCTGTGGGTGAATGCAGGCGGGTGGATTGTGCTGACACAGCAACATCGGCTAGCAGACCCGAGCAGGTGACCCAGCAGTAGAGTTACCTATCCCAGCAAGGTTTAACGCTGACGGATCCTGTTCCTTTAGAAGCGTGTGACTCTAAAATCCTTGCTGTTGCTTTCCAAAGCATAATTAACGATCATTTTTATTGTTTTTTTCTTTTAACTAAGTCCCATTTTGCATGTGACACCAGTCTTGCCAACTGGAGTTTGCCCAACAACTATGACGGTGACGTCTGCAATTGGTAAATTATTAACTCTTACCCTCTGAAATAAAGAAAATGCACAGATGTATATACTTTCACACAAGGATTTAAAATAAGCCCAGAATACAAATCACAAGAAAAATGTATTGACTATTTTCAATAGCGGTTATAGTTTTGCAATAAATATGGAGAATGAACATATGAAAATTGCTTTGGCAGAACCACCAAGAGAAGGCAGGAGTTCTAGTAAGTCTGAGTCCTTCAAAATTAGGTATGTCTCCTTTAAAAAGAAAGGGTAAATAAATCAGAGTAGCAGGAACATTCCATCTGAGATATCAGGGCAGTAGCTATTTCTCCAGAGTACTCCCTGCCCAAATTAAGGTCAGGGGAGAATCCTGACACATGAAAACAAAGTCTCTTTTGAAATTGTGCTTTTTTTTTTCTCAGAGAAAGAAAATATTTGCATATATCCTTTTATCTGCTAAGGGACCTGTATGCAGGCCCTCACTCTTACAAAATTAACATTATCATCCAGTTTAAAATATGATAAGAGACACTAACCAAAATGTCAGCAAAGAAGAAGTATAAGAGCTCCACAGAATGCTCTACACATAGTTAAATGTAAATTCATTACAGCCCAACAATTTCACCTGTAGGAATCTACCCAAGAGAAATAGAAAAATGTCTACCAAAGACTTAGGTGGTAAAGCCCTAATAGCCCTAAACTGGAAACAGCTCAACAATTGGTGCCTTAATGCACTGGCCATAGTGTAATCATACAATGAGTTTTTAACTAACTACATCAGCAATCTCAGGGAAAATATTGACAGTCCAAGAGCACGAATGAACCCCAGAAATAGTACATTAAATTTCAGATTTTCGTATGAAATATTCACAGAAGGGAAATCTACGATACTCGGGCTGCTGGGAATGGCGGGGGTGACAGAAACGCTTTAAAACTGGATTGTGTGTAACTCCAGCACTTGGGAAGCAGATGCAGAAGGATTGCTGTGAGTTTGAGGCCAGCCTGGGCTACAGGGTGAGTTCAGACCAGCCTGGACTATAGAGCAAGATCCTGTCTCCAAAAAAAATCCAGACCAATGTAGTGATGGTGGCACAATTCTACACATTAACAATGAACGTCATACCCCCCCCCACACACACAAATCAATTAAAAATTTAAATACCATTTGGTGATACAAATCTGAATGACTTCTAGATTAAATCTCCCAAAGCTAGACCATATATAATAAAGCCTTATTCATTTTGATTGTAAGAAAGCTGGCATCCCAAACTTCTGGAATCCACATAAGTGAAGGATGACACCGAACTGCCATCTCTAGATTTTCACTTCTCCCATTTATTTGGCAATAGTCTAGCCTCTCCAAATATATCATCAAAATTCACTCTCAGATGAAATGTTTTGGGGCATAGCAGCGCATCATAATTTTGAGAAGTCTTACAGTTTTACTTTAACACCACACTAAACTATCACTACTATCCAAAGAGTTACAGAGAATGACAAGTTCTATTTTCTAACCTGCTTTAAATATTAAAAATTTTTATTTTGCAATAGATTTTAAATAAAAACATTGCAGATACACTTGAAGAACTTGTGTATCCTGATTCAGTCTTCCTCATCCTCCAGCTGTATTCTCTCTCCTAAACCAGTGTTTCCTTCTCCCGTGTCTATTTTTATATTATTACCACACAGGTGTCTATAAATAATATATTTTCTATATTATTAAAACATTTATATAAGCAATGACACACTTACCTGTTGTCTATAAAAATTGTTTTTTTTCTTTTTCCCCCATTTTATTGACATGTATAAATGTGAAACTTAAAGTTTACATTGATTTTGAGCATTTTGTGCACATACATTTCATGGCAAAGTTACAAATCCTTCACTTCTCTCTTTTCGACCTTCCCCCCACCGTCCTTCAGTTCCCATTATTCCCCTCCTTAAGTTCTATGAAATGATTGTGTTCTGGATTTCTCCTAACAGAGAAACCATCCGATATTTCACTTTCTGCTTCTGACTCACCTCACTAAGCATGATGGTCTCAAGTTGCCTCCATTTGTCTACAAAAGCCTCCAACCTATCTGACTTTATAGATGCATAGTATTCCAGTGTGTACAAATACCACAGTTTGTGTATCCACTGGTCTGCTGATGGGTATTTTGGTGTCTTCCACATCTTAGCTATTGTTAGTTGTGCTGCTATGAACATGGGTATACATGTACCTCTGTTATGTGTTGTTTTTAACTGTTTTGGGAATATTCCCAGAGAGGTATTGCTGGATGGAAGAGGATGTTTATTTTCAGTCTTTTGAGAGACTTCCATACTGCTTTCCATAGTGGTTGTTTTTGAGATCGTTCCAAATTAAAGAGTTAATAGTTCAGTATACATTATATCTAATATTTATTTATTTATTTATTTACCATAACTTTTTACGATATTGATTAGATAAGCATTTTGAACGTGTCTCCTGGGTACCTCTGGTGGATTATTTTCTTGAATACATTTCTAAAAGTGGAATTTCTGAAACTTTTGTCAGACAGCATTTACATGTTCCAGTGTTTTAAGCTACCCCAACATAGAGCTGGAGGAATGGCTCAGCGGTTAAGGTAGTTCCCTAGCAAGTGCTAAATCAAGCACTAAGTACCAAGGTTTGATTACCCAGCACCACATAAACTGTGTCTGGTGATGCATACCTGTAATCACAGCACTCAGGAAGCTGAGGCAGGAAGATTGCCATGCGTCCAAGGCCAGCCTGGGCTACCTAGTAAATTCAAAACTAGTTCTGGACTACAGAGTGAGACCGTGTCTCAAAGATAAATGAATGAATAAATAAATAAATAAATAAAGCTACCCCAACATACGGATTTTCAAAGCCTGCTTACATTCTTGTTGATATATGTAGTGTTTGAAAAAATACACTAGAAACAAAAAGGTGAAATGTCTTAACTCACACTTCTAATTTGTTCTAATTTGTTTAAAATAAAAAAGAGATTCTCTGCCCAATATCCTAAAAATATGACTTCCTTTCTTTTTCTTCTTTCTTCCTTCCTTTTTTTTTTCCTGAGACACCAGCCTTCTCTGTAGTCCAGGCTAGTCCCGAATGGTCTTGAATTCATTATGTGGCCAAGGCTGGCCTCCAACTCACAGCAATCTTCCTGCCTCAGCCTCCTGAGTGCTGGGATTACAGATGTGCACCACCATTCCCAATTTATGTGCTACTTGAGAATCAAACTCATGACCGTGAGCCTTCTAAGTAAGAGCTCTAACCCCTGAGCTACATCTCCAGCTCTATATTTCATTTTTAAAGTTGATTTATTTTTATTCATCCTGTATTCATTCAGGTTTTTTGTTTGTTTATTTGCTTTTTTTTAACAGTACCAGGGATTGAGCCCAGCACCTCATCATGGGGTTCACACTGAGCTACATTCCCAGCATTTTTAAAATTGTGAGACAGGCTCGTGCTAAGTTGCCAAGGCTGGCCTTGAACCTGTGCTCCTTGCACTCCAAATTCCCTTATAACTGGGGTTGCAGGCCTTTGCCACTGTACTCACCTCTGTTCACTCATTCATTTCAAACATTAGTTCTTTTAGAAGAGGTAACTCAACTTTGCCCAGCCCACTGGTCATATTAACACATCCTGGATGAACTTCTTCTAAATATCTAATTCTGTTCCCTCTCGGCCCTGAATTCTATTGCATTGACATCTAAAAATAAGTCCTTGTAGGACATTTTGCAAAGAGTCTGTCTCACTGTCCATCATGTCATCCTTTTGGGAGGGGGACTTCCAAAGCAAAACTAAACCAATAAACTAACTAACCAACCTACCAACCTTCAAATATATAACTTGGGATCAACTGGCTTGATGACTATAATTAACCAGATTGAAAAGCTGCTATAGCTTTTGAGTGTTTAAAATTAAGCCAAAAGGCATAAGAATCTGTCCAACTTGAGACCGCTTTTAGAAAGGTCACATTTTGTAAAGCTGGAAGTTGCTTATTCTTGTAATAACAATGGCAACTGCTAATTTTAAAAGGTTTAGTATTCTTAAGGCCAAAGTTAGTCTTCCATTTCGACAGCTTCTTGTTTAGCCTGTGATGACTATCTGGGGTCTCAGTTATAATGATTTCAGCAAAGAGCATAGTTCCGAATGCTTGGAAATACATACTCAAGATTCCTTTAGATCTCTTTTGGACAAGCAACCTGTCTTGGCTCTGTTAACAGAAGTGGTTCTTTCCAGATCACTTTTTAGGAAGCTCTAAAAGTTATAGAGAGTAGAGATACTCAGTTTTAAAGCAATTTATTCTACTGTCCTAACACATTTTATCCAAACATTTCAGTAGAAAAGGCTGATTTTTGAAGCACAGTCATGATTTGAATTTTTAAATGTTTTAAAGCTTTGATACTCAAAAACTGGTACAAACTGAAAAAAAATTATTGGTATAAACTCTCTCTGATTTGCAGAGTCAAGTCATTGATAAGTTATTTAAAAGCAGAAAATCAGCCCTTCTTCTGTTTTTATTAACTAGTTCTTCCAGCAAGCGGTCTTTTTCCTTATCAGCTCAACTGCAAAACCACAACGAGTATGATTTACATTTTATCATTTTGTGTGGTTTTCTCTACTCTAATTAGAGTCAAGAATATGTACAGTTTAATGTGTATCAATTCAGATTTCTCTGGATTCCAGGCTGGTCCTGAACTCACTATGTAGCTCAGGTAGCTCAGGCTGGTCTCGAACTCATGGCAAGCCTCCTGCCTCTGCTGGAATTACAGGTATGCCCTAGCACATCCAGCTTTTGTGGTGTTGAGGAATGAAACGTAAAGCCTTGCAATTGCTAGGGTAGCACTCTAATCACTGCACCACAACCCCAGCCTTGGACATCCTCTTTTACGTAAAAGCTTAGTATCTTTGAAAAAGCATTAATGCCTTTATTTCCCTATGATTTTACTTCAAATAATAATATCTGTTACTGCATTGTTATGGGAATAATAGAGTAGTTTTTCATTACTGCTATTATTTTGCTCGGTTAAATTCAACAGTGATCTTATTAAATGATATTTAATTTTCACTCTTTCTTATGAAATCGTTCATAAAATACTCATCAAATCTTTCAAAGTCCCTGAGATGAAGCATAATGTTTGTTCTTTTAAGTAAAATGTGTAATAGAAGTATTTGATTGATCTAGTTAACTTTTATCTTGGCAAGAAAGAACCGTAACGAAAGCAGGCAACAAAACCGAGTGTAAAGGTTGTTTCAATACTAAGTAATTGAAGATTACTGTAAATTGCTGATTAATTGAAGTCTAGTCCACTAATAAGCTATGTTAGAAAATATAAAGAACCATGATGATGATAATAAGTGATATTATTAATGTTGACACAAAGGCCTGTGGTATTAACCTATTTTCTGAATGACCGGGAAGATTAAAATATTAACATTATCAGGACCCAGTGGTGCAAGCCTGTCGTCTCTGCCCTCTGGGAGGCTGAGGCAGGAAGATCATAAGTTCAAGTTCAGCTTGAGAAACTTAGTGACTTAGTGATATCCTGTCTCAAGATAAAAAACAAGAAATGGGCTAGCGATGTAACTCAGTGTGAGGGCCCTGGGCTTGTGCTCCCTGGTACCACACACACACACACACACACACACACACAAATTATCATCACCATAGCTTTAGAGTTAAATGAAATAGTTTGTCATTATTATTAAAGAATGGGTAATTTACATATGATATTTGACAAACACTTCAAATACATACATTTAGCAGAAGTACAAAGAAACAGATCATAAACATTCTTTATCTCTAATAAAAACCAGAAAAATAAAATTAACAATTTATAGGAAGTAAGTTGTTTTTTAAAATCCAGTATTTAGAACAAAGAATCTCTCAGTCAAGTGAAAAGCATTACATTAAAAAAAAATAGTCTTAGGAGATGAAGGAATAGCATAGAGGTCAAAGTACTTGCTGAGCAAGTGCAAGGCCCTGAGTTCAATTCCCCAGTACCACATAAGCCGAGCACGATGGCTTCTGCCTATAATCTCAGCACCCAGGAGGCTGAGGCAAGAGAATTGCTGTGTGTTTGAGGGAAGCTTGGGAATATATAGTATATTAGTATGTTCAGGGCCAACCTGGGCTGTAAAGTGAGACCTTGTCTCAAATACACACACACACACACACACACACACACACACACACACACACACACACTGAACATACTCTTAGACTGAGACAAGAGGACCGTAACTTTAAATCCAGTATGGGTAATTTAGCTACTAAGGGACACTACCTCAAAGTAAAACATGAAAAGGCTTATTGCAAAGGCCCTGCGTTCAGACCTCAGTACTGGGTGAAAAAAAAAAAAAGTGTTCTTTCAGTATTCCTTTTCAACAATGGCTCTCATGTTCCTCACCATCTTCCTAATTCAAATTTGCCTCTCTGGCTCAAGCTTCTTTTTCTTCTTTTTTTTCATCCAGTATCTTCTCTCTCCTAATCTGTACAAATCTGTTTGTTAGAGTTAGCTTCTTAAAGCAAGGCTCTGATGTTGCCAACTCAATAGCTTGTTATGGCTTCCTGTTCATTCGCTAACATATCGCCACCACATTACCTGGTGAACAAGACTCGCACCAAAAATCCAATTTCCCATTCCATTTTACCTGGAACATTCCCCCACCCCTTCTTTTTCTTTTTGAGTATTCCTTGTCTGGCAAAACCTGCTGAAAGACCATGCTTTCTTCCCACCCAGCAAACTCTACTCAGAATTTCCATCTCAACATAAGATCTCCTCCATCCACATATTCTTACTAAGCAGCTTTCTCCTCACTAATCCACTCATAAAAATGTGGCTAATTTTTGCTACCTTCCCATCCTATAATGTGTCTTAGTTATGCCAGTCTCTCCTCTTTCACTCTGGATAAATATCTTGAAGACAGGAAAGATTAATCCTTGTGTTTCAGCAGTCCCTGAATAATATGAAATACTATGATTTGCAAAAGTAGTTGTTATACCAATGATTGAGGATTTTAGGGGAATGAGAGAGGACACTTTATTAGCTCTTTATTCTTCAACCTTACTTTTTAAAAATGAACTTAAAATTACCACAGACTTATATTTTCTGAAAACATGACAATGAAAAATATTCAGGTACAAAATGGAACAAAACCATTAATTAATTTCTTTCAAAAAGTGTCAGTTCTAAGTCTTCCTAACAATCAACTCCAGGATTTCCTGGAAGAGGCCACCTAATTACTATATTTATTTTCCTGTGTTATTTAACATTTGTAGATGACATAAATTAATTTTGATACATGAATGAGGAATTGAGTTGGTATAAACTAAGCAAACTTTTCACTGACTTTGGTATTTAGAAGAAAAAAAATGAAGCAAAGCATTAGCGTCTCATATATAATGACATGTTCAAACTCAGTAGCAAGAAGTGTGGCAAAAATCGAATTAACAGTGTCAGAATATAAATGCTTTCCCTTAAATTCATTTTAAAATAAAGTTAAGATTATATTAATTATGAAGAGTTTCATTTTAGTTGTCTATAAACAAAAGATGTTAAGTCAATTTTATGGAATTCAAAGAATTGCTAAGCAGGCTGCTGCATTAACATTTGAATAATTAGAGCACTCACTGCTTTTAAAAATGACTTTTTTCTGTACATGTGTCCTGATTTTTTCATTTTTTAATATTGCACTTTCTGCTCCCTGATGAGTATAGAAGTGAAATGCATGTACTGAAATGTACATTCATTTATATACTCAAGTATTTAATAAACATATTTAAAAATAATAAATATTACATGTAGGAATATTAGCCTATAATTAACTATAAGAAAATAATAAAGTGACGGAGATGCTGGCCACCACATATGATTAATTAAAAGAACATAAGAGAAGATGATTCCTATCCCATATTAGCCAAGACATGTCACAGGGATGTCATTACACAATCCATCTTCACTCTTCTTGGGTTCCTTAGTTGCAACTTTACCTGCTCATTAAAATTTATTTGTAACCACAAAATCAATATTTGTGGAGACTGTGGTCATTTGAGGACATGCGGAGAGCTTCGGGCTGAGTCACCTGAAGTGTTCCCACCTGGTTGAGCACAGGCACGCTCTCTGCCCTCCCACTTTCCACTGTCCCTGTACCAGGCGTGCTTCTGCGGTCTCCCCAGCACCATATCTTACTCCAGCTAGGACCATCTGTTTCGTAGTGGCTGCCTTTGTGATTTTTGTTGATGAGTTTCCTATTTAAATTGAGTTCCCACGATAGTGCTGACCTGCTGTTTAGCATTCTTAACACAAGATTATAATATCTGTCCCTTAGGGAGATAACGCAGGGGTCAGATGAGCTTTGTTCAGGCATGAGTTATAAAGTTATTAGTTTTAAGTTCAGTGCTTATGAGTCAACGGGAAACATTAATGTTTCTTTTACTAGAAACATACATAAGACAGGGTTGTGTATCGATCCGCAGATGAGATTGCAGAAACAGATGTGTCATCGCCATGTGCCTCGGAAGAGAAACGGTTCAGTATTTATTCAGTGTTCATGCAACTTTGTGGAACATAACTCCAACAAATCATGAGAATTGGCTGTAGATCAAGCGCACACGTGGACTATAATAGGCTGAAATAAAGCTACGATGAAATTAAGTGATTACCAGATAACGGTTCAATAATTAATTATAAAAACACTTCTGCCCCAAACTAGTTTGTTCCAGTCAAAGAGAACATTTAAGAAAAGAAGAACATTTGTCTCTTAACTTCTCTAATAACATTAAAGATAGAACATAATCTTAAAGAATTTTGAGGAAAACAGAAGAAAATTTGCCACATCTATAGCAAACTATTATAGCAACAACTAACAATAAAGACTTTAAGTCTTTCTGATACTTTCCATCCTTGCAACATTTTCTTAATTCCTTGAAATTATGTTTTGTCAAGATAAATGAGATTTCTTTCATCTAACATTTATGAAAAATACTTTATTAATCAATGCATAACAGATAAAATGTAGTTCTTAAAACTTATGTGTTAAGTCCTAAGTAATTTAATTAATTCATGAATTCAATTGCTTCTTCTAATAATTAGAAATCACCTCATATGACACTCCCCTCCATCTTCTGTCCTCCACAATCTATCTATTCCCCCCATTTTGTTGATATGTATAAGTGCAATACATAAAGTTTAAGTTGAACTTGAGTAATTTGTTCATAGACATATCGAGGCAAATTTACAAATTCTACCCCTCTCCCTTTTCCACTCTTCCCCTTCATCCCCATCCCTCCAGTTCCCATTACTCTCCACAATAAGTTCTATGATATAGTTGTGGTCTGGGTCTCTCATATCAGAAGAACCATTCAATATTTCAGCTTCTGCTTCTGACTCACTTCACTAAGCATGATGTTCTCAAGTTGCCTCCATTTACTTATAAAAGCCTCCAACCTATCTGTCTTTACAGACTAGTAATATTCCATTGTGTATAAGTACCACAGCTTGTGTATCCATTGGTCTGTTGATGGGTATTTCAGTGTCTTTCACATTTTAACTATTGTTAGTTGTGTTGCTATGAACATGGGTATACATATATCTCTGTTACATGTTTTTTACATCTTTTCAGAAAATTCCCGGAAGTATCGCTGGATCTTGCTCATGCTGCTCTGGATGTGCCATTGATAACTTTCTCTCATTACTTAAGAATTAGTTGGATGGTCCTTTTGTAAGGAACCTTTTTTTCTGACCATCACAAGTAAAGAAAAGCTTCTATCACCTAAGGCATGTTCATTCTCTTTTAACCTTTTCTTTGGGGTCAAACATCCTTCTCTGGACTGATTTCACTTGTGTCTTTTAGATTGCCTCTCACCACACCCACTATCTGAATATAAGTTTCAGGAGGGCAGAGCCTTTTTCTGAATTATTCATAGCTCTATCCCTGGTATCTAGAATAGTGCCTGATCTACAGTGTCCTGCAAATGCTTATTGAATGCATCTTTGCTCTGACTTAGTAACAAGTAGATATCTGAGTTTGTAAAAATAAATAAATATATAAATTTAACCACCAGTCTAAAACAAAATTTGCTTCACATGACAAGGTAAGTTAAGTAAGTTATATAATTTTTTTGAGACAGCATCACTCTATAGTCCAGGCTAGACCAAAACTCACTATGTAGCCCAGACTGCCCTTGTACACAAGGCATTCCTCCTGCCTCAGCCTCCTGAGTGCTGGGTTTATAGGTTTACACCACCACACCCAGGTTATGTGGTGCTAGGGAATTGAACTCAGGGCCTTGAGCTTGTTAGGCAAGTGCTTTAACCACTGAGTCATTCCTCCAGCCCAAGTTACACATATTTTAAGTCGAATGGCATGATGTAGAAAAAAGTGCTAATTGTGCAAAGGAAAGACAGAAGACATACTTTGTGCTAAATAGCTCAGGGAAGGTATCTTTCAAGAATAAGGCTCCACTCAAATTGGTATTATTGGCTTCATATGAAGACAATGGAATGTTGCTGGATAAGCTTCTATAAACATTAGAAAGAAAAATCACTTCATGTCCCGATGTTGTGACTGTCCACATAGACAACAAGAAAGTCATGCCATATGAAACACAGAGGCTTAACCGAATATTCTTCTCTCATAAATTTTGCACAACTGAAATTCAGCCCAAATCCTAGAACACTGATTCAGTGCAGATTTTCACTTGCCAAGTTTAAAAAGAAAAAAAAAAAAAGGGGGGGGGGGTGTCCTTAATTTCTCTGACTCCAGAAACACATAACAAAAAACATTTTTGCAACAGAAAGGTGAAAGAAATTTAAACCAGAAAACTCACCTACCCAACAGGACACGCATAATGTCCAGTGCAGGCCTTACATGGGAAAATAAAGGCATTGAGTCATTGGTAGCTGACAACAACAACAGCAAAACCATAGAATGATCTTTGAGGACAACATCTATTAGACACTGCTTCTTCTGGGAAGTCTGGAAGTTTCTAAATCATGCTTTAAAGCCAATCGTTCTTTTGATTATTTAGATTTCCTCTTGTCTTTTTCTATTTTTGCATAATCTCAACTTTACAATATCCACAAATTAATCATTTAAAAATAGAAACAAGCTAACATTATAGTCATAGTCTTCCAAGCAAATCTCACAACTTCCAAGATGTTTATTAGCTTAAATGTTAAATCCCATAGAATTAAAGTCTCTGTAGAAAAGAAAATCTCAATGGGAAATATTCAAATGTTCTTTGAAATTGTATATATTCTTCAATAAAATGGATGTGACTATAACTAGGAAGCACAGGTTACAACTGGCTGTATTTCTTTAAGCCTTAGTTTCCTTATATTTAAATAAGAAGCTGAAATAAAATAAACCTTTGATTTTTTTCGGCGTTTTACCAAAAAAGCGTGTTCTGATTCTACTTGAGGGTAAAACCAGAGGAAAAACAATGAGGAACAAAACATGACGAAGATTTCACTCCTTACTTAGCTACACACATTTTCTGGGAAAATTCTAATCACAGAAAACAAGTGCAGAAAAAGTACTTGTATCATAATTTGAATTTTTCATTTAAGGTAATATTATTTTTAAATAAGCTAATGTACTTAAGTTGATCCTGAGCTTTCACAGAGCTGCTGGAAATTCAATAGCTCAGAAAGATGTCTAATGTGAAGTGTGATTGTCGTATGAGAACCTGGCCTTGAATTCCAACCTAAGTATAAATAGCTCACAGATTTTCCCTCTGAAATATCATAGTGAGTATTCAAAGAACCAGTTTACGATGAACTGGATAAATATGTAACCAACAAAGGAATCAAGAAAACACATTTCCTTATGGAAGTTGTGAAAAGAAAGTGAGTTGGCCAAATTTCCAGGAGACATACTACAACATAGATAATAATTAATTAGGTTTTTCATAGTTTACAGAAAATAGAAGCATAAAATAACATCTCAACTGTTCAGCGCTACATAAAGTATAACAATTCCGTCATAGCAACGAATTTTAAATACACGAAGGAGTGTGAAAAACCGCCGCCAATAAAGTTACAAAAACACGATGATGCATGTTTGAATAAATGACTTCTTACAGAAATGTGTAAAGGTCAACACGGTATTTCTAGCTACAATAAAAAGGCCAACCTAGTACCAAGGTATGAACTTAGAAAATGCTTTTAAAAGGTTAAATGCATCATTTAAGAGAAAAAGAAAAGCAAAACTTTGCCATGTCCTAGTTAAAGACAACAGCTAAGTTTCTGCACAACAAAGGAAACTGTCAACATTGTAAAAAGAGAACCAAGAGACTGGGAGAAATGTTCGCCACCAACATCTCAGATAGGAAGCTCATAACTAGAATATACAGGGAGCTGAAGAAAAGTAAGCCTACCAAAATAAAGGATCCTATTGAAAAGTGGGCAAATGAAATGAAGAGGCAGTTCACTCCCTAAGAAGTTCGAAAGGCCAATGGATACATGAAAAGATGCTCAACATCTCTAGCCATAAGAGACATGCAAATCAAAACAACGCTAAAATACCATCTCCCTCCAGAGAGAATGGCCTATATCAACAAGTCAAATAGTAATCAGTGCTGGCATGGCTGTGGGGAGAAAGGAACCCTCCTGCACTGCAGGTGAGAATGTAAATTTGTATAACCAGTGTGGAGATCTCTCAAAAGAATGGAAATAAATATCCCCTTCGATCCAGCGACACCCTTCCTGGGAATATATCCAAAAGAGGTCAAAACAACACATAGCAGGGATATGTGTGTACCCATGTTCACAGCAGCACAACTAACAATAGCTAAAATATGGAAGTCACCAAAATAGCCATCAAAAGACGAATGGATACACAAACTGGTATTTATACACAATGGCATACTATGCATCTATAAAGTCCAACAGTGTGGAGGCTTTTGCAGGCAAATGGAAGAAACTTGAGAACATCACACTCATTGAAGTGAGTCAGAAGCAGAAGGTGAAACATTGAATGGTTTCTTTGATATGAAAGACCCAGATCACAACTATCTCATGGAACTTAAAACGAAAAACAAAGTGAACCAGGGGGTAGGGTGGGGAAGGAGGGATAGGTGGGTAGGGGGAGGGACAAAAGGAGAGTGGGAAAGTCCCTGTCACCTTGACAAGATACGTATGTGCACAAAATGCTCAACCTCATTGTAAACCTTAAATTTTTTGCTTATACATATCAATAAAATGGAGAAAAAAAGACAGCATGTAGTGACATGTCAAGTGGTTGGTGTCCAATACTAAGAGATGTGCTTCTTCCTGGTATGTGCACATATTGCACTAATACAGATCTTATATACAGTAAATATGTCTTTATTTTCATTCACCCTGTCAGTCAGTCTAACTAAGATAATGTGGTTAATAACAACAATGATGACAACAGCTTCTCAGTCTAGCGATCAAGTAATTTTGAAACACTCTAAGGAGTTGAATACAAAAACTCTGTAATTCTTATTCGCAATTACCAGGTTAAGAACTTTTAGTAAACAATTGTTGTGTATCGACTTTATTCTGGCACTCTGAAAGACATCAATGAAGCAATTCTACAAAGACAAGACTGTTTTCAAGGCCTACGTATTCTGCTGAGGCAGTTCAGTACAGTGAAGTCTGCTTCTTTCCTTGAAGTATAAAGTTCTAAGTATAATTTTTACAAAGATAATCTAGCTACTCACAGTCAGCAAGATTTATAATGCTATCACCCTTTTCGACCTTGCCCAGCTAAGTAAGGTAGCCAAAGAATTCCCAGGACTGTGATCACAGAAGAAAGAAACACATTTTTACTCTGAAAATACACTGGCACACAGAAACTATGTACAAAGCTCAAAAGCCTGTCCCACTCGCTCCTACGGGATTAAGAAAGGGATTGGCCACCTCAGAGGGGATTACTTCCTTGACACACACTGAGCACTAATGCTGTCAAGTTCTTACACACATTCAGAGTGATGTGTCTTGTTAACTGAATGAGCCGATAAAGCTCAACTAGTTAACCAACATCAATTTAGTAAAACTACATATTTAAGTAATTTTCTGAATTTCAAAACCAATCTCACGTTCTCACTTTGTAGGCAATATTAAGACACGTCTCATTTTGAGTTGATGGGATATTTCTCATCTTATCTGTAAACTGCTTGGTGGAAGTAATTAGCATGTTGCCTTGATCCTCTGAAAAAGTGTCACAGGCACTAATTTTAAAATACACATGAAATAATTTAAGTGGATAGAGTAATCAGAGAAGCAGAGCTGTCACTCAGGGCATCTTTCTCCAATAGGTTCATTTATTTATAGATTCAAGCTACTGAATATCTTCTTGAAGATTAAGGAAGAATTGCAGAAATGTGATGTGTCACTACCATTTGCACTAACCTTTAACAGATGATAATGTGAAAAATAGATTGCAAGCAAGGATCATTCATTTTTCTCCCTGAAACTTGGTTTTTACCTCTCCAGTCATTGGGAAATAAATAGATACATAAAATGAATGAATAGGAGCTAGATTCTGGAAGGGATCGAATTTAACCTAGAAAACTCTAAGCCAATGAAAAGCTTCTCACTAAGTGAAAGGAAAAAAAAACTAAAAAACACCTGTGATTTTCTTAAAATTTATGTTTATTTACATGATACAATGTTCTACAGTGAGTGTAAAGTTGGAACACACGAATGTGAATCTCAAATGGGAACATATTGGATTCCTTTACAAAGTAGTAGCACTAGGGAAAATACTAACAAGATATGCTCTCTCTCTCTCTCTCTCTCTCTCTCTCTCTCTCTCTCTCTCTCTCTCTCTCTCTCTCTCTCTCTCTCTCTCTCTGTGTGTGTGTGTGTGTGTGTGTGTGTGTCTTCTCCTCTGAGTCAATGGGAGAGTATTTAGGCACTCTAACATACACTTTGTCCAGACCTATGAGATTACTCAGGGATAATTACGTGTTAGCTAGATATCTTTGATAAATTACCAGATAATAAAACCCATCTATTACAGTTGCTACTTTTGTGGAGGTCTTAATGCATTAGGTTCTCATATTTCCTCATTCCAAGAGGTAAAGACAGTCCACACGTGAAACTCTTCACATGAGCAAACAAAAACTAGCTTTCATACTCAACCTTGCTCTCACAGTAATGTCACGACAGAATGGGTTGGGAGATTATGTGTGTCGGGGTGGGAAAGAATAACTGTAAGAGGTAGTAACGTTGAGATTTAATTCTTACCTCTATCCCAGAAAATAAGTCTCCAGTAAAATATCTGAAGAATATCCTCTGGAATTTTGGGAAAACCTATTTAAAAAGCAAGAGACTATGGCTTGCCGGCTGTCTATGAGAAATGTCCAGCTGACTCAGGAAACAGACATTGCTATATTGAACGTGACCCGAAAAGAACAGGAAGGTGTTCTAAAAGACTCAAAGGTCTTTTCATTGTCTAACACTAGCCAAGCACGTCATGGAACTTGAACTAGACGTCATCCACGTAGAGGAAAACGTCCTGCTCTATAAAAATGGAGTCGAACAGCCAGTCAAGGGACATTCCTTCAGTGCTATCATTATGTAATGTGCAGGTAACACATCTGTTTTCCCTTTCTTTTCAGCCACAGAATTCGCTCTTCAAAGGAAACATGATGTAAAACTCGAAGTGTGGAGTAGATGATCTCCGAGGTGCTCTGATCGGAAAAGGGCGCAGAGGTGTGTGCTAGGACTCAAAGGTGTCGAAGGACACTTTTAGAGGCCAAGCCTGAGAAATGACTCCCATAGATAAGCCTTTGAATTCACAGTTATTTTTTTCATTTCAGAAATGAAAACTCAATAGCTCCACAACTTTTTCAGAAAAAACCTGCTAATGAACCACCTCTTTTAAATATTTCGTGAAAACCACAATTCTTCATCTATTATATTTGAGAATGACTGTTACGTGACTGGGACCACACTCGAACATGCTAAGGCAGCACATGCCACCTTTCGAAGTTTATAGTTGCAAGTATCTGCCAAAGAATTCTTGCATCTTTTGCGATGCTTCAGCATTTGTCCAAAGGAGACCGTCTTAGCCCCTTGGCTTCAAGTCCTCAGAGCCTATTTTATACAACTAACAGATTGAAAACCTGGATCTAAATGAGTGGATAGAATACTACTCAGCTATAAAAAGTCACGTGTTCTTGAGAGATATATGTACCAACCTGGAGGGTTAGCAAGAGAATTATGCTAAGCAAAACAGTCACAGTCATCCACTTACATCATGCTTCGACATCACAAAAGTATACAAAGAACAGATCAGTGGTTGCCAAGAGTTTAGGAAGGAGACGCTTACAGGTATAAAAGAACAACCTCAGGGATATTTGCAATGAAACATTTCTGTATTTTGTCTGCTGCGATTGTTCTATGAATGTACAAGTGTGGTAAAATTGCATGTGCACACAAATAAGGACATAGAAAACTAGTAAAATGAGAAGCTGATGGCTGAATTCCTTTGAAGTGAATTTCCTGGCTGTGATACTGTACTACGGTTAACCAAGAGGCTAGCACCACGGTAAGAGGGTGGAGAGTACACAGGGTGTCTCTGCATTATTTCTTATCACTTCATTTGAACCTATTGCTACCTAAAAATTGGAATAAAAATACTACAATATGAGTTCAATAAATCAATAGTCATTTAATTTTATACTTCTTGTTCCTTGAATATTTTCATTAATAAGAGGGATGTTGTTTTATTACAAAATAAGCTTCAAAAGCAATAATGTAGAAATGTCATGTATTCAAGATGAGAGAGTGAGAGCAGAATTGCAACCTGTGGTCTCGATTATGTTTTCAGTAGTGGGGATTGAACACAGGGCCTGCACACTAAGCTACCACCTAGACCTTGTGCATCTCTGATTTTTGATATGAGGTGTCCTATCTCTAAGTTGCTAAGTTGCCTAGGTTGGGCTTGAATTCGTAATATTCCTGGATCAGCTTCCCAAAATGTTGAAATTACAGGAGTGTACCATCACATCCATGTGTCTCAGATTTTAAAATAAATGAGAATCTTCCCTGTGGGAAGGGGAATCTTTGGTTTATAAAATGAGTCACATTTAAATAATGGAAAATCGTACAGATTATTGGATTTACAAAATGAGACATTTTGAACAAGCAATTTTATATCAACACTAGCGGAAGCAATCTTGTCCCAATGTTTGTGATGTTTCTGTTATGCAAATCTTTTCAGTTATTCCTCAGGACTCTTTTTGGTAGCAATATGATATGATTTAAAAGCACAGACATGAAAATCAGGCCAATCGAACCCAATTCTACCTGTGTCACTCATCTGCTCAGTAACCATAAACCAATTAATACTCAACTTCTTCATCTGTAGAATGGAGATAAAATTTCTGCTATGTCTATCACACAGCATTGTGAAGAAAGAAAAAGCCACTTGTAATAGAGATCAGCACAAATTATTACCTAACAAAAACCTAACAAAATATCCAGTAAATACAGGAGTCAGATGCAATCTCTCTGGTCTTTGGCAGCTGATATCCAGCACCACCGCTGCACTGCTTTAAGCCAAGAACCTTTGCATATTAGGTCCTGTCACCTTGCACCAAATGCTCACACTGATGACTCAGTTACAGAAACAGAGGAGGAAAACTATGGATAAGTTCAATATATAAACTGTGCTTCAAGGGTGACAGTTGTCTTGGTTGTTCCTTTCAGTGTAGACTACCGGCCCTCATCACTCTTCATTTGAGTTTCTCAGAAAGTACTGATGTCCTTACTGCTGTCCAAGTCTTTCTGATGTGTTTATCACCCGAGACCACTGCAGCAAGGTAACTGAAACAAACTTGATTACAACTAGAAAAGTTTTTCTTTTCACGAAAGCCTTCAATGAGGCAAGTAATATTTTTTTGCAAGTTTATCCAAGACATGTTTGAAATTCTTACCATGTAATAATAACTAGGAAGGAGGTCAGGCACATGCCTTGGACAACAGGATTGAGGTGACGGCCATTCTCAGTTAACTTACATTTTTTTCTTGCTTTTGTTTTTGCAGAAGTAGGGTGTTTGTGTGAAAATTTAAGCAAACTATATATTTTTTGTAGGTACAGTTCTCCACTATTTTGAAATACTAAAAATTCTCTTTTTGTAACATGTTTGTATATATCACAAGTAGTATTGTAGATTTTCTATTCTAGAATATTCATTTTATATATTAACTGAATATGTGCAAATACAGCCATTTTGAGTTCTATAACTGTTATTATTCAAAGCCAATCAGCATGGCTAATGTCTCTGCAAGCACTTCTAATTTTTAAACATGTTATGACTCCCCAACGATAACAATTGAATGACACATATAACAGATTTTGTTATTGACTTCAGTGTCCACCTGTAACGGGATAAACATCGTTCCCGTATGTGATTTGTCCATATGACTTATTTTAACCAACAGGATTCTAGCAAATATGACGTGAGAAAAGTTTTGAGAATCCTAGATTTGTTCTATCTGAGCCATCACCAAATGCTTATGCTCAGGCCAACATATCAGAGGCACACCTAGAAAAGATTAAATCTAATTATTACATAATCTCAAAGAAAAGGAAGACTAATTATCACTGAGGAGTTGCTTAATCTACAGCCCTGGCCTTCAGGAGCTTGAAAATGTTTTACTTGAATGTATATTAGGTTAGTTGCATGGTGCAGGCATGTAACCCCAGAACCGTGAGAGGGCAAGGCAGAAGGATGCAAGTTCATGCACAACCTGGGCACTTTGGCGACTTAGTGAAGCTCTGGCTAAACAAAAAATAAAAAGAGCTTGCAGTGTACCTTGGTGTTATCCCTGTGTCCAACTCTCTCTCTCTCTCTCTCTCTCTCTCTCTCTCTCTCTCCCTCTCTCTCTCTTTCTCTCTCCCCCCCCCCCACACACACTGAACAAAGAATGCTCCAAGTATAATCTTAAGAAATGACAAAAAACCCAGTGCGTTTGAAAGGCCTCAAAGTTGATTATTAAAATATGAAAGTACACAATAGCACACAGCATTAATTAGAGGAGCTGCCAAGGTCATGCGAAAGCATAAAGAAAACCTCTTTTACTCGGAGCTGTAACGGAGGACTTGAAGACCAGAGACTTCCTCTACAAGTCAGTGGGGTACCAGCGCCAGAAGTGAACAGGAGAAATAGGATGCATGTGTCTGTAGCCTTGGAGGAAATGGCTGGAAAATATTCTGCAGGATCCTTTTGGGGTCAGAAAACAGTGAGGACTTTGGATAGTGTTCATGAGGTAGTGAGGAGCCAAAGGATGGCTGAAAGCAGGAGTCTGACATGACTAAATTGTCACGCTGCACACCCCTCCAGGAACAACGGCCACTGAGGGAGTAAGAGTGGGAAGAGGGCTGATGGCCACGAGCTCTGGCTGGAGTAAGCTTGCAATTGCAGAAGTGAAAAGAGAGCAACCAAAGTTAAAGCAGAAGTAGTGAAAAGGAAGGTAAATGGACAACTCATGGCATTTTTGTACCAAAACATCAGACTTCATTGCTAGTTAGATGTGTGGGGAATCAGGGCTGATTCAAAGTTTGAGCTGGAATAATGGGGTGGCCGGTGGAGGCACTGATACAGCCAGAAAGCAAGATAAGATAAATAAGTTTAGTAGGCTAGAAAAGATTATTTGTTCATCTGGGGGCATGTGTTCTTTGAAGGGTTGAAGGGAGATAGATAATTGCATTTAACAACTATAAAAGAAAACAAAGTGTATCTCACAGAGAATTTATAAGCCAGGAACTGTCTCTGACTGTTTAAATTACTGAAAAACTTTTCAATGGCTTCAGTTTCTAAATTTGAACTATACTGCAAGTAAAGTTGAGGTTTCATCTGTTTTGCTTGTGAGCTCTACTTAAAGCAAAATAGATTGAATTTTAGTGTTTAGATGGTATCAGCAAATATATATTGTCAGAGTGAACTCTACTAGCTTTGCAGTAGTAGTAACTGTGCGCCTCATGTTGCTGACATTTCTACGATCAGCATCACTGGGACTGAATTCTAGCACACCCACAAATCTTTTCCTCTACCACAGGCATAATTCTGTGGTAGAATCCAAGGTCCTCTGCTGGAGGAGAAGGGTAGTCAGCTATGTGGTGAAACATACATCATTTCCTTTCCTAAGAGAAAGTTAGCTCCTTCCACAGGAAAGAAATAGACATTCCTTCAAAAAGGGAAGAGGCATTCTGTGCGAGCCATGTCCAAGAATAAAAATATTATTAAAATAGGTATGAGAAGAAACATTTTTCCCTGTCAAGGTAGGCATTTCTTGTGTATTATGCAGAAGACTTACATCAAGGTAAGGTTGAGAACTTTGAGAGTTTTTATAACAGACATTGACAGCAACACACTTCTTGACAAGCCATTGAATCATCAACTCCAGTGACTTACAACAACACAGTATTCTGGTTTTAAAGATCTTCCCATCCAGCCTCATGAAGTTCCATTGTCTTTTTGTCATATTTTGTCTCTTCCTCTAAAACATGCGTTTTCCCAGAACATCATTTTAATCCTTAATGCTACATGATGCAGAAATTGGCAAGGTAAATAGGTTACTACTAGGTTTGGTTCTATCGCATATGAGGCAACTATTCTCACTCTAAGCCATCTATTATATTAAGACCTTCCAAATTGTTCCACCACCGAAATTATTCCTCTCACTTCCAAATGTACACAGACCCCTTTCTGCACCTCTTGAGTTACTGGTATTCCTTCCCAAAATAAATTATAGGAATTTGCGTACATGTTTTATAGCCCTTCTTTGAAGAAAAGATAAACCCAATTTATCCCAAAGATACTGGCATAATGGCTTTGTATATAGTCAGTGTTCACTACAGAAATGGCAAACTGAATAAAGTGCACATACCACCGGGAAGAATGCGCCCATTCCAGAAACATGTTGAGTCTAGGATGTCTCAGAATTTGTGACTCAGAACCCTCAGCTAACTTATGCAAAGGATTTTTGTTCTGTGTCAGTCTCACTGTCAAGTAGAAGTCCCATGTCATGGCCTTCGGTCTGAAGGTAATGTCAAATTCCAGAGAGTAGAAAACTTGTGGCCAAAATTTCTATTCTTAGTATTAATTAGATACCCATTATTCTCCCTGATGTCAAAACAATATTATCTGATGTTAGTTTTTAAAGATTATACAACTTTTTATTATTTGTGTATCTTGCTTATCCAAAGGAATACATTTCTGGTAAAGACATAAATCCAATTCTTGTAAATCAACACTTTATTCATTGCATGGGCATTATGAAAATCCCTATGAAAAGTCTTTTAGAGGCCAAAGGACTCATCTACAAAAATAGAGAATAAAAATAAAACTCTCTCCCCTCCCCACATCACCTAAGGCAAAGTTTAAATGAAAAACAAAATTGATCTTAACATAGCCAACCTCAAAAGCAAAAGTACAGGGTGGAGAATTTCTTGAATCTGAAACGTAGTTAGAAGGGTAAAGAATAAAAAATAAAATAAAACACTGAATGTAGTCATATACATAGGTGCCTCAGTAACAGGCCTTATTAGAGAGTTATTAAGATTCAAGGAGGCTAATCATTTTAGATACCAAAAACCTTTCTTGGATGACATTCTTTGCAGATATCAGTCTTGTACTGGTTCCCTAGCTGGTGTAGCCAAAGAACCAGTACAAGCAGGTCATGGTGACAATCCATTTAATCTTAGAATTATGAAAGACTGAGGCAGAAGGATTGCGAGTTATTGCTTAGCCCTCCAAAAACCTGTGCAAGTTGGAAGGCCCCAAATCAGAATAAAAATAAAAAGAGCTAGAATGTTGCTCAGTATGAAGGCTCTGGGTTCACCCACCAGCACAGCAGAACAAAGAATGAACCAGTTCACGGATCAACAGACCTTATTGCAACCTACATTATCTGGGAAGAAAAACACCCTAACAAAAGGCTAAGATTAATATCCGGAAAATATCCTCATATCTCCCACATGACAATAAAAATCAGAGAAAGAACAACAGCACCGATAACTAAAAATGTCCGAGGCTAGTCTTACACACACGCCACCACCAGATTTGAAGGAAATCCTTTCAGTACCTTGGGCCTGATGTTCCCAAAGATTTGAGACACAAACGCAGAAGGGAATCCTTCATTCTGGGTTTATAACGTGCTCAGAAATCTGCCTCATAGAAGTTTGAAAACATTGGCTTTGCATAAAAGTACAACAGGACCAGGAAGGTGACAACAATGGGAGCTCTACGGTGGCCCCCAAGATGGCCACTTCATCGTGTGAGTACCTTGTATAGTCTCCTTCCTGAATTGTGGACTGAATATGGAACTACAGTAGGCAAAGAAGACATTAAGGATGTAATTAAAACCCATAATGAGTTAGCTTTGAGTTCACCAAAAGCGGTCCCACCCTGAGTGGGCATGATTTGAGGTGAATTCTTAAAAGACAGACATACTTGCTGGTCTCAGAGAAGCAAATTGTTCTGTTCTAAGAATGAATATTGAAGAGGTTATGTAGCAAAAACTGGAGGGCAGCCTCTAGCGGCTGAGAATAGTCCCTGGCTGACAGCTGGAAAGAAAGCAGGAATTTCAATTATAAAACTGCAATTCCGCCAACAGCCATGTGAACTTCGAAGGGGACTTCAGGTCTCAGGTGAGACTACAACTTCACCTGTCTATTGATAGTGGTCTTGTGAGGCTCAGCTAATTCATGCCTGGACACCTGAACTACAAAGCTACAGAAAATGTGAGATAATAAGGCACAAAGATTGTGGTACACTGTTACACAGAAAGTGATCACTAGTCTAATCTAATAACCAAGCCCCTAAACATAAAGAATATGAATAAAAGAGAAAAGGGAGGCATTTCCATGGACTCTTTTGAACAGGCCACAGAAGTGTACATAAAACACATGCAAATATTAATGTCTAAGCCAATATTCTTTTGAATATTTTAACTGGCATCTCCTTTATGGAGCACACAAAGTTATGAACTTCCTGTGAAACTTCAGTCTTATCAATAGTAACCTCAAAAAGGATAAAGTGTTTGGGGCAGTGGCTGATGTGGCTGGAAAATGTGGGCTAATGCGCCATTGCGCTGGGAAATGGGAGCTCACCACTGAAATCTGATGTTCTTCAAAAATGAACACTGTGTTCCCCTAAATGATATTCTGTGACAAATATTTGCACTGAAATAATTTGAAATATGTGCCTAAATGATTTGTTTTTCTTTCATCCACATGGTTATAAATGCACTTAGTTTGCACTGCAACTTTGAGAGTTATAAATTAATATTGAGTTAATGTACACATGTAGATTTATGAATGCATCAAACACTTTAAAAATGACTTATGGGGAATTAAATTATATGCAGGCCATGATAATAAAAGTGTGCGTGTGTGTGTGTGTGTGTGTGTGTGCACCCTCAGATGCATGTTCATGTCTGAGTGCGTAACTATGTGTTTTAGATTGCTTCAAGCAAGAAATGTTGTTCCATGTAAATATTCAAAGCTATTCACTGGGAGTACTCCCCATCCCCCCATTCCCTGGGACACAAATATTCAACATTTAAAAGTTTCTTAGGATTTCTATCTCACTACATGTCAATCAAAAGCAAACAAACATACTTCAAGAGTAGACATATTTTAGTGCTAACTTTACAGAAATATTTCGATTTTTCAATAAGTTTACAAATTATAGTGTGCATCATAAAACAGCTTAAATTAGAGGTCCACATTGTCTTTCGATCCTGACAAAGAACTAATTTTATAAATATTAAAAAGAGAATACCCTAATGTGTCAATTAATAAAATATTGCTAGAAGATAAAATAACTGAACATCTTTCGTGTTGCTTGACGTACCATCACAAGTGATAAATTGGTAAGACAACTAGATAAGATTTTATATAGTCTTATATATAGTTTGCCTGAGAAAAATTTTAGGTGATATCTTAAATTGTTTGAAGATTTTCCATTATGGCATTAAATCAGTAAGTCTAATAAAACTATTATATACACTAGTTAAGATAGTATAGTTTACGTGGACTATTATTTTCTTTTCTGCTTTTGTTCTTAGTGTTGTCCAAAATAAGATTTTAAAAATGACTGCAAAATATAACTCATAAATAAAGCAGAGCATATTTGAATCAACATACCACATGTTGAGTCTAATAATGATGTTCATTTGTAAGCATGACTTTTATGTGAGTGAGTGGCAATCTTGTAAAGTTAAAACTTGAAAATAGTTATATCTTGCAAAATAAAACAGAAAAATCCTACCAAAAATTAAGAGAAAAAGGATGGTCATAAGATTTTTAAGGATGATAACAATACTTAATAGGATTGTGCCAATAAGAAAAGATGGCATAATAAGGGAAACAAACTATTTAACTGCAGAAGTGTTTTGCCTATGATTTTAGACAGAGCAAATCTTGTGACTTCAAGTTTGCCTAAGTTCCCTTCATTAAGTATGAGATCACCAAATCATAATGCAATTTAAAGAGTAAACCGAATGAGAAAATGCAGTCCTTTCTCATTGAGTGGGGTGCCTTGGAAGGGCAGGTAGTCACTAAATATTGTAAAGAAAACTTTGCCAAAGTCAACCTTTACGTTAGTCAACACTATGAAATGTGCCTCACTGATTGTCAGATTTCTGGACCACTCCAGGAAGCTTCCAGACCCTGTGGGGCACAGACCACACATGGATTCCAACAGTTTCTGATTTTTTTTTATTATGCTGAACATTGTTATGTGAAGAGGATCTTCTTAAATAAGGATTTAAATTTTTTTACTTTCTATTTGTTAACAATAATCCATAGCTAGAAAATAAAAATAGTGGTCCATCTATCTCTTCCTCCACCCCTCCTGCTGTCATAGTGTGGAAGCAGTCAGAGAGGCGCCAAGAGAACCTCACATGATGACATATAGCCCCTTTCATTACCAGGGATGCTTAAATGTATCTCTGCAGTAATTCCTGGACCTCTGCTGCAATGATTCAGTACACACTGCACTCCATTCAATTTTAAATGACAATGAGACATGCCATTACCAGTTTCCAATTACTTTATTTTCAATAGATGTGTTCAGGATTAATGGGTGTCCTACATGAACCAATGTCCATGTAAAACTGATCTGTTCCTTGAGTTATTTATAGCAATATCCATCACTATGCATGTTTGAAGACTACAGGGTGATTTTGGTGGTGCTTGGCTGAGGTGGCAGGGGAAATTGCAGGATATATATATATATATATATATATATATATATATATATATTACTATTACCTAAAGAAGATAGGTATCAAGTGATATTTCCCACTTCACTCAAACCACCTTACACAAGCAGAATACAAAAGAGGAAGGAACGGGTTAACCTAAGGATAAAAAACACTGAACGAAGTGACCAAATATCCATTCTAACCATGAATAGACTGAAAATCGAAAGTAAAGTCTGAAGAAAATCTAGGTAAGTGCTTCATTTTTGCCTCATAAACTTCTCCAAGTATCTCAGAGGCATAAAAACCCAAGACGCGCTTCCCCACCTCATAAGAGTCGGTTTCTAGGCCACTAGAGTGGTCTAGTGATGCTCTCCCACATCAGCTCCAAGGCACACAAAGTCTCCGTGAAAACGAAAATGTGGATACCTGAAACACTGGGAAGCACTTACAGCGGGGTTGTGGGATTCTTGGTTAATAGACGGAAAAGGAAGAGACCAGCAAAGGAAGCAGGTGTATGTTTCTCGTTGGACCCAGCTGAGGATTGGGGGTGAAGGGGAACTCACAGGACTGAAGCCTAAGAAGGGGCCCCAGGCCCAAGCGGAGCTCTTAAGAAGGAAGGACAGGGGACCTGGCCATGGTCCTGAAAGCGAACCACTTGCTGCGGATCCTCCTCTCATGACCACATCCATACAGGGTCTATTTTTTCCCCTCACTCTAACTTAATTGAACCAGACACCGAACAACATTCTTCTTTTAAAAAAAAAAACATCTGGAGACTTTCTTTTATCATCAGATCAGCCTTTATAATGCCCAGCTTCTCCTTCCTGAAGAGCCTGTACTTGTAATTTCAGGACTAACAAAAGTGCTGGTCCCAGCTAAAAAGGCAGAATGAAGATTCCGAGGAACTCCCAACACTCAGAAGTCTATAGAGAGCTTAACTTGGGAACGTCGGCTCTCGTTTTCACGTCTGGAACTCACACGGGCAATCATCCCTCTCAGAGAAGCCCCTCAGACCCGATCTCCATTACACATCACTCTAAATTCTCTCATCTCTAATCTTGAACCCAGGGAAGATAAAATGCACAGCATCCCCCTGACCCTCGTAAAATTAGCACCGACCCAGGTTCCACCGCTGCCCCCAAGCGCCGGTGTTTCTACGGCTGCTCTCCAGCCTTTCCAAACCCAGGAAGTCCAGAGAACCGACTCCACCAATTCCAAGTGTCAATACGACACCGAATCACGGGAAGGAGAGAAAAACAATAGCTCCGCACAAAAGACACCTTGTCAGGAACAGAGGGAAATCCATTCTGTGGCTGCGAAAGTAAGGCAAGAAGAACAGAAACAATCATTGTCCAATTATGCCGTGCAACTCTCCGGGCGTGGGACTTACGTGTTCCGTCAAAACGGGTGGCGATGGTGTCCAGGAAGGTGTTTTGGGGCGCCAGTAATCCTTTCATAACCGGCATTTTTCCAGCGTGGTGTGAAATTCTCCATCAAAGTTTGTGCAGAAGAATGGCTCGAGAGGAAAGTGGCAGGAAGGGAGAAGGGGAACGCCGCGACGGCCGGGACGGGGGACCTGGCGCGGCGACTGCCTGAGCGGGGAACGGGCGGACGAAGGAGCGAGGCGGGAGGTCCAGGCGCCGTGGCGCGCGGGAGCAGCCCCGCCAGAGCGCTCGCCGGGCCCGCCCCGCGCCTCCAGGCGCTGCCGGCGCAGGCTCCCCTCCCCGCCCCCACCGCCGCCAGCTGCAGAGCCCCCTCCCCCCACGGTCCCTCCGCGGCGACAGCGGCCGCCCGCGCAGCCGCGCCGGCCTCGCCCCCACCGCTCCGCCCGGAGAGAGCCCGCGGTGGCCGGGGCGCCGCGCCCTGACCCGAGGCCCTGCGGGGTCGCGGATGGGGCGCCCGCCCTGGCTAGGCTGAGGCTCCCCGCGCCCCCGCGTGGCCCCGGGGAGCCGGAACGCCAGCGAGCAAGACTCCCACCCCCCAGGAACCCGGGAACAAAGACCCCTTTGTTCCCGCTCCGTCCCTCTCCCTGGGAGACGCGAGTCCCGTGGGTGTGGTGTTGTGCAAGGGGAGGAGACAGGTCGGGGCAGGTAACCGGCCTCCGCCTAGAACTTGGGGGGCGGAGGAAGGGGGCGCAGGTGGTGTCCGGGGAGCCCGGGCAGCTCGGGGAAGGCGGCCCCCTTCCGGTGCACCTGCCATTGTGAGTTTCCGCGCAGCTCCAAGTTAGTTGCACCCAGTCCTTTTATGGCCTTGGGGATCGGCCCCAAGTCCCAGGGCTTTCCGTCTCCACTTCCTGAACCCCAGAACGTGCCGTCTCAGTCGCCCTCCCCAGATTCCCCCTAGCCTTCCCAGGCCGCCCCAAACCAGAGGGGGAAAAAAGAGCTGTCTTAGGGACAATGGACGCTCTACGGCGACACGGGAATAAAGCATTTCTAGAAAAGTTTGCGGTTTTTATTGATTTGCAAGATGGTAAAACCAGCCAGGTCGTCTGGCAAAAAATCACTTCGATACGAATCCCCTAGCCCGTGCCTCCCGTCCCCCCCGTCCGGCTACCCCGCCACTGACACCGCTAAGGCTGCCCGGCCTAGCGCCAGACCCGCGGGGGTCTTAGAAAACGAAAGTGGCGGCTCTGCCCGCGCCGCCGGCTGCCGCGGGGACTCCCTCCCACCGCGCTCTGCAGCCGAGAGCCACCCCGCGGGAACCTAGCGGGACGCGCAGAGCGCAGATCCCACACAAAGCCCCACGCGGGCGGGAGGGACGCGTGGAAGGAAAGTTGAGAGAACGGGGACAGAAGAACAAACGTAAATTCAGGTGCACCCGGAAGGAAAGGCGGGGAAAGCGAACAGGTGTCCGCGCTGCCGGGGACGCGCGCGCGGCGGGAGGTCGGAGCGCTGCAGGCGGGGGGCTCCCGGTTTGAATTCTTCCGGCGACGGGGGCGATGGAGGGACCCCGCGGGTTTCGTCACTGCTGCCTGAGGCTCCGGGAGGGCGGGGTGGAGAGAGAGAGGAGGCATCCCCCTCTCCCCGCCCCTGGTCCCCCTTCCCAGTGATGCACTTCCTGCGGCCGAGGATTCCCTTTGTGTTGAAATTCAAGATCCGGCCGCAGCGCGCTGCTGGAGGGGCGGGGGCGCTCCTGGGAGGGGTCGGGATTCCGGAGTGGGTGGGCGTCCCCGAGGGGAAGCCTCGGGCTTGGGGTCCGCTTGGGGTCCCCTTCCAGGGGTTGCAGCTCCCTGCCACCTGTCCACTCACATTCGTCCTCCTCTCCCCGGCTCTTCTGTCCAGAGCCGGCTGTGCTTTGCGGAAACGGAGCTTGCGCCGGTGTCCCCGCACCGAGGCTTGCCGAGAGGAGGGCGAGGGGCTTTCTCTTGGGCGGAGCCGAGAAGAGAAAGACCAGGGAGTCCCTGCATCTGCTCGGGTGGTGCTTCGCGTCCGAGAAGACCCAGACTGTCGCTATGGCTGTAAATACGCCAAGTAGTTTGAAGTTCATCGTCATGAAATGTATTACGTGTAAGCCCCGATTCGGATTCTTAAATTTGTACTGCCTGTATGCATGTAAGAACTGATGATCTCTCTTGCCCAGCACGGAAAACCCTTGCGGGAAATAATCCACAGAATAAGCCGAAGAATGGGATTCCCCCAAACAAAGCTTGGCTTTCATGGCCAGGGGGTTTGGAGTTTATCCCTGAAAGGGCTAGTCTCACCTTCAGAACTTAGTGGGAATCAGGGACGGTGTTAAACATGGCAAGATCATTATCCTAAATTCAAATCCAATCTCTCAGTCTGCAGTAAGTAGATTTCACCACCACATATGTTCTTTGTCTACTAATAGGATACCCTCCCCCTCCAACCAGTCCTGAGAATTGAACCCGGGGCCTCATGACTGCTAAGAGTCCTGCCTGTTCCTGAAGTATACAACCACAGCCCCAGAAGTGTGGGGGACAATGACAGCCATCAACACTTTGACCTGAGGATTCAAGCCCTCTAAGTTCTGGCTCAGGAAAAGACCAAATTTTCCTCTTAAGCATTTGTAATGTGGAAAAAGACACCCTGCTGTATCAGAACATGACCTTCACAGGAATTTAAGCACACTCAATCCTGGTAAACATACTTCGTCACCTTGATATCAAAGGCCAAGGAAGGAGCACCAGGAAAAGCAGTTTTTCCTATCACCTGCCCCAAATTTCCTGTTCTCTTCTCAAGAGAAATTCCTCCCACAGATTGAGAGGTCATATTCTCAGAGATCATATTTTTGACTATAGGATGTAAAAGAAGACAGAAAATTTCTATACCCAAACTACGAAAGTAGTCTTCGTTTTGTAATTAGAAGCCTTTTTAGGTAATCACAATCTAGCCACACTTCACTAATTTAGTTAAAATCAACCACTCCAAAGCCGAACAACTTAAAACAATATTTAATTTTGCTTAGAAACTTCCAGTTTGTGTGCTGATCATTGGGGAAGCTTATGTCCTAGTCAACTTAAACTAGGACTGGAAGACAGACTTCCAACATGATTCATTCAAATGGATAACAGCACGGCACTGGCTGCCAGCTGGGAATCAAACAGTTCTGGGGCCTTGGGAGTCTCCTTGTTCCCGAAGAGGACTCCATGAACTACTAGGGCTTCCTCACAATGTGATAATTTTAAGTGTGAGGATTTAAAGAGGCAGGAATTGAGAGCCACTGTTTCTCAAGGCCTGGCTGGTCCAGGAGCAAACAAACAGAAATCAAAATAAGAAACCAGATATGGAACCCGGGTCAATCAGAAAGGAATCAAAATTCATTCTCATGATAAAAGTATCAAAAAATTTAAGTCCTATTTTAAGATCTCCATAGCAACTTCATAGTGTTTTGAGTTCTAAAGGGAGTGTCCTGATAATTTTATCGAGAGCCAGTTTCCACTGATTCTGTATCCACAAGCATTTGTAATTTATCGTTACAGAATCTAGTTTCAAGTCTAAATTCCCTATAAGGAAAATGTAAGATACAAGATAAAGAAATATATTAGGTACACTTGAGAAATAGAAGCCATAGATTAAAAAAAATAATGATCATTCTTTTTAGAGTTGATTTTCTCACCAACACCTCATGCTGTCTTTTCAGAGAGGGCTTCCGGCCTGTCTATATCCATTAGGTGATTTACGTCTTATATGCATTTCCGGTTACAGCATTCACCCAATACCATACCACAAGACTGCAAATCCTTATTAAGCTATATGTATTTGGCTGGAGACCTTGAAAATCTTGGAGTTGTTCTGGCAAGCATTGTACTACTAGAGGGGGCAATGTTTTCATTTATTAATACTTGTAGGTACAAAAGAGCACCTATTCAGAAGTGTTGAGTTCTCTCTCTCTCTCTCTCTCTCTACCACTTTGTGACTTGCCTGTGACTTTGGGCAAGTCATTCATGGTTTTCCATCTCCAGGTCTATAAAAGTGGCCTAACACTCTCTCTACTTTCTTCACTTGGAGGATGAAAATGCTTGTAAAAAGTTTTTGAACCTGTTGATGTATTGCATATGATATAAGAAATCATGAATGACCATTTATTATTAATGATATTTTTGAATTTTAACGCACATGACACAAGGTGTATATGCAGAATAAATATTGCCGACTGAATGTTAAATTGTGTGGGTACTATTTATATATTAACAATCTATTATAAACCTATCGATTAGAAAATTTTCTTCTAAACGTAAACTTTCTTTCCAAATGTAACTTTCCTTTTAAGAAATCAAGCTCGTCCATATTTTGTCTTTTGACGAATGCTTTTAAGCTATTTTTCTCCTATGCTCCTTCCCACCCTCCAAGATGCTGCCCAGCGGTATAGTGATGGTCTCTTGTCCCTCAGAGTGTGTCAAAACTGGAATAATTTGGTAAAATATCCAAAGTTGTGGTTTTAGGGTAGTCTAGGTTATACTTCAATGAAGATAGTATCTCAGTGGCTTATGACAACAATTCTGTTTCTTCCTTATTCTCCATAAGTTGGCAAAGGTCTGTGATCATTATGGGGGCCAGACTGATAGTGATCCTGCCTCAAATGGTTTCCTTGATGGGAAATAAATAATCTGGTAGTATGTACTATTTTAAAAAAAACTTACCCATCAAAACAAATCGCATGGCCATATTAGTTTTAAAGAGGCGATAAACTCAAGCTAACCATGGCCACTGATGAAAAGAAACACTGGAATATTTGAGTACTTCGAATCCTGACATGCCGTTGCCAGGGAAGTACACCACTCACCCTCCATTTCTAGAGAACCGGCTGAAAGGAGCTCTAACATGGACAGCCTGCTTCTACCAGAAACTCAGATCTGCTGCCACATTCACACTGAGATCACACTCACCCAAAGCTGGTCTCTGTCTTTGAAGACAGAGAAAAAATATATTACCTACCAGTCAAAGCCAATCAAGTTGCCTTCTTTTCTCCCACAAGATGAAAGGATTCGCTTCCTCAGCTGTGTCACACGGCCAGCTGCCCTCTCAGTCTACGTCCACAGTTGTTCCCTGTTTGCCGCAACCTTTGCTCCTGTGTCTTTGTGCCTCCCTCTGTGCTGGTTCCTTCTCTCAACTAGTAAGTAAACCAGCTTCAGTGAACCTAAAAAATACTTTCCTTGACTTATCTTTTCCAGTCGCTTTGAGTGCGAATTTCCTGAAAATTTGTCTGTAATTACTGTTTCCACTTTCCTACATTCCATCCCCTTCACAGCCCACTCTAATCTGGTTCCTTCAACCAGTCTGCTAAGTTGGTTGGGTCACTTCCTGGAGACACTAATGACTTAATTATCTAAACTAATGGACATGACCAGTTTTGGAATGTTTTTGTTCTTCCTGTTTTTAACTTTCAATTAATTCTTCCTAAAAAGTTTGTATTCAATCAGTTCTAAAATAACAAACTTTGTTTTTTAGACAGCAAGATCCTTTCATATTCTAATTTGTTTTAAAAATCCTCTTCTGTCTAACACTGTTTATATTCTTGTGTTTCTCAAGATTCTATAAACTAGGAGCTAAATGTATTCGCCTCGATTGCTGTCATATTTTAAGTATCTTCCTCATGAGACCTTTTGACATCTTTATCTGAACCCCGTGTCTCTCCCGAGCTTCTGACTGGTAACACTCCGCTGTGGGAATGGTGTTACTACTTGACGTTATTGTCACATAAACTTTGGTGCATACCATCAAGAGACTATATGACAGTCTGACAATCACTCTTTTTATATCTTGATTCTGTCTATGCTTTGATTCTCTAAGAAAGTTATTTTATCTCCTTAATATATCTTGAATAGTTCCCACTTTTTTCACCCAATGGCTCCCCATACTTGGGCCTATTTTTTGTTTTGTGCGAACCTCTTCAATCCCTAAGTGGTTTTACGGGCTTACAGCTTGTATCTCCCCTAAAATCATCTCACAATGCAATTAACATGATCTCATTAAAAAGCTGACCTGATCATGCCATTCACATGCCTCTGGGATTCTGAAATTTTGAGCTCATCTTCTGCTCCATAGTTCACTTCTCACCGTCCTCAAAGTCTGTATTCCTGTTTCACAAAATTCCTGAAGTTACTAAAACAGATAGTGCTCTTCTATAGACTCTATGTTTGATAATACTAGCTTCATTTTCAAGAGAATACCTCCTAGTACTAACCTTCCATAGGTTAAACTGAATACCTTTCAACATAGAGGTATTATCTTTCGTAACGTAACAGCTGTTTATCATATGACCTAGTTTTAGCCGTGTAATTTTAGGCGAGTTAATTTTGTTTTCCGAGGTTCATGGGGATTGTTAAAGGACACATTTCACAGGGAAGCTTGTCAGTGATAAATGAGACAGTATGGGAAAAGTGATCAGAATAGTATCTACTATTTGTTCCCCACTGTACTCCTGCGGGCTGACATAGTCCCTGGCATACGGCAAACACATCAATTGTTTGAAAAGATAAACTTGTTATCTCAATATTACCTCCATCTCTTCAACAATCATTTATCTATCTCTGTTCCACACATTCAGTTATTAGTTTTATCATCCTATTCAAGCCTTTGCTTAAAGTTAACTGGCACGTACACTGTACTAAACAATGTCTGGTAAAAGAGAAATAAATGAATAGATGAATGAAATTCATCCACAGGGCATCTTCGGAGTGAGTGTAGACATCGATTTTATGGTCCTTTCTTTACAATTTTTCTTGCTAGCTAAGCGCTTCTTTTCATAATTAGTTAATGTCCTGGATGCAGATCTGTAATGAGAGTGGAGGGTTTATGTACAGACTTAAAAAATCACTTAAGTTTAAAAATTTAAAATATCCAGAGTGCATTCCCTCAAGAGAGTTGGATTGATCATTTTTCATAAAAAAATGGAGTAGCTTGTATGTGGTCCCAAGTTTCCTATTCAAATGATGGAATGTACAGGCAATTTCTATTCATATGCATTCTCCAAATCATTAAAGTTTTAGGTCACAGAATCTTACATTTATAACTTCTCGCCACAAATTCAAGATCCCATGATCCTGTCCTGTTGTAGACTTCCATTTCCTTATGAAGTAAATATTTTTTAAAAATATCAAAACAAAATTCCATTTTCTGGATACCTGAGTGGGTATTTGTGAAAAGTGATGTGGTGCATGCTCTACTTAATAAAATAAGTTTAATCATATGATAATCTAATTATACTTCTTAAACTATTTACAAATTGCTTAAAATTAAATCTTGTATTTAGAAGTATAGTTCAAGAAAAGAAATAATGCGTGGTCGGATTACCTAAATATAGTCCAACATGTTTTCCAAGTTTTTCACAATAAGCAGATATTTTTAAATAGTAAAAATAGTAAATAGTAAATCAGAAATCTTGTAAAGTGAGGCAAAAAAAGGTAAATCAGAAGCCACAAAAAATTTTTTTTGCAAAGAATATAGTTTGCTCATTTAGGCATTATGTTAAGTATTGACTCACAAAGTATAATAAAAATATAGTTATTGCTTAAATTTTGAGAAGATTCATTACTGTAAAAGATACATTGCCAGTAATTCTACCATAAAAATAGTACCCCTCGCTCCAAACACTTGACCTAATCAAGTCGCCACTTTCGGAAGAAGTTCTGGTTGTCTATCGTGTCTTCAGTTGTGCTGTTGTGGCTGGATCAGTGATCGACCCACCGGACGCCTTTCAAAGCACTTACCTTACAGTCATTGAGTTAGACGTCTCGTGAGGACAGATCGGTTGAGTAAGAGGAAAGGGAACCCACCTTCAGGAGCTTGCCTTTCTGCTGCCCGGCACTCGCCAGCAGCATTCACTGCATTTTTTATTACATCTGTTAATGATGCCAAGGAAGATTTCCAGCACTGCTTCAGAAAGTGGCAAAAAAGTCAAGTGTGTTTAAAACGAGGTAGAATATTTTGAAAGCGACTAATGGCCATGTGTCTTTTTGTGCAATAAAAATTTTAAGTTTAAACATTCACTTAAATTTTGAATACACCTCAAAGGTAGAGGGCAACACGTGGCCCAGGAGGAATGGGTGCATGAGTCACATAGGTGAGATGCACTTGTTCTCTAGAACTAAGTACTAGGAGAATATCGTCCCTTGATTTCATTGAAACAGAAGAGTATTGAATGACACATACCCAAGTTCCACTCCAAGGGCATTTTCGACTGATTCAGAGACTTCGAACCAACTACTTATTAGCTTTGAGATTCACATTAGGGGAAAAGGAAGGAAGACTTCTAGAGTCCCTTCAGTTTTATTAGTATATGACCCATGTATAGGAAGAAAAATAAGATTCAGGAAACTTCCTTTCTTCCCTTCCTCCCTCCTTTCATTCCTTTTCTTTCTTCTCCCTTTCCTTTCTTCCTCCTTCATTTCTCTTTTTGTTACCTCCCTTTTCCTATCAAGCCCACCTCATCTGCTTTGTCTAACAGAAAGTTGAACCCAGCAACAATTTGTGCCACTCTTGAAACCTTAAAAAGAAATGTATTCTTCTGCTCATATGTAAAAGAAAAATTGAATCTTTCTTAGTGGACTCCAGATAAAAAAATTGCTACTACTCATCTTCTTTCTTTTTTAATAGATTCTATAGAGTTTCTGTTTGTACACACACACACACACACACACACACACACACACACACACACACTTGTGCACAACACACACAGAGTTAATCTCTTCCAAGTCTTCTGCTGCTCCTTTGTATATATTGAACTATACGTGATCACTCCAGCAGAGGAGAGTCATTAGACTGAAAAAGAATATGACTTTTCTAAGGTCAAACAGCTGATTTAAACAAGAGTACTTAAATCTAGATTGTCCTAGCCAAATAAATACCCTTGGGACTTTGCCTTTATACCTCTGCTCTTTCCTGGATCAATATATTTCAAAGTATTAACACAGAGCACTTCTTGAAGCTCAAACTCTGATGTAGCTGCGGAAGATTGCCTCCTTTCTTTTCTTTTGAGTTGTAATTCTTCTGATAAAATATTCATGGTAGTTCATCTTTTGTAGGCCACCTTCAAAGCTTCTTCTACCAAAGTGAGTGCCTCTGTTGACTCCTTGCAGGTTGGAAACTTATTTCCAAAGTCAAAGGCTAAACAAGAAACTTTATTTTCATATTAAACTGTAGTGATATACTCCCTGTAAAATAAAAAGACTTTTAAACATCAAGGTTACAGTTGCTATGTTGGGCTGTTCTCCACTGAAGGCAATCAGGTTGTCTTGAAGCTAGCAGAATTCAAGCATCAAAATTGAAACACAGCGTGACATTCTCTAACAGGATGCAAAGTACCTGCATTGTAACTTTATTAAGTACTCAGAGTGATTGTGTAACTTGTGGCTGAGCCTTGATTTTCTTCTTAGCAGACTTCTTTGTGCTCCCTCCCACTTCCTAAAGTACTGGCCTTAATACATAGTAAAATGGTGAATAAATCTGAAATACAGATTGAAGACAAATAGTTGTTGAGACTACTTTTTAGAAGTCAAGGACGAGGCAGATTTTTCTTCAGGAAATACAAAGATCTAGATATGCCACAGTATGAAGGTCCCCAACCCCAGGACTCCAGCTGGTATTGAGCTGTGCCATCAGAAACACCGGGTCACCAGAACAGGAGAGCAGCCACCCGGAGGCGAGCAGCTGGCAAAGCCCCACTTCCTATCCACTTGCTCCTTATGGGTTCTAGCGCAGCTGCTGATGTGACAGGGGGCTGGGCTTCACTCCCCTTCCTTCCAGCACTGCTGGTCACCTCCAAGCCAACCTCCGACAACTCACTGTATGACTAATAAACACGTCCCACTCCTGGTCCATGGAGAATGGTCATCAACTAAGCCAGTGTCTGGTGCCAAAAGTTGGGGGCCGAGGCAAGAATACATGTAACAGAAACGTAGGAGATACAACCCTTGGAGAATATTTCAATCTCTACAAAAAATCAGGAAAGAAGAATTCTAGAAATGTTTTTATTCTAAGTTGGTAATGTCAGAGAAAACAGATGAACGGTCCTATATTTTACACATTATAAGGAGTGATAATGTGGAAAAGTTGTTTTCCAAGAACAAGAATTATTCATTTTTAAATAATAGAGAAATTAAATTTTAGGGAGCCATTTGTTTCTTTAAGTTGTTAATTTTATGCTATATTTTCCCCATTTTATTGATATGTATAAGCGCAAAATTTAAGATTTACAATGAAGTTGAGCATTTTGTGCACATATGTATCTTGTCAAGGTGACAAGGACTTTCCCACTCTCCTTTTGTCCCTCCTCCTACCCACCCCTCCCTCTCTCTCCACCCTACCCCCCTGTTTCACTTTGCTTTTTTTTTTATGGAACTTAAAATGAAAAACAAGATTTTAGGTGATATTTGCAATGTTCTTAGGAGGTTGGGGATTGGATCTGGAGAAACAAGTCACAAAGTACTTAGATGCTTTAGAATGGGATGGAACCCCAAAGGCCTATTCTCTTCCTTAAAAAATACAGAAGGATCAATATTACAGCTGCACTATGTAAACACCATGATTTGAAGTGAAAATAATTCACAATATGATTTTGGTACTGGAGATGTGATTGTTCCATTGAAGAGCAAGTCAACCAGAAAATGAGCGACTCGAATCTAGTACTTCTGGATCAAATAGTAAGTACTTTCTGATGGCGCTGTGTTCACTTCTGTGAAGCGTGTGTGGAGCAGAATTTTGGTTTTCTCTGAATTTAGAAAATGAGCATTTTTTAATCAATAAGCCCACACTGCAGCTCCTTTAAGTTCAAATTTTAGTAGCTAAACATGTCCCTAGACACCATTTGGTAGGCTTCCTTATTTTTTCCCACACCAAAGGCAATGAAACAGGAACAGCTAGAGATTTTCTTTTAATTTCTGTTAAATGCTTATTTAAGCACATGGGAAAGAAATCTGAGAATAGCTCAAATCACCTCTATGCGCTATTCTTTTTTTAAGGTTTAGGTTCTGTTACAAAAATCTTCAAATAGCTTAAGGAGTAAATAATACTTACATTGATTGCATTAAGGAAAAAAATAGAAATTCTATCACAAATCTAAATTGTTAAAGGCTAATAGTTAAATTAAAATTTTATTTTTTCTTTTACAATGCTTCAAGTTTTATTAAAATGCTTACTGAGGCATAATTTAGAACAAACAAAAAACTTGCTGATTTCCATGCATTATAAATTCACAAAACTCAGAAATACAACCTGACTTACTAATTAGATTATTTCCACATTATTACATCCAGGTGAGTAATGGTTCCATTCTCATAAAAACTATGTCCAATAATTTGTAAGTACACCTTCTTTAAAAGGTAACTGGAAAAAGGGACTAAAATAATTGAAAAATGACTGACTGGACTAGCAATCAGGAGATTCAAGTCTTAGTCATGAGAATTCAGAACATAAAGATCAAACTACAAATTCAAATTCTTTGTCACCAAAAATGAAACTTTCTGACTAAATTCAATGTTATTTTTTTCTGCGGAAATTTCCCTGAAAGACAAAATATGGTTTTGTAGGCTTCTAGTGTAGTCCTCCTGAATAGATGTTATGAATAGTTTGTGGGATAATTTTGGGTTGCACTCAGATGTCACTATTTCATTTTAACAATCATCAATTATCAAAACACATATTACAAAAACAAATTGTCTCAGTAATGATTAAAACATTCTTCAATTTTTAAATTCCTTAACTTGTTTAAGTTGTACGAAAAGTAGTTGGCAATAAACTAAAAAAATATATATATAAAAGTCATAGAAGATGCCTGATTGTTGGGAAGTAGACGTTTTGTTAGCATACCTATATTCCAGTTTGGCAAATACTTAACTGCATGATATTTAAGACTTTTTCCAGGTTTTAAATACATGTTCATAACAAAAGTGAACCACAACGGCTTTTCACTAGGAGACAAAAAGAAAAACAAATCTAGTTGCAAACAAGCAAACATGACTGCATAATTTTGGTTTTGGTGGGTCTTTTTCTTTTTGTTATAGTAAATGTAAAATTTAGGAGGCATATAAGGTAGTTTTTCCCTTTCCGGAACAATACCTGACTTAATGCAACTTAAGGGAGAAAAGGTGCATTTTGCGTCACAGCTTCAGAAATTTCAAGAAATTTCAGTCCATGCTGGCTACACAGCAGAAACATCATAGCAGATGAAAGTGACAGGAAAGGTGCTCAGCTGATAGAAGGAAGAAAGGCAGTCCCGTAAGAAGGGACCAAGGCCCACGCACAGTTCTCAGTGACCTAGTAAGACATCCTAGAGGTGTGCTTCACTAATATCTTAGGCGTCTCTCACACCTATTATGTTGACAATCAAGATTAACTGTTACAGGAACACTATGGTAAGCTTTATTTTTCTTTGAAATGCAATTACTTTTGTCTTGAGCTCATTATACTAGTTATTCAAGCACTTTTAAGCCTTTGTTATCCAAAGGCTCTTGAATAAAACCCATTATAAATTATAATTCTTCAGCCAGGCCTCTTCTAGGAGTACATGGCTCTAATCATCAATTCTCTGTGCTGTTGGTGCCAGAATAGAAATATAAAGGGAGGAATCAAATCAAAATAAAACCCACTAAAATAATTCAGTTATGTAGGGTTAATCTGAGTGGTGTGTCCATTGATGGGATTATTTCAACTGAGGGAATTAGGAACCACACCTCCGTTAGGACTAGGATTTGTCAACCACCCTATATTGGGGATCAAGAACTGGTCCGGATTCGAGTGTGAGTCATTTGTGGGCTGGCCAACGAGGGAAGAACACACACCCAGATGTGGGCTGTTCTGCAGTCCCGGACAGGAGCTCTACTCCGTGGCAGAGCAGCCATCTTGGACCACCTGTATCCTTGGATTGGTAAGCCTTCCTAATAGACCTTTTTGTGACAAAATCTATAAATTCTGTCTTTTGAAAGAACCCAAACTAATACAAATAGTAATAAAGATACATAAGTATTTACAAGGGGGAAAACATAGCCTTTTAAAAAAAACAATGTTAAAAATTGAAAATTCATTTGGGAAAAAAAAAGTTATCATGGTTTAGATTAAGATGTTCTCCAAAAGTTTCGTGTGTTTGGAAACTGATTCGATCATAAGGTTGTTACACTCATCAGTAGATTTTTCTATGGATTCAGTAGCTGAGTGTGCTGCTGGAAGGTGGGGCCTAGCAAGATGCAGAAGGGTGTGCCCCAGCCCCAGGCTGTTTATTTTCCTTACTCTTCTTCCCAGATGCCATGGGATGAGCAGTTTTTTTCCTCCTGGCCCTTAATCTCTATCTTTTCTGCCTCAGAGCCAGCTGATCATGGACTTAACCCACTGGAACCCATGAGCTAAATAAACCCATCCTCCTTTGAATAGTAGACGGCATGCATTGTGTCTCGAGTGTCTGAGCTAACCAGTACAAGAATCCTGATATTTACTTTACACTTACACAATAATTTATTTATTATGCTAATTATTTACTAACAATTAGCATAATAAATAAATCTCCAAAATTCTAGAAAACAACAGGGAGAAAGTCTTTATTAATGTAAGACAAAGCAAGATTTCTTAGATTATAAAAACACCAATTACATAAGAAAAAAATTAGAAAGTAGGCTTAATGAAAATGAAAAATCTACTCTTCAAAAGATAATAACATAAAATGGAAACTGGAAGCTGCCAGCTGGAAAAATATTCATAATGCATATAGCCGATAAAAGTATCCTAAAATACAAAAAAAATCTTGTGAACAGTAATATGGTGAATTTATTTTATTTTATGTAAAATATACTTTGATAAAACTGATTTTAAAACTATGAAATTGGGAAAATATCTGCTTATAGAAGATTAACTTGAAATGGGCAGAAGGGAACTTTTTGGAATAAATGAAATACTTGTATTTTGGGAGGGATAGTTGTCACTCTGTTGTACAAATTTGTCAAACTTATAGAACTGTGACCTTAATAATTTAATTTTATTTAAAATGTATTTTTACACATTGTATATATACATATATGTATATAATATGTATATAATATGTGTGTGTGTGTATTGGTATTGATGAAAGTCTGTTAACATGGGCATATTCATATATTGATAGTAGGAATACAAATTAGTATATTTCTGGAAGTAAATCTGACAATATTTACGAAGCTATTGAATATGTATATTCTTTGATCAAGTAATTGCACTCCTTGAAATCTACACTAATGAAATACTCAGAAGTACAAAGATTTATGTGTAAAGATATTCACTTAAATAACTTATAATTTAGAAAATTGGAGAGAAACTTGAATGTCCCAAAAGCAGGATATAATTAGATAACTTATTGCCCATACCATGTAGTTATTACATAGTTATCAAATGATGTTTGCAAATAATTTTTAATAGATTGGGAAAATGCTATGATAAATACTTAGTGAAAGGAAAAGATACCAAATAAAATCTAGAATGTTTTATGTATAGCATAATGTGTAAATATTAAAACTAAAAAAGTATGTTAATAACAGCATTAGTGAGAGGGAGGATTGTAATTATTTTCTTCACAGTTTTATGGGTTTTCCTTTTTATAATTTCCTGGTATTTTATGACAAAACTAGACTAAAATTATGAAACCACATTTTAAAATATTAGGATTTGCAAGCATGCTTGGTTGTAAGTACCAATGATAGTAGAATTTCCTACGGTAAAGATATCTAACTGTATGTCCCACACAATTGAACACAATGCACAATGACATGCACATAAATCATGAAAACAGAAAAGTCTTTGCATTACCTGTTGGTAGGTATTTACTTTTCAACCTTTTCCCCCTTAATTGCCCTAACTACTGAAAAATATATTCTATTTTTTTTCTTTTGCAGGTGCATGAATAGCCTTTATACAATAGATTTACTTTTTTCCTTATAGATTTAGCTACCGAATAATACATTGTGTCAAGGACAGTTAATGCTCCCCCAGTACTCATGGGCTTCCTCAAAATTCCTAGCTTCCTTTCAGTTGGCATGACTGCCTGATGAATTCCGGGTAATGGTGCTAGCTAGTATTTTTCCCTTCTGCTGTAAACTAGAAGCCACATAATAAGATTAAATCTGTAAGATATTTTTCACAGAGAACTGCGAAGCAAAGATGTCACCAACCAGTAACAGAATATGGCATACACATGTGAGAAAGGAATCTTTGCTATGTTAAACAACTGGAATTTCAGGACTTAATTCTTTCATCAGCTTCAACTAAGCATACACACCAGTAAAAACATTGATAATCTAAATTAAGGCTGTTATTTTAAAAATCTAAAAGAAAAAGAAGTCCCCAAAATATGTGATTTATCTCACTAGTCCAGTATCAGGAAATGAAAAAAACACCCACAAAAGCTGGAAAAAATGGTGAACTCTGTCATACTGCGGAAAAACACTTACTAAACCTGGCAGCACGAGGCAGTAGCAGTTGGCAAGTTTTGCAAGGAAAAAGAGATTTTGGAAGAAAAATCCTCTGGGGTATAGGTAAAAATTCAAAGGAATAGAGCATCTAGAAGTACAAAGCTATGCTGTATCAACACCAACACAGAACCTAAAAAAATAAGATTCTTTTCAATAAATTTAAGATGAAAAATTCATTTAAATAACTCAAGACAAAGGTGAGATTAAGTGTAAAACTTTAGATTTACCATTTCGGTGGTCTGAAAGTATACACCAGAAGCTAAGCAAGAGTCAAGAGACAATAGGGCAAAAAAAGTAAACATACGTATACACCGCCTTAGTTACTTTCTCGTTGCTGTGGCAAAATACCCGACACCTGCCACTTTAGGGAGGAAGTTTAGCTCACAGTTTCAGGAGGTCACAGTTGGCTCACAGATACACAACAAGGCTGGAGTCAGACTTGGAGATAGAACTGCTCGTAGCATGGCAGAAGAGAGCCAAGTCTATGAGGAAGGGCAGAACCAGCGCAGACCCCACCAGGTCAAGTCCCAATATCCACCCCTTCCAGCCAGGCCCCACTTTCCAACAGTACACAGTATCCGAAAGTACATGAGGCCTTTGGGGGAAGGAGGAAGGCCTCCAGAATGCTCTGGGACCATAGAGGAAGACTGATTTCCATAAATTATGATAATTGAGCCAGAGGTCCTTATCAGGAGGTTGCTAGCCTCATGGCTGAGGAGCAGTTATATACATAATAAAGACGTCACGCAGATCACTTGTAAGATCTGCTGGAATGTCCCCACTAAGCACGGACCCTGTTTTTTCCCCCTGAGTATATGAGGCTGGGAGGAAAAATTAAAGTGGTTTAATTCCATACATGAAATGGTTCCACAAGTCCGCCTGAGTGGATCATTTTTTTAATTGTCCATGCCAATTCAAGCCCCTGACTAGCAAAGCAGTTGATGTCATGTTGGTTTCAACACATATAATCTGAGAGAGGTGATTGGGGCACATTCATGTGCCTGCAAGTAAAAATAAAAGAGAAGATTATTGTAGTTTTTAAACCAAGTTTTATCTTTATAAAATAATGAGTTTGATCAAAAAATAGTCATGATTACGCAAAACACAATTCAGTGCCCCAGACTTCCGTAGGCAAGAAAGACGCTGAGAAAGGAAGGCTGTTACCGCCCAAAAGAAAGCACATTCTTTACCACCCATTTAAAAATAGCAAAAAAACAGTGGCACAAGAATTGCCTCCTAGAAAGCTGTGGGAGCCATGAGGAATGATGGCCAAGGGACATCTCCTGAGATCGCATCAGGGCTTAATCTGGGACACTGACTGACTGTTCATAGAATAAACATAGTGTCTGTCTCCTTATCTTCAAGTCACCATATAGCTTTGCAGGGGCATGTAAGTAATTGATAGCCATATTTTATTGAACCATAACATAACTTATATTGACAAATAAATGTATTCATAAAGTAAAATTTGAATACAAAAAACGTTGAACAAGCTAACTTTCATAGTACACTTACAAAGCTTTTAATTTTTGGTAGCAGCTGAGTTTTTGTTTGCTTATATTAAAAAAAACATTTGTCATTAGAAAAGAGAAAACAAGGACCTGCCTGGGCTATAGAATGAGACCCTGTTTTACAGAGAGAGAGAGAGAGAAAGACAGAGAGAGAGAGAGAGAGAGGAACAAAATGACCTCTATTCATACTCACCAATTGCAATCACTGCTACTATTGACATATATTGTTAAATGCATAGAATTTTCAATAGTAGAATCACTACCTGCATATTTTGCTGCCATCATTTTAAATTAACAGACAAGCATCCCAAATCAGATAAGTCTATTTTGTTTTTGTCATAAAGGCTTACTTTTTTTTTAAATGTACTCTTAATTTTAAAATTTTATTAGATAACATTTAAGAGGTTTTATTTCCTTCTTGTACTGCAGACACGTTTTAAATATTCTGAATAGATGTGGAACATTAATCATCTATTTTTATACATGTTGCCCATGTTTTCATCTATTATGTCATTTGCTGAAAACTTGTTTATAAAGTCTACTATGTAAAGATATTTTAAAAGTTCTCATTACTTAAACTTAAGAAAAATCCTGGGTTCTCTGTCTTCATAAATAAATTTGTCCCACCCCAATATAATAAAATTTTATTTTTTCTTGAAACTTATATGATTGTATCTGTGTTGCTTCATTTGTGTTTCTTAAATTTTGGGACATGTGATACTACAAGCTGATAATCATTTGCTTTAACATCATTTAAAATGTATACTTCCATGACAATTTCCAGTCACTTTTAACCTATATCAGTTTCATATACAACTACCTGGCTTTGGCCTTGGAGTTTTGTGCTGCTGTATTGATTTTAGTTGTCCATTCAGGAACCAACCTACATGGTCATCATTAAATTATCTTATTGAATATTTTATATCTTTTAGAGAATGTCTTAAAGGAATTTGGTAATTTTGTACATTGTTTCTTCAGGAAGAATTGCATAATTAGTTGATTGAGATTCATAAAAGATTATTGTTGGTTTAAAAACTTAATTCACGGAAGACTGAATTTCTTTTTAGTTATCACTGTTTTTTTCACAGCCAGCATTGACTCATCTCCACTTATTGAGATCTTTTTTATACAAAATTTAAAAAATGTTTTGATTTTAAGAGGATCTTTATTTCCTTTTTTATTTATATTTTAAGACATTAAGTTTTCATGTTTCAAAGAATTAAAATACAGTTAAGGAGTACACAAAAAATTAAAAAATCTTTTCAAAAATCCTACCTACTATAATAAAATTGAGAAGGCAAGCATCTTTATGGAAATAGAGCTTTGAGATTTCTGGTCAAGATGGCTGCACAGTAGGGACCCTACAAAAGCTATTCCTAAAGAAATTAACAAATACAATTTGAGACTATAACGTAATCTAAAGAGTAGAGGTAAAAATAAGGTCAGGCGTTCATAGGCCGGACAAACCCCTAGTGGTCCTCTCCCACTCGCACAAAAGGGTCAGCTGGTAAAGGTGGAGAGCACAGTAGGGGGCTCTAGCAGGGAGCCTCCTGCAGTCATGGCGGTCAGGGAACTGCTCAAAGAGAAAGGTAGGCAGTGTGGTCTGTGGACTACTGTGGAGCCAAGCAGGCTGCGAAAGGGACAGGCCATTAGAGCTAGTGTGCTTCCAGCTGTGCTCTGGGGCAAGAGATCAGCACTGTGGGCCGATTAAACCGATCACACCACACCGGGCAGCAGGCCGGACCACCAGGCAGAAGGTTGGGTGAGCCCTTCATCCTACCAGCACCATCCCTGCACGTGAGAACGGAAGGAGGTAGGCAACGCTGTAAACAGAATGACTGAGACACCAAGGGCTGTGAACTGTGAGAAGCTGGTGGGGAACCAACTTTTCCCCTAGACCTCCCGCCAGAGGACTTGGCTTGCCAGGGGCACTCTCTATGGGACAGGGGGTGGACGAAGGGCAAATGAAGAGAGGGAGCAAGACCAATATCCCCCAGCATGGCCAGGCAGTATCAGCCAGGAGTGTCAGAGCGCCCTCTGCAGAGCAGGACCTGTTGGGAACAACACACCGACATTTGGGATGTTTCCAGGAACAGAGCGCCCAGAACATGCCTCTTAACGAAAAATATAGGGGAGAGGGTAACGAATTTTTTATGACCAGTTAGTTAGTTTGTTTTGTTTTGTAGTGTTTTGTTTTATTAGTTGGTCATTTTGTATTTTGGCCTTTCGTTTGTCAGTTTGGTTTCTATTTGTGTTCTTGTTTTTCTTCTTTTTCTATGTTATGGTTTTTATTTTTATTTTTCATACAACTGAATAGGTTTCCTAATTTTACTTGTGATTTTGTGCTAGTTTTTCTTTGTTCTTATTTTTCCTGCCCCCCCTTTCCCCCTTACCTTTCCACTGCCCTATGTCTCCTTATTAATTACCTTGCTAATATTTCCCTCTCTTGATCAACACTTTAAGATCTCTCATAAATCTGCAAGCGGATCTGGAAGCTGTACTCTCCCCCTCCCCCCAACTCTCCCCAGCTCATCTGAATGTCACTCATAGTGAGTTTCTCTGTCTGTTATCTTCTGACTGGGGTAGGGGTATTGCTAGGTTTCCTCTATCATTTGAACACATTTGTACTTTCTACGTCACACCTAAAGTTAACTCCTAATTTTAGTCTGCTCTCTCCCTACTTCAACTTCCCTATTAATTGAACTGCTAAATATTAGTAATTCACAGTCATAAATAGACTACTAGAGACCTATTTTCTGTATACTATTAAGCTAGAAACAAATCGGTAACATAGTTTTGTGTATATTTTGCTACCAATAACATAGTGGCACTAGGAACAAATTTCTTTAATAGTCCACCCAAAAAAGCTGTGTAAAAACCACTTTTAGTAGTTCAGATAATAATTAGAAGGTTAAGTGAGGATTGGGTATTATCAATACTTGACTAGCCTAAGTATGTAGTTGGAAGAAAAGAAACGTATATGTCTCATTGCTAAAAAGAGTATACTGGGTATACCTAAAACAATATAGAGTTTTATTACTTTGATATCTGTGTCATACAACTGTTATCAATAGTATACATCAATAAGTCATCACTAAGATTAGTTAGATGTATAGTGAATGCATATAGCACCTGTTACTGTTGGGATTTGAATAGTTATAATGTTAAGTTAGCTACTAGGCTCCACCAAATAAGTTGTTAATATCAGGTAGTATTGTAAAGGGAAAGCTTTATTTAAAGTGTGGATGTTGACACTGATAACAATATTCATATCCAAGTTATGTTAACAAATACTTTGTCTTTAGACAATATGTAACTCTGTATTCTGTGCCTGCTTCGCCAAAGATTGGAGAATATTGAGGACTTAACAGAAGTTGGACATTGAGAATGCCTTCAAAATTAATAGTTAAATAAAAAGAAAATAGTTATAAATTCTAAACCCTGAACAAACTCAAGGTAACACTTAAAGCAGAAACAGTCTAATAAAAGAATCTCTAAAAAATAGACAGGGCCCATCAATAATACTGATCTTCAACTCACTGCAACAGAACAATGGAAAAACAAGATAATAAATCACCTGCAAGAAGGCCTGACACCTGAGAAATTGATACTAGGGATGTTGAAATAGCAGAACCCACAGGTAGCAAAGGCAACAAAGATGCTAATTTCTGGGCACAGAAACTCACGCAGAATATAAAAGAGATGCACAGGGAACTCAAAGCAGACATACTCAGAGTAAAAGCAGCCATTAGTAAGAGAGGAACACAAAGAGGAAACAAATACGCAGATGATGAAGGCTATTTTAAAAATTAGGAAATAGTTTAGCAAAGATATAGAAATAATAAAAAGTGAGCTCCAAGATACAAAAGCACACAGGAAAAAAATAGGTAACCACTTTGAACATTTTGAGAATAGATTATTGGACCTGGAAGATATAGTGGATAATCTGGAACATACTGTCAGTGAGGACCATAAAACAAAAAGAAGACAAAGACAGGTTACGATAGCTGATGGATGACTCAAATAGAAACGATTTCAGAATTATGGGAGTGCAGGAACAAACAGAAGACAAAACAAAAGGCTTAAAAGACATGTTCAATGAAATTATGTCTAAAAATTTCCCAAATCTAAAAAAAAAGAAATGAACACAGAAGTTCTTCAGGCATATAGAACTCCAAACAACACTCACCAGAAGAGAATCTCTCCATGACACATCATAATTAAAATCCTACAGACCCAAAAATAAAGAGAGAAGGTTAAAAGCTGTAAGAAAAGAAGAGGCCGATTTATAGAGACAAGCCTAGCAGAATAACTGTAGACTTCTCACACAAACCCTAAAGGCCAGAAGATCATGGAGGAATATTATCCAAGTACTAAGAGAGCAGAAATTCCAATCCAGACTGCTCTATTAATTAAAATTATCTCTCAAAATAGAGGGAGAAGTTAAAGTATTTCATAATAAAAAAAAAACACACAGACTGGCTGACTGGATCAGAAAACAAAACCCCACAATTTGCTGGCTATAAGAGACACACTTTACCCTTAAAGAAACACATAGACTAAAAATGGAAGGATGGAATTCAACATTTCATGCAGCAGTACCCAGGAAACAAGCGGGGATCGCTATAATATTCTCAGACACATCAGACTTCAAAACAAAACAGATCAAGAGAGATAAAGAGGAACACTATATACTGCTTAAGGGAAAAATACAACAGTAAGAAATCACGATCATCAATATGTATGCTCCCAACCCTGGAGCACCCAATTATGTAAAATGAAAATTACTAAACCTGAAAGGTCATGTAGGCTCTGATACAATTATAGTAGGAAACTTTAGTACTCCACTACTGCAGACAGGCAAGTCATCTAGACAGAGAATCCACAAAGAAATACTACAGTTAAATGACACTATGAAAAACTTGGACTTATTAGATGTCTACACAGAGTGTTCCATCCAATATCAACAAAATACACTTTCTTTTCAGCAGCACATGGAATATTATCTAAAATAGACCATAATATTGACCATTATACATGCTTAAATAAGCACAAAGGAATTAAGATAACGCCTTCAAAATGACAAGAAAGTACACTTATTTACCAAATGTAGCAGACTTACGTTAATTTCCTGCATATCATCATCACACGCAGCAGTGCTCTTGGCTCTGATTTCCACATGCCAGTGCTCACATTTCTTTTCCAAGTATTTTTATTGTTGTTGTTGCATTCAAGACTCTCTTTGTTTATCTAATGAAACAGGCTATTTAAGCGCTAGGAAATTAATGCCCTGAGTGTGCCTGAACGTTCTAGCACATAGTTCCTTGGCTGTTTGCGTGAGATAGGTCTAAGGTGCATACATGGCGCCAGCTCCCAGAGCAAAGTCCAGTTTCAATATCCACAATGGTATTTTTAGAATACTTTGCTTCACTGTTTTTTTCTCTTCTGTCTCACTTCTCCAGTCCTTTTTTGTTGTTGTTGCTTTGTTTTATTTTCTTCTCTCTTTGCACTTCCTTTTTGGTTAAGATTCTGCTGCCAGGAAAACCCAAGTCGAATGCTGATATTGAAGCTTCATCTTTGCCTGCTAATCTCTAACAAAGTTTCTATTTTTGAAGATATCCCTAGAACTCAGTTTCCTCTTGAATACAATGGAGATTGTCATGTCTGCCCCACTTTCCTTGACATGACTTTTAGGAAGACCAAAGGTGTTAATGCGTGCAAAAATTATTTTGTTAAGACGCTGTACAAATAAGCATTGCCATCACTATGATTACCATGTAGTTTTGACCTCAATTATTAGCAAGAAAATGGCAGAACATTCATCTGTCGTAGGATCTCAGGCAGTGTCCTCTGCCGTCCCTTGATATCTAAAGGACAAAAATTAATAAAAAATCAGATGACTCATCCCAAAGGGATTACCTAAGACATGTCTTTGTGTAGGCTACAGCTGTCCCTTTATTTGTTGTTAAGACCAGAGACCTCTCAGCAGGATTGGAACACAAAGTAAACAGGTAAAAAATTCTAGAAAAGGGCAAAGGGAAGCCACCTGGTGAGCACTGCTCCCTCAAAAGCTAATGTAACCTGGGCTGACTCACATCTTTGGTTCCACAAGGAGGACTGAAGACCACAGATACGATTTTTAATTTTACTTAGTTTTACAATTCATTTAGCTTTCTCTATTTCATTTTTATTGTTTAAACTATATGTGATTGAGTTCTGACATAATGCGATAAACTTCATGAGTTGTAAGAACGTTTTGCAAAAAATTATGACAATGTGAATCCGCTGGAGTCACCACACAAATTGAGAAGCAGAGCGACCTTGGCAGCCTTAACAATCCCTCCCAGTCATTGTGTAAAGTTTACTTCTGTCTAGATTTTACCACCAGTGGTTAATGTTGCTTGATGTTGAGTTTCATCTAAATGGAATCATGCAGTACTTTGGGAAATAAACTTGATATATAATTGTTTGATTAATGAGAGCGACATTCTTTCACAGGAATCACCATTTAAATAATTTCTCAAAAGTTTATGAGAGTTCTCATTGCTATGTATCTTTTAAGCATGTTTTACTGTTAGTTATTTAATTAAAAACATCCTGGTATGTCCCACATGTTTTTATATTGCATTTCACTGATTGCCAAACTTCAGTAAGTTGGGCATCTTATATATTCTTTTGTAAGGTACCCTTTTAAAGTGTGTTATTTATTTTAAACAGGCTAATCATTTTCTTTTAATTATTTGAATGAATATGTATGTATGATTCACTTTATATATTTTAAGGAACATAAGTTCTTAATTTGATGGTAGACTAATCAATCTAAGAAATGTTGCCTACTGTTACATCAAGATGATATTTTTCAACTTTCGTCTTAGAAGAATTTTTGTTTGAATTTTTACGTTATTTCTAAGTTGATTTATGCATATGTTTAGGGATAAAGATTCACTGCGGTTCTTTTCATGAATGTGTAATAAATTTGTACCAAGCTTGTAGACGTTCTTTCAAAACTTCTTGTACTGCATGTGTGCTAGTAATTATATTTGCCTGAAAATTCTTTATCATCCTTGATTTTCAATAGATTCTAAAAATTAGAGATAATCTTATGGGTACGTTTTGTTTTACAGTAGACAACTTTACTCAAACAAAATCTGATGCAGAGACACAACATGTAAAGGAAGAAAAGGAATGCTGCTGAGAATGGCACATAGGAGTGTAACTGTTCACTGCTCTGCCTCCCCAGTATCTGCAACATCATGAAGAGACACTTATAAGAACTTAAAATAAGCTGGGTGTGGTAGTGTAGACCTGTAATCTGTAATGCCTGTACTCCAAGAGGCTGAGCAGAGAATAGCAAATCCAAGCCTGGCCTGGGCAACTTTGCCAGACATTTAAAAAAAAAAATTGGGAGATGGACTTCAATCCCCGGTGGTACTGGAAAGGAATTTAGAATTACATTGGGATATTGTGCAAAATTCCAATGTAAGATGCCCAGCAACAGTATTAAAATCACTTCCCAAATTATTTTCCTGCAAAGAACACAGAATTGAAAAGAATTGATAGGGAATATTTTCAAGATGTTAGTATTTTGAAGTCTCACAAAAGCACTGCTCTTGATTTATGCATTAAAAACCTACTTGACATGATGGCCTGTATCTTTAAGATATATCTTTTTAAACAAATTAATAACTATCATGCTCATAAAACAAATTCATGTATTTTTAAATAGATGAGTTAGAAACCTATAGCAGAGCCTGCTAGCATAGGCCAGTAAACCTAGCACTGTGGAAGGCTGAGGCAAGAGCATCTTAAATTCAAGCCCATCCTTGGCAAGTTAGCTAGGGCACTTCTCAAACTCAAAAAAGAAAAAGTACGTTGTAGTTACAGCTCAGTGTGAGGGCCCTGGGCTTGATCCCCAGAAACACAACAGCGAAATTTGTTCTTAGAGGTGTAAACTCATTTTTGATCTACATACAGATGGTCTGTAAGTGATGATATTTGACATTATTTGCAGCTTTATGGTGATATGAAAATGATACTAAGTCAGTAGAAATAGTATTTCTAATTTTGGATTTCTATTTCTTCACAGCCTGCCAATATGGAGAAAGCACTGTCTTATGGTGCTGGGCCGCTGTGCTGAGGGGTGAGGGTCCCCTCTAGCAGCTTGGTGATCATTAGGGTAACCAAGTGCCACTCTGTAGCGCATCGTGTTGCTAAGCTGTGACGATTAGTAGGTTAAGTGTTACATGCATTTTACCTTATGATACTTTCAACCTCAGATGTTCAACTTACATTCAATTTATGATCGGGAGGTAAATCCATCATAAATTGAGGAGTATGTGTAATCATGTTGCATCCCTTGTGTTTCAAATCTGGGGAATCTCTCCAAAGCAAATTTTGTGTGGCAGTCCTATGGGTAAAATAATTCCAGGTTGACACTTGTACTTGAATCAATAATAGAATCTTAAACTTTTTTATTATTTGACTCCCCATTGACATGTGTGCTCTCCCATCCTTCAAGAATCTGTCTCCTGTGGGCCAGACCTCCTCTACACGGGTGCAGAGGCCACACTACTCGTGGCTTTAATATAGAATGGTTAAGGATGTGGTCTGCAATCAGAGAAATCTGAGTTTTGACTCACATCCTTGACATTTATTCATTTGTCGCCTTAATCTTGCTGAGTCCTGATTCCTCACCTGAGAGTTGAGACCAATTGCTGCAGACAGTCTTCTAAATGGGGTACCCATATTTCCTTTTCTCTATGCACATGCTGGTCTGTCCATCAAGAGGTACAGCATTTGTACCAACTTCTTGAGTGGAGGCCATGCTTGCTCCGTTTAGCAAAAGATTGTGAGGTAAATGACTCATTGCCAGTAAAAACCTAAGAGGGCCGATAGCTTCCGACCGGAAAGCCAGCTGTCATGCTATCAAGACATCCAAGTGAGACCCTTAGATGGAGACCATGTGGGAGAGAGAGGCCACACAGAGAGCCCTGGGGCACTGGTTTCTGAGTGGGGCCTTCTTCTACTTTGACCTAGTCACCAGACTTAGTCAGATGAGTGACAGGTCCTTGTGTAAGATAAGACCCTCCATTTTGGGTGATTTGCTATGTACATGTTACAAAAATAAAATTTACCTCATGTGACTGATGTTAGGATTAAATAGATAACAATTGAAAAAGCAATTAGCATTGCATGGTGGAACACTCTAACCCGACTGCTGTCAGTGACTTCGCTGCAGTGGTGAGTTGGAGATCTCTTTGTGGAGCTTACAGTCAAGAGACAGCAGAAAGAAACTATAGGTAGGTGATAGACAGACCAACAGACAGATAGCTAGTTTGTGCTAAAAATCCTACAGTGAAATGCTAAGGTGCAAAGTAGATTGAAGTAAGACTGAGAAAGGACATGGTACACAATTTTCAAAAAGATGATTGAACTAGGAGTTATTGAAAAGAGTAATTGTTAGGCAAAGAAGGTGGCAAGACAGCTAACCATGCTCATATTAAGGACACACTGCAGAGACAGGACCTAGACAGCACAAAAACTATAAGGAGGGGACATGCTTGTAATGTTCAAGGCTCAGGGAAAATGTCACAGTGGCCAGAACGCAGCGGCCACAGTTTAGCATGCTGAGAGAGAATGTCAGAGGCTGGGACTGCACGTCACTGGGAAGATCTTGGCTGTTCCAGAACACCACAAAAATAAAATAAATAAATGTTCCATGTAATGAGGTGTTCTCTTCTTTCAAAATCTATAAAATGAAAATTCAACAATAGTTGAAGTATCATGTCCTTTCTGCCACTGACCACTACTTGCCATTATCTTTGTTCATGTATTTCCCCTTGATTCCACTACTAAGGCCGCTAAAATGGAACTTTGATGAAAACCAAAAGTTCTTTATTTCATTCTGAAGTCTGCAAAGCTGAAAAGTGGACCTGTCATGGGGTTGGTGTCTCAAGCCTTCTGAATGGCCACAGCACAAAGATGGTTAATTAAGAAATGCTGAAGTAGTCTGAGCTCTGCAAGAGGGCAGTGGCTCCCCATTCGCACCGATCATTGATTTGATTTTTAATCTTCTCTGGCTCATCAACTCCTTTCTCTTCTTAATAATCACTTTATTGGCTCTTGTTTCTCCTGAGGCTGTGAAAATGAAAAAGGAGTTGTATGAACATTTCAGAACCGGCTGGTCATGCTGCCTTTCTCTGGTGATTCTTTTCAACATACATGACTTACTCGGCCAATGCTGTCTGCAAAACAGGACTCCTGTATTGCACCTTTGTGTTGCAGCTGGCCTGCTGAGATACAAATAAGTGGGTAGAGTTGTGTGTAGAATGATTGCCATGGTAGGAAATGGGGCACATGTGATAATAGAAATTGTAAAAGCACAGAGGACAGAACATGTCAGAGCAATTCTGTTTAGTTTGAAAAACAGGCATGTGGTTTGGGGGAAAACTTCACACAGGGATGTGGAGTTTGAATCTATTCTTTGCATGTACAGGTAAAAGGAAGTGAAGAGGATGTTTCTAGACTATGATTGTCAGACTACAATATAGATCACTGATTCCTACCACAAAGTTTCTGATTGAGTGGCTTGGTTGTAGGTTCTAATGAACTCTGGAGTCATGCTGACTTCGCTGGCTTGGAAACCATACATTTAGGTCCATTTCTCTAGGCAAAGGTAATCACATTTACACAATCAATTCCATAACATTGCCTTGCTTTCCTATCGTCACTATTCAATAACTCACTGTCTTACAGTGGCCAAGGAAAGGAATGCGTGGTGTCATGTCTAAAGTTAACCAAGTCCCTAGGAACCAACCTTTTGAGATTTCAGCCTGACCCTTTAAGACTAGTAGAGCGAAAGCTTACTCAGCAGTAATCAGCAGTTCTTCAGTCCCCAGTAGGCCTGGTGGATTGCAGTTGGAAAGGAAAAGAGGAAGAACTTGAGATGTAGAGACAAAAACGCGCTCCACACAACTGTATGGATGGAGGCTTTCTTCTTGACTGGGCTAGCTGTGTGGGCGATGGCACAGGTAGAAGATCCTCTTGGGGGCTTGGAAGGGTGGCTCAGCCGTTAAAAGCGCTTACCTAGCAAGCACTAAGTACCTGAGTTCAATTTCCTGGTACCAGATAAGCTGGGTGTGATGGACACGCCTGTAATCCTGGCACTTGGGAGGCTGAGGCAGGAGGACTGTCATGAGTCCAGGGCCAGTCTGGGCTTCATAGTGAGTTCAAGACCAATCTTGGCTACTGAGTCAGATCCCATCTCAGATAAAAAAACGATTATCTTCTTTCTGACTTTGGACTTCCATAGTTAATCTTTGTTGTAAGAATGTATATGCTGTTAGTATGCGAGTAGAAACGTGTGTATAAGCATTTATTCTCCGAAAACTTGGCAAAAAAAAGCACAGATGCAAATTATGGTAACTGAGCTATCTTAAAAAATTAATTTGGTAGGGCTTTGTCTGTGAGGAATTGTGCTGGGGTTCCACAACACCAGAGTCAACCTGAATGTTCAGGAATCTGAAAGAAAGTACTCTAAGTTTAACAACAGAATAAAGGTCATGAAACGTGAAAGAAGGAGGAAGAAGGCCAGAGAAACCTGGGGAAGCGATAATGTTTTCCAAAGATGGACAAAGCTTTTCATAACTTAGGTGAGGGGGCAAGATTCTCTGAAAAGAAAATAAATTCAGAATAAAGAGTACAAGGTTGGAACATGGACGCACTTACTCATGAATGGTCTTAATTTGAGTTTACTTTTCTCTTTGAAAATGAGAAATATTCAACATGTAGCTCATAGTTTTAACTTTGTTCACCCACAGTTAACAAACTTTAGTTTTCCTAAGCCTTCACACAGTCTGATCTGTACACATGATGCAATAGTCATCTCAAAGGAGGCAACAAATGGAAACTTAAGGGGAAAAGATTCCAAAATCTGCAGTGTCTTTCAGCAGCCTCTGTGCCATCTGCATCAGAAGAAAGGAGCAGGATGTCCAAGCCCCAACCCTCCTACAGAGCGCTCAGTGACTCAGAGAGACTCAGTTTGTGGTAGGAGGACTTAGCATGGGTCGCACAGGCATGGGTGGATGACAGGGGAGTAGATCGGAAACTATTCCTTATGTGCACACATTTCTACTGTATGTGAGAAGTTGGTGTCTTCAAAGCTGTCATTTTTGGAAAATTTAACAAAAGACATTGCTTAATTTCCTACCCAGGACATCGGAATGGACTTCTGAGACTCCAAGGCTCTCAGGTTTAATTGTTGTTTGATTTACAATAGATCTGCCCATCACTTTGGTCAGAAGCTCATACTTGGTGCTTTACTCTGGTGAGTTGTATTTCTGTTTCAGGTTCACAAATCTTATCTAGAAAAATAATAAGGAACTCAATGTTTCCATTAGGGCTTGGGATGCAGTTCAGTGATAGAACACACACCTAGAGTGGGGGAATCCCCAGATTGACTCCCCAGCACACACACACACACACACACACACACACACACACACACACACACTATATCATACAACACTGAACATATCTCTCTACCAACATCTTATTATGTCTTCTGTTTAAAGCTTGTGTCTTCATTTCTTTGTAAGATCTTTCAATGGAAAATATCTCAATTTTGTATAATTGCTATTGTTATTATTAATATGTTTGCATATATAATAATTACATTCAACATGGAGAACTGATGCATATGCGTGGCATATCTTCATCAGTTTTATTCCCCTTTCCCTCCCACATGTTCCCATTTTAAAATGTCTATGATGTTCTGAATGTTTGTATGATTTGTATTTTTTAAACAATTATTTAGTTTTGTATTCTATTGCCTTATGTGACTGCTAAAAGCGTTCAACTTCACAGTTAAGCCTTTAACATATTTTGTCATTAGTCTGATGCAAAACACAGTTGTAAGTAAGTTTCATCTGTACATCATTTTGCTTCTTGGATTCTTTATTATCTGGTTTATTTATAGCTCTAAACCTGTCATGGTGTCTTAACCACTGTAATTTTTCAGACTGGTCTTTGCCTTTAGTGGTGTCTTACCCATTCTTTTTTGGTCATTTTTTTCATTTAAATTAAAAATATGTCGAGATCAATAAAATGCTGCAGAAAAGAATCCTCCTCCTCATAGTATGCCTGTTTGTCTTTAAGATAATTGATTACTTAAAATTTCTAAAATATTTTTCAATACCATTTGTTTATCAAACTTTTGTTATATTTATTTCTAAATTCCTTGTATTTTTATGATATTTTATATTAAAATTTCTAACCTAACTCTGGAATACATTATAGAAGCGTTATTTTTTCATTGAATTTGAACCCAGTCACATTGCTAATTCTTTTTCTTAATTCTAACCACGTATTTCAGTATTATTTTTTCTATGTGAAAATTATCTCATCTATAAATATCAGGTTTATTTTTTTCTTTTGAAACCCGCACTTTTAATTTCCTTCCTGTCAAGAATTGTCAATAAAATGTTTATTACAAATTCTAATAATGAACAGTCTTTTTTGTTTTGATTTTAAATAGTTAAAATTTCTTACTTTCCATTTCTTTTTTGGTAAATTCTATATGAAATCAAATCCTCATCAAATTTATCACGCTATTTTAAAAAATTCAAACTGAAAAAATTTCAACTTGAGAATTTATTATATGAGCATTCCAAGGAAGAATGCAGCAGCTACATGTTGTCATCAGATGTGAAGTTCTTTCATCGTCCTCCAGCTGGAACCCAGTGGCAGAGACCTGGAATCCCAGAACATTGCAAGGATAAGGTAAGAGATTCCAAGTATGAGCCCAGCCAGGGCAACTTAGCATCTTATTGAGTCCTTGTCTCAAATAAACAGTAAGAATGGGCTATGGGTATAACTTAATGGCAGAACTGTTCAGGTTGAAGAAGAGACAGTTATCAGGAAAGGAAATACATCAGCTGTCATTACGAAGCCTTTTCAGAGGTGTCACAAAGCATTTTTCTTCATATTTCGTGGACAACCAGTTGCAAGTAGAGTTAAGGAATAAGTATGCTTCTTTTTGTAGGTTATATTGATATCCTTCAAAACTGAGATTATTTGACTAAGAAAGGTAGGGAATAATGGCAGAAAGTAGGTGATAACACTCTCTTCTTTCATTAGGTTCAGGAAATTCCAACCTATTTTTGATTATATAATACTGTATTTGTTTTGTCATGCATATACACATTTTGAATACTTTTCTGCATCTACTCAGATGAGCACATTTTCCTTTAGTCTGTCAATATTAGGAACCACATTAACTGATTTTCTAATTGAAATGTACTTCTTACATCTGGATAAACTCCACTGAACATGATATATATTTGCTGGATATTGTTAGAATTGAGTTACTAATATTTTCTTTATATTTTTCATACATACCAATGGTTGAGAGCTATTTACAAGTTTATTCTTTACATTATTTTCCTTATTGATTCAAGCATCAAATTTACATTTTTCTGGTAAAATTAACCAGAGGAAATTAGCTCACTGTATAAGACTACCTGGTCTTATACTACTCTGGTCTTCTCATCAAAGTGAATGACCCCATTCAGACTGATTTAGACACCAGCAAGAGTATAGATTTCACCAACTTTAACACTGGAAACCCAGGTATGTTGGCTGGACGTGTTAACTTGGGAAGAACTGATGTGATCGCCAGTGGAGAACGATGTCATTGGCAAAGACGACAAACCATGGATTTCTCCTCCTCAAATAACAGGAATTTGCCTCACCATCGTTCAAGAGCCAGATAGTAGGCTGGTGGCCAAACAAGAAGGGGTGAAATAAACTCTCAAAGACACAGAGAAGGGATACACTCCTATGGCATGAGTCATGCATGAGTCATTTTAAAAAGATTTAAGCTATCTATATGCTAAAGGCTTAATAGACTTTTCTGGCAAAACTAGTTTCATCCTGAGATTCCGTTTTAAGATTTTACCAATTATTATTTTAGGCTTCTTGAAAATATTACAATTTATATTTCTTTCCTAGTCATCTTCACCAGTATTACTTTAGTCATTTAATCGTAACCCAGATATTCTTAAATCATTTCCATTTTCTAAAATATTAGAAATGATTTGCTTATAAGCTACCAGAAAACTTGTACATTTCAAAACCCCTCCAGTAGGGCTACAATAGTCCCAGGAAGAAAAGCCAGTATTTTTTTCCTAATGAAAAATTTTATTGAATGATCGGCTCCTACTTTGTTCCAGGATCAAGGAAAGCAGAGATTAAAAATATGTGATGAGCTCTACTTTGAGTGGCAGATAAGTCCAGCCTTCAGCTTCAAGTGTGTTTGGACCAGAGCCTCTGGGGACTGTAGGACTTCCCTTCTGTCATCACCCTGCTTTCTCATTGACATTTTCCTTTGTCTCTACCTACACTTGGTGCTTGTAGCTGGAATTTAGCACTAAGCTCTCATTCACTGTACAATAATGTTTTTTTCCTATCTAAAATGTTTTCTCTAACTTTTCCATTCCCACTATCTGTGCAACTTCTACTCTTTCCTACTTTCTTGTAAAATCTCAGCTCATGTGCTAATGAACTAATTTATGTATGCAAATATTTATTAAAGCATTGTCTGGCACATTGTAAATGTTCCTGTTGTTAGACTGTTGTAGAATTTAGGTGTAAATCACTTCTTAAAACCATCTGATTTCGCTCTGAGGAATATTTGAAATTTTAGTTGGCCGACTGCTCTTTCAATAAGGCAGTGCTTTCCAAACACACACAGGTCTGTTTGTTTTTCCTTTGGTCTTAGTGCCTTTTAAAATAAATCTGTATTTAAATCTAAAGCAAAACCAAATACGTTTAGTAATGGTGAATGGGAAATGCTAAAAATAAGACTTACCTCACTCTTCACGTCACGCTGGAGTTTCCTGTGGAGGCCAGATGCTGAAAGACAGCTGTGAGAACAGCGTGGGATGAAATCAACAGAGAAGACTGAAATGATCACACACTGGAAATGCACTTTGCAAACATAAAGCCCACCCAGTCTCCTCTCCCACAGCCTCTGGCTGTCCCCACTTCCTTCTCAGGACACTATTGTGTGACCACAGGGATGATCAATTCTAGACTCCATGGCATAACCAAAAGAAGGGAGACAGCAGGACTCTTTAGGAATAGCCTCTTTTTAATTATGTATTTGTTTTTATTTTTATGAGATGTGTTGGAGTCTGGTGTGAGGTCTATGTGGATAGCACAGATATATGCTTCAAGAATGTCGCTGAACCGTGGTTTCCTATGCATTATTCCAAAACTACCACTATAATCAGCAGCACCTGGGAACTGTTTGAAATTCAAATACTTGGCTCCACCCCAGACCCTCTTCCTTGGGAACCTTGTTGCAGAGTTGAGCTAAACTCTTCAACCCACAGGAGATTCTATTGAATATTAAAGTTTAAGAAGTAGGGACATAAAGCTGATTTACTGAATCTCATGTTCTGGCTCTGCAATTATGTTTCCTGTGTGGCCTTCAGATAAATCTTTCAACTTCTCATACCCTGAGTCCTCCTCTTCAAAAGATAAATAGCTATAATGAGCCCAGGCTAGGATGCAGTATGTAGGTATATTACATACACTATAATGTGGCATTGACCAGGTATCATTTTATCTAAGTCTAATAGCATGAGAACCAGAGAGGTTATATCAGAAGATACTAACAATCCATTTGTCTTTTTTGTTGCTGTAGTGGAATGGACGGCATGCACACATCAGGAGACGAAAGGTTTATTTTAGCTCACAGTTTCACAAGGCAGCCAGCAACAGTGGAAGCCCATGGGGGAGGCAGCTCCTCATGGCATTGAAGACAGGAAGTCAAGCCCACAGATGGAAGGGAGGAAGTAGAATATGTCCTTCTAGGTCCTGTCCCTGTGATCTTCCCCCTCCACATCCGGCCTCAGTGTTCTACTCCTCCCAAGTTTAAGTCCCTAATCCACCACACACCTGTAATCTATAATCTACCAAACTCTTTTTTTCCACTACTCACCTATAATCGACCACATGCCCATAATCCACTCCTCTAGAGCAGGCCCCCATTTCTTAATAGCACATGGTTCCATAGATGATCTATAACATCCAAATAGATGAGACTTTGGCGAGGCACTCCAGATCCAACCCACAGTGCTTTTCCTTTGATCAGCATGATTTTTGCAATAGAAAATTAAGATGAAACAGCAATAATTTTGCCCTAAAAGTTTGGACCTGACTTACTGGGAAGATCAACCAAATAAGCCACTGGGGCAGTGCCTCCAAAGGGGGAGATCATCCGGGATTTTACCAAGGTGAGCATTCCACTGGAGGGAAAGGTACTAATGATTTCCCCTCCTCTCTTTAAATTTAGTTTTATTCTTTTATATTTCTTTCCATGTCTTATTGGAAGTAGGGGGAATTCAAGAAACGACAGCCGGACTGCCCCACCAGTGCAAGAATGTACAGGCTTAAGGAAGATACGTTCATAAAATATAGTGGAAACCTCATTGTTAAAACTCCAGGAAAATGTATTTTTATGTGCTTAAGAGAATGCATTAGCATTTTCCTAAATCCAGATTTAAAAGATTCAAGCTTGCTCTATACTCATTCAAAAAAGGAAGCAGTTCTGCAGTTACAATAAGAGTTATTAAATGCACCAATTTAAACTGCGAATAACGGGCTCACCAGCCAAGTATAACACCAAGGTTCTTAGCATCAATCAAATTGGTGAGGCTATCTATTTCTTAAGAAGTTATTTACACGCGTCATTAAATTTATAGAACTATTTGAAGTATAATATCTTTATAGGAAACATCTTTGCTCTAAATGATGCTTTCAAAGCCACAAGTTAAAATGAACATACAAATGTAAAGCTATTTTATACACTAAACAATTCTGCTTGTAAGAACGTAGTGATTTATCCTCTCCAAGGTCTTTCTTCCTACAACATATCACCCACACGAAGAAAATACTCTTTTCAAAATAATAAAAGTTTGAGTTTCTAATGCTCAGCGTAAGCTACTCGCTGATTAATTTATGTGTTCTCGTGTGCTTTTAGGTGGAACAAAATATGATTAAGAAGGATGTTGTTGTTGATATTGTGTATGTTTTATTTTTATAATTTTATAGGTGAGCACCTTTCAAATGATAGAGGTGTCTTACCTTTGCCGTTACCCAACTCTGACCATCTACCCAGGAATATCCCAATGAATGGAGTTTTTCCAGCATACTGGGGAATTGTGACTTAGAGAAGGCATCTACATTCTTTTGGTTTTCACTTGGGTTGTTGAGTTCCAAGTGTCCTTTGTATATGCTGGTTAAGAGTGTATTGTCAAATGTCTTTTACAAATATTTACTCCCAGGATATGGCTTGCTTTCTTATCTTCTTGAGAGTGCTCTTTTACAAAGCTGAAAGTTTTCTTTTTTTCTTTTTATTAGCATCTAGTTTATTCCTTCTTTCTTCCATGAGTCCTGCCTTCGGTGTTGTATCTAAAATATTATTAATAAATCTACATTCTTCTAGATTTTCTTCTATGCTGTATTTTGGGATTTATGAATTTTTATTTGGTATTTAGGTCTATGGCCCATTTTTACTTCATTTTTGTCAAAGGTATAAGGTTTATATCCAGATTCATTTTTCACACTAGTGTCCAAGACTAGCATTATTTATTGAAAAGACTCTCTTTTACCCATTGTATTACCTTTTCTCAACCATAAAGGATTCGTTGATGGTATTTTGTGGGTCTACTTCTGGGTTCTGTTCTTCTACTGATTTATATCTATCTATCTACCTATCTATCTATCTATCTATGTGCTTTTTCTACCTACCTACTGCCAACTCCACTGTTTTGCCTATTGTAGTCATTTTATTTCTTTCTTTTTAAAAATTTGTGGTACTGGAGTTGCCCAGTCTAGCGTAACTGGAAGGTTTCCCAGTCTAGCTGCCCATTTTATTAGTATATAACGCACCCCCCCCCCACACACGTATATGCAATACATAATACATAATATTTACATTGAACTTGAGCATGTTGTGCACATTTATATCATGTCAAAGTTACAATCCCTTCCGCTCCACTTTTTTGTCCGTCTTGAATCCTTTCCCTGCCCACTTATTCCCGCTGTCATTCTCATTTGGTTCTATAAAATGATCGTATTCTAAATTTCTTACGTTAGAGAAACCAGTTGGTATTTACTCTTCTGTGTCTGACTCACTTCTCACTTTACTGCTGACAGTGGTCTCAGGTTGCATCCATTTACCTACAAAAGCCTCAAAACTATCTGTCTTTATAGAAAAGTAGTACTCCACTGTGTAAACATACCACAATTTTTGTATTCATTAGCCTCTTGGAAATTTTAGCATCTTCCACATTTTAGCTATTGTTAGTTGTGCTGCTATCAACATAGGTATACATGTATTTCTGTTACATGTTGCTTTTAACTCTTTTGGAAGTGTTCTCAAAAAAGTATCATTAGATCAAATGGAATACTTATATTCAGCCTTCTGAGAAATTTCCATACTGCCACCCATTGGTTGCGCCAGTTTACAATCTCACCAGTAGCAAAAGGATTCTCGGTTCTATCTTCACATCTTCGTGCCCCAACCTCCTACAGTTCTGGATTTACAAGCCTTTGCCAATTCACCGGGCTTGTTTACTGTGGTTTCTTAATAAACCACAAGCGATTTTCCCACGTGTATTCTGTAATATTGCTATAACCATTTATCTTGCTATTTTTGTCAATTCTTTCAGGTTTTCGACATAGATATGTTCTGTGAATGAAGATAAATATTTTTTCTTCCCAATCTGTGGACCTTTTCTTTTTCATGTCTTCCTACATGATTAGGACTTGCAGTCGGATGTTGGTAAGGAATGATAGAGTGGTGGGAAGGGTCATCTCTAGTTTTTTTTGTTTTTCTTGATTGGTCTTACTTGGGACCATTGGGAAGATTATGTCAACTTGATGGGATAATAAAACTCCCAGGGGAGAGTTTACAGGTTTGAATGATTGACTTTTGGACCAGCAAATGAGAGAACACACACCCTCGGTGTGGGTGGCCCAACCAGTTTAAATTAACTAGAAAGGGAGGGAAAAGGAAAATTGTCACACTTTCTTTTCCTGGGAGAGCTCCAGCTTCGCCATTGCTTCCGATATTGACTTGTTCCTGTCTTTTTATGGCTCACCTACATTGTGGATTCTCTCCAGGCTTCAGAATGGAGAGATGAAAGAGAAGCAGATACAACCATGACATGATAGAAAAGCCTCTCATCTGAAGTTTGCTTAATGCCTGTAGAATGAGCTAAACATATATTATTACATGAACTAAGGCTTTAAGTGTTTCTTCAAGTAGAGTTTGGTGAGGATATTTCAGAAACGATTGCCTTTATTAAATGTTGCACAAGCCATTCCCTTAGATTTCACCCAGAATGTGCAGGGGGCCACAGAAAGCCTCTGTTTTCATCTGTAGGAAAGTAATCATAAAGCAGGATTGCTCTACTGAGCCTACGTCATATCATAATCAGTGCCTTCTTAATAAATAGTCATAGAAAGATACGTTGGAAAATCAGCTGCCAACTGACTTGGGATATCTGATTAAAACTGTAGGAGGCCAAAGGAAAATGAAAGAGATAAGCACTGCTTGTAGTTTCTGATGTAGGAGTCTATTGTAGTGCAGTCATCTGAACAATTTGCCTTGCTTAATGCATCTATTTACGATAAGCACGCTATTGTACCTAGGTGGTATTTGGTTCCAAAGCCAGCCTACAAATGCCTGTTTAATGGCTAGTGCACCTGCCATTATGTTTACAGAGCGATACAGTCTGGGTGTCCCCATGGGCTACCAGGACTATGTGTGTCCTTCTAGATGCTGTGACATAGGGGATTCCTTTTTAATTTCCCTTTAAACCCTCTCCATTGTCATGTGACAGTAAGAAAGGCATGCTCATGAGGACTTCAGACTTGCACTGAAATTAATGAAGACAAAGATGGAAGGACGCACTGTTGGGGTAAAGGAAAAGATGAAATATTCAGTAATATTGAGATGATTGAATTTTTGATCATCTCTCAAGTCTCTTATATTTTGGAGGAAAATATCCCTTGTCTTTTGAAGGAAAACACACACACATATACACACACAATGTGTAGTACACATTTTTATCTATAATAATAGAGTTCTGTGCAGTTATAATCACTAATAAGAGCAATGAGAAATCAACTATTTTAGTGCATAATTACGAAGAAATTATTTGTGGCTTTTTAAAAATTATTTTGGTGTTACTGGGGGATTGAGCCCAAAGCCTTTGTGCTGATCTACACTTCCGACTGTGTGTGTGTGTGTGTGTGTGTGTGTGTGTGTGTGTGTGTGTGTGCGTGTGTGATAAAGTTTTACAAGTAACTAGGTTGTCCACCTAGGCTCTAACTTGTGTCTCATTCTGCCTCAGCCTCCGGCGTGCCGGAAATACAAACCTACACCAATGGGCCCAGAAACTATTTGCGATTTTCTGATTGCCTTGAAGGGAACTTTTCATAACGATCCAATTACCCAGTGGGCAAAAGGCTAGTTTCATAGCTGCCTAGAAGGAAGTCTCAAGGACGCCTCCAAGCAACTTGAACTGAACTCGGAGTAGAGGGCAGCACTCACCAGCATGCGCATGTTTTCCCCCACGGAAATTGATCTCTAACCCTGCAGTCAGGGTAGACTCCCTAGAAAGTCTGCATTCACAGCTTCTGAAACAACATGTTTAGTTTTCACTGTTCTTCGAACGGGGGCTCATGTGACATGGCTGCCATCTAGTGGTCCAGAGACTTCATTACACTTTGAAACCGGGACAAAGAGTCAACAGAACTGCAGGATGCAGGACGCCAGCACAGCTCTAGAATTCTCGCCTGTGGAGAGTTACTGGCCCTGTGAGACGTAGGCAGGTTAAGTTCACTGGGAGAATTTCTGCTTTTCATCACGTTAGATTTTCCGTGATTAAAAATATCTGCAAATCGCAGTGCTCATATTTGGAGTCTTTGTAGTATCATATGAAGTCACATAGGCACATATTTGGATTGTGATTTGTAAGAGAAATCAGGATCGCTGAAATTAGGCCCTATGTACAAAATTAATAAAAATTTTCACCATTTACTGGACAATTTCCAAAGAAATTTCAACGGTTTGCATAAATAATGTTGGTATCCTCAACTCCAGAGTGACTTGTCAAATTCTTGTTGAAATCACACCATAGACTTTTCTAGAAAGAAGTTTAGCTAACAAGCCGTATGGTATGTTGGGTAAGGAACCCCGACTTGTCAAGCCAGACTGCCTGAGCTTCAATCCCTGCTCCCCGCCTAATTGCTGCATAGATTGTCAGTGTTGCCCAACGCCTTCCCGTATTTCATCATCTGCAATTGAGACCAGCAATAGCAGTTGCTCATGGGAACCATGAGAGAATAAAGTTATAATACACGAAAATATGCCCACTGTTTAAAAACAGAAATTGTCTCTCCTTGGTTGAATGCCAAGGAAAGAACCAGGATTTGTGGTTAAGAGTCCAGTGTTGTTTTATTTAGATGGATGCATTTTGAAGGAAAGCGGAAGGCTAAAGCCACCTCCGTGGTCGTTCTTCTCTAGACATCTGCCAGAGAAGGCGGCCATTTTTTTTGTGTCTGTTGAAAAATTGAATTTAAAGGTTCAATGCAGAGAAGGGGGCAGGGAAAAAATCTGGAGGCATGAATGTTATCAGAATTTTTCAAAAAGTAGGAGGAAAGCCAGCTGGTTTGCAATGAAAGGTCTCTGCTCATAGAGTTCAGCACTCTCTGTCTGCCCTTCGCTGATTATATTCAGTGAACCAAAATGACGTAAAACTCATGTCTCAACTGCTTGGGTAACTGCAGAAAATTAAACAGAAGCCAATTTCGTTATATAATTGAATCATAGAATTCACCTAAAACACACATAGAATGCAACATAGTGCTAAAATCTGATATGTTTAAAAACTGGCTGACATGCATATATGAAGACTTGACCCTCTCAGCCTAAGTCACAGTAGCTCTGAAGGGCTCAGCGTTGGGGTTTCACTTGGGGTTGAGGCTTTTATTGAATCTCTGTGATAAGCTCACCTTCCCCCTTGGAGCAATTTGGGTCCTTCTTTCTCCTCTGTAGGGGTTAACTCTAAGAATTTGCTTTAATAAACTGTTGACCCACAACTCTACTTTATATTATGCTTGTGGTAAACTCAGCCTATGATACTACATAACTAGGACTGATGGAGACTTGTAAGGTCCTCGTGAAACTAACAATGTAGAGGCTTATTGTAAAAATATCCCTGTAGTGTTTAATCAGTATGTAGGTCATGAAAATACTTGGAATATCCTGTTCTTACTTTCTCTCTCCTTTCCTTCAGCTCTAGAGGATTAGTTAATATCCCAAGTGATAGTTAATGGTCCAATGTGAATTCTTGGATTGTTAAAAGTTCTTCCAAGTACTTAGGTAATGCATTAGTGTCGGACACAGAAATACAGTGATGGTTGATGTATCTACCTAGTGTGGTTTGGATTTGAAATGTTCCCCCAAAGTTTCATGTACTTGGATGCTGTAGATTATCTGTGAAATTATGCACTGTTAGGAGATGGGGGCCTGGTCTGGCAGGGTGTGTTATGGGTGTGCTGTGGGTACTATATAGGTGTGTGGTGGCAGATAGGCATGTGGTAGATTAGACATTATAGGTGTGTGGTGGATTAGGGATGAGTTTGTGCCTGGAAGGGGAGGACCACTGGGACAGGATCTGGAAGGGTATGTGATACTTCTTTCCTTTCTCCAGAATTTGGCTTCCTGTCTGTAATGCCATGACCAGCTTCCCTCTACGTCAGCCAGCTGCCCCGTGAAAGGTCTGTGCAGGGCCTTTGGAAACTGTGAGGTCAAATAAATCTTTCCTCCATTAAATTGTGAACATCGGGCATTCTGCCATGGCAACAAAAAAGTAATTAAGATAAGACCCCTTAATCTATTCTGGTTTTGTTATGTGATCCTGAGAGAGTTATTTAGATTTTATAAAGCTTGGTCAATTTAGCCATAAAGTGTACATAATTGTTTCTTTCTCATAGAATTATTAAGATGATTCAATTAAATAATCAAGCAGATGTTCCTCCTGCTATGGCCTGAAAAACTCATTGTAAACTGAAATATTACAAGTCAAAAATATATCTAATATACAAAACCTGCCGCACCTTATAGCTTAGCAGTGCAGCACGCTGTAGAGAAGCTATTATTTGTCTTCTTGACCTTGAGGCTGATGACACTGTCCTTCACCACAAGAGTATTGTACTGTATGTCACTATCATAAGCAAAGATCAAAAATCAAAACTTCAAGTGCAATTTTCCAATATTTATTAGCATATCTATGTGATACACAATGGTTACATTGAGCTTGAGTATTTTGTGTGCACATATGTCATGACTACATTACAATGCTTTCTCCTCCGAGTTATTGGCCCTCCTCCCTCCTTCAACCCCGCTGACTCCCATTGTCACACTCACTTGGTTCTATAAAATGCCTTCATTCTGGGTTTCTCATATTAGAGAAATCATGTGAGTTTTGCCTTCTTAGTTTGACTCACTTCACTAGGTATGATGGTCTCCAGTTGCATCCATTTACCTACAAAAGCCTCAAATCTATTTCTCTTTATAGAAGACTATTATTTGATTGTGTACACATACCATACTTTTTGTGTCCATTGGTCTATTGATGGATATTTTGACGTCTTCCTTAGTTTAGCTATTGTTAGTTGTGCTGCTATGAACATGGGTATACATGTATCTTGACTTGATGCTGCTTTTAATTTTTTGGAAAAATTCCAAGAAGAGATGTTCTGGGATCAAATGAGATCTTTTTCAGCCTTTTGATAAATCCCCATACTGCTTTCCATAGTGATTTTATCAGTTTACAGTCTCAACAGAAGGTTCCTTTTCCCCCACAACCTTGCCAATGTTGATTACTGTTTAATTTCTTGGTATGTGCCATTCTCACTGGGATAAGATGATATCTTAGTGATGTTTTGATGTGAATTTCTCTAATGGCCAAGGATGTTGAACATCTTTTCATGTATTTGCTGGCTATTTGAACTTCTCCATTTGATAACTGTCTATTCACTTCAGTTGCTCTTTTTTTAAAACAGGTGTTTGATTTTGATGGACCCTTATTTGAAAATTAAAGATTTTATACATTGAAGACCCCAAAATTTCACCATGAAATTCTTAAAATTAATTGATAAATTGAGCGAAATTGCAGGTTACAAAATTAATACAAAAATGTACAATATTCCTCTACACTAATTATGAACTCTCTGAGAAAGAGTTGAGAGGAATAATTCCATCCTCAATAGGCTCTCAGAAAATTAAATAACTAAGAGTAAACCTAACTAAGGAAGCAAAGAGCCTCTACAAAGAAAACTATGTTATGCTGATAAAAGAAATTGAAGAGGCCATTCAAAAATGGAAAGATATCTCCTGTTCCTGGATAGGCAGAACTCATATTGTCAAAATTGATATCTGCCAAAACTGACAGACAGGATCAATGCAATTCCTACCAAAATACGAATAACTTTTTCACAGGACTTGAAAAAATGAATTTTTAATTCATATGAACCAAAAGAGACCTAAACTAGCCAAAGAAGTCTTAAGTAACAAGACAAAAGCAGTAGCAATACAATTCTACTCATCGAGTTATATTACAAAGCAACAGTAACAAAATCTATATGGTACTGGCACAAAAACAGGCAGATTGATCAATGGAACAGAACTGAGGATTCAGAGACAATTCCAAGTACGTTACTACCTGATTTTTTAACAAAAAGACAAAAAATATGCACTGAAAAAAAAGATGACCTCTTCAACAAATGGTGCTGAGAAAATTGGTTATCCACATGTAGAGAATGAATGTAAACATATACATATCACCATGTACCAAAATCAAATCAAAGTTGATAAAAGACCTAGATATCAAGACAGAAACACTGATCTTCTGGAGGATAAAATATGCAAAACTCTAGAAGATGTAGGAATGGACAAGGACTTTCTTAATAGGACACCTGAGGCAAAAAAATAGCCCCCCCCCCCCGAATCATCAAATGGAATCAATATTAAGTTGAAAAATTTCCACACGGTGCAGAAAATTAACAAGGGAGTGAAGAGAGAATCAACAAAATGGGAAAAAAATTTACCACCTCTACCTCAGAGAGGAGGCTAATAACTAGAACACACAAAGAATGAAAGAAAAACAGCTCCCTCAAGATGCAGTATAATTTCTATTGAGTGCATATGACTTTTTCATCATTGGAAAGTCCAAAAAGTGTAAGTGAAATCATTGTAAGTAAGGGATTATTTGTGTAATGTCCTTAACCCAGGCTACCTATTCAAGTTAGCTTATGTTTCTCACTTTAAATAAATAGAAAAACAGAACCATTTGTAATTTTTCAGTAAGATTTAATGTTAAATTACTGCAGCATAAAACCATGGTTATCCATGTAGCATGTGAAACACCTTAAATTTATAGAATTCAACAATCACATCAATATCATGTCTACTGAAGGCTGCCTGCTTGAGGGGAAAGTGAGGTATTCTCAAAGGATAGAGTTAGAAATATCTCTAGACAGTGTTTGGGGATTCTTCTAGTGCCAACAACAGTGATCCACACTGACATCTGTTCCCTAGCCAAGATGCTTTGGTGGGGTGGCTGTTTCAAGAAGAGAATTCATTTCCTTTAGAGCTACTCGACCAGGTCTTCATAATAACTTCTACTGCTAATCACCAAAATGACTTTGTACCAGTACCATTTCTCCATATAAACAAAGGATTGCAAAGGAATGGAAAGAGTGCTGATGTGGGGTAAGAAGGCAGTGAAATGGAGAATGTAGTTTTCGGGAGTTATTAGTCCTGTGGAAATGTTGCTTACCATTTTTATTACTCCTGTAGCCTTAACTCCTGCTCACTTGGGTAAACTTCTGGCTCAACAACAATTGCTTATTTCCCTAAAGCTTTCTAACATTAAAAAAAAAAAAAAGACTTCGCATACTACAAACAAGTATTCCTGTGTGGTAGAGAGAAACTGTAAGTCAGAAGAAGATTCAGATGCTTCTAAATCCAACGGCTTAACTGCATAGTTCTGTGGGGTTAAGAGACCCAGAAGTTTAATTAAAGGTTTCTGGGTCATATTAATAGAGTAAGGGACATAGAAAAAAACATTTTGATGGAGTAACAGAGAGCTCTAAATTTTTAAAATGTCTTCTTAAATTCAGGAAGCTATTCAAGTAAACACTGATTCTGGGAAGAAAGAAGGAAACATGAGATTCTCAATGATCATGTGGAGAAACGACAGAACAGGGCAAGGCTAAAGGTCCAGGTGGAATGTCCTAATGAATGGTTTGGCCCTTCACTCAGCCAGCCAATAGAATTACATGTTGGTCTTCTCTTCTTATTTCTTCTTCTAGTCCGATCCAGCTCTGGAATACTGAGTTTTCTGAATAGACATCATTTTCCATTAAAAAAAAAAAAAGTGAAACGAGGTCATTCCGAGCTGTAATACTAGATATATGAGAAAGTTGTATTTGGTGTCACTACAGGTTGTTATCTTTTATGTTGAATTCTTTCCTTGTTCAGATCGGTCACCCTCATATCATTCTCAAATGTGGCTTCTTATGATGACCAATACTAGGTGGGATACAGAGCTTTGCCACGTCAAACCTTAGCTTGTTTACCTCTCTTTTCTCAAAGACATGGCATTTTCCTTGTCCTCAGGAAATAATTGAATAAATCTACTATAAAGCTTCAATGTTTTTTAAATTATGTTAATGGATAATTCCTTATTTTCAATCTAACTTTTCTTTAACCTATGCTTCCATATAGATTTACAACAATCCTAATAATCTCTTTTGGAATATACATTCTTCTCAGACATCCTTGGAATATTTTCCAAACTAGATCATATTCTAGGCTCCAAAATGCACTTAGGCAAATACAAAAAAGCTGAAACAATCCCATGTGTTGTTAGATCATAGTGGAATCAAATTAGAAATAACACCACAAACAACAGATGCCACTCAAAGAAATGGAGACTGAGTAGTACTCTATCGAGCAAACATCGGAAAGTTCCTAGAGATAAATGATAATGAAAGCACATCATATCACAACCTCCAGGACACAATGAAGGCAGCATCAAGAGGGAAATTCACTGCCACATAAGCATCCATAAAAAGAACTGAGGAATGCCGAATAAATAACTGACTGATGCAACTCAGGGCTCTAGAAAAGCAAGAAGAAATCAACCTCAAAACTAACCAAAGGAAAGAAAATATAGAGATCAGAGCAGAAATTAATGAAATTGAAACTAAAAACATACAAAAAGTCAAGGAAACAAATGGCAATGTTCTTCTAAAAGGTAAACAAGATCTTTTTAATTATTAAAAATGGTACCTCTTGGTCTCCTGAAATTGTCCTCAGTTTATCGTTACAGCAAGGTTTAGTCCCATGTGACCTTGTCCTAGCCACGCAGACACACTCCTAAGCTCCACTAAAGTCTGGCATTCCCCATTCCGCCTTTCGATTCCAATGAATTTTGAAAACTTTATCTAATAAATTTTTTATTTTTAATAATACAGATTTATTCATTTTCCCCTCCTCTATGCTGTTATTGTCATATATTTTAAATTTTATATAAACCCAACAGTACAGTATTATATTATGCAGTATTATAAAGTGTATAAATATATATTTATATACTTGCACATACTTATATTTAGTCTTTATGTTTACTCACGTAATTAGATTTTCTGCTGGTTTTTATTTCTCGGTGGATTTTTTTAACTGAGTGGTATCACTTTCTTGCAGTCTGAGGTGCTTCTTTCAGTGTTTATTTTTATCCAAGTAGGCTGGCAAGGATTTTTCTCAATCTTTGTATTTAGGGATGTTGTCGTTTTGCTTCCACTTCTAAATTATGGTTTTGACTGATATAAAATTATTAACTGACAGATTATTCTTTCATCATTTTAAATATATCAACCCGCTGCTTCTGGGCTCATTTTCTTCTGTATTCTGTTAATATTAACGCGACCCCTTTGTTTGTTATGGGTTAAGGTATGGTTTTGCCTTTAAGATTTTCACCAGTGTCTTCTATGGTGTTTCTGGGTGTGTATCTCTGTACTTATGCTACTTAAACTTTATTAATCTTCTTGAGCATGTAGATCAATGTTTTTTGTTTTTTCTTTCTTTCTTTCTTTTTTTCTTCCTTCCTTCCTTCCTTCCTTCCTTCCTTCCTTCCTTCCTTCCTTTCTTTCTTTTATTTTTGAAGAGGTGAGCAGCACATTCTGGAAAGAGCCATGATTTTTTCTCCTATCTTTTTTTTTTCTGATACTATCCTTACGCATTGAATATGTATACAGAAAAAATTCTTAAAAGCACAAATAGGCCTGGAGGAATAGCCCAGTGGTTTGAGTGCTTGCCTAGCAAGCTCAGTGCCTGGAGTTCTATTCCTCAGAACCACACACCACAGAATCCTGGCACAGTGGCTCATGCTGTAACCCCAGCACTTGGGAGGCCGAGACAGCAGGATTGCAATGTGTTTGAAGCCAGTCTGGACTCCATAGTGAGTTGAGGACCAGCATGGACTGTACCTGCGAGACCTACAGATTCACATACAGCCTAGACTATACAGAGCGAGATGCTGTCTCAAAACAAAACAAAAATAAAAACAACCAAATGAACATAAAACTCCCAAAACACACTTCAACCCATCATGAATACGGGATCACATTAAAATTAATAAAAGAAAAAATGGAGGCCAGAGGCAATGGGATATACTTTGAAAACACCGAAAGAATAAACACTGTCAGCTAAGATTGCTATTTCTATCGTAAATGGTTGAAAACGCTTGATGGTGTCTGATGTGTGTCTGGGGTTTTATTCATTTCCCCCCCTTTCGTTCTTTTTTTATTTCTTTTTTCCAATTTGGTAAACCTTGTTGATCTGCTGCATATTTGCTGATTCTTTCTTCTGGGCATTGGCAAATCTTCTCGAGCTATTCGAGTTAGTTCTAATTGTTATGCTTTTTAATCCTAATATTCTGTTTTTGGTTAATATTTACGATTTCTATCTCTTTAAAAGTCTTCTCTTCTTGATGAGGCATTGCCATCATTCTGTTCGCTAATTCTTTGGCAATACTATCATCTACATCTTTTATTTCTTTTTCTTTGTCCTGCAATACTGCAGACGGAATCCAGCAGTGCTCTACCAATGCGATATACACCCTGCGCTTGCGTTTCATTCTTTATTTCAGTTGCGCAGGTGGGACTCACACTTACAATTTTCTCGCCTTACCCTGCATGATTGCTGTGATTGCAAGTGTCCATCAGTGCACCCGGCTACTAAGCACGCCATCTTTTTGCTTCTGAATATATGTAACAACTGCTCCTCTCGGCTTGCTGAGTCCAATACCTGCATCCTCCTAGCGCATTTGTAATGACACAGAAAGGGTATTTTCCTGCACACTGGCTACGTATTCTTTTTGTTGCGAGCTGCATATGTTAGATAATGTATCTCTCCAGTCTGGGCCCCACCTGTGTTGGGGCGTGTGGATGTTGCCAGGAGTTTCACCCCACTTGGTTGTCTAGTGATTTTTCTAAATGAATTCTGAAGAGTCTAATTCCTCAGAAGCCTGTGATTACTCAGGTAATCCCTGAGTCAGCGGAGCTTAGTGATTAGTCAAAGACTGATTAAAGAAATGAGAGGAGTTTTCTACCTTGTTATGGAGTGGAGTTTGAAAATGATTCGCGTGCCCTCAAAGGTTCTTGTGCTGAAAGCTTAGTCCCAGGGTGGTGCTGTGGGGACGTGGTGGAGCTTTAGGAGGTGGAATTTGATAAGAGGTCCTCAGTTCACCGGGGATTAGTTCAAAAGGGACGTGGGACTCTTGCTCGTGCCACTTTCTGGCTATGGCATCCTTTGCTCCCGCGTGAACTTGTGCACACACAGTCCTGCCATTGCTAGTAGCCAAAGGGTGGTGCGGCCGAGGGCTGTCCTCGCCGCAGCGCCTGTGCTGTGCTGCTTGGATGCTGAACTGCTAGAAATGTCTACTAAAGAACGTTCTCCGTTGTCATCAGTCGTTTGTGCCGGGTTCTTTCTTTTGCAACGATGCAAAGCTGACTAGTACTTGAAGTCTATTCAAATTATGTCCTAGTTTTAAAGAGCCTCAACGTTCAAAATGCCCAGAGATATATATGTGTACTCCACAGATATTTGTAAAAGCTCTACTCCAGTTAGATGTACATTACTACAGTGAAATATCTGTGAATTTATTGTTAGAAAGAAGATCTTTGGTTAGTTTGTAGTTTTTGAAGGTTTAAAATCTACGAGTGGGTGGCTCTGCTGATGTGAGCTTTGGTGAGGGTGGTGGATCATGGCATATCATGTCAGGAGTGTGTGCAGAAACAGGTCACGTCTCTAACTGGAGCAGAGAGAAAAGACGGTTGAGACCCCACACCACCAATGACCTAAACAATTCTTACTAAGCCTTGCTTTGGAAATACCATAGCCTCTGAATAGCTTTATCTTGTCACCTTAACATATTAAACTTTGAAAAACACTGCTTATGTTAAAACCATAGCATTTTCTATGTAGCAGGAATGTTGATAAACGGGTAATATAACGTGATGAATAAAAAAAAATTACTATTTCTAACTCCATGAAATCTGCATACTACTATATATGTAAATGAAGAAGAAAAATCACACTAATCTATTTTTAGGTACTGACACAGGTATGAAGAAAAGATAATGCATACTGTTTTAAAAACACGATTTTAAGATTATTAACCCTAGTTATTAGACCATTTTTTCTTACCATGGTTAAATAGCTGAGGGTGGGTAACTTTATATAGAGAAAGGTTTCTCTAGCTCTCAGTTCTGAAGGTTCAAAGACCAGGCACTGACATCATTTCCTGCTGTGCAAGAGGCATGGGTTCTGTAGCTGGACAGGAAGTAAGGGCTTTCAAGCATCTGGCTGAGGCTATTGTAACAGTTCAGTTCCATGAGAATTACCTAGTAGGTCCTATTAAAAACAAACAAGCAAACAAAACACCCTTAATCTTCCTGAGGACAGCTCTTCCAAAGATCAAACACCCTTCCTCGGCTCCATATATTAAAAGTCCTACCACCTTTACACCATTAAACTGAGAATCAGGCCTCCAACCAGGAGATTCTGCAATACCCAGGGCAACACTTGATAATGTAAAATGGAAATATGAAATTTTGGGAAGTCTTTGGTTACTTATGTAGATACTTACCAGTCACTGACCAGTGTGGTAGATTGTCCTGCTCTTGTTTCTATCCTTCATGACTGGAAAAGACAGTAAAGATGATAAGGGAAGTGCAGCGTTCATTCCGACTACAGACGAGGCCCCCCGCCCCTTATGACTCTCGTTAGTGCCGGTAGGACCATGCGCGGATTCTGATTGAAGGACTGGCTTTGCTTATTTGCAATCAGTCAGACACATTATTTTACTTCAAGAGTCAAACCAAATAGGTTTTTTCTGATTATTGGTGTTCAGTTGGGACTAGGAAATAATTAAAAAAGCAGATATTTCTAACCCATGTGGAAGAACACTACCAACATGTACAAAGCAGTAGTTCTGACCTATGTGGGGTGGGAGATATAAAATCATAATGAATGGGCTTGATTGAGGCCCCAAATGTGGTTTTTATAATGTAATTTATTTCCATCTAGTTGCTTCTAGTGATACAAAGTCCAAATCACTATACGAATCATCAGTCTATCCAGCAAACACCAGTCAGAGCTATAAATATGGAATTGCATACATCGAGAAACTACAGTATCAAGGAGCTGAAAAATGACTTTGAACAGGATTGTCACAAAGTATGGCGTTTTTGAGACACATCGAGTCAATTTCATTGTTTTATTATTGAGGCCATGAGGAATTGCAGATCAGAGAAAAAGATTTAGATTTTGACGTGATGAATTATGCAGTGACTCACAAAAAGAAACTCAAATAGTTATATTATCTCTCATTTTACAGGGAAAACACTCATGGAAATGAACTGAAAAGGAGATGTCTTTTGCTTTCAAACATTTGTTTCTCCGTTTTCACATAGTGTGTCCATTTTCCTCTGAGTGTGTAAGAAGAACTCAGCGGTAGGAGGCACAATCTTGCTCCGGTGAAGCGCCTCTGACTTCCTAGTTGAAGAGCCCTTTCAGCTGTGCAAAATCTCATTTTGCTCCTAAGTAAAATGATTTGTTTATAAAGCTTAATGAGTAACAATTTTTAAGAGATATAATGTCTTCTAAACAAATATCACAATCCAAGTGGTTTGTTTTTATTGTAATTAATGGAAGCAACTGCCCCAGCTGAAACCAAGAACGATGTTGTGTAATCCCGTGACTCAGGGAGCTCTGGTCTACTGATGTCAAATTATAAGTTTAGTGAAAAACGAGCAGGATTCAGATCTGAAAAAAAATTTTTTTTTGAGACAGGGTCTTGCTTTGTAGCCCAGGCTGGATCTGAACTCACCATGTAGCCCAGCTGTCCTTGGACTCATGGCAATCCTTTTGCCTCTGCCTCCTGAGTGTTGGGATTACAGGTGTGGCCCTGCCCACACCTGGCATTGTTTTGAGGAATTGAACTCAGGGCCTTCAGTTCACTTGTGAGGCAATTGCTTTAACTACTGTGCCATTCCTCCAGCTCAAGACTTGGGTCTGAAATTTTATTCGTCTCCTGCAGAAGCTTGTATTGAAGGATTATTTGTGTGCGTGCATGCATGCGTGCATGTGTGTGTGTGTGTGTGTGTGTTTGTGTGTATTCATGTGTGTGCAGGTAGTTGATGTAGTTGTTAAAAAAACTCCCAAATGACCTTAGAATTACATATATGTATTTAAGGACTGCAGTATTTAGTTATGCTTCCATTAAAAGCCATAATCTGGAAACTTACATTAGTTCCCACTTCTGTGTAATAAGATATTACCAATTTAGCAACCTAAAAATATTTATTACATTTATTATTGCACATTGTCAGAGACTCAGGGTCTGAGTATGTTAAATGGCTCCTGTGCTCAAGATCTCACGAATCTGCAATCTAGGCCTTGACTGCAGTGCATATCTTTCTAGAGCTTTGATCCCTCTTCACAGTTCAAGTAATTACTAGAAGAATTTAGCCCGCTGTGGTGTAAGGTGGGAGGTCCCTCTTTCCTAGAGACCACCTCATAATATACACTACACAGTCCTCTCCACAGTGTGGCAATTTGCTTCTCCAAAATTCACCAGAGCCTATGCTCTTTCTCTTATCTAAACCTTCTTTTAATAGACCTACATCAGACCAGGCTACCTAGAGTTATAATACTTTTGATTTTTCTCAAGAGCAACTAAATGCACCTACAAAATTTCATAACTTCTGCCCTATAGGACAAAGTCGCCAAAGAGCGACATTCACCACATTCTCTAACTCCATTTGCATTCAAGTTGAGGGATCCTACATATACAGAGTGAATGCATCAGATATTAATCATCTTGGGGGACACCATGTAATTCTTCCTATCAAAAAACTCAAGGCAAGTTGGTCAAGCAGATTTCCAAAGCTGAGGAGTAGCGATGAGGATAACCCGCCCAGAAGAGACATTATTAGATAATGTAGCACGACTTGAAAGAAGAGTAACTCAGAGAGGCCAAAAAATGAATAAAGAGGTTTCAGATATAAACGTTTAGAATAAAACAAGAGCATTAAAGTTACTCAAACTAGTTATGATTTGTATAAGAACAGGATCTGTTGGTCTCCCCAGTTTTAAAATATGAGTTACATGGTTACATGGGGTAAGATCCATTTATCTATCACGCATGGGACAAAAAATAAAGGGGAGGAACTAATTTTAAACATCCTTAAAGGTGAAGGATGAGACTTAATTCTACAAAATAAAATAACTCTACAAAATAATTCTACAAAAGTAAAACATTTGGGAAAGCTGAAATCCTGCCCTTGCCTATTGCTTTCAATCCCTTTGAGTTCCAGAGAAAGAGAGAGAGAGAGAGAGAGAGAGAGAGAGAGAGAGAGAGAGAATGATCATTTAGACAGTTATTGGTTCATTTATCCAGGAACACGAGATGTCTTTCTATTTCTTGATGCCCTTTTCAAATCTCTGTAAAAGAATTTCAAGGGCCTGACAACCTCAGAATGAGTCCTGCCCTAAGACAGTGGTCAGAGAGTCAAGATAAAGGGTGGAAACAGATTATGTGACTAAGGTGCAACAGCCATGCTTCTTATTTTGTATGTTATGATTCAGTGAATATGCTAGAGTATGACTTCTCTCGGTGGTTTGGCTTGGTTCAGTTTAGAATTTCAGTCTATGGTTAGCTGGTTCCACGGCAGAAACATCATGATATAAGCACGCGGTAGAGCAAATCTGCTCAGCTTTGCACAGCTAGGAAGTGGAGCAGGGGTTGGCATCGCAGGGGAAGGGGCGAGGGATCAGGCATGCGCTCAAGGCCACGTCCACATGACCCACCAACACACTCCCAGAGATGTGCTCCACCAGTACCATGGACAGCTCCGCCCCGATTAGGTTGACACACTTAAACTATCACATTGAACTATCTGTTTTGATTATTACTGGCTCATGTCAGAGTGGACTCAAGGATTTGAGCTTCATTCTCCAATACCCACTTTTGATTCCCTAATATGAGACATTGTATGGTGTCTTGGTTACTTTTTTGTTGCTGTGACTCAATACACGACATCCACAAATTTCTGGGAGGAAAAGTTTATTTTAGCTCACAGTTTCAGAAGAACACAATCCACTCAGGCGTGGCCTGCAGCGATAGAAGTACATGGCAGAAGCAGAGGTGGAGGCAGCTTCTCACAACATCTCAAACAGGAAGCCAAGTCCCATCAAGTCCAGCCTCTCCCCAGAGGAAAAAGCTGTAACAATCTTTCTTCTTCCTTCCTTTTATACAGCTCTTAGTTGGACCTTCTACACTTAGGTGGGTGCTCCCTTTTCACTTACCGGACCACAAATCACGTTCACTCTGTCCAATCCAGGCTGGCTCCTAATTGCCTAATCTAGGCATGGTTCCTAAACCCTAATCCAGGCATGTTTCCTGATTGCCTCAATTTAACATAATCTCTCCAATAGTTACATATGGCATGTCAGGCACTGGACTTAGATACAGCTTTGTTGTAAATACAGTTTATGTTCTTATATTCTGGGTGCTATCATTAGTTTAACTACAAAATGTTTGATATCCCAAACTGATACTCTGTTTTAATATCTGGTGGTTTAGAATATTTTTTGCAGTTGTTTAAAATGTTTATTAAAATATAAATGTATTCTTTTTCTTTCTCTTTTTTGAGGCAGAGTCTCACTCTGTATTTCAAGCTGATGCTGAACTCACTATGTAGCCCTGGCAGGCCTTGGACTCACAGCAATCCTCCCGCCTTGGCTTCTCAAGTGGTAGGATTACAGGAATGCACCACTACTCCTGGCTTTATGTGGTGTTGGGGAATTGAACTTTGGGCCTTGCACTTGCAGGGCATGTGCTTTAACTGCTGGCCCATTCTTCCAGCCCCAACCATACATGTTTACCATGGAATTTTAGAACATATTATCAGGAGACAAATAATCACACTATGTTTGCAATTGTCCTGTTTCCTTTTTTGTTAAAAATTCAACTTATTATTTAGTAACTCAGAAATAACTTTGGCTTCAATTTGCTAAATTAGTGAGCTTTCTGGGTTAGAGTGCATATGCCTATGGCTAATGCAACAGAGTTTTGGTTCGTGATAGTAATTATTGTGAGCCATTAGTAGCTATAAAACTTTGTTCGTATCTATTAATATTTTCTTAATGACAGATTTCAAAAATTAAGTATTAAGAAGATATTTAAGGCTCTTGATAATGTTGCTGTGATGGTCATGATGCATGATCCTTTCTGATTGCTTGCTAGATTCTATTGCCAGAATATTCTTCAGAATTTTTGCATCTATATTCATTAAAGAGATCAGTCTGTAATTTTCCTTCCTGATTAAGTCTTTGTCTGATTTTGCAACAAGGGTGATGCACCTCCAGAAATGAGTTTGGTAGTATTTCTTTTAACTTTGTGGAACACTTTGAGAAGCATTGGAGTTAGCTCTGCTCTAAAGTACTGAAAATATTCTGTTACAAATCCATCTAGTCCTGGACTTTTCTTTGTGAGTAGAGACTTTGTTACTGCCTCAGTTCTCATGTGCATCATTAGACTATTTATTTGAGATTGCTTTGTTCTTTTGATGTGTGAAAATTCATGGCTATGAATTTTACTCTTATGACTGCTTTTATTGTGTTCCATAGATTCTGATATGATGTACTTCTTCACATTAACTCGAAAGAGTTTTTGATTTCTTCTCTGATTTCTTCTGTGACCCATTGTTTGTTCAATACTGTTGTTTAGTCTCCATGTATATGTATGTTTTCTGCTTTTTGTTTTGATTTTGATTTCCAGTTTTATTGCATTGTGATCTGAGAGTAAACACAGTACTTCATGTATTTTCTTCAGTGCTGGTCCGGTGGATAAAAATTCCTTTGTACTGATTTAAGTATGTCTCATGGACTAAAATATGTTCTATTTTAGAAAGTGTTCCATGTGCTGCTGAGAAGAAAGTTGGGTGGAGCCCTCTGTAGACATCTCTGAAGTCCAAGTTGTTCATAATGTTGTTTAACTGTAGTACTTCTTTGTGGGTTTTTCTGTCTAGATGCACTGTCTACCTGCAGTAGTGTAGTATTGAAGACCCCCACTATAGTTGTATTGGAATATACATGGCCTTTCAGGTCCAGTAATTTTTGTTTTACAAAAATGAGTGCTCCAGTGTTGGGAGCATATATATTGATGATTGTGATTTCTTCCAGTTGTATTGTTCACTTAACCAGTATACAGTGTTCATTTTTGTCTCTTCTGTTCTCTTTTGTTTTCAAATCTGATGTGTCTGAGAATAGTATAGCTACCCCTGCTCATTACTTGGGTCCTGTTCCATGAAATATTGAATTCTATTTTTTTTATTTTCAGTCTATGTGTTACTTTACGGGTAAAATGCACCTGTCATCACAGTAAACTGTGAATTTTTGTTTTTTGATCCAGTCAGCCAGTCTGTGTCTTTCAGTAGGTGAGCTCAGGCCATCTACCTTCAGGGTGGTGGTCAAGGTGTTTGGTTTGCTCTGCCATCATTCCGATCCTTCAGTGTGATTTGCTTGCTTTCCTCTCGCGTCCATTCATTCTCCTCCTTCTGTTGTTTGCTTTTCTCTTGGGTCTTTGGTGTCTTTGGTTTCCCTTTCTCTGTATAAAGTTCCCTTAAGTATTTTCTTCAATGCTGGACTGATGAATAGAAATTTTATTAGGTTTTATTTATCATGGAAAATTTTAACTTTCCTGTCTATTTTGAGAGATAATTTTGCTGGACATAACAGTCTGGGTTTGCACGTATACTCTGTTAGTACCAGGATGATATCGCTCCACGATCTCCTGACCTTCAGAGTCTATGTTGAGAAATCTGCAGCTATCGTGAGGGCCTTAGCTTTGTAAGTCACCCTCTGTTTTTCTCTTAGAGCTTTTAATATATTCTCTCTTTATTTTGGGTCTCTAGGATTTTAATTATGATGTGTCCTGGGAATTTTGTCTCTCGCCATTGTTTGGGATTCTATATGCCTACAGTAGTTTTATGTTTATTTCTTTCCTTTCCTCAGATTTAGAAAATTTTCTTCCATAATTTCATTGAAAATGTTCTTTTAGCCTTTTCTTCTGCCCTCCGTTTGTTCCTATGCTTCCATAATACTGAAGTTGTTTCTTTTTGAGTCATTCATCAACTGTTGTAACCAGTTTCTTTCTTGTCTTTATTTTTTTGTTGTTGTTCTTTTGTTTTTTGTTTTACAGTCTTCACTAATCATATGTTTCAGATTATTCACTTTATCTTCCAGGTCTAATAATCTTTCTTCAAAATATTTAAGCTGATTACTTATTTTTTCCTGTTTTTCATATTTTGAGCTTTGGTTTTCATTGTTTTTACACCTCTGCCAAGCTGTTCTCTAAATCCTTGAGTTGCCTTCATTATCTGTGTATTTGTTTTTCTTTGTGTTCCTCTAACTTCTTACCAATGGCTGTTGGTGATAACATGTCTGCTTCGTGCTCCTGGGGCATCTCCATTGTAATTTTTTTTGTGTGTGAGTTTGTAGGCCCAGAAATTAACATCACTATTTGCCTTTGCTATCTTTGGGTTCCACCATCTCAAGATCCCTGACGTTAGTTTCTAGGGTTCCAGATATTTTTGTAGGTGATTTATTATCTCATTTCCTCATCGTTCTGTTGCTAGAAATAGATGCTCAAGTATTGTTGATGGGCCTTTTCTCTTTTCTAGAAATTTCTTTATTAGGCTATTTTTGTGTTATTTCTTACCTTGTGTTCATTCTAGTTTTAGACTTTCTGACTAGTTTTGCTTTATTTAACTATTAATTTTGAAAGTATTCGTAATGTCCAACTTATTGTCGAGACCTTAACCTCCTCTACTGTTTTGTGTGCAGAAGAATCAGAATACAGAACTACATATATGGTCCATAGACAGAATTTTTGGTAGAGTATCTTGGATATGAAGGACCTTTAGCAGTATTAACATTTATTTGCAACATTAGCTGCTATAACTTTGACTTTACTTCAAATGATGCATATATTTGCTGAATAAACTGCTCTAAGATTCTTCACTCAATTTGATTTAGATAATTGGATTTGCTGTAGTTTCTGTTGGCTGAATGGGAAGGGTGCATGCAATAGCTAACACCTCCTGCTGCGCTTGGATAAACACATCTGGTATTGTAGAATCTCAGTTATTTGAAATCAACAAACAAGTTTCTTGGTTACAACAAGTACATTCCTTTTCTGGATAATCCTTTGATTTGTTTGATTGTAATTTGTTTGATTCATACAGACTTTGCCTAACATGTAAATTTCAGGCTTTTTTGTATTTATCCTCCTGGTAGTTATCACAGCCATCTCTCCAGTTAGTTTTGTTTTTCTTAAAAGTCTTAAGTGCCTATATGCAGTGAATCTACTGGGCAACAAACGGACTCACTCAGATTGAAATTAAAAAAAAAACAGAAAAAGGAAAAATAAAGCCAAGAGGACATAATCGTTCAACTGAACTTGTGTTGTGATTGGTGAATTTCATACTGAGATGCAGTGGATGTGACGACTCTCCAAGGCTGTGGTCAGTCTCCCGGGATCTACAGGCTGCCTGAAAGAAGAAAAATGTTTTAATGAGCAGGAGGCCACAAGTCCAAAGCTGCCTGGACTTTCAGTCCCAATGTCAGAGACAGCAATGAATATAGTATGAGAACAGAACAAAACCTGGTTTAGGAGCGTAGTTTGGTAACAAATAGCCAGGCGTAAGCCAATTACAGTGAGCTTCAGCCGACCACGGGTAATCAGCTAACAATCATGTGCAAATATGGTAGTAGTCGAAATCGATCTGATGATTTGTCTACATGTGTTCAGTATGTGGCTTATAAACACTAACTACTCACACTATCGAGTGGAGCTTTTTGAAACTTCTGGTTTGAGTGAGTCATTTGTGCTCCAACAAACTGTGCTAAGTTGAGTTTTCCTTTTTTCTTTTAAAACTTGTTTCTGATCTTTTCAGTGTTGGAGGGAAAAATATTTGCTAATGGGAAAATATTCCTGCTTGACAGGACTTATTCTGGTTATTTAGTTTCAAATGTTTTTTTTAAATTTGTATGAATTTAAAGATAAAATTTCTGGGGTCACTTAAGTGAGTGTTGGAGATAAACTGTGTCCTCGTTCTTGGATAAATTGTCTACCTGCCACTGCCTTGATGAATATAAACCTCTGTACTGCTGCTGCCTTGTTTCCTCCCAGCCTTTACCATTCCAGCAATGCCTCCAGCCTTTTCTGCTACTATCCCTTTACTCCCTGCAGGCTACTATTTTTGACAGAATTTAAAATTATCCCAGGTCTGGACCTTTGTACACAGGTCATGTATGATCTACAGATGGGAAACACTCATTCATTCTTTTCCCTGACAAACTCCAACGGTGCAGATTAATTCCGCTGCAGATGCCACTTAACATTTGCCCTGACATTGTTGAGCTGGCCAAGTAGTCTCCCTTGTTCTTTAGATTTCAAAAGCAAGAGCGATATAGAATCCACTCTGCTGTAGGCTGAAAGGTATAATTCTATCCACATGATTGGACTAAAGCTTTATTTCCCCATAGCCTTGATTGAAGCTGCCTGTACCCTCCATCCTAGAAGGCGATGGGACTCAAGAGCACCAGCTTTAGAATTTTCTTTAAAATAACCTCCACTTCCTACGCCTCTAAACCTCTATTTGTTTCTATCTTTGTTGTGGGTGAGGAACTTTTTAGCCATTTCCTCTACATCTGGTATCATAGGAGGTGTCTTGCTCTTTGTTTGAAGGACATAGTGTCTTTGAATTTAGGCAGTGGTTCTCATATTGACCACAGGCCCATATTCTCAGTGTCACTTGGGCTCACCCTAGATATAGTGGGTCTAAAATCACAGGGCTAGAGCCTAGGAGTTGGTGTGTCTGATATACCTTCTAGGTGATTCTGATAGGTGATAATCTTTACATATCATCGTTTAAAGGCATTTACCAGAGTTCTACAACAATTCTCTTTTCTATGTGTACTTGGTTGAATTTATCAATCTACCTAATCTATTTCTTAGAGTAACTCATGTGTTTATAGATTCAAGAAGCAAGTATAAAACCTACAAACCATAATTATATTTTGCTATTGATCATTTGACATCCATCAAATCTAAGTCATCGTGAGTGGAAATTTTGTTCAGTAAGGGTCTAGCTGTGAGAATGTAGTTGCATCCTCCTTCACCCAAGTTCCTATCTCCAGCTTGCTCCCTACCCTATAAGATAAATTGTTTTGCCAAAACAATATTTCTGTAAGTTTTCAGCTTTGATCTCATTAAAAAAAGAAACAAGCGATTTGAGATGCTGGGAATTGAACCCAAGGCTTTCTAGATGGTTGGCAAGTACACTGCCACTGCACGACACCCAGCCCAAAGTACACTCTTTATTTAGTGTCTTTTGTAGTAACCACCTAGGTCTTTTTGTTGATATAACCAAATTTATTTTTAACCTTGGTCCTAATAACATTTAGTGATTTTTTGTTATACGGGGCTGTGATACATGCCAATAACATTCTTCAAGTAGTAGCTTCTAAAAATTTCTTCGGGCATTGTTCAATGTTCCTAGAAGCCAAAATCAAGTTCAATTGAGAAACACTGATTAAAATGGACAACCATCAAATCTTCCAAAGATTAAATATTTCTTTGAGAAATTCCACACTTCTTGAGTACAGGAAGAACTATTGCATTTTGGCCAGGCCTCCTAATTACTATGGAAATGATTTCTTTAAACATTGTAAATACTTTTATTTTGTAATTTTCTATAAAATGCCTTCCTAGTTTGCTGAGCAAATATTTTTAAGATCATCTGATTCACACCATCAATTAAGTCCATAGAATCATTCTGAGAACTGAGTGTCTGAGAATCCTCATTTATAAACACAACGGGCTCTGAGAAACACAATTACTATACATTTTTCTCAAGCAAAAAATGTGGTGGCAGCATCGTAGACTGTTGATTTAAATTGTCTTCTTTTTTTTCTTCTTTCATTAAGTGGTAATTCAACTCTTCGTCTTTTGCGATTTTCTTTACTCACTTCTGGCAATTATTGCTGGCGATTATGATGTTAATGAGTTAGGCAGAGCAGACTGGAAAAATGAGATATATTTTTAGGAAGTTAAGTTAATGGGAGCAACAACTTGAGTGCATGCAAAAAAGCAGGCCCTGATTGATTTTATAAGTCAGGTGTTCATATGAATAGATAACCTTTACTTAGCACAGAGAGTATTTTGACAGGAAATTCACTCTGATGAGCCATAAAGGAAGTCTTTTGTGAGACAGCCTGTTACGCATTGTGTCTGATCTTTTTTTTTTTTTCATATTGCTTCAGTTAATTTTAAGACCTCCCAGTCTAAGCAGAAGATGCTGATCGACACGAAAACAAGAGCTCCTTTATAGTTGAATTCTAAGTGGTCTTAACACTTGTGGTATTGCTCACTCGGGTGACATAAAATACAATCAAATCCTCAGAGACGTGACTACAGAAAAGCAAACTGAAGTGACAACACGTATCAATAGAAGATTTCCTTTTTTCACCTTTTTCTTATTCTTCAGTGACACAGCAATTGAAATAACCCTCTTTTTGAATGCCTTTGATGCAATCACATGGCATGTTTTGCCCTCAGAGGACGGTGAAATATTAACACCTCACTGTCAAAACTACCTTTGTTTCTAAATTAATTAATATTTCCATACCAATAAAATACATCTTAATATGGCAAGACTCTCATCTTTTTCTACCTTCACTCTTGTGAACTGCTTTTTCTGCATAAATTTGCAAACTGAGGTGTGATTGAAAATACTATACTTCAGTGATCTCAGACTTTTTATGAGGAGATTGGAAGTGGAAAGGGAAGCTAATATAAATTAGTGGTTTTTTTTAAAGTAAGAACCTTTTTTATTAGAAAAAAATCATTTTAAACCAGAAAGGAGAAGAACCTTAAAATAAGAAATTATTAAGTAGATAATATAATTGGAAGTGTAAATATAAGCATACGATATGAATAATAGATATCAATGTTAACCAATAGAAGTAGAGAGATAGCGGATTTACACCCTATGTGTTCTATTTGATATACAGCCTTTAACTACACATGGATATTGAAAACTTGAAGCACGGTAACTGTGAGTGAACAGCTGAAATTTTAGTTTAACACATTTTAAATAATTGAGACTTAAATTTAGATAGGGAGTTATGGCAAGTAGGAATTGTGTGGAGCAGAGAAAATTGATATGCTTTGTATACGTAAGTTCATTTTCAGTATTTACATCAAAAGAGAAAAAGTGAGAAACCTGTGTGATCGCCAGTGACGACACGATTGACTGATACTGGAGACACATGACCTGGGTTTATCGCTTAGGTTAAACCTTGTTGGTTGTGCAAACTCATACATGTAATTTCATCTGTATTCACGTATTTTCTCTGGCTGTGGCAAAGATTTTGAGACTGAGCAATGTGCAAAGAAAAGAGCTCACTTTTTGAGGCTGATAGTCAAGAATCAAGTGGCTCTATTTCAGTGGCTTCGAGGACCTCATGGTGGTTGGTATCATGATGAGAGTGCATGGAGGAATAAGGAAACCAGATGTATTTTAAAAGTCAGGCTTAGGTTTTGTTTGTTTGTTTGTTTGTTTGTTTTTGTACTGAGGATCTAGCCCAGAGTCTTCTCATTGAGCTAGATCTCAAAGCCATTTTTTTGTTTGATTTTGAGACAGGGTCTCACTAAGTTGCTAAATTGCTTCAATTTATAACCTTCCTGTCTCAGCCTTCCAGAGTGCTGGGATTACAGACCTGTACCACTGGGCCCAACAAGGTTTGATTTTTATAGCAATTCAATCTTGCAATAAGAACTCAATCATTTTCTAATATGCGCCTTAATCCCTTTTGAAAGCGGTGTCCCCAGTGAGCTAATTATGTTACAAACAGCTTCGCCTTTCAAAGGTCCCAGCAAATCCTAATCTTGTCTCACTAAGGACCAAGCTTCAGCCACATGAAAATTGGAAAGATAAGCCAAAACCTAATCACAGCAATATGTTCATACACTACAGATTTTCTGTGACGTTGGTGGTGATAGTAGAAATTGAACCCGTTTTAGAGGGCTCTTCAGAGAAATCATTGTATAAAGCTAGTAATGGTACCATAGATAAATATATGATAACTAACAACATTATCAAGTAGAAGACATATTATAAAGATGTCTGTGGAGTGCTGCTCTGCCACAGAACTTTGTGTACCGAGGCATGTGCTCTGTGTCTTTCCTGGCTAATAAAGCACTCACTAGTCACATCTGGCTTCTAAACACCTGAAACATGCCTAATGCGATGGATTATGCAATTTCATGCAATTTTTAATTCATTTAAATTTAAGGTGTGGTATGTGACCAGCAGCCAGGGAACCGGGCAGAGCAGTGTTCAGGGCAGTAAAAGGCAGTGAACACAGGAAGGGGGCTCTCTGCTTGTCTTGTAGCGCATGCTGCTGTTGCCCTGTGGCTGTCTCTCTTGATCTGCGATGGTTCCTTGGGGCTGGAAATAATGGCAGTCAATGAGGTAGACATATCAGAAAACTATGACAGCTTTCAGTAAGATTTCAAAATATACAAATTACGTTAAATTGTTATTAAAAAATAGTTAAATTCATTAAATGTGATCTGTAAGTCTAGGAAACCTACTAGTTAACTATAATCGTATTGTCAGGGAGGCCCTAGAGGACATTCCCGTGACAAAGGTGGTAGGGTTTGTACTTGGGAGAGGGACACTGATGTTTCTGAATAAATTAGAGGAACGCTTTCCTGCTACTTTCTTTTTCTTGTATTTTTTTCCTTTCTTTCCCCCTTCCTTCCTTCCTTTCTCTCTCTCTCTTTCTCTCTTTCTTTCTTTCTTTCTTTCTTTCTTTCTTTCTTTCTTTCTTTCTTTCTTTCTTTCTTTCTTTCTTAGGCAGGGTCTCACTCTGGTAATCCAGGCTAGTCCTGAACTCACTATGGAGCCCAGCCTGGTCTCAGACTCATGGCAATCTTCCTGCCTCACTCCTGAGTACTGGAATTATAGGCGTGCACCACCACGCCTGGCTTATGTGGTGCTGGGGAATCCAACCCAGGGTCTTTTGCTTGCTAGGCAAGTGCTTTCACCGCTGAGTTATTTCTCCAGCCCCTCCTGCTACTTTTTGAAGTGGATTTGTTTGTGACAATGGAAATAATAGGGAACTAGGACAGTGAAAGCAATACCAAACCACTAGAGGCAAAGCAGACTTAACTACATGGGGCGGGGGTGGGGGGCGTCAAAGCCAGTATGGACCAAAGGCCTTGATGTTCAGCAGGCTGTCAAAAGGGACATGGAATGTACCACACCTGAGCCGAGGTAGCTGGGTAGCCATTGAAGTTCTTGATGACAGCTATCGAAGTGAAAAAATCGCAATTCTTCACTTTGCTTTCTGACATGCACCGGTTCTTATACCATGACAGGAGACTGTTCTTCTCTTTAATGGAAGAATGTTCCAGATTGCCTGCAGAAAGAGCCCTGCCGTTCCACAGCAAGGGTACATAGTAGCAGCTTTTCTAGTTTTCCCTTAAAGGATCTCATAGCATATTGCAGAGTGACAGTAAACAGGAGAAGAGCGAGGTTTTTCCAAGGCTACTTAGACGCATAATCTCAGGCGACGCTGAAATCAAATGACTAAATGTGGCGGTATAGCCCATTTAATAGAACTTGTAAAGGTGATAAATGAAGTCATGTACAAGTCTGTCTCGCAGATGTCTACTGTGTCTACATATACACCTTTCACCTTTAAAAAAAACCTATTAGTATGAATAGTCCTAACAGCTGGAAAAAGAGAACACCTGGACCTAAAATTTACAAACTGAGCTGGCTTGTGAAGTAGTCGGGGATCTCCAGAGACACAAAACCGGTGGAATGTGTGTTCGTATAAAAACAGGTTGATTATGAGGAACTGGCTCACACAACTCTAGAGGCTCAAGTCCAGATTAGCCGTAGACACTGGCAATTCCAAGACCCAGGAGAGCTGATGGTGCAGTTCCAGTGCAAAGGCTGGCAGCCTCAGGGCCCAGGAGAACCAGGGTGCAGATGAACTGCGAAGTCTGCGGGAGGTTTCCCTCCTGCCTGGGGAGTTCAGTCCTTTCATTCTATCCAGATTTGCAGCTGATTGGATGAAGCTCATTTACATTACAGAAGGCAATCTGTTTTACCCAAATTTCACCTATTTAAACTTTGGTCTCACCTCCAAATAACTCCCAACTTGACACATAAAATTAATCAACTCAGTTTGACAGATTGAAGTGGGTTTAAATTCTAAGGCTGCTGTCCTAAAAAGCTACTCAAGGGGAAGGTCTCATAAAAGACAATGGGGATGAGAAAACCTAGCAAGTAGAATGACAAGCAAGAGGCTTATAAAGCCACATCTATACCTAGGTGTGGTATGGAAGGAAAAGTCATATTAGGTAAGGCGCACACAGGCTATTGAGCAAAGGCCACGGGGCTGATTGTGTTGGCAGTATCTAGAAGAAACAAGATTAATGGAGAAGAGACAAAAAGGTCTAAGGACAAACTCATGTGTGCATCTATGAGTATATCAGCTTTATGTCCTGCTGAGCTAGAAGTCTTGCAGATTTTGATGTCTGTATCAGTGGTGATGAGTGAACTTGAGAATGAGACCTGAACAAAAAATTTGAATGAAATAAGTTATTCATTAGTGTTTGGCTTACATGCTAGTCATGTTGGCAGAGAGGGCAGGAGAGGGTCATCAAATACAGATTTTTTTTTAAACCTAGGTTGGTCTAGCTATTGAATTTGGTAGGGGTCTTACTTGTTGGTAGTGATGTCAGCCAGTAATCCCTCTACTTCTGGTATAGTGCCGTTCCTAAAAGTAACACACCAGGCAATTTCGGAAGTTGTTATATTATATACCTTTGATTCTAGAAAGAGAATTGATTTGCTCATACTGCATTCAGGATATGGGTTTGTCTTTTCTCCCCGCGATGGCTAAGCACCCCTATTTAGGGTAGTTAAAAGTTACCATGATTGGGTCTTTTTGGAGCATGTGAACTCACATACCCACGAGATTTTCTATCACCCAGAACCTGATCATCTGACAATGGAATCACGTTTTATAGGAATGGTGAAGGTTCCAGTTTGAGGGTGGCATTTCACATGGCTAAGGACATTCTTAAAGTGTAGTACATATTTTGGGACAATAGGCATCATATAATGTTCTCTCTTCACTTCCTCGAAAAAAAAAATGGGTCCAGGAAATAAGAAATAGAAGAGCTTTTTTCACAATCACTCCCTATGCCCTATGGTTAGAATGTATATTTTCTAATCCCAAAACACTGCAAGGAACTACAGTCTTAATTTCTGGGGATGAGTAAGGTAAGAATTCTTCTACCAGGAGAAAACAAACAAAAGTTTGATTGGACTTGAAATTATAGCTGTTGCTTTGGTTTTTAAAGTTCGTCATGGACAATAGAGAACTGGGAAAACATTCCCAATAATTGTGTGTGACTGTCAATAGGAGAGAAAATTCCACTACATAGTAGAGGCAAGAAGAATGTCTGGAACGCAGATGGTCCTTGGGACCTCCCCTGCTGATTCTCACAACCAGGTATATTAATAGTTGAGCAACGTCAGTGAGCATAAGTTAAAAGTGAGCGTTGGCCACATAAGAGTAAAAGTCTCTCCATTAGATGCCCAGCATGCTAAATCAGAGTAAGGGTGATCCAGACTGTGTGGTAGAAATGCTAATAGAAATAAATAATTGGATGAATGAGGACAGTCGCTTTTTCACTATACTTATCAGGTCTTGCTTTTTCTAAGAGAGTTTTTTTTTTTCAGTTGGAAACCAAATGGCAGTGCTAACTCAACAATATGAACTTAAAGTAGAGCACAGTGAATTTGAATGACGCAAGAGATTGAGCAAAACAGACACTGATGGTGCCCTGTCCACTCACAAGTAGTCTTGGTAGTGGGGCATTTTGGGGACTCCAAGGAGTGTTTTACTTGTGCCATTTCTCTGAGTCTCGGCTGCTCACACACTTTTACACACAGCCTCTGCTGCTACTCACAGTCACATACGTCTAGCTGCTGCCTCCTCTTTCCTATCTTACTTCTCTACTCTTTATAGCTGCTTTCTGGAATCATCTCATAAACATCTCACTCTGAGTAGAGTCCTTTTTACTGCTATTGTGATTCCATCTTGTCAGAAGGAAGACTCTGGAAAAAGACCCAAGCTTCTGTTGACATTTCACTTAGTCACCAAAGTAACTCACAAAGAAGGCATTGGATTCTTGAAATTATTAGTGAAATGTGAGGTATGTCCAATAGAGGTAGAATCAGTTTCATATAAGCCTGATTGTACTTCTTGAACATGTTTTATTTTTATCAAAAAATATATACAGATATAGTGAATCTGCACCTGTTCCAACTGCTTAGCAATAGTGTTAAGAACCCAGAACTGGAATTGTTCAAGCATCCTTTGGACTTACGCTTGTCACTCCTTCTTGCAACCTAGCTGGCATTTCCAATCTCAGAAAGAAGGCTAAACAGAAAGTAATGACACTCACACCAGGAAATACAACTTCTTCCAGAAATCTTCGGCAATTTTCATTGGTTAGCACTATGTCACTCGGGAATCTGTAGCTACAATAAACTATTTTTAACAATTAGAGGAGCACCTACATTGTGTGTACAAGGGGCTCAAGAAGGATTGTACTGCCTAATAGATGATAATATGAGAGTAATATGAAAATAAGATGGATTAAGCATCTATAATAACATTATAAAGAAGAAATTGACCCAGGAATGAAAAGACTGACCAAAGTTGTAGAGCTTACTCAACAAGTCAAGTGATAGAACAGCTCAGTGCTTTCTGCCCCAAAGCCTATTTGATCACAAGTAACCACAGCAAAGGGCAGAGATTTCCTGTGAGCTTCCTGAACAAAAGTTTCAATAAACAATGAAGTGGAGCGATACAGGGACTGGAAAATTAAATTCCTAACTTACAAATTATATTTGACTATAGAAAGATGGTCTCCACTATCACATTCTTTCTGTGCATACATCACGCTTGGGTGTGCACATTCACATGTGTGTGCATGAGGGAACAAACACGAACCTTTATATTAGGTCAGTAGTTCCAGAATCAACCATCATACTGCCTTTTGGAGTTTTGAAGAAGTACTGAAACCTGTCCCTTTGTCCTTCCTTGATCAATTTACTTGCCATGATACTTTTTGATCTCTCTAGAGACACCGAGAATGCCTACAGATGGAAAGATAATTGATTCTTCCAAGGTTCACAATTTTTCTTTTCTCTTTGTCTATGTCTCTCACTACATGTATGGTACACATACGACAATATAGAAAGTGTGCATATATATATATATATATATATATACATAAACTTTCATGTAGAATTAAAATTCTTCAGCAAATTCATTGGAATGGCAATCAGAAATGTATGCTTATGCATTATTAATCTTTGCTGTAACAATGGAATTTGCAGTAACATGATGTTTATGGCTTGTGTTTTGGAGTTGCAGAGACGGCCACCTTCTTTTGCCAGGCACTTTAAAGCAGAACTGTTCCACTTCACGCTGGTGGCACCGCAGCATCAAATGGCACCAGTGAAATTGGTGAGCATCTTCCAAATGAATTTCTAGATTTCATTATCAAAATTTTTTTCTGCTAATTTGTACTGCTTGTCTTAGTCCAAACTGACAGCACAAACTGGAGTGACTCCAAACCTGGTTTTGCAGGGATATCTCACTGACTACAATAGCTATTGTAGAAGTGTATTGCAGAGTTCCATTACATTACCTCACTGTCTTTGCAAAAATAAAATAAAATCCTAGGAAATGAATTTATTGTTGCTGTTTTGTTTTGTGGTGCTACAAGACAACTTCTAGAAATTTGCATTTGAAATTTCCTGCCAGGAAGAGTTGAGCATAGTTTTATCTGGTTTTCTGCAATACTGATTGTGAGAATAAAATTCCTTCATTTCCAGGTGTCTCACCTGTGCTAACTGTGGTGTCACAGACTGACTCAAACTTCCTTAGAAATAATTATAGGTCACATACTCACCTCTCCATTATGCATTCAAGGTTGTTGTCTACCTGATAGAGATCAGTTGGTGGGGGTTACAGATTGCCCTTCTAAATCACCATACTCCCCCCCGCCCCACGACCTCCCCATAAAGTAAGGCTTTACGCTAGGTTTACCCGTAAGAAATTGTTATTTTGGAAGCTAAAAGTGGATGAACAGAGGCAACGATTTCAGCTCATCCATAATATTATTTCTGAACAAGAAAATAACTGCATAGACTGGAACTGTCTCTCTTCTTTAATTGTTTGTATCTGAATACTTCCTAGAAAGCTCTCAGAATCATCCTTTTGTTATTGTTGTTAGATATTTTTGGCTCAAACCATGTTCCTTTTCTTTAGTCTTGGGTTACTGATCAGTAATGGCTCTTCTGTTATCCACAGTGGTTATCATGGATTTTTTAAATAACATTTTGAACATGTTTCTACATATAAAGGGGAAAAGATAAGCATACATTCATATTACAAACAGGGAAACTGAGGCCAACGGGGATGGTGGTGATTTCTCTATCTTTCTCACTTCTGCAGGGATGATGTCAGAGGTGCCCACAGTCAACCTTGTGATGACTGGCTGCCGTCTCACTCTGGTAGGGCTAAGAGGCCTATAGGTGCTTACAACCCCTCAGTGACCCAGTCTCCACACTTAGAAGTACTACATTTCTCTTCTCACCATCAAAATGGGAGTTGTTGTGAAGATTAAGATTGTTAATAAATGTAATGTATTTGAACTGGTGCTTATACTGGAAAAGTGCTATGTGCTTTGCATATTATTATGAGGCTTTTTATTCAAAAGAATCCTGCTCTTCGAAGCTGAAACTTGATGAAAAATTTTATTACAATGAGTTTTCGTATGCATGGAAATAACAATATGAGAAACACAAGCAGAGATTGATTGCGAGTAGGTATATTACACTCTGCTGCAATACAAGGCTATGTTTCATCATCCAGGGAGTTAATCCAGATTCCTCTTTGTTTATAGTCTTGTGCTGGGTTGAAGAATGATTTTCTGGAGTCATTAAAATGCCAAGGTTTTTATCATAGCACCTGGAAGCAAGCATGCTGTGGGCAGGTGCTGCGAAACCATTCTCCATCCCTGGTGCCAAAACACCTCAGCCCTTTCACTGCCACAGCCGTGTACTTGGGCATCCCTGAGGTAGCCCCTGCCAACCCAGCAGGCCTGTGTGTTGCTGTAGTGCTTCAGAAACTGAGATTATGAGATGCGTGCTCTGGCGGCGTCTCATAACCAGCCCTTTCTACAAGGTCCATGGACAAGAGCTGTTGATCTCTGGGCTCATTGCAGAACAGCCAGGTACAAAATGTTCAAATTGGTGGCTTCTGGATGATAGTCTATTATGAGCAGACCGCTTTCTCCAAAGACCACAAAACCACCAGTGTTGTTGGCCTGCCTATAAATAAAGTTTTATCTTATAGAACAGGTTATACGTACCTTCATAGTCATATAACAATTGCTGCAGTTATATATAGATCCCCAAAATATTTAATTCTCTGACTAACAAGAAAACCCTGCTTCTGGATTATTGTAAACGTCTTGATCTAACCTTCGAAGTCGGGACTGACCAGAAGACATCCCTTGGTTGGGTCCCTAGGAAACAAAGAGATGAGTAATGGACCATGGAATGTCAGCTATAGTGTGGAGAAAATAGTCTAGTTCATTGATATTGCTCATGGAAATGACAACCTACTTGGGGAAGATATAAAGTTGGCTGACAAAGCAAATGTAATAGATTATGTTTGCATCGAGCTGGCCATGCATTGTTATAGGTGGAAAAGAACTGTGAGATAAGAAACCAAGGGAGTTTGAGAGGATGAGAAAAGGAAGAAAGCTCTAGTATAAATTTGAGCAATCTAGGATCTACAGCCACAGAAGTTCAGGATTTTTTCACTTGTAAGAGAGAATTTACCACAAGAGGTCTTAGTAGTTCTCTTTTAGTACATATTCTTGGATATATATATATATATATATATATATATATATATATATATATATATATATATATATATAATGGTTTCTTAAGGAAATGAATTAAGTCAGGCAAGGAAATTTAAACTATACATCAGAAAAATTTCTCAGTGAGAACATATATTAGTACACTTTTAATAGACAATATTTTCTCCAAAACCCATGAATCACAATTAGAGTTTAAAATAGCAAAAATGCAGGACAATGATGCTTAAATCAACCTGCGTGGGGAAAAATTCCTTCAGCTGAAATAGCAGGGATGAATTTCATATTTTTTTGATTGTTTTGAGTAAAGTTTTCCAAGTCTAGGCATCCTGTTGATTTTTCCTATGGTTTAATTGGATCCTCCCTAAATTCAGTTTAAGAAAACTTAATTCCTAACAAGACAGTACTAAGAGGTAGGATTTTGAACAAGTGATTAAGCACCTTCGATGCCATTACTGGCAGAGTGGGATCCTAAGTGGATGAGCTCAGTCTCATTTGTTTCTCCACATCTCACATGTGCTGGCTTGTCCTACAACCACATTATGATGGGGCACAAATGCCCTCACCAGATCATGGCCCCATGTTCTTGGGCTGTCTAAGCTTCAGGTCTGAGAGCCAAATAAATTCCTATTGCTTATAGTTTACCCAGTTTTTATATTGTGCTACAGTACAGAAAATAGACTAGAGGAACATTTATTAAAAAATTGAAGGATTCTCAAGCCTGGAAAAATGCAGTCTTAAACTTTGGTGGAGTTTTTCATCACAGCACATCTCAGAGTCCTTAACAAATAAATGACTTTGACCAGTCTGATAGGGGCCTAGAAAATGTGTTTTCCAGCTTTATTTAATAATAGACCTATTTATAGAAACTAATGCTTTCCCAATTCATTTTGAGCAACTTGTGATCATTAATTCTGATATACCAATTTGATTTGATTAACAATGTTTAACGAGTTAATAAAGCATTCTTCTGGGTAGGTCTGGGTGGGTTATGGACGCATGCCTTTGGATGCTATATTTGGACTCTGTGCCTTTCCTCTCTATTCTCCTCTGGTTCTCAGCTTCTATGTGCACTGCAGCTATGTTCTGCCACACCTTTTTGCCATAATATTTTTTTGTCTTGCAATGTGGTGACCATGGACTGAGGTCTCTGAAACTGTAAGCTAATATAACCTGTTTTCCTCTAAGTTGAAGAGGCTGGGTACTGTGTTTCAATGACAGGAAATCTGACTAATACAAAAAATGGTACTAGAGAAATGGTATTATTGCTGTGACTGTACCTGGCCATGGAGTTTTGAAATATTTGAAATGCATTTATGGAAAATTGGAAAGGTTTGGAAATGAGAGTCAGACAAGCCCTGGGGACCTCTAAGCACAGCCTGATGAATGATTATGGTTAGAGTTCAAAAGACCTGTGCTAATAAGAATGCAGGTAGTAATACCTGGGGACAGGAAGTTTCAGTTGAGCCAAGGCTTCACTGGCAGTTGGACTAGAGGTCACGTATGTTACACTTTGGAAAAAAGTCTATATATGTGCACGTCCTAAGACTTTATGGGAGACTGAGCTCAAATGGAGGAAATTTCAAGGCAGGCCAATCACTGTTCAGGCTGTGATATAGGTACAACTGGTTGCTCTAATCAAGATTTATAGTAAGAATTTGGAACAATTTAAACAAAGCAGAACAATTTGAACAACTGAAACTTGGGCTCAAAATGATCCGTCTCTTGAGTTGGGGTCGACGGAGGTGTGTTTGCTAAAGAGTTTATCACCATTAAAATCAAACCAAATATTTTATATAGAGACACCTAAGGACACCTCAGATATTAGCAAGACTCCATCCACTATGGGTTCAGAAATGTGCAAGTGTCAAAATTTCACTTGAAAGTCCTGAGACCTCCATCAAAAAAAAAGCCTTATAAAGGATTAGTTCCAAGGATTCCTTTCACTGTGCTCAGCTAATCAAGCACTTAGAGTCTGTTGTAGCCATGGTCTAAGGGAGTCTGTCTACTGCTTCCACTGACAGGAATCTTTGGTGTTGTCCATGCGATGCTGGACTAGCCAGCAGGCAGAATGCAAAACACGTGGGGTCAGCGAAGCTTCTACCTTGATTTCAAAGCAAGGCTTGGGAGATCTTGCTAAGAGCCCCGGAGAAGACAGTACATGAAGCTGTAGTTGCAGTAGATTCCGGACAGTTGAAGGTAGAAGGAATGTTATACACCTGTGAGGAAATACTGTAGACCATGGACAGAACCAGAGCAAGAGAGAGGCCATGTGAGCTGCAACCAGCAAGTCACAGAAGTGAGAACACCCAAGATCTCTGGAATTCACATCTCACCACCATGCACTACAGATGCTAGACATGAAGCTACAGAACTTAATGTTTACCCAGTTGGATTTCAGTCTTGCTTTGTCTAAATTCTTTCTATTCCCACCCGTCTTTTAAGATAGGAACTTTTACTTGGCACTATTTTATTTTGGGTCTATGTAACTTGAGTTTTTGTTTTTACCGAGGTTCACAGCTAAGAATCTGCCTTGAGTTTTAGAAGAGACTGGGAAATGGACTTTGAATAAATGCTGAAAGTGTTGAAACTGAAGAAAGGATTACGGTATTTTGGTTTTACTTGGGATAGTGTGTCATGTTGGGCAGAATTACGGTGTTTGTTTGGAGATCAAAGATGGTTTAAAGGGATATATGTTTAATTGTCAAGTTGACAAGGGATGGATTATGACTGTTAACTATGGTATGTCAACTTGAATAGATTATGAAACACTTAGTAGATTAGTAAAACACATTCTTGAGTGTGTCTGGGTGGGTCATGGGGCATGATCTTGGCCACCATCTCACGCATTCACTCTGATACTGCTTTCCTGCTCTGCCGCTCAGCTGCCATGAACTCAGTACCTCTACTCTCTGCATCTTTCTGTCGAGACAGTTCTTCCTTGAAGTTAGTTGAGTATAGACTGAGTCCCCCGAAACTGTGAGCCAAAGGAAATTTTTCTTTTTTCAAAAGGCAGATGTTGAATATTGTCTCTCAGTGACAGGGAAGCTGATGAATACAAAATGTTACTCAAAAGGTCTAAAAATCTCTTTCTTATCCTCAGCATATGCTAATAAACCCTATTCAATGTTAGGCATTGTACATAAAGAACTTTGTACATACTGTGTCAAATTCTTAACTATCATTTATAGGGCATCATTAAGAAAAGAAACTCAGAGTGTTTAATGGATCCATTAGTTATGGATCCATTAGAATTAGTTACATGAGGAATACATTTTTGATAAATTTAATGCTTGGTTCAGAAGGCTAGTGTGGAAGGCAGACTGATAAGAGAAACAAAGGAACGAAGTCATTCTGTGAGAAGGATATAACCAAATCTTGCTGCTGAGTGAGACTTGAAAATTATTTTTAATACTGCATTAATGTATTGTCTACTGGCTTTCTCTCATCTTGTGCTGTTACTTTGCCAGATTCCAATTTTATTTAATAAGCAACAGCTTAAGAAAAGCCACTTATGAGATATACTTGGAATGCTAACAAACATGTCCAACTTGAATGCATCCCAGAGACCTCATTGCACCAGAAAGACCATATCTTACATGCTTCTCATTTTGCCTTGAAATAAGTCTCTACTTCTCTTGTCCTGTAACTAATTTGTAAATTCTGGCCTGTATTATTAACAGTGTTCTGGTGGGAACAATCCTTGGTAACAAGGTAACACACTTTCCCTTTTCTTGGCTTTACCATATTAACAGGTTGACAAAGCACGACTGCCAACTTCAATGGCCTTCATCCCCCAGCCACACCTCTCTTTATAACATGGATTTTTATACTGCAAATAAATGATTTCCAGAGAGAACTGTTCAGTGAGCTTATCTCCTAACTCTAGTTTTAAGAAACCCCCAAACTCTCCTTCTCTTTCAACCGCACTGTGAATGTAGTTTTTCATTTTGCTTTATGAATGCAGAATGCCTCGTTATTATAAACTGCTCAAGTTTCTTTCTTATAAGATGCAGTCATCTAAGATGTAACTCTTTATCTTGACTTTATTTCTATGATGAAGTGTGGAATTCTGAGACTACTATATTTTGAGGCCAATTGTCTGTTTCTAAGACAGCTCAAGTCTGCGGAGTGCAGATTGAGACATTCATCAGAGATTTGACATATTTAACCAAAGTATTTCTCTTTTGAAGACTCTTTCACATATACTGCAATGAATTTTTTTTTAAAATCATGTTATTACAGTGAGAGCTTGACATGATATATGACCCAAAACATTTTAAGTGCATAATACATTATTATATCATTGACTGTAGGTATAGTTTAGTACAGCAGATCTATAGTGCTTATCATCTTGCTGTTTGAAACATTGATTAGTAACATGGAGCAAGTTTCTGTGATAAGGGGGGATGGAGACAAGGAGAAGGGTAGGGTTGTTAGTTCAAATATCAAATTCTCAGTAAACTGTAAAGTTCACATGAACCATTGAGTTTTTTTATTTTTTAAACATGTTAGCTTTCCACAGTTTGACACATAGATAATTGATAAAAAGATAAAATATTTTGACTCAATTTTGGAAGTTTCAATACATGGTCAATCCTGCCCATTGCCTTGGAATTGTGATATGGTAGTACATAACAGAGAAATCACATGGTTGAGCAAAACCACTTGCCTTGTGGCTGGGAAGAGGTCAGGATACCACCATATCCTTCAATGACATCAAGACCTTTCCTTTCAAAAGTCACCTCTTAATATGATCACTTTAAGGGTTAAGCTTGAAGACATGGACTTTAACACAGTGTTCAAACTATACCAAATATGTTCCATGCAAAATTTGGAGCATACTTATATTAAAAGTTTCCTCTTTGTTTTTATAAGAGTCCATATTAAGTTTTTTCTTGGGTTTGTTTTATTTGGTAAATTTGTAAAGAAAAATTTGAAAGAACTTTAGACACAAAGGGCAGTCATGAGTAGGATCAACTGCACAAGAAGCTGGACAGTCTGGACATGCTAGAATGGAGAAAAAAGACAAGAGGAAGGAATGACAGCGTAAGCAAGACCAAAAGAAGAAGAAATCGTGCTTCATGATTGCAGGAGTTGCAGATCATGGGGATATTTGAAAAATAAAATCGCTGAATCATATAAACAAATAAAATGAGACATCAAATGTCAACCTGACATCACATTGCCATCTAGAAAATAAAATTGAGACCTTTGTAAATATTTAATTCGAACTAGTTTTGCTTTAATAGATCATTTCCCCTTTTCCTCAAAATAATGATATTAGACCTGTATTTTGTAAAGTTGAATCATAAAAAAAGTAAAATTGCATGTCTGTGGAAAAGTTTCTGTTCCGGGATTTGTTATCAAGATAATAATTGATAGGTGCCTGCCATGTGTTCATTTTTCTTTCACCTTGACAGGAATTACGTAGCTAATTCTCTTACAAATAGACCTTGGAAATATTTTGGCCTAGTAGCCCTCTCCAGTTCTGTGGAGGGTGACTCAGAAAAGTCGAAAAAGACAAACGCTAAGGTCATTTCTGAGGGCAATTAGAGCTAAGAGGAGTAAATGGCTATCATAACAACAGGCGCAAGAAAGGGAAATATTTCTTAGAACAGAGTAAAAAGAGAAAAGAGAAGGAGGAGAGTGGGAGAATGGAGACTGGAATTTCCTGGTGGCAGTGCTTTTCTGTAAACTGGCGGTGGTGTACTTTATTAGCAATCCAGGGAAGGAAACTCATCCTTGGAGCAAACCTAGAGGCCTTTGGCCTCTCAAAGCATGTTAAAATCCTCAGGCGCAGAAGCAGCAGTTGGCCCCAGAGGACCTGAGCAGTAGGCACGTACAGTGGTAACTGTGATGGACAGAGAGCAGATGACCGAGGGGTTTTCTCATGCCTAGAAGTACCTCACACTTCGGAGCCTTTCTTAGCACTGGATGGGATGGTCCACATAATAACGATGATTAAATTTCCCATCAGCACAGCAGGTTGAGTCAGAATTAAGCTGATTCAAGAAAATAAAGACAGTGAAATTTCCTGCACACCTGTGGCCTAAGATTTATACCCACACCACATATTGGCTTCATTTGAATTCCTCATTCGGCAATTACTGGGAGGAAACCTTTTCATTTTTTTTTGCTCATAATTATGCCTAAGGTATCATGATATGGAATACCAATTTCATAAACTTGTTCCTAAGATATTGTAGGTCCCCCTAAAATTCACCACTTTCTTATTTTCATTCAAGTAAGGCAGACTAATTGTGATGCCTCAAGGATTTTGAAATAACTGTCTGTTTTTATCTTTTGATACTAGTCCTATAGAGTAGTTCTCAATATAATAATATTTTCCTAGAGCTACTTCAGCAGTCAAACACGAATATAATCCAAAAAGCCCCCTATATTCACAGAGACAATGCTCTTATGATGAAACTGCAGAAAGAAGTTGTAATTAATGCAAGAAGTAGTGTGAACAATCTATTAACATAATCTGAATGAAATCCTCGCACTGTTAAATGCAGACGCTAAGTGCTCATATAATACTTTATTAATTAACAAAGTATTTATCCACAGGGAAATGAGGATAAGAGACCATACACTTTGTCAGACTACGGGAAAATGTATTAGTGATTCATAAGAAATGCATACAATTCAAACAATAGTATGATTATCTTTTAAAGCAATTACATTTAATCTCAGAAGAAAGAATAAATACATTAATTCTTCCATGTTCCCTGATAAGCCACCAAGATACACAGCGATCATTTTCTATTCTTACAGCTCTGAGGCTGGTGGTGGTCCAATGTGTGCTGCTCAAACAACTTAGACAGTAAAATACTACTTAGCACACAAAAACACATTATGAGATTAACTGGCTTTTGGCTGAATAGAATTTACTTCCCTGGTAAGCTGTGGTTTATACTTCACACATTCCTTTCAGCTTTGGAGACTTGGATGATGAGAAGGTGAATTTTCCCAGAAGAAATGTGTTTGGTGCTGAATTCCAAATCTGTGTTCTTATCCCAGTGTGCTGAGCAGAACCATGTATGATCACCGAGCCTCTGAAAAGCCTTTTACCTTTAAAGCTTTAAGTGAAGTCCAAGAGGAAGCTCTGTGACTACTTCCTTGTTACTCTTCCCAAACTCTTTCTGGTCTGATAACCAGGAAGATGTCTTTCATTAACATTGACTAATGTGATAACTATGTGGTGTCTGCTCAGAGGACACACAGCTCCCAAAGTCAGAGTTTTGAATAATGTAGTTCTTCTAAATAGTGACCTGATTTTCAGAGCTCCCATGTCTACCCCTACAAGCCATCTCTTGTCTGTCAGTATCAAAAGGCCTAGTCCAACTTCTCTTATAGTTGGTCCACAGATGCTTCTTCTGTTGGATGTAGGCTCCAGAAACAGCATTTTGTGCTTTACTCTTGGCCTCAAGACCTAGGGCATTTTGTGCTAACAGATTATTATAACCCCTCATTAGAGTTTCAGCAAATAGAAGAGAGTCAGTGTAAGGCTTCCAGGAGATTGTGTAGACAAAGGCTCACACATTTCCTAAGTAAGAGGATGCTCAAGAAGATAAAATTAGGGAGCCTTAGTCCTCAAAATCATGGTGTAAAATGAAGGCAGTAACTGAGTCCCCCAAGGCATCTGTGTCTTAGCTGGGAAAATGACCATATTAATTACATTCCCAGTTGTTACCCAGATTCTATTGTAATATCAGTTTTTGACTTATTCATGAAAAATATATTGGAAAAGTATAGAATGTAAAACAAATGCATGGCTTCACTACGGATACTCACAAGAATGAGGAACTATGTCGGGCCTCCATGATATCTTCTCTAAAGTAATCCAGCCAATTTTCACAGTGTACCACGGAAGAAAATGCTGTCACTGTTACGGTTTCAGCTGCAGTTGGCAAAAAGTGCCCACAGTGCCCCCTTCTAGAGGAGGGACAGTGACTGTAGTAGTGGCAAAGCCTTGAAGCATTGCGTCAAAAACACCTGCTGTTGAGTTTTTTTTTTTTTTATTTGCTCATCCTTTACCTTATTCCTTGATCACTGAACGTTTTTTAAAAAGAGAATTAGCCGTCAGAGCCTGATGGTGGGGGAAAGATAGGAAAATATAAATAAAACAGCAGATACTTCCCCAAACCAGTTTCCGATAGAATGTACTTTAAGAAGCTGAGTCAAAACTGTCTTAATTACCATCTTGAGTCAAAAGGGAAAAAATCACATTTTTTAGAAGACAAGTTGCTTGGTTTTATACGTGTAGTTTTAGGGGAAGATTCACATTATTTTGATAGGAAAAGAAAGTGTACATGATTTTCTCTGCCTGGTTATTTTTTCTTGATTTCTATCAATCCATTTAGTGCTATGACCACAGCGTTTATATTGAGTACTGGGGAACTGCCAGGGGAGGAATCAGTCCTTCTCCAGTTGCTGCTCCTTCCTCGGCTGTGGCCATCATGTCACAGCCACTTCTCTACAAAAAGCATAGACCTAAGAATGGAGGAGGTGAGGGGCGGGATGAATAGATCCCTTTACCAGGCCTGTGGGTTTCTATGTGTGTTTCTCTATGCCGCAACCCCTCTCTTCACGGCTTCCTTTTCCCAGTCAGGTACAAAATACGGTCAGTGTGACTCTCAGCATCTAGTGATGAGGCTACAGATGTGGACCTGGTTTTGAATTTGCTTTCTGTGTATACTAACACTCCATTTACTTCTTTCTTTCTTTCTTTCTTTCTTTCTTTCTTTCTTTCTTTCTCTTTTTCCCCTTTGAGGTACTAACAATTGAACCATGGCCTTTGCACTGAGATACACCCACAGATTTTATTTACTTACTTATTTATTAATGCCTGGATTTGAACTTGCAATCCTCCCACCTCAGCTTCACCCAGTTCTGGAATCACAGGCATGTATCACTGTCGATTTTTCCATTAATTTTTTTCTTTGGTTTGTCTTTAATTAACATGGTCTTTACACTTTTGCTAGACCTTGGAATTAATAACAACATGAGATTAGATAGAGGCTTTATAGCAGCGTTATGGACCATTTCCATAAAATCTTTTTGATTTTAAAAATTTATTTGCATAAAAAATCAACATAAGGTATTTATTATTCACCAAGGACCATTCTAAGAAATTTTCATATATTAATCCATTTCATATTTCTAATTATCTCATAGATCTTATTTTTATTTTATAAATTAAGGTTCTGAAACACAAAGAATAAAGACATTTGTTCAATATTTCACAGTTAGTAAGCAATAGAGAACAATTCAAGGCCAGCAGTTCTTTCTAGTAGCCTATCCTAGCAGAAAAAAACATTCTGACTCTCAAATAGTGGAATTTAGTTAAGAAAATTTTATTCTTATTTTCCATATCATAAAATGCAATGAAATCAGGAGATAGAAAGATATTTAGCATCATTAGTTTAGGTATTTGCCAAGGAGATATTGCTCAAGTTCCGTGTGCATTATGGTGTGGAAGGCTCACCTTGTAGAGGGTTGGTCAGAAAGTCTGACTCAAGGAGGTCACAGTTGTATTGGTAACAGAAATATGTGCACACATATAAACCAAGGGGATGAGGGAGTGTTATCCCTCTTGTGGAGGCAGGTGACATTTGTCCTAAAGTGCCAGGCTTTTTGAAAAGATTACACATTGCAGAGGTAGGAATCAAGCTCTGCGTGTGAGAGTGTGCTTCAAACCACCGTGCTAATCTGTCTGCTTCCATGGATATTGCTTTTTAATTGCTGTGTCCTCATTCTTGACTTCCTTGTCTCAGGTCTCACGAGGACTGAGGAATCTTTAGTCTTAGCTATGTTATTTTGAAGTGGTGTCCAGAATATGGCCATTTAATCTAGGGTGCTGCTGAAGTGAAAGTTCAATAAGCCAGAGATGATACTCACAAGTCATCAGATCTCCACGCCACACACACACAATAATGCAAAGTTCTGTGGACATTGGAAGTGTGCCTTCTGCTAATGGATTTCTGCATTGGAAGTGGCTTCATGGCTACTGGGTGGGCTCACTATTTTCCAGAATTGTGTCAGCTTCCATTCTCTTTATTCAGTTTTTATTGAGTTTATTACAATTTTTTAAAATATGAAGTTTAATGTTTAGGTTAGTTCTAGCCAGCTTAGAATGAATTGAAGTTTTTGCTGAAGATCATGAGCCTACCTTAAACAGTCTTAATTGAAACCTACTTTTCAATTGACCCTTTTTTAAAGCAAAAAAGTTTTTGAGCCAGGCCCAGTGATATTGAACTTTATTTCCTCCTTATTCATTTATTTTCTACAGGCGTGTTACGTGCCACCACATCCAACCCATTTGATGCTGGAAAATTGAACCCAGTGTTCCACGTTTGCTGAGCAAGCGCTCTTAACCTCTCAGCTATGCCTCCAGCCCCAGTGCTTTAAAACAAAAATTTAAAAATGTCTTTAGGGCATAGACCTTCAGTTAATGATCTTTTGACCTAAGCAATGTTGGTGGTGTGATTTACAAGCAGAAGGAGCAGACACAACCTCACGATCCACTACAGGGAACATACAGCTAGTAAGACTGAACTTTATTGACAAGCTAGAGAAAGTTTTCTTCTGTGGCGTTAATAAAACTGTATGGTGTATATCTCTAGGTGAACAAGAAGTGTCCAGGCAGAGAAATCCATGGGGTTCTGAGGAATGTGCTACATGTGGCTTATAGGTAAGATTTCTGTTGTCCTTTCCAACAAATTGACTTAGGGGACATCTTGAAGTCATTCCAGTTAAAATTCCAAGTCCAACATTTATACTGATGGCTGAAGCGTTGTGGTGGTGTTAGCAGCACTGTGTGCTGGCTGACTGTGTCTGGAGAGATCAACCTCCAAATAGATAATGCACAAAACAGAATGGATTTATGGGATGTCTTACCCTTAGGCAGAGTTGGGTAAAAATGAAGCTAAGAGATTCAAGTAGGTGCATTTATTTGCAGAATGGAGCAGCCTCATAGAAAGAGAAAATGTCTATAAAAGATTGAAGTTGCTAAAATCAGAGTTAAAATAATTCTCACATTAGTTTCCAAGTTCTTTTTTCAGCGTCTAGAAGTCACTATTAATTGTACTCATTAGAAGTCACTATTTTATGTCACTAACACTAGAGAATTAATCTGCTTGGAAGACCTCGTATTCAATGTGGCCAGGATTCATGTCCTCTGGGGGTCTTTCTAGATACATCTAGATAAATTGCCCTGTTACAGGCTCTCAGTGAGTCCTGAATTTCTTAGCAGCACTTACCACAACGATAGACATTATTTTAAGCTGGCCACATCAGGATCTCTGTTACACAATTTCTTGAAGCTATTCCTCTTTACCATTAAAAAAGTGAACTCGACTTCATCTGTCCCAGAGGTAGGTGTTAATGACCTGCCTTGTGTCACACAAGATTACTGGGAAAACACTTTCTTTTTCTTAGTTTCAGTCACTTCCTGGTCAGAACATTGGTACCATCTCAGTCAATTTGGATCAACTTTACCCTTCACTTATCAAATTATCATTATCTTCCCATCTCTCTCTCTCTCTCTCTCTCTCTCTCTCTCTCTCTCAGTAGGACAGCTCTTTGTGTGGCTTTATCCTATATTTGGGACCTTCTATACTAAGACTGGAGACTTGGCAAACTTAAATGAGGTGTTCACTTTATTTGCTTAAATTCTAATATACAATTCAGTTATATGTGACAATTGTCTGAGAGATTTGGGATACCAAATGTGAAATAAAAACAGAAACAGAAAAACACATCAACCTAGAAATCAGGCATCAATGAACTATGACACCCGGTCCTTTCTTCTTATAAGCTTGATTGGTTGACATGTTCCTAGGGTCAACATTTTTTAATCCAGTTTAATTTTCTCCTATCCCCCTTTTTGTCTGTCTTTTCTTGGTCTTCCATAGGAACATCCTAAAAACTGTTTTGTAACGAAGAAAAAAATATAACTTCTCTGTCTCCATCTCTTCTCTAAAGACCATGCAAAAATTTGCATTTTATCCCCAGGTTTTTCTGAAAATAAGAGTGGTCATCTTGAAGAATCTTATGTGAATAATGCAATCAATGCTAGCAGTTCTAAGAATTGAGTTACATGGTTTAAGGATTGAAAGTTTTCAGGTAAAATATTTAGACAAGTTTTAGTATGAAAGATAGTTCACCCTTCAGAAAGAGACATCTAGGTGCATTCTGGGTAATGAAGTGGATTAGAAGTTCACAGAAAATCTCCTTTGCATCAAGTAGGCACAATATGTAAATCAATAATGCGCTATAAACGTTTTATTGTGAAAAACACTTCATTACGTCAAATAACAAAAGCCCAAAGTTAGTGGGTACCAGAGGTAACTCTATGACTCTGATGTCTTCGAGAGCCAGACCGCTTCTCCTCTTTGGCACAACATCATCTGTGCTTTTGCTACATGTCCCCTTACAAGATGTCATATGGTCGCAGAACTAATTCTACGAGTCACACCAAGAGACAAAATGGGGAAATTTACTTATCTTCTTTTTTCAATAAGGAAGAAATTATTTTCAAGCAGTTTCAATTAGATTTACCTTCCAAATCCATGAAGTTAAATAAAGAAAAGAGGCCAAGAGAGGGAGGGGGCTACCCTGACCAGCAGTGGCAAGAAAACAAATGGCCAATGGCTGAGTAGCAAACTGACCTCCACTTGCAGGAAAAGTAGACTGTTGCCAATAATTTAAGATTCCAAACTTTCCTGTAAAATGAATTTATGTATAAAATGTCTGATAATAGTTAGCCACATTGAAGTAGAAACTGACTAAGTGATCAGAATTTCTTCTTTTATGATGCACAGAAAGATTTCTTTTCCCAATTTCTCTTGCTGGTAGAACACAAGACGTATGTCTGAGTTCTGACCTCTGCGAAACAGGTAGAAAGGTGGTAAAAGAGATCTACCCACGTTGCTTGCGTAAAAATTTGCATAAGAAAATAACTTTTATTGATTTCTATTACTACAATTCTAGATTCATTATTACAAGATTATCTCTGCTAACTTACCTAAAATATTCACCCACAAAGTGCAACTGAGAATTTTAATAAGTTTTTACTAAATTATGAAAAGTCAAAATTATAATTTTTCTTCACCATATACCACTGAGTCAAATTGTATTTAAAAATTGATTAGAATTTTTATCGTGGTAAGTCTCACCCTTATTTGTTTATTTGTACTAAGAAAAAACTGAATTTATTGTTATTTTCATCATATTCACAGAAATGACTGCAAATTCAAGATGAGATTGGACTTCATTTCATTGCTTAAGATACAATGAAAGAAAGCAATATTGGGCCAATTATCAAAGTCATAATTTTTGTGTGTTAACTCTTCATAATTCTGACTCTTACCTGTGTCATTCAGACATTACACCAGCCTGCTGTATGGAAAATCCTCATTAGTCTCTAAAAATTATAAAGACAAATAGTGGCTTGTCCTCATGGAGCTAACTTTTTGCATAATAGCATCAAAATTTTAATGTCATACGAGTGGGAGTGGAAATGTATTCTTGGTGCAAAAGAGAAAAGAAGAACTTGTTAGTACTTATGAGTCTTCTTGGGGAATAATTCCTCACTGTCGCATGCAGAGCCTAAGTCAATGATGAGAATGGTACCATGTTCTACAACATCACCCTATATCCTTACCCAACGTTATGTTCTAGCCAACCTAAGAGTAATTTTGTTTGTATTAGAATCTTAGCTCTCATCCGTGGTATATTGAAAAATTGTTTCTACAAAATAAAGTTTTTATTTATAGCACCTGTCAATTTCCATGGTGTAAAATACTTCCCCCGTGGCCCATTTCAAGCTACAGCATTTTAACATATGGTTGGCAAAATTGCCGAGAATTTAATAGCTCACTCTACGAGCAGTTACAAGTAAGCTCCGGCTCACCGCTGGTGTAACCTGTTAATATTCTCTGGGCCTAATCAATATTATCCAATAGAAGAATACTTCAGTGGAGTTAGATTTTTGTGAGGAATCATCGATTTATTTAATAACTACCATTTCAGTACTTACTATTTGTTCAGCCCTACTATAGGTGCTGGGCACATAACAGGACGCAAAATAGACATGATTTCTACCATTACATAGTTTCTAACCTAGTGAACAGTGACACACATCATGAAGAAAAATTAAGCAAAATGGGGGAGAATACAAAATCTTAGGGAGAGTCTACCTTATAAATGAATGGCCAAGGAAGTCGTTATTGATAATGTCACATTTATGCAATATTTAAGTGTTGGTGAAGGCCACAGTAATATCAGAACGAGGCTACTGAGTCTAAAATCTCTACGGAAAAGGTGTCCTTGCATGTTGGAGGAAGAGCAAATTAACTGTGTTGTGATTGGAATGAGTAACGGAAAAAGTGGTAGTGAATCAGGTAACAGTGGAGTGGAAGCGTGATAGGGAAGTAACTATAACTTATTTAGTGTCTTTTGAGTGGCGGTAGGCAGTGAGATTTGCTTGTAGACAGTGTTTCACTTAAACTTTACAATTCTGTGAAAGAATTAGTCTTTCTCTGCTCTTAACAATGATGGACTTGAGGCTTAGAGTAGTGTTTTAATTTGAGACTTAGAGTAATGTTCATGAGACAAGGATCTGGGTGCAAGTAAATTGTTTGGGAGGTGATCCTAAAAGCCACTGATGAGGAATTTGGACGGGAATCAAGGAAAGGAAGAAAACCGAGGAATCACGGGTCATCAAATCATCTACCACTGTGGGTGACTGGAGCCTAATCCTACTGGAGGCCCTGGAAGTTATTGCAAAATGACACAACCCTCAGAGTTGTGTGACCGGAGGGCTGATGGAACTGTACTCCAAATCCTCATTTGTTGTAAGTTAATGGTATTCGCCATAATGTGCCAATTATCCATGCTCTTAGTATGTTGCACATGTGGACAAGTATATGACAACTTTGGGAAGCTTTTAAATGAAGATTTGCAGAGGCTAACAATTGGAGGTTGGCATTAGGTATTCCAAAACAGAAAGAGTCAAGCAGTTACGGGTGGAATACTGGCGATCTTTACTACTAGAAGCGAAGGAGCTTGTGTGTGTATGTGTGTGTGTTGTGTATATGTGTGTATATGTACAAAAAAACCCTTAAAAATGAATAGGACCTCAGCTATACCTATCTCTGTGTGTGTCGGGTCACTCTGCTCATCCATACATGATGCTTAGCAAAAAGAGATGGCAAGTGATTGGGAAAAGCCCATTGGGTAATACTGATCTTTACCGAGTGTGCCGTGGAATTCCACTCTCCTGAAAGGTAGTGGTCACGCTTCCAAAGGAAATCCTACAGGGAACATGACACACAAGGCTTTGCATAAATTAAATGTAACACAGCCATTCCTAGACCCGAGAGATCATATTGCTCTCCCCAATCTCCAGTTAGATTATTTATTTGAAATGGTATCAAACATGCCTGTCCCTAGGCTAGGAGTAAAACAAATTTTGACTCTCAACATAGGGAGCAGAGAACAAAAAGATTAAAGCAATCCAAACGAATTGGGCATGTTTTGGGTAAAAAAAAAAAAAAAATGAAACCAGGGCGAAGAGAATTCTACTCCGCTGATATGTAAAGAAACAAACAAAAAATACACCGTAAGACCACATTCAAGGATAATCATGGCTCAGTTCAGAAAAATGGATATTTTAGCAGAGGAAGAAATGATCAAAACCAATGGTTTGCCGCTCTTTTTTTTCCAGCAGCAGAATGTTTTTATTTCAGTGTAATTGTACACAGAGCACAATTGATAAAGCAGATAAAAATGCAGCTGCTCCGGTAGAAAGAGGGGAGGCCAAGGGCGCCTACCTCTGCTTCCCTTTTTTCTCCAGCAGCTGCTCCTGTCACCCTGCCAGGGAATCCTTGTACTGTGCAAAATGGAATTTGGAAAGCAAACATTGGAATGTTGCATCTTCTTCCCACTGCACACTTTCACAAATATAAAATATTATTGTCATCTTTAAATGCAGAAGCTATAGACTAGCAAAGTTGCAAATCCTCCTCTTTTCTCAAGTCTGTAATTCAGCAGAGGAAATAGAATCGAAAGATACAGCGGCCGGCAGAAGTACACGGTTTTAACCAGCCCATCTTGCGCTTTCTGGCCTCCGTGCTGATTCTGGCAGGACACAACTGTAAGAGGACAGTGTGAGACACTCACACGGGTAATAAAATCCTTGCCTGGCTCTCTGCCCTGCTTTATTTGAGCTTCTTATCGCCTCTCAGATCCTTGACCCAGGGACTATTGGTAATTTGCATTGCCATCTACTGAGTGACTCTGCTATGTTTAATATTTATCTTGAGGAGGTCAGAACCTTACGTGAACTCTGTATCTGGTTAGCTGGAATGATTAATTTATACATCCAAAAGCTAAAGGGTGCCGTCTGTGAATTGTCTGCATCGTTCTTTGAAATGCAGCAGGATGGTTTAATGGCTTAAATACACTGGTGACGAAGGTTTGAGGAGGGCCCAGGGCTGCTTAGTCCCATGAGGAACTGTAGGCACAGAATCAAAAAGGGCTCTTTAGCCCCAGCTTGAGCCATAACTGGACTACAGGGGTCCATGGCCCTGTGATTTAAATCATCCTCAGACTCTAGCAAAAAAGAGGAGTGCGTATATGTCTCTTCTGAGTGGAAAGTCTGAAGGATGAGAAAGTGGCCGATAATATATTTGGTACTTAAGGAGACAGCAGGAGGATCAAGAGATGGGAAAAACACACAAAAAATCACATTTTTATATAAACATTTTTATGATATATGTGTTCTACAGATTTGTTAATATGTTAATAACATACAACATGCATAAAGAATGCGTGTCCTCATGTATCCTGTTTGATCACATTTCCCTCCCTCTTAACCTATCCATCCTTTTCCTCCAGTGACTCTTAGTGTCTTTTCTCTTCCCTAGCGGTTCATCATCCCTCTGCCTTCCCTCTCCCTCAAGTTAGGATCTTTTTGTGCATGTATTTATGATAATCACATATGAGAAATGCTGACCGAAACCCAAACCTTTGCGTTTGGTCCATTTCACTGAACACTATTGACTCAAGGTGGCCCCATTTTCTTTCGAATTCTTCATACCTCTCTTAATGGTCTCATAGCAATTCATTGTGTATAAATGCCATGTGTTCCTTACCTATTCCTCTGTTGACAGGTATGTAGATTGTTTCTGGGATTTAGTTATTAGGAATTGTGCTTCTATTGACACAGATACGCACTTGTCTCTGTGATATGATGACTTTGGTTCTTCTGGGTAAATACCCAGGGCCGCTATAGCTGGGCCAAGTGGGATTTCTAGTCTCAGCTTTCTGAGGAATCTCCACACTGCTTTCCGTAGTGGTTGAACCAGGTTGCAGGCCCACCAGTAGGGTAGACGCATTCCTTTTTTCCCAACAACCTCACCAGCAATTGTTATTTTTTTGAGTTCTTAATGTAACTGAAAATTTTACTGAGGGAATACAAGCTCTACACAGGAAAAAATATAGAACCTTGAAGAAAGGCAGAAAAAGGAATATTCCTGGAATAGTCCCCATATTCCAGGATAGGAAGAACTAATACTGTAAAGATGACCATACTTTTAAAGCTGCTTTACAGAATCAATGCAATACCAATCAAATTATAGCAGCAGTCCTCACGGAAGTAGAGGAAACCCTAAAACTTATATGGAACCGAAAATGACCCTGAATTTCCAGAGCAGTTCTAAGCAACAGGAGACAAGCTGGAGGTATCACAATTCCAGAAAAAATATTACAAAGCAACAGTGATTAAATCAACATGGTACTGGCATAAGACCAGACAGAAAGATCAATGGAACAGAACTGAGTATACAGACACAAAACCCAAGTGCCCTCAGCCATTTGATTTTTGACAAAGGTATCAAAACCATTTACTGGAGAAAAGAGCATCTCCAACAAATGGTGTTGATTATCTACTTCTTAGAGAACGAAGCTAGTGCCTTATCTTTCCCCAGGTAATCAAATCAAATCAAAATGGATCAAAGAGCTGGATATCAAAAAACTTCTACAAAGAAAACAATACCAACAGGATGAAGAGACAGCCCATTGGAGAAAAATTTTGACAGCTATGTCTCTGACAGAGGATTAATATTTAAAATATGTAGAAAATTAAAAAAAAAACAAAAACCCCAACCCCACTAAGAAATGGACAACTGAAATGAAAAGAAACTTCTCAAACGAGAAAGAAGTACAAAAGACCAACACCCACATGAAAAAGTGTTCAATATCTTCAGCCTTCAGAGAAATGTAAATCAGAAACTTGAATTCTGAAGTCATTATTGTTTCAGGTTTTTTGTTTGTTTGTTTTTTACCCAGCCTGCTTTCCCATCTATTAAATGGGAACAAGAATACACAGTGGTAGGTTGAATTATTTTTTTAAACATTCACTCTTTTTTTATGGAGTTCATTGGCAAAATAAACTTTTCTACCCCATGCATGGTGGCTTTAGCTATGCAAGGATTGGCCTCATCCTTGGAAGAGAGTTCTTCTCTACACTTTGTCTTTTATCTTTGTCTCTGTCTTGGCCATGTGACTTGCAAAGCCAATGGAATGCCTGCAGATGTGACACAATGACAGCTTAAAATATTCTGGTCCTGAGATAAATCTGCTCCAGCTACCCTGCTGTCTAAGATGGAGAGAATGGTGGAGCAGATCTGGGCCTTGTCTGTTTATTAAGCCGAGTCCCGTCTATATGACCCAGCCCAGATGACTCACAAATATGTGAACAAAATTAAAAGTGCGTTTAAGTCACTTAGTTTCAAGGTGTTTTGTGATACAGTGAAGGCTAACTAGCACACGTATGTGTAAGTTATTATAGACTAAGTGAAGTAACATGCCGACACCACCTGCTACCTTGCGCGTTATGCAGTAAGTACTACATCAAGAAGTTCTGCTTTTATGAATAATGCTGACCTGCATATATGGGTAGATGTTTTTCCATTAAATGTTGCTGGTGAGGAGGGGCACAGTCTACAGCCTCATGGCTGGAGTCCTGTCCTGACAAAGAAACTCAGACAGCCTGCTCTCCATTCATGGCAGGTTCCCTTCTTTCTGACTCCTTCCAGTTCCTTCTTTCTTTGAAACATTGTTTATCTTGAAAAGAGGTCTTTCATGGTAACCAATCAAAACAGTGAGCTTTTCTTGAGGATTTTGAGTGTGCAGTTCCAAGCACAGGAAAGCTTGTGGTCTGATGCTGACTCTGCCACTGGTTTTCCAGTTGCTGGAGGAACTTAACCTTCCTGTATTGCACTTTCCTGATTTACATAATGGGACTGATTGTAATTGCCAACCTCACAGGATTGTTGTGCGAATTAACTAATGTTTGTAAAGTGCTTAGAGGTCCAGAGATGAAAGGTGTTACATAAGCCTGTTATTATGTCATCAAAATGAAATTCCAATAAGATTACACTTTCATTTAAATTTCCATTAATTTTATCATCATTCTGGATTAATTCTCACTCTTTTCTACAGCAAATAAACAGTAAAATAAATAAATATATGTACATTATATTAGATAAATATATAGGTGTATATATATATTAAAATAGAAGAAAAGGGTGATATATTAAATGTGAGCATTCACGTGGAAAGGAAATTAGCTAGAAAATGCTAGCTCTTAGAAGTGATTTTAAAATTATTATCCTTTAATGAGCCCTGATCATGTAATCAATATTATGTAAAACCTAGATATGGTCTCTGAGTTTACAAACTAAATTACAAACCTGACTGATTAAATAGCTAACATTTCCTATCTCAAGAGTGTAGAAATGAATGCTATCTAAAGGCTTATAACTCAACTCATTTCAAATTAGACCTCTTGTTGTAGGAAATAACTTTAAAAGTTTTAAGAAAGATCCTAAGTGTGTAAAGAATACATTTATGAGGTTACCATGTGGCCTGTTTAGTTCAGCATTGAGTCCACATAAATTACCCCTGATAGGCAGATCTTCCAAAATGTTCTGTAGATAGTACCATCGAGTCTGATTACAAATTCCCTCATAAGATCATGAGCTATTGGTCCATTGAACATTCAATTTAAACTTCTCATTTTATAGGTGAGAAAACAAAGACCTTGGGTTTTAATTAGTTTAGTTTAGTTTTTGCAGTGCTGGAGGTCAAACCCAGGTTGGCCTACACATGCAAGGCAAGGGCTTTATTATTAAAATCCAATCAAAACCAATCAAAATGGATCAAAGAGCTGGATATCAAAAAACTTCTACAAAGAAAAAAAAAAAAGATTGGATCTAGCACCCTACACATCTATACATGCAAGGCAAGGGCTTTATTACTGAATTATATTCTCAGATCTAAAATCATCTGCACCAAACCATGTGTCTGCACGATGGCAGGTCTGGGCCTCAGATGTTTTCTTCCAGTGTCATTTCCAGTGAAGCCATTTGCACCTATGAGTAGGAGAAGGAAGTGCTTATTCATGTTGTAAAATCCACTGTTTCTTCCGTACACTTGCTATCAGAGAACAGAGAATGAACACGTCCCATCCCGCTTGGCCACTGAAGTTATTTTAGGAAAATGCATGTATTTGTTTGACTACCATGATGATTTTATTAAAAAGTTATTATTCTGAGCATCCTGCATATATAAAAAGAAGTCATTTTCCCAAGATGATTGACAAGAGATGGAAGATGAAGCATTAGAATCAATTTCCTTCTCTGGAAGTCCAGGGAATAGGTTAAATAGCACCAAATATCCAGTCACTCCGTGGCCCAGGCTGGTCCTGAACTCACTATGTAGCCTACGCTGGCTCATGGCAACTCTGCAGTCTCAGCCCCCCTAGTGCTGGGATCACAGGTGTGTACCCCCATGTCCAGCTATTACATGGTGCTGGGGGATCGAACCCCGGGGCCTCATGCTTCCTCAGCAAGCTCTCTAATCGCTGAGCTGTGCCCCCAGCCCAAGATTCTGTCCCTGTAACACAGAGAACTCATTGGATTCCCTCGCACTGTATGTAATGCCAGCAGAAGAAGACAGATGCTGTTGTTTCATCTTCTATTAGACAAACGCTATGCACCAATGATAAAAGAGGAGTCTATTTTGAGGCCTAATGCACACTTATTTCTTAGGTTGCCTCGTGCTGCAGATGCCTGGAGATGCAAATTTTCTTCCTTTAAATTGGGAGTGGTACCAAGTCCAACTAAACTTCACTGCGTTATGGATGGGGGAAATTATATTTCATTTGATGACTGCAGTGATGCCAAGAGAAACCCGAAAGACAAATGCCTGCCTTAAATATTGAGACAGAGATAGATGACTGAAAGAAGCATGATAGGAAAACAGTCGCACAGGCTTCGTCGCTGGGAGCCTCATTCTCTCTCTAGACTTCATTTGTCCTTACCGTGGTGCCAATTTTACCCACAGATTCATTTTCTGTTTCTAAGAGATTTAAATTGCATGTTCCTTAACCTTAAGGTGCAGCATTGTGAGCACTCTGACTCATTCCCGGTCGTGCATTCTGTCTTTTTCAAGCCCCCTTTCTGCATGGGAGTCATGAGGAGAGGTATTATAGTGACAGACATCATTTTCCGTTCTTATACTATGTCTCCTATGTGTTACATACTGTTTGTTTCATAAATGACTGTGTCTAATCCTCACCTACAATATTGTGGTTATTTTAATTCTCATCTTACAGATGAGCCCAGTGAGACAAAGTTTGAACCACCTGCTTAGGATCATTGTATCAATCTTATTTTTTATATCTTAGGGTGTTTTGACATCTTAATAACCTTGCTGCCCAGACAGAAACTGCCCTTTGCAGGGTTGGCCAATTGTTAGAGATAGCAATAGGCTCTGGGAGCTTGTGTATTGTATGCAAACAACCTAATGCCTAGTCTGTGTCCTCAATAACCCCCTCTGACTCTCACACCAAGCACCACTTTCCTACCCCAAATCTCTACAGTCTAGAGTCTACTGTAGTTAATCAAACTAATAAAGATTAACTGGTTTGTCCCTGCCTTGCTTTTGCTGCTAGAAACTCCAATAAAACTCTCACCCAGCTCCTTCCTATGTGCCTGCTTCTTGTGCCTCCTGTGTATGAGGATTCATGCTGCTGTGTTGTGTGATGTGCTGGGCCTCAAGTTTCTAGAGAAGCTGTGAGAAACATTAAGCTTCTTTTTCAATGGAGTGATCTCTCTGCGACATCATCCATTTATAAATTAACTTTAATAAACTAATATCACTCATTTATAAACTAATATCACTCATTCATAAATTCAGTTTGTAAATTAATTTTATCAATTAAGAATGGGGCACTATTCAGTGGGGGAGAGAGTGATCTTTGAGAGTTGAATTAGGCAGTCGTTCTGAAGTCTGTGATCTTGTCACACACATTATATTGATGTAAATAACTTGCTTTAAAGAGATCACAGTTCTAGGTGGACACAGACTCAGAGCAAACAACTATAAAGTAGTAGGTGAGTCCATCGTGAAGATATGACTGTTATAACTTAGCCCAACCTATACTATTATCGATGTGAAAGAAATTTACAAGGTGTGATAAAAATAGTGTTTGTTTAAATAAAAAATTACAATGAAAAACACTTTGCCACTAGTCTTCTTCATGTGCTCTCTCTCCCAACACACGACCCCACTGTTCTCGTCAGTTTCTGAAGAGGATCTGAAAGCCCTTTTTCATGAAGGGCTTCCCGTGTGCTGCTGTGGCTGCCTAGGTATACCGAGCTGATTCAAAAGGCTAAACTTTTGTGGTCCTTTGGGGAGGAGGCAGAAATCACACAGTTCCAAACCCAGTGAGTCACGTGGGTGAGGATACACCGTGATGTTTTTTAGGAGCCCGCCTTTCTGCTGAATGGGTACTTCACAGCAACAGGCACTGAATTTTTGATCATATCTTGTAAAGACACTTATGATTGGGATTTTCAGAACTGCTTCAGAAGGTGGCAAGAGTGATGGAATAAGCGTGTTTGAAGAAGGGGGAGTATTTTAAAGGGGATTAATGTACTTTTACTATAATACATCTTTTTCAGTTGTAACATTTCCTGTGGTTTTTGATCACCACTTTTTTTAATCTTGGTTTAATTAGCATTCAGTAGGATTGTGTAAACTTGCTGTGTGGCTTAACTTACTTCACTCCAATCAACAAATAGCTAAGAACCTACTATGTCCAGCTAGTTTGTCAGTTATTAATGATACATACAACAAATATTAAGAATAAAAGGCCCCTGAGTGCTGGACTGCAGTACTCAGGCTTCTGCACAAACAACCGGAAGATGGTGGTCAGAACGCAGGTGCAGAAGGATGACTGTGGAGACCTTCACGAGGAAAGGCCAGTTCTGCAACTAAGAAGTTGAGTGAAAGGAACAGCAAAATTTCTCTGAATAAATAGAAATTAGGAAAGTTTTTTGGATGATGACACAGGGCAGAGAATAGGGATAGAATCACCAGTGACCTTGAGACACTGGTTGTTATGAAAGTCAGGTGAATTGGCATGCACCTTTGAAGCTTTGATTATGTCGTGTATAAAAAGTGAGACTGGGCTATTTGAATAATTTCAAGCCTGGATCATCAACATGATCGTGTGCCAGTGGGAGGTATGTCAGAGCAGTGGAGTATCAAGTTTTGGGATTGACTAGATCTAAGTGTAAATGTTTACTTTGTAAACCATCAGCTGAGTGTCTTCGGGCAAGTTGTAACTTTCTGAAGCCCAACGGGAAGGAATCTACCTGCCTAAGTTGTGTTAAGTCACTGGTACAGAGTTCAGGCAAAACAGAAGTTTTCTTCCACCTGTGGACACCTTCTCCAATTCTGGTCAAAAGAAAAGCAGGTAAACAGATTATCCAGAAGATTATGTGAGTTCTCAGACTATACCAAAAAAGTCACGGCGTAGAGATAGGGGTTTTCTAACATCCTCTTCAATATGAGAAAGCAACATGGAAGCTGACGTGATTTTCTGTCTTCTTCATTTCCCTGGCCAGGGCCTGAGTGCCACTGTTTCTTACGACAGGCCTTTAAGCACGAGAAGGTTCGTGAACTCCAGAACTGTGGAACGCTGAGGGCAATGCACTCCAAACATTGCCACCCAAAGAAGGTAAGTGAGAAGCAGAACCAGGTATCGAAGTGTCAGTGGCTTCTCTTTCACTTCCCAGTCACTATTTTTATTGTTCTTTGTTACCTAACGATCAGGCCCGATCATATCTTGCATTCCTTCCTTCTCGGCTGCTGCATCAGATTTGTCTGCAGGACACAAATGCACTCTTCCATGTTTTTTTTTCTAAGACATGGGTATTTTAGGGTACTCAATATAGATGTTCATATCTTAGCGACCTTGGTTCTCGGCTGGTTAACCACTAACAAGTTTTGAACTCAGCTCTTCCGGGCCTCCATCTTATTAATGTTGAGTTGGATTGAGTGCGGGACAGTCTTTACTTCGAACATCACTTATTTGTGTATTATTCTCTACTTACTTGCTCTCACGTTTTAGAACTATGGGAGATGATGCGCTGTGGGGCAGCAGAGTGGATTCAGCAACTCTTTTTATCTTAATTCCTCTTTAACATGTCTGTAGAGAGAAAACCAGCCAGCTTGCCTACATCCCAACCTGTCCCCTTCATATGCTGCTCTGGTCACATTGAAAAAGACCAGTTACTGACCACGAATCTTTGCCCCTTCGTCAGTGACGGAACTTACCTCTGGGTTGGCCTGGTAATTAAAGGAGCCAATGTGTAGTCTCATGCTTAATTCATAAGAAACACTTGAAAGATATCTGTGTTAACACAGAGAGCTGAGTGAAATTAACTTCTTTATTTTGTCTGATATAGTAAGCGCTAGCCACATGTGGTTATTTACATTTAAGTCAACTAATATTAAATTGTAAAAAAAAATTGATTCGTTGTACCAATGGAATTTCAAGGCCACCCTACTCATACCTGGCCAGGGGCATGATGGGCACTGTTGATGGGAATTCTGTGGGGCGGGGACGACAAAGAGCATTGCCATCAGACCCCAGAAATAGCACCAAAACTGCAAAATGCACCATGTACTCTTTTTAAAAAATTAGTTATGTGCTCCATGGGAAAAAAAATCCCAGCTGTCCACCTAGAATGTGCGGAAACCTTGAACGATTCTACCACCATTTATCCCCATCACTTGGGTTGTTGCTCTGCCCCACCCCCTCTCCTGCTTTCAATATCTTTCTGATAGAGTTGTGTTCCATATGCAACATTGTTACAGGTGCAGGATTGCTCCTTTCAGTGCTGAATGCGGGTGCACATGTGCGGCAGTAGCGCCGAGGGCCAGCGCACCATCGCCGTGCATCCAGTCTGCGGGTCAACGGCATTCTTCTTTGCTTGCTAATGCTTTATTGTCTCTTAGTATACATTGGAATAATAATGGTAATTTATGCAGATATTTTGTATGCATAGCAAATAATGAGAAACACCTGCAGAAATTTCCCTCCTTCTCCGAGTTCAGCAACTAATTATATTTTTAAATAATGGCTACCATTGAACACAATTATCCAAATCACTTTAAGTAATGGAATCTTTTTAAGGTGTTTTTGAAAATTTTAGCACAGTTTTTAAACACTCATTTTTATCTAGAAGATGGGAGGAAAAAAGGCTAGTGGGCGGCTTACCCAAAAATGAAAAAAAATAAAAAATAAAAAAGGAAGGATTCTGCCAAGAATGGCTCCATCTGGGAGTTTCCACGGGCCTAGTCTTTGCTCCTCCGGCCGAGACCAACTGCTAGAAACCAGGTTTTCTGTAGAGTTACTGTCCTGATTTGGGACTTTGCTCTTCTTCCCTTTTTCCTTTTTCAATGTAAAATAAAAATAACTAAATTACCTCGCTCCAATCTTTTAAGGGCAAACATTGCCATGTGATTTTTCCTTCTCTCAGTTGAATAGTTTAGGGAGAAGGACGCGAAGCCACCAGAAGATGGTTGTTTTGTCTCCCGAGGTTTCGTTCTCTTCTACATATATCTGGAAGGTTGGGAGAGACAGATTCCCAATATCTTGCTGGTTCCAAATAATCAGAACCCCTGAAAGCCAAGGGCCTCTTTCCTCCAACCCACCAGGAGCCAGCTTCACTCAGGAAAGCCTGACATAGAAAATTGGTTGGTTCCAACTCCAGTGAAGCAGAGACGTGTTCTTTTGTCTTCACAATGGGGCCCGAGGTTGTGGTTCTCATCAGATCCTGAGCACTGCCTTAGTCGCTAGCATGCAATAAGGTAAGCAATCGCACCTCACAGCACTTCTGCTTCTTTTCCTTATGTGACTACGAGAGCGTATAGGTCTGTGGAAATACACACCAACGCTTTATATACACCATGTAATTTCCTTTTAACTTTTAGATCATTGCTTCAGTAAATACAAAAGGGAGTAGAATGCAAGAACTCTTGACCTCATAGAATTTGCAGTCTGGAGAAGCAAGTGGGTTAAATACCAATACGATTTTAAAAATACATAAAAAATGCTTGCTAGGAGTTTCATTGAAAATTGTTCCTTTTCTTATGAATGAAGAGGAGGAGGAGGAGGAGGAGGAGGAAGGTGACGACTTTCTGGGAAGGGATGAATTTGACAAGTGCCCTAACAAGCCAACAACTGGCAGATGAGCTCTGGTTGCTGGCCTGTGGACTGTTGTCTAAAGTTTCACCATCTAGTTAAAGAAAAAAATTCAGGATGAATAAAGGAAAAGCACAATGGTGGTTTCCTAAAGCTACGTACAGTCAATATAAAAGGACATCGTTGTTTTTCTGACATTAAGCTTTATCTTTTTTGTTGTTAAAGTGTTCTTTCTTTATTAAATGATTCTTAGGACATATGGTGCTTTTTCTGGGTTGTTTTTCATCTTATTCAGCAAAACAAACAGCTAGCAAATATCTTTCAGTCCCAAATCCTAAATATTTTCTTCGACATTTTATTGCATCATTAAATCTGAAATTTAGGTTCCTGTGGGCTACAGTTCTCCTATTATTTGTTTTGCTAACTTCTATGGGCTTCTGTAGTCTCCTAAGAGAAAGAAAATCGAGAGGCAAGTGGATTTTTTTATTATTCCTATGCAAATGAATTAGATGGCTAATCTCACAAAGAGAAATAAGGAGGCAGAGAGAGAGAGAGAGAGAGAGAGAGAGAGAGAGAGGAAGAAAAGCCACAGCAAAGAAAGACAGAGACAGTTGCAAAGAAGCCAGCATAGGTTGATTAAGGATTTGGGGGTACATGTCCTACAAAAGAACGGTTCATGGTGATTTTTTTAAAAAAGCAATCTACAACATAGGAAGAAATTTGTCATGGTAATTATTTCACTTACACTTTTTTTTTTAAGAGTCAGAAAGAGAAGTTTAAGACCAGAGGCACAGAAGTTTGAGCATTAGCTGCCTGGGGACCTTCCGAGCAGACCTGGGTGCACCTGGAAAAAGGACCCTGTAGAAAGGGTGCCTCCTGCCTGTCCTTGACCACGGAGACAGGTAGCGGAGAATAGAGAAAGGACTCTTTTATTTTATGAAGTGCCCTGTTTGAAGAAACAGAAGCCACTCTTTTTTTCCATTTTGAAGTTTGTGCTAAATGCTCAGCTGAAGCCAGTTGCCTCCCGTGACGTGCACTCTGCCGCGACTCTTGTTGCAGGTGGAGAGTTAAAAATGTGCGTTGATGAATAACAGAAAGGTGTGCAGTGCCAGGCAAAATGGAGGCGTATCAGGCGCAGACTGCGGCGTCCTCCCAGTCCTGGCAACCAGGTGGGGCACCGTCATGTCCTGTGCCGGAGCCCGGGCAAGAGGGACCAGGGGAGGGAAGCGAAGTTCATCTAGAATCCAAAGAGCAGGTGACACCTGGGTGGCTAATCCTGAGCTCTGGATGCTCCTGCTCCTGGGCAATCAGCCCTCCTTCCCCTACCCTCTCCCGGACTGAGCCCCCATTTCCATCCTCAACCCCATTTCCCCCGTTGAACTTTCCAATAAATAAACTCGGCGGAGAGAGGCTTGAAAATAGCTTGAAAGATGCAAATGCCTCCATTCTTCAGAAAGGAGCCTTAGAACAGAACTGAAGGATGGTACTTTTATTACGCGCAATTGTGAAGGGTCCTACACACAGCACATCCATCTTGCGCGGTGGCCGCAGGCTTCCCTAGGTACTTACAATCCCGAGCCGGCAAGAGCAGATCCTTGACTCTGTTACCGACAACACTTTGACATTAAACATGATCTTGAGGGGGGGAAAGGTCTACTTAGGGGACATCTCCTAGCGGTTGCTGCCGCGCACACAGCTTAACACCGAGAGGAAACGTCTTTAGCACAGCAGTTTGCTGAGGGTGAGGTGGTGGTCCCTGAGGAATGGGACTCAAAATAAATATATGAGAGCCTTTGTCACAGGTACTTAGAAAGATCAATTTTGAGCAACTGGTTAAGTGTAAGATTTTTTTTAATCCCTCTCGGATGAACCTTTAAGGAAAAAAAATAATACACTGTGATGCTCTGTTGGGAAATAATGAATGCAGTGGATCGTCAAGTTCTAAACCTATTCGAAAACCCAAAGGGGAAGTCACTCCTCCTCCTTCCCCCTAGACACAGTAAGAACTTCAAAATCGTCCTAAAACACAAACACTATACCCCAAAAGGAAGCTTTTTTTTTTTTTTTTTTCCTTTCCTTAACATCTCTACAAGTAAGCCTGGTTGTTGTTTACCCTAACACTCCAAAAAGTGTATCACGCCGAAAATAAATAAAAGAGCTCCAGCAAGGCCTTCAAGTCCCGTGCACAAGTAGATTAATTACAGTGGGTTGCATAACAATCCGTTTAACATCACAAGAGATTCCGCCCCCCCTCCTTTTCCCGACCTTCTCCGTTCGCAGTACTGACGCGTGACCACAAGAGGGAACCATTGTTCAAACGTTGGAAGGGTTGTCTGTCGGAGGCGCTCAGCCAGCTCAAATCTCTCTTTCATGTAAGAACCTGATCAAAAGGGCTGAACAAAAAGTACAGACAGATGCAATCATCGACACAGTTCTATTTTGGATTGCTGAACTATTTCATCTTTTAAACTCGCAAATAATCAAAGGTATTCTTAAGGCTGTAACCTGGTAACAGAAACCAAAGGCCAGAGTCAAGCACCTAACAGAAATCTGTGTAATAAAGAAAGCACTGACGGGTGTTTAATTTTCATTGGTTTTATATTGCTTAAACCAGGCAAACTTTTTTTTATGCAAACAGAAAATATGGAAATATAAGGACACAAAGACAAATGCAGACGTTACGACTCAAAGTGTTGCCTATCACATAGCAAATAATAACAATGATCCGTAACCAGAGAAGGGGAACATATGTTGTAAAGAATTCTTGCTTACAGCCCCGTGAACCACTACAGTCGTGAAATCCAGGCTAATGCGATAAAAGACATATAGAATGGCTTCTCAGGGGTCACGCGGCACCAGGCTGGCGCAAATCCAAGTTCTGTACCAACAGAACTGCAATACAAACAGGAAAATATTTGATGCCAATAGGGCTTTTATAGGAAAACAGATGACGGCTAAGATTATTAATCTTGACAGTTTCCTGATTTATTAGGACGTTGTCATCCTCTTCTTTTGTATAGTTTGGCAAATGATCATAGTATGAGACGCAGTGGAGGCAGATCTGAGGGCTTTCCCCCTTCTGTAACAGGGGCAGCAGGTATAAAGTAGTAAGGCTTGGGTTTAGGAGGAAGGTGGAGGAAATGAATTTTCAGCTACATATTATCATTTGAGAAATGTTGAGTCGGGTATGTGTGTGTGTTTGTGTGTGCCGGTTAATGACTAGCTATGTAACCAAAATGTTTTAATTGACTTACAGAAATGTACCTTCTGTTTATATAGTAAATCCCAAGCAAAGGTGCCTAAATTTAAAACCGAAGTCTCTAGCAATCAAGAACAACTATTACTGTTTACCATGAAGGCGATGGGAGACAAAGAAAGCAGTCAGAAAATAATCGTCATCTTTAAAAGCCATTCTTCTAAATTGTTGTGCCCCATAAAACAGAAATGCATGGAAATTTCTCTGAATTGTTCATGCAAAATCAGTGAAACAATCAGGGTGACTTCGGTGTCGACTCAGAACAAGGGAACAATTGACATATTTTATTAGTATCTCGTTCACTGAGATATTCTCTATATTCCATCTTTTATAATTAACGGCATTTAAAGTAACTGCAACAGAAATTAATCCTGAATAAAAATCATATCACAATTGAAGAGATTTTCAAATAAACGATGTTATCCCCGAGACGATTTTATCAAAATATAAAAATCCCAAATCTTAAAATGTGGTAATTGAATATTTTTTTATTAAGAAAAGCCACGTCTGCACCTATGTTTCAAGACTGACATATTGTACAATAAACAGCAATCAGCCTAAAGATGCTATATTAAACAAACCAAGTTTTGTTTTGCTAAACTAAGCAAAATTAGTTGAATGCCCTAAGTAATAGTTGCTGGTATTTTTTTTCTAAATTATTTCTCCACTTGTTTTTGTGTCTATGCATAAATTAAAAATCTGCTGAAATTTATTATTCATCTGAGATGTAATTAATATGCAAAATTATGCAAATTAAGATGCAATTAGGCTTCAATTCTCTAGTGGAATTTTCCATTATAATTTAATACAAAGTAATAGAGTAATTGGTGTCACGTGTAATTACGGTTACTCACGTGTACTTGCAGACGTGCAAATGATGTGGTATATGTTAGTTATCCTATGCAAATGGATCATGCAATCTCTTAATACTTGGAAATGAAGTAAACAAAGATGGTCTTCAAAAACAGGGTAAGAGAGACCCCTCTTTCTTCTCCTGTGCTACCATTTGAAGAACTATGCGAATAATTGTAACTAATTTCCCTGCATCTATTTCTAAGAATTTTAACTTGGTGTTATGCAGTGCATTGTTTAGTACTTTAGAGAAATTATTTCTAGTAAAAAAATGAATCCATAACTAGAGACCTAATGGGGATTCAGATGCCACACGAAAGCACTCAGAACTAGAGCAAGGCAACGCTCTGCCTAGCGGGGCAGAGGCTGCTTTTGCATCGGAACTCTAAGACCTCCTCTTTCAAAGAAATAACGTAGCTAGCTTTGCCAAACAACGACAAAAAATTATAACAATGTTATGTCATTTCCTGATTACAAAGCTAACCCAATAATTTGCCTTGGTTTTCCAAATCAAAATTTCTTCCCTCTTCATTTTCCGATTTCTAGGACAACTCAGTGTCATTTCTTTCTGAATGAATAGAGTATTGAGCATATTGAACCACAGAATTCTTTCCGTCACTAACTCTGCCACTGGGTTCCAGGGACTCCTCAGCTGTCTGCTGTTTGTCTCCTTGTGTCTCCCTCAAAAGAAAAGGACGGGTCTCCCCTGTGCTTGCCTTGAGCCCAGGAGCTGCTGCTTCGGATTTCTCCATGAGAAATGATTACCGCTTGTTTTAAAACACCCATGCTGTGTTGAATCTTGCACAGAAAACATTATGATCTCGACACTTTCCTTCTCATAACTGAAGCACATACTTTAAGACGAGTATTTTATATTCTCAGCTCCAATTAACCTGAAGTGTCTCTCTTCCCAATGTCTCCCCCCACCCCCACCCCTTCACAAACTCCATCCTTCTACTTTTTTATAACAGAATTTTCTTTCCCCGGGGTGGGGTGTAGGGCATAGTTTATGGCAATTAATGAGAGTGGCCACTGGCAGAAAGAAAGGGCACGATGCACAGGAGTGGGTAAGCATCTTTACTCTGCAAACCCTGTTCCTACTCCCTATTTCTTTTACCTACTTATTTTATTTTACCTACTCTGGCTGGTTATTCAAAAACCAAGCATGGATGAAAGAAAAGAAAACCTACCGTCAGTGTCTCATGCTGTACCCTTTGCAGCCCCACCCACTCATCCATATGTGGCTTTCTCATTCATTCCAGTAATAATACCAATTACTATGCAGGCAGGGCCATTCTTACTCACATTTGCAGCTCACAGTGGACATTTATGCTACACTCTGAGCAACACTCATATCTGCAACAACATCGATTATACAGCTGTTGTACAATCATTGTAAATGAAATATACAATGCCCCGTTCAGCTTGCAGAATCATCTATAATCGTGAGCGGTGGGATGGGAGACAGCGGGCCCTTCTCTCTGCCTGACTTCTCCCTGGCACGTGTCCTGACACTTCCGGGGGCTTAGGATGGGAAAGAGGCTGTACTATAACATGTACCAAAGACGTAGAACAGAGAGATTTTTCCTTCATAGAGAAAACTTTGGAATCCAGATAACATAAAAAATGGTGTCCAAGACTTCAGCATTACAAGTGAAGACCTTTCCTGGTTTCACTTTGTCAAAGCCAGACAGAAGAACTTTGACTCAAGTTTCCTGAGGCCTCCCAGTGAGAATCCCCATTCTAGGAATGATCGTCTCTGTTTTGTTTTCCCCGATAAAAGTTTTTTTATATGTGTTCTCATCCTCAACAAATTATATTGTTGGAATATTAGGTATCCAATTTACTTCTCTGAAGCACTTTACAGGTTTAGATGGCCTTTTCTAAGAAGAATCTGATTTTTTTTCTCTAGGTTTGATTCTGTGAGCTCTCGAGATCAGCTGAACTGTCTGTAATACATGTGGCTGTCTATCTCTCAACACCCAGCCACCCCATGTCCTGTACTCAGCAATCCGCACGAATCGAATCATACCTATTGTGTGGATAACAAAACTAATATCTTAAGAAGGCCAACCAGTCATACACCTTCCAAGCATAGACATGGCTGCTGCCTCACTCTGCTTTCTTGCCCCTACAAAATTTGCCTTTGGCAAACCACAGCTTGGATCTATATTGAGAAGGGCATTCTGGGTAATGCAGCTCTGGCTTAGCTAAATTAACACAGTTCAAAACCACATGAGCCAAATCTTGAGAAATACTAGGTTGTCAGAAGTCATAATGCAGTTTTGAAAACACGGCGCTAGTTCATTTTTGGAAGTACTAGAGTTATTCACATCTGTGTTATTGTTACATCAATTGACAGATGACAGCTCTAGCTTTATTCTAAAAAATGAGTAACTTGGTTGGGTTTTGGAGATTTTATAAGAAGTTGAAGATGGAAGATCAAACTATGCATTTTTTGCTATATTTTACCATTTCATTTCCATAAATGGAAGATCATCCATCAAGCTTGTGAAAAGTTGCTTACAGTTTATTATGCTCTATCAGAAAGTTAGTTCCAACAATGGTTCATAAATTCCACAATGGTCACTTTGACCTCAGTGACACTCCCCAATCAAAGAGGCCCACCTACGTTGACAATGACAAAATAAAGGCATTGATTGAGTCAAACCCGAGTTATATGACACAAGGGATTGCAGAAACATTGAACAGCCATCATTCGAACATTCCCTATCATCTGAAGAAGCTGGAATATGTAAGCAAGCTCAATAGTAGGTTTGAGAGCAAACATTCTATCACTGAGATCTGCTAGCAGTCCTCTAATGCACTATTTTTAATCAATGTTTAAGAGCAACTAAATTCTTTTGTGAGTATCTTAGTTTCTTTTTGTTCCTGGGACAGAATATCCAACATCTACAACTTTAGAGAGGAGAGACTTATTTTTGCTCATAGTTTCAAAAGTCACAGTCCAATGGTGGAACTACATGGTATGGCTTGATCCAGACAAAAAGCTCATCAAATACTTGTAGAACAAAGCCAACTGTGGGAGGAAGAGTGGAGCTAGCACACACCTTCCACGTCAAGCCTCTAGTACCCACTCCTTCCAGCCGGTCCACGTCTCCCAACAGTAGACAGTACCCATTGGTCCACAAGCCTTTGGAGGACACTCCAATCCAAACCACAGCAGTGAGGGAATGGGCTAATATATGAGCTTATGGAAAACTTTGTAACATCATCTGTCAAAACTATCTTTATAACTGGGAAATTGTAGTTGTGATCCCAGCATTTTTCATAGTATAATATCTCTTAAAATGTTCAGATGCACGGAATTCCCAAATCTCCCATCACTTTATGTCCCATACTAACTATATCTGTTTTCTCATCCACTACAATGCATTTTGTAATTCTTAATCAAATACTACATGTTTCCAAATATGAACTTTCCAGGAGCCCATATTTGCACAGATGCTACAAGAATGCATTGCTGTGTTTAGGGCACTATAAACAGTTGATAAACAATTGCTCTTGAATTGAGTCACCAGAACTGGGATGAACTGAAGAAATGGGAGAAAAGTGGAATGATCATTTTTCTGGGGACCTTGTATCTATTCTGAATTGCCTAAGTTTATCCCCCTTTTGCGGATATGGAAACTAGGTTGAGAGAGGTTAGACAGATTGCCAAATGTCATACAAATAATAGTTGATTTGGAAGTCCACAATTCTAATATATTTGATAAAGCTGACCTTCTTTCTCTCACATCAATTGCTGCTTCAATTGAAGAAAATACAAATTGAGAGTGAATTAAACTGAGCTATCCTGAAATGAAGCAGAAAATCCACCACAACCTAGGGATGTGGGGGTCCAGAATCCTGTAGAGTTCATGTTAATTATGGTATATCATTATTGCCAACCTCAGTTGCCTATGCCTGGATCCTATGGGTGATTCTATAAAATATTGAACTCTTAATATGTTTTAATCTGCTTTTATTAACAAAAGTTCTAGTTAATAAAAAAAGTTTTGAACCGAATTCTTAGCTGGTTGATATTGCTGGGATCACACTTCTATCTTTCTTTGTGAGAACAGCTCCTCTGCTCTGAGTGCAGGAGGAGACGGTCCTGATCAGCCTCTGTTCATAATACTTCTGGTGTCCTCTGGCCTGAGCATATGGTTCAAAGTTGTCTGCAATGACAATCACAGTGCATATATTCACTAGCACATCACCTACCGCGAAAAGCTTTCTAAAACCCAGATTTGTACCTGATTTTTTTTTCCTTTAAGTCATCGCACACTTAAGCCAACACACTTAAGAAAAAAGCAACAACAGGCAATCATATCATTGTGGAATGCTACTTAACGGCAATTTTTGAAATAGATCAAGTTCAATCGCTGCATTTCTCAGAAAAGAAAAACAGTGCTAATGCCTGAAATTGATCTTACAGTTTATACAGAGTATTTACATGTGCATTGTCTCTGCTAGAATATCAGTGGAGATACCAGCCACAAGCAGTTAAATAAATTATCTAAGGTCACGAGATTGATAACAGGACGAATGAAGTGTTAGAAATCAGAAGTTTATTAAATGTGTCATTTTCATTGAGTCACTTAACATTTATTAAGCAATGCTTCAAATACATACTACACTTAGAATTTTGGGTTGGTGTGGCAAAAGAGGACCTACAGTATTTAATAAATGCCGAATTGTCCCCAACCTGCCTACACTCAAAAGGCAAAGGAAAATGTTGCCAGTAAATGAAAGGAGGTGACATTTGCCTGTGAGTGTTTCCCATCACTTCGAAATGAAATTCATATTAGAAGTGATTATATTTAGCTCAATAAAACCCAAAAGTCATCAAGATTTTGGGGGAAAAGCCCTTGAATAGCCTGTCACATACTTAGGATTATTCAAATGTGTAGAGCTGCTGTGTGTAAAGTAGAGATAGTTTTTCTGAAAATGATGGAAGGTAAATGGCGCAAGACAGGTGGGAAATGAAGTGGCCTCTGCTTCCCTGCTTCTCGATCATGTTATTTTTATACTTTAATATTAAGAAAAGCATGCATTATCTTAGTATTACTTCAAAAGAAATGCTTTAATGGCTTGAGAGTAAGAGAGATGTTAAATAAATGCTGGACTCTCTAGTTGATGGTGTCTCATGGTCAAGGACTTTTGATAACAGCTTTTGATGAAATCAGGGGTGAACGAAGAAGGGTAGTTGAATTTCACGTAGAGGAGAAATCACAGAAGGCCTTGAATAGCAGATTGAAGTTATTGAGATTTTATTGTATGAATCATCAAAAGTTATTGAAGGTTTTTTTGAATAAGACGAATTAGATTTAGAAAATTAAATTGGATTCGATGTGTAGAAAGGAAGAAGAGAACACGACTCCTGAATGTTGATTTAAATAGTTAAAGAGAAAAACGATCTGACCAGATAATTAGCTGGCAAAGTTAAGGACAACTTCAAAGTTTAGTGATCTTAAAGGGTAATCATTTATTTATCCTGTATTTTCACAGATTGATAACATGGGCTTGGCCTAGATGAGCTGTCCTGGTTTCAGCTAATCTCGCCCGTAAAGCTGTAATTATTTTTAAGAGCTAGGTGCTCAAGGATGGCTTCAGTTAGAAAAGGCATGTGGTCTTCTCGTGTTGTTTTACCATCCTGCAGGTGAGCTCACACCTGTTTACAAAAAGACTGAGAAGAATTTCTTAGAGGATAGAATTATTAAGGCTACTAGAGTACTGAAAGAGCCACAATGTCATTTTTGCTGCATTCCACTGGTCAAGGGAAGTCACCAGTTCAGACCAGACATGGAAGAACAGCACAGTGAGCCCTTGGATCAAGGTGCTACGATCATGCTGTAAAGTGACATGATAAAAGTAAGGGAATGAAATATATATATATATATATATATATATATATATATATATATATCTTTTTATTAACACGTATTAATTGTACATTCATGGAGTTCAGTCTGACATTTCTGTATATATACAGAATGACCAAATCCAGCTTGTCTTTTTTCAATACCTTCCCTTTCCCAGAATCTAGTAATAAACATTCAGTATCCAAATCAACTTTTTAAAAATTTCCACAAAGACAAACATGTTTTCTTTTCCTTCTCTTTCTATTTCACTTGAGATACAATAATAGTATCATTCAGTTTCACCCTTTTGTTGTAAATGACAAAATCTCTTTCTTATTCATATCTATATAATAGTCCATTATGTATGCTTACCACACTTCCTTTGTTTTTTCATCTGCTGATAGGTACCTGATCCTCTTCTGTATCTTAGCTATTGTGAAGAGTGACACAATTATATAGGTATGCAGGTGCTTTTAGGCATTTTAATTTAATTTAATTTTGTATGTATACCTGGGAGTTGGACACATATATGCTGGTACACATATTTGCAGGTACGTATTGTGCATATATTTTCATGTCTTTGAGGAATGTCAATACTGTGCTGTTGCCCGAATTTAGTTCTCACCAAAAGGGTACAGGAATTCCTTTTCCTCCACAATTTTGCCCGCATATTCTTATTTGATCATAGCCTTTCTAACTAGGGTGAAATGATATCTCATTTTAATTTTCACTTGCCTTTCCTGGCATCTAATAATACTGAACAATTCTCTTATATATTTTTTGACCATTTGTTATTCTTTTGAGTGCTGTTCATTCACGTATCCTTTTTTAATTGGATTACTCGTTTCATTGTTGTTAAGGTTTTTTCCCTATTTATAATATTTATAATATCAATGTTTTGTCAGTTGTATAGTTGGAAAATAGTCTCCCACTCTATGAACAGTTTTATCACTCTATTGGTTGTTTGGGTTTTTCTGTCTTTTTGCCACACAGAAGCTTTTTAACTTAATTTAATTCCATTTATTGTTTTATTTTGTTTCCTGTGCATTTGAGATGATATTTAAAAATGCCTATACCAGTGTTAGGATATAGCTCCTCTGTTTCCTTCTAGTTGTTTCATAGTTTTAGATATTATAGTTAAGTCTTTCTTAGGGCTCAAAATGGATCAAAAATGCCCCCTCCAAAACTTAGGTATTTAGAAATGGGGCCCTTGGAAGGCGGCTGGCTTGTGAGGGCGCTAAGTTTATCCAGGTAGTGAGCCATGGAAGAATTAACAGCCTGATTGGCTGGTGGGACCACTGGTGGGGCATAACCTAACAAGAGCTAGGGTCTGATTGGCTGGTGAGGCTACCGGGCCTAACCTGGAGGGGGTTCTCTTGTTCCTGTCGTCTTTCTGCTTTCGAGCTCTCCCTTGCTTTCTGTTTCTTCATTACTCTAGTGGAGCAGCTTTCCCTGCCACACCCTTTCACAGTACCTCTTCCGTGTGGAGCCAACTAACCATGGTCTAAAACCACGAGCTTTCGTCTTAATCCAGTAGCAGCGGACATACCCAAGAATTCAAAAAAACAACAAATGCCATAGAGGTTGTAGGGGGGGAAAACCCTTTTAAAATCACGGTGGGACTGTAAACTAGTACAATCAGTACGAAAATCTGTGTGGAGATTCCCCAACAAACAAACAAACACACATAGAAATCGCATTTGGCCCAGCAATACCTTTTTGAAGATCTTTCAAGATGAGTTAAAGTGTCCCATTACAATGACGCATGCATTCCTGTGTTACTGGTAGCACAATTCATGGTAGCAAAATCTTAGAAGCAGCATGTGTTTATCTATAGATGACTGGATAAAGAAAATGCGGTATTATGCACATGAGGAAGTACTATTCTGCCATAAAGAATGAGAAGTTTAATTTATTTTTAGGAAAATGGTCGCATGTTGAGACCATTTGGCTAAGTGAAATAAATCAGACACCAAAGGTCAAATATCTCACAGTTTCTTTCATGTGAGAGCCACGAAATGTAAGCAAATGCAAAGAGTCTAGAAGATGATAGGAAAGACAGAGGTAGACTGTGGAGATGGAAGGGAGAAAGAGGATCAAAGGGAGAGTTGAGAGGTTTTATAATTTATTGGCATTTCATTGTTCAAAATAGTTTGTAAAGAGCTTTCGTGTTTCCTGGGTATCAATTGTGCTATTTCTCTTTTCATCTCCAATTCACTCATTTGGAAGTTCTCTTTCTTTTCCTGCATCTTGCTAAAGGGTTGCTGATTTTATCTTCTGGAAAAACCAATTCCTTATTCATCTTTCACATTTAAGTCTTTATCCTTCTTCTTTTTGCTCTGATCTAAGCTATTTCTTTCTCACTGCTCATTTCGAGCTTGCTTTGCTGTCTTCTTTTTTGTTTTCTTCTTGGTGGTGTCATCAAAGCCCAGGCAGTAACTTGCTACCCACCAGCCCTGTCACTGGACTCCACTCCAGCCCTTGCTCTCCATTTTCTAGGTACTTGAGATGCATCATTGGTTATTGAAAATATTTTTTTATTTTTAAAAATAATTTTTCTTGCTATGCACTCTCTTATTAATACTGCTTTTGTTGCTCCCGCAAGTTTTAGTATGATGCGTTTTCATTTAACTTTGTTTCAAGAAAATTTTAGATTTTTTGTAGATCTCCCTTACCTGGACATTCATTTCTATCAAGCTTAGAGAAATTTTCAGCAATTTTGTTTAACACATTTTCTATGTTTTTCCCTTTTCTTATTTCTTCAGGACCTCCTCAAAAGTAGGTATTTGTTCATATGATTGTGTCTCAGATAGTGTGGAGTTTCCCATCATTTTTTTCGTATTTGCTCATTGCTCTTTACGGTGAGACAAACTACACCTTAAATGAAGTTCGACAAGAGAATGTCCCAGAAAGGCATTTACCTCCGTTTCAGATATCACTTTTAAAAGAACTTTTGTAGGTAGTAAATTATGTGAACATTAACTTAAATCAGGAGGGGCTGGGGGCATAACTTGGTGATTTAAACACTTTCCCAGCAAACACAAGGCCTTGGGTTAGGTCACCCCCCTCCCCACCCCACACTACATAAGCTGGGTGTGGTGGTATACTTCTACAGTCCCAGTGTTCTGGAAGCTGAGGTGGGAAGATCGTCATGTATTCAAGGCCAGTCAGGGCTATACAGTGAGTTCAGGACTAGCCTGGACTTCAGAGCAAGATTCTGTTTCTAAACAGACAACCAACCAACCAAAACCATAAATGAGGAGTTTTTAAACATGGAATTGGAAAATGTATATAATTATTTTTCAATCATTATTAGAAATAAAAATCAGGAAGAATGTGCATATATAAAAATAATTGTTTTTACAAATAAGCATAGTTATAAATTGCCTGGTATGTTATTGTCAAGTTAAATCTCTATCTTTTTCTTAAACCAAAAGTCTCTCAAATTGATTTGCTAAAAACTTTTATGTTAATATATGGTGTCTTTTGTCTGAATCAGTGCTATGCAGAAAGTTCTCTGTTAAATAGAGTCATGCATTCTTATTAGAGTTATCTCTATAAAATAATCACTTAAGAAGATTTAGGTTTATTATTCTTTTGTTCATTTTTTAAACAATTTCTAATATTTGGGATATCGTGCTAACTCTTGGATAGAAATTTAACTAAATGAGTTCTGGACATAGGAACAGTGAAGATTTGAAGAAGGGATAAGCAACTAGTTTCAGTTTTACATGAAATTTGCAAAAAGTTAATGAGCGCAATCAAAGAAATCCACCAGAAACAGAGAGATAGACTACAAGCATGTTGGTAAATGAGAACAAAATGTTGTCAAGATGCTAAAGCTTCCCAAATTGTTGTAAAAATTCAACAAAAAGCCAAAATATAATTTCAGTTTAATATTATTTAAAAAATAATTATTTGATTCTAAAGGATTCAGGGAAGGGAAAATAACCAAGAAAAGTGAGAACAATATAAAAGAAAAATAATACAATATAGAAGGATTTAACATTCCCTAACTTCAAGACTTACTATGAAGCACTAACATTAAAAGAAAGTGCTTTACAAAAGTTTCACTGACTAAACCAGGGCAAAGCGTTTAGGAATGCATGTACACCTTCACAATCAAGTTTTTATAAGCACACGGGAGGACTTTAATAAATCGTGCTTGATTCATGGGAACCCATATGAGATAAATAAACTTTGGCTTTTTCCTCATGTGAATTGCAAAAATTAATTTGAGATGGATCATAGAAGTAATTTTTAAAACTAAACTTATAAAACTTCTACAAGAAAACTAAGACAATGTCTTTATGACCTAAGAGTAGGGTAGGAGAGGTTATTTGCAGATCATATATTTGCAAAAGACAAAGGAATGTCCACAATTCAATCATCGATAAACAAAAACTTAATAAGAAAAAATATTATGGCTAATAAGTACATAAAAATAATTGAATATGATTAATTATCTGGAAAATGTGGAAAATGCAATTAAGTCATAGATAAACTGCTTTTTTTTTTTTGAGACAGGGCCTCACTCTGTGGCCCAGAACTAATTATGCAGCTCAGGCTGGCCTCAAACTCAAGGAAATCCTCCTATCTCAGGATCCTGAGTGCTGGAATTACAAGCATATGCCACCATACCTAGGTTATGTGGTGCTAGAGAAGCAAATTCAAGACTTTGCACTTTCTGGGCCAGCATTCTAACCTCTGGGCTGTGCCCCCAGCCCAAACCATTTATTTTTAGTATGATGGTTAAGCTTAAAAAAGACCAGTACTAAATGTTTTCAAGGGTCTGGAACAACCATAATTCTCGTATATTGATAATGGGGTTAGTAGAGTAGAATCCATCTTGCAAATTATTACTTTATTTTTTATTTTTATTTTTTTTGGAAATAGCATCTCACTCTAATCTGAGCTGGCTCTGAAGAGAATTTTCTTTTAAAGTTGAGCACAAACATTACTTATAATTTATCAATTTCAGTACCAGGACTTTACCTAAAGATACAAGTTCTTTCCCCCAAGGTTTTATAGGAAATATTCACAGCAGTTTTACTCATAATATCTCAAAATTGTAAAGAGCTAAAGTGACTAAGAATCAGAGAGTGGACAAATAATTTTCTACAGTTGTGAAATGAAGTAATACTAAGAAATAAAAAATACTATTGGCCAATACAAGAGTGTGCATGAGTCTTCTAGACTAAGCAAATGATGCAAGATAGAGAATAACTCATGTTCTATGACTTCATGTCCATAAATTGCTAGAAGAAAAAATTTTAACGTACTGGGTAACAGGATTTGCCAGAAAGAGACAAGAGGAAACTTTTTTCAATGCTAACAGATTTGGTACCGTTGAGTGTTACTTGAATCCTAGCATTTATCAGATCTCATTCAAGTGTATATTTAAGATTAGTACATTTTATTTTTATAAATTTTACTACCCAAAACTAATATTGAATGCAGTAGTATCGACTTCTCACAATGGTATAGGGTAACAGTTTGGAAACTACTGTGTGAGAACTATAATGACGACAATGGGTGTCAGATTATTCTCTTTGGAGAAAGGAATTATAAACATGGAAGGGCTTGCGAGAGAAGACACACAATACTAGAATTAGAATTATCAGGTAAATTCATTTTATTTACTATGTAAATAGGTAGGCATAAGAAATAAATGTGTATGCATATGTATATGCATTTCCAGTTTGCTTGTTCTTCTGAGTTCTGAGCACTGAGAAAGGACAAACAAAAAAAAAAAAAATGCTAGTATCAGGAACACAGCTAATACTCAAATATTGGCTCCTAAATATCATTCTCTACTAAAAAATATCAGAGTTTTTTACAAGAAAGGTTAAGTCCAGTACTACAACTAAAACACATATACAAAAAGAATTGTTTGGGGGGATTTGGGGCGGTGTGGTAAGAAGGGTGGGTAGGCGGAGGTCAAAAGGAGAGCAGGGAAGGTCTTGTTGCCTTGACAAGATATTTACGTGTACAAAATGTTGAAGATCAACGTAAACCTTAAATTTTTCACCTATACATATCAATAAAATGGGAAAGAAAAGTTCAAAAAAAGTAAACAAACACTCAAAATACATATGAGATTGTCACAGTTTAAATCTGGAATGTCCTTTCAATACCGCATGTATTTGGAAGGTGATCAGACTGTGGGGGTTAGTTAGGCCAAGAAAGTTAATATGTTGGTTTTATGTGCTGCAAAGGGGTGGGGCCTGGTGGGAAAGGGTGGATCCCCTGTGTGTATTTTCCTCCCTGGCTCCACCCTTTCCTCTCCCTGCTTTCTGTCTGGCAGTGCCAGGAGCCCCTTCTCCCTGGCTAATCCCTCTGCCATGGCCACCTAACCACGCGTGGGCTCAGACCTCAGAACTCTGAGCCTAAACGAACCTTTCCTCCCTTAAGTTGTGACCGTCGAATATCAAAGGGTTACCATGTTCAAATCCGGTTGAATTTGAGCATCAACATAAATGATGCTAAAAACATATTGTAAGTCACTGAATAAAACGATACTCTTCAAATCCCATTTTATGTCCAGCTTTTCATGTAAAAGTAAATGAATGAATAAATACCCCAGGCAGGATGACAGTGGCCAGGATGACTGAGAGCCAATGGAAGGTGTCAGCTTATGAGGGCCACGAACGCATTCTCTCAGCCCGCTGCCTCTGGTCTATTTTCCCCTCTTTCCCTTTGCTTAGAACAGCCTTCTTCTTCCTTCACAGCCCCCAGTGTTCTTTCCTCCACTCTTCAAGACCTAATTAATTTGCACGTCGTCTGTTTTGAGAGGTTTCTTGAACTCTAACTTGAAGCATCTAGCAGGATGACCATCACTCCTCTGTTGGCTGCCTCGTCCTCTATCCGCACGGGTTCTTCTTTGTAAGCATTCTCTTTCTCCGTTGCCTCCTACACTTCCTGTTCCTCCATCCCCATTTCCATTGGTTGGCACGAAGGCGTTAACTCGTTTTTGATGCTTTACTATGAAAGATGCCGCGACATTAATTGCATTGTATTAAATTGTATCCCATCAATTGATTGTGAGATGGTGAAAATGAAAGTAATAAGGGTCATTTCAGGAAAAAAATTAGTTTATCTTGATGCCAGCTGTGAAAAATGCAGAATACTGGCTGGAAGCCAATCCCAGAGGTCCTGTAAGGTGCATCGTTCCACCTGCTTGAAAAGAAAACCTTATTTAAAGAAAAAAAAAAAAATACCAGCAGATTATCGCGGCTCTCCTGTCCTGTGATGCAGATGTACTTGTTTTGCTCCTGACTGGAGAGCTCTGAGTTGGGCTTCCGTGACAACAGGTGGCTCCAGCGATCAGTCGAGCCAAGTGCGTCATGGAGATCTGCTGCCGCGACGGGCCTCACAATTCCCAGAGGTGCCAGGAAGCTTGTGTTGATTCCAGGCCTGCCTACCGTCCTTGGGTCCTATGAAAAGTAACGTTGCATAATACACACATGAGAGCGCCATCTCTACTGTTCCTTTGTGAAGATTAAATACAAAAATAAGAACTAAATCAAGACAGACAGATTCCCAGTGAGAGGAGGCACTTGCCCAGCGTGGTTGCAGAGGAGGGAGCACGCTGCTGCTCTTAACGGGGTGCTGCTAGTTCAGCGAAATGTCACTCGCCAGCTTTGCTTGGCTGGATACAAACGCTGTCTCCACAGCCCTTTCATCCAGATGAACCTGATTATGTTAGCATGATGGCAACTGATTGAGAAAGTAGTCCTTGACCAGCTTGTGTCTGAGCCCGGGTCCCAGGAATATGCACTTTCTGAAGGCCTAGCCGGCTCCCCCCAAAAAGTTGGGGAAAATTGCAGTCCTCACAGCTTTATACTTTGCATTTTTAAAAGATTTCTTCAGACCTGTTTTATATTTTTTTTTGTAGCCCTGAGAATTACTGTATATTGTATATGCATTATTGTAACTGATATGGATAAAAGTAATTTAGGATTTATGAAAAGATCAGATCTTCAATATCAATATATTCTCATAATAGGTCACAGATAAGATGCCTATGAAAAATATATAATTCCAGTTCTGTAGACTAAGAAACAAAGACCTAGAGAGATGGAAAGCAATTGATATTATGAAAGGAAAAGAAGTATGCAAGGCTAGGTTGTATAATGAAGCTATTAATATAGAAAACTAAGGGGGCAGTAAAGCAGCTCGTGATCTCATCTAACTATAATTACCTCCCAAAGGCTCCACCTCCAAATACCGTCAATATGCAAATTTGAAGGCTGGGTTTCCAGCACATGACCTTTTGGGGAACACATCCAAGCCACAGAAAATATAAATACGAGGGTAGGGATCGTTGGTAAGGTAATTCTGTATTTCGTTGATTTTGAATAAACCTTGGAATATTTTATAACGTTGACCATATGTTAGTTCACCAGAAAGTCCTTAATCTATTCTCAATTTAAAATTAATAGGAATCATAGATATATCTTTCTGTAATTACCATACTAAAAAACCCTCAGGCAATCAAAATATCCTTCTACCTGGAATTTCTAAAAACATTTTCTTAAAAACTAGGTTGAGGAAGAAATAAAAATTAAATTGTACAATATACAGAAAATGTAGTTAAAACACTTTGTAATCTAAGGGATGTGGATGAAATAGGGTTTAGAGGAAAATGCATCATATTAAAATGATTATGTCAGAAAAATAGAGACACAAATATATATCCAGGCAAAACTTTGGGAAAGGGAAAATGATAGGAACTGAAGGAGACGAGGGAAAGTTTGGTAGCTTGAAAAGCAATTTCACTTTTTCAGCTTTCCTTGGGGTGCATGCACATCCTCTGACCTTGGCTTTGGGCTCAGCCAAATAGGATTCCGGCAGAGATGACACAGATACTCTTTAGAAAATCCCAGCTGAGACAATGAAGCACAGACTTGCAATGTCTTTGTGTGGTTAAGTAAGATCTGGTGCACTTCTACCATTTTCATGAGCATAACACGCCTGTGGAGCAAGCTAATTCTAGAAGGATGCGATGCCTCCCGGAGAGCCACACTGCTAGACTCCTAGCATGACACAGAGCTGCTCCAGCGACCCATCCCAGAAACTGTTCCAGATCACATCAGGGTCCAAGAGCATGACAGCCAGAGGGATTGTGGCCTCCATGCTGTGTGCTAATGTGGTAGATCATCAGCGAACCAGGAAAGAGAATAATGGCTTATTTTTAAGGTGTTATTTAAAAATTATTTGGATTTATTTATAAATTCGTAAGGTTAGGAAGAGAATACTTATAAATTTTATTTATGTTTAAAATTTACTTGGGTTTACTTATAAATTTTTCCATTTAAGAAGTCTAATAAACTGTTACTCTCTGGAAGAGAAAGAGCACTCAGTTGCAACAGTAAAACAGTAAAATAAATAAATAAATAAATAAATAAATAAATAAATAAATAAAATCCCAAAACTAACCTCAAATTAAACAGAAAATTTAAACAGACCGATTCCATATATAAAATTTAGCCAACTGCCTGAAAATATCACACATAAATACGTCCATAAAGGATGCTATTAATACTAAACCTTAATGAGAAGATATTTTAGTGCTACCTAAACTTTTCCAGAGCCTCAGAAGAGGAAAATATTTGCAAATTATTTATTTGAAGAATACATTGCTGATATAAAATTTAACAAATATTGCACAAAAAGAATATTAAGAGTTTCATTTAATGCAAAATTCTAGATAAAATGTCAGCAAGTGGAATCTAGAAAAAATTAACATAAAAGATACCAAAAAACCCACCTAAATTCAATTCCAAAAATGCCAAGCTGGTTCCATAGTAACACTTCTCTAATTCAATTTGTCAGTTTGAAACATTTAGGGAAAAAATGTGGTCATACTTAAGCCTATAAGAGATATTTGACAAAGTTCAGTATTCGTTTTGGATTGAAAAATTAAATGATCTAAATATATATTCAAGATCTCCTAATGTGATAGTCTCACAGCAATATCTTCATCTATTTGCATTTATGGTGAACTCAGGCTTACAGGAATGTTTTCTTTACTATGGTAATAACTATTTATGAATCAAGAAATACCAGATAGAAGGTATAAAATATTTTATTTATCAAAGAAACATTAATGTAAATGTAAAATACAGGTATTTAATGGACACTATTATAGATATATGCTGCATGCATATGTATATATACATATAAATTTTAATCACGCATTTTAATGAGTAAAAAGTAAATGACTGGCTTTAAAGACAAAAAAACAATAGGAACATCACAAAGCACAAGAATATGTATATCTGTACCTATTTTGCTTCTATATATTTTGCTTTCATACCCCTGGTAGAAATAGAAAAAAACAGTTACCAGATATTGAGACATGAATTTTTTTCTTCCTCTTTTCCTTCTTTTATTGTTTTTTTTAAAGAACAAATTCTCTTTCTGGAGTCCAGAGGTGGTTTTGAACTCATACCGTGAAGCCGAGGCCGGCCTTGGACTTATGGCCTGAGATTACAGGCGTGCTCCACTATGTGGTTATGAGGAATTGGACTGCAGCCTGTGTACACTAGGCGAGCACATCAGCCCCTGAGTTGTGACCCCAGCTCTTTTTCTTCTTGAACAGCATGAATGTATTTATATATAGAAAACAACTTCAGTAAAGGATTATTCATACCAACCAGAAGAATATTTGATATATCAAACTGTAACACTAAGACTATCAGATGAGCACTGAAAAAGGCAGAATTAGTCCCACATTGTTTGACATATTATGTTGTTTAGAGATCAACATCTGGTGCACCACTGGTTAAAATCACACAGATATATTCTGTTTTTTTTTTTTTTTCTGACAGTACATTATTGCTTGAAAATGAGAACAGTAGATTTTACGTTGGCCTGCATCTTTCAGTGTGCCATGGCCACCAACGATCTCCATCTATTGTTTTAAACCAGAAACTAAAAACCATGGGAGTTGTAATTGCAGATGCAGAGTCACTGGGACCACTACTTCGTTATTGGTCACAAGAACCGTCACCTTGCCTATACTGATCTCGAAGAGTGCTTTCCACTATAAGAGAGACATTGGCTTTCAAAAACCAGTCTGAAGAGACGATTCTTTGAACCCAGTGTTTGAGGAGTCAAAGAAACTACCAAGGTCAAAAAGACAAATCTGTCTCCACCACCTGTAACATATTTGACCTGTTTGTGGAAAGAATTTTATATGAGAACCAAATGTTCTCCTTAACATTTACTTAAAAAATTAGAAAATGTGTTAGTAACAGCCTTATCTCCAGATTTGCACAGAAAAGGACAGTGTGACCTTTTAAATATTCTTTTTCCTTAATTCTTAGGATCAAGATTGGGGAAAGAAATTGAGACTAAATATTGGAAAATATATGACGGTTAAACAGCCAAACCCAGAAGAGTAGGCACCACAAAAGGGGAAGTAATTGATAGAAGAATAATACAATGTGTAAAGATGTATTAGTGTTTTCATTATTTTGTACTATTTCTATTCAGTGGAAGCTGATTTCCATAGTAATATAGTTAGCTAAAAATCTGCCTTTGTCTATAAGGTCTCCACAGGAAAAGCAAATATGAAAATGGCAATTTTTAAAACAATATTCTGTTTTTTGTTTAATAAAACTAATGTTTTCAAATCTGCTTTTATTAAAACACAATAAATACCATCAATTTTTGACATGAAATCTCATTATATACTGTAAATATTTATCACTTTCTAGAAGAAAGATTATGCAGTAGATGACTTCTCATTGATTCACTCATAAAGCTGAGTTAGAATTGAAGCTTCTTTTTATTTTCATAAAAATAAAACGACTCAGAATTTGACATCCATTGCATTTGGACCGGCTAATCAGACAAAGCACAGATGGTATGTGTTTTAAGTGCATTTCTTGAGCATTAGGAAAATTATTAAAAGGATGTTAATATAAAAACATCCAACATAAAATAGACTGAAAATCCTCAATGACATTGCACAGATTATACCTTTTTCCAGTTCTGGGTTTCATTTTTTCAGCTCCTAAATCAAAAGTTTGGGTATCACATACCCCGTTCATGTAAGGTATGTGTGCTGTTTTATATGTTTGTATATTTGCAAAGAAAATACGTTGTGTCAAATAATCGCTTAAAATAAACACAAGGTACACAAGCTGCTTTGGTATAAACTAGCCAGTGGGTCTTTGGGAGCTGCCATAGTTTAGCTATGGGCCAGAGTTTTACAAACCTAAAACGACTGATTTGATCCCTGATGCCAATCTACAAATAAATGGTTGCTGTAGACTGAGCAGCTTGAGCCCTGTATCTGATTCCCAGTGCTCTAATGTGAAGGAAAATTTTGAGTTTGAGGAAAGCAGAAGGCATGTATTTTAGGATTGGCGCTATTGGGGATAAGGCTGAGTAGAGTGGGTAAAGAGAGCTTGGTGACTTTTCTTCTAGACGTGTACACGGATGGATCATTAAACACTGACTAGAGAAAATCAATTCTCTTGTCTGGGTCTCTGTTTTTTAATTTCTAAAATAAGAAGATGAATTTACGTTACTGACTCAGCCTTTTCTATAAGGCCCAATATTTTAATATTCTGCGAAAGCTAGATATACTCATGTACCTGCAAAATTTTGAACACAATTTCAAGTAGTGCTTTCGCTATGGATGCGTGGACCTCTTGTTAGGTCCTAAATTGATCCAATGATCTTTTTAAAAAATGTATGAGTCACCACTTACTGGTAAGTATTATGTACTAAAATATAAAGTTGTTCATATCGTTTACTTTTTTTACCCAAATTATTTTTATTAGCATTTTTGTGATGCAAAATAATTTCATTCACCTTGTGGGACTGTTGCATATTCGTGTGACAGCTTAATTATTTTCCCTTTCCCACTCTCCTCTTGGTTTTCCCACATCTTCCAAGATTTAGATATTAAAGAATTGTGCAGTTATGAACATGAGCATGTGAATATCACTTCAATATCGTGCCTTTAAATCTTTTGGAAAGATACCCAGAAGAGGTATAGCTGGCTCAAATAAAATTTGTATTTTCAGGTTTTTTGAGGAATCATCACACTGGTTTCTGTAATGGTTGTACAAATTTACAGTCTCAACAAGAATGTGGAGGAGCACATTTCTCTCTACAGACTCACCGGCACTTGTTGTTCCTTGAGTTCTTAATTATATACAATAATCTAATTCTTAGTTCCAGTTATCAGTCTACTGTTTCATTCTTGCAAACCAAGGAAAATCTGACTTTATTAATTATTTTTATGTAAGCAATAATGATTCAGGAAGGGAGGAAAGGAAGATTCTACCACCTTTAGTACGTAAATACATAAAACAGGTGTAGGACTTTGGGGTGGCATATTAAAATGTGGAAATTTACCTTGTTACCTCAGTGGGCTAAATCATCCTTCTAGGCAGAGGTACATGATAGTTTAAAATTTCTTCACTATTTCTGGATATCGAGTCCAGAAAATAGTCAGTAATAATTGAAATATTATGATAAAATAATAATATTAGTGCAAATTACAACTAGTATCTGTTAAGCTGCATTTATCCAAAAATTTGCTATTTTTCTCACATCCTTGGCATAATATCCTAACCTATATTACGTAAAATAATTCAGAAAATAATTCAATGTAAAATTTCTAAACTTTACATTTGTTTAAAGTAGATGAATAAAGAAATATGGATAAAAGTAAATTATCAAAATTACTGGAAAAATCTAAAATGGGAGTTATTTTAAAGTTCATCTTTAGAATAGGAAAGTGATGATCAGAAGGTTTATTTTCCCACTCAAAAATCCTTCTTCACCAAGTGATTTATTATTAACATACATATTAACTTGATATGATTGAAACACTAAAGGAAACAGAGCAAAACAAAAAATGCATTTGATACTTTCAAGTCATGAGAAGAAAAAAATGCCACATAAAAATTCATTCAACAAAAGAAAAGAGAAAATTGTGGTACATAGAAAATATAAAATGTGATGATTAGATTTCTTTCAACACTACAATAAATGTGAATGTGATAAATTTCCCTAATAAAGATAAATAGTTCCCACAGTCTAGTTATTATTATGTGCAAATGACACATAGCCATATGCAGTTGAACAGTTATGGGCATACAATTTTTTTTTTACCTTTTTTTGTCTTTGGAAATTCTTCGCACTGTAAGTCTTTACAGTAAAAGTAAATTTTTCTGTTCCTAATATTGATGCAAAAAACCTAAGTATCACAATTTTTAAAAATTTGTTTAAAACTATCACTTTTTATAAATGTACTGATACCACAAATTAAAAAAATAGTACTTAATTTTTGAGAGTGGTTTCAGATTTAATGAACAGTTGAGAAAAAAATGCAGTTTTTAGACACCCCCATTATTTGTGAGTTCCTGTAATTCCCCTCTGGCTGCCGTAATTTCCTCTCTTAATACAGTAACATGTGCATATGTTACATTAATGATGAGCCAATATTGATGCATTATTACTACCTATATTTACCTAATTCTCATAGAACTCATTTTCATGTGTAGTTTTTTTAACTTTGTAAGATCTGTCAAACCAGTCTTCTGAAGTGACTACGGTTCTCCATTTCCATGAGAGTTCTCCTGCTCCGAAGTTTCACCAGCATTCAGTGTTAGTGTTTTTGAATTTTCACCATTTTAACAGGCATGTGATGGTGTCTCATTTTAATTTGCAAATCCTTAATGTCATAAGATGCTAAGCACCTTTTCATGTTTGTTATCTATACATCTTTAGTGAGATGACTGTTCAGATCTTTTGGTCACTTTTTAATTTTTTCACTTTTATTGTTGAATTCTTTTTATAGTTTGGATGAATGTTCTTCACTAGAGTATTTTACAATCTTTTTTTTTATGAATTGTATGGCTTTTTTCTCTTTTTTCAATATTTTTGTCATGCCATTTTTTTCATTTCAATGAATTCTAATTCAACAATATTTTTTTTAATCAATCATGCTTTCAGGATTGTATCTAAAAATTCAAACTCATCCAAGATCTTTGAGATTTTCTCTTATATTGTTCTATAGATTTGCATCTTACATTTAAGTTTATGGCTCATTTTGAGTTAGTTTTTTGTTGAGGTAGTAGTATATGCTCTAATGTCTGGATTCTTTTTCTTTTCTCATTTTCTAGAGAGAACTGGTTCTATGGTTTCTAATTGTTCCAGTAACCTTTGCTCAAAAGACTGTTTTTGCTTTTCTGTTGCATTGTGTTTGTTCCTTTGTCGAAGATCAGCTGATAAACAGTTGACTCTTGCAGGCTTATTTCTGTGTTCTCCGTTTTGTTCCATTGGTCTCTCTCTCTTTTCATCTTTCTTAATTTTTTTTTTTGCAAATCCTGACATTTCCTTGATTATTGTAGTTTTATGGTGAGTTTTGAAATGAGGCAATGTTAGTTTGCGCTTGAGACGGAGTCTAGCTAAATTTCCCAGGAGGACTTGAACTTACAATTTTCTTGCCTAGGCCTCCCAGAGTGCTAAGATTACAGGCATGCACCACCACATCTAACTCATATATTTTTATTTTCAAATCTATTTTGTTTCATTTTTGTTGATAAAATAAGTGGAATTATGTTTATATTTTCTAATTTTTAATTGTTAGTACATCTAAAAACAATTGAGTTTTGAATGTCTTTTTTCTGTACATTTGCTGTGATGGTCTTAGTTTCAAATTCTGTTAATTTTTTGAGAATTAATTTAATGAATTCTTTGTTAATTCTGTTTTTACATAAACAGTTATGTCAGTTGTGAACAAAAGCAACTTAAGATGTGTATTTCTTCCATGTATTACTGATTTTTGATATTTTCTTGAGCATTTTTGCATTCATGGTTATGTGATGTAATATGTTGCTTTTCCTATAATGTCTTTACCAGGCTTCGGTACTGGAGTAACACTGTCCCCATTAAGTGAATTAGAAACTGTTCTTCCCAGTTATATTTTCTTGAAGAGATTCTGGAACCTTGGTATAATTTCTTCTGTAAATATTTCATAGAATTCACCCGTGAATTTTTGTAAAGACAATCATTTAGTTATTTTCTGTAGACACACACCTTTTCGGATTATATGTTTCTATTTGTATGAATTTTGATTAATAGTACACCTTTAAGAATTCACCTGTTTCGTACAAATTTTCAAATTTGACGGCATAGGAGTCATTCATGTTGTTACTCTAACGTCCGTGGGACCAGTACACATGCCTTCCGTTTACTTTCCTGTGCTATAATAATACTGTGGGTCTTCTCTTTTTTTTCTTGACCAGTCTGGATGAAGATTTATCAATTTTATTGATCTCATCAAATAAACGGATTTTAGTTTATGGGTTTTTCTCTCTTGATTTTCTTTTTTGAATTCTATTTATTTCTGTTGTTTTAATTGCTTGATTTTTTGTTTACTTTGAATTTAATTTTCTCTTCTTGTTTTACTTCCTTAGGAAGAAGCTTAGATTGTTAATGTTATTATTTATTAATACATATTTTTGGAAGTATTAATTTCACAACATCCTACATGCTTTGACAAAGTATATTTTCTTTATTAAGTTTAAAATATTTCTTAATTTATTTTAATAATCCTTTGACTCGTGCTACTTGGAAATGTAAACCTCTCCAATATTTTGGAGTTTTACAGCTATCCTTCTGGTATTGATTTCTACTTTAATTCCACTATGTTCCAAGCATATACTTTTAATATTTCTAATCTTTATATTTTGCTGTGGCTTGTTTTGTGTCCTAGAATATCGCCCTATTGGCGAATGTTCTATGTAACAACGAGTAGATTGTTTATGCTTCTGTTGTTGAATGAAATATATTTTCAAAATGTCAATTAGTTCCATTTGATTGATGGTGCTGTTATGTTGAAGTATATCCTTAGCGATTTTGTGCCTGATGTCAATTACTGAGTAGGGTGTTGAAGTCCTCAATTATAATAGTCTCCAACTATTTTTCCTTGCAGTTCTATCAATTTTTGTCTTACACATTTTGACATCTTTTGTTAGGTGCACATATATTAAGGCTTGTTGTGTCTCCTGGGATACTTGGCTACTTTGTCATTATATAATCCTCCCTTATCCTTGAAAATATTCCTTACTTCGAATCTGCTTTGTCTGAAATTAAATAGCTACTTCAGCTTTTTTCGAATTCTGCTAACATGATATAACTTTCTTCACCTGTCACTTTTATTCTATGTATTTTTGTTTAAATTGGATTTCTTGTTGGCAACCTACAGCTGAATCTTTTCTTCCACTGTAACAGGCTCTACCTCTTAATTATTCTATTTGGACAATTCACGTTAAAAGTGATTGTTCATATAATTGAATTTGCCTTCTTGTATTTGGAATTGTTTCTCTTTGTTATTTTTGTTCTATTTTTTACTTTTATCTGTCAATCTTTTTCTTCCTTTTCTGATTTTAAATAAACTTTGTTTTAGTGATTACCCTCGACTTTTCAACATGCATTGACCACTAGTCTAAATCCATTTTCAAATAGCAGTATATCCCTCAGTAGCTATTGCAAGTGCCTTACAAAGAGAATTCTCAGAATCTCTTATCCCTTATAATAATGGTATCAAACATTTCAGAAACTATGATTATCAAATGTATTATTATTATTATTATTAATTATTGAGACAGTCTCTCATTTTGTTGTCTAGGTTGGTCCTGAACTCACTATGGAACCTAGGCTGAAGCCAAAATAAACCTCTTGTTCTTTCAGTCACATTATTCTTTATGCTGGTCTCCTTCAAGCTCAGTAATATATTATTCCTCTTAAGAAGATCTTTCGAAACTTTATCATGTTTCATTTCTTCAAGCAACTTATTTTCACGTTTCCTGCAGTGTACCTCTACTGGTGCTAAATTTTCTAAATGTTCATTTGCCAGAAAACGTGTTCATTTTTCTTCATTTTCATTGAACACAGAGTTTTACACAGGTGGTCTTATTTCCAACCTTTTACATATTTCACTCCATTGTAATCTCACATCATTTCTAAGGAGAAATTGATGTAATTCTTATTTTTGGTCCTGTATGGGCAAAGCTCGTTTTTCACCTCTGCCTTTCCCTAAATTTCTTTCTTTAATTTCAGCAAGTTGACTATGATATTCCCAGGTGTACCAATTTTCTTATTTCTCTTCTTCTAGTTCCTCTAATATTTTCCTACCACATGTCTTGTGGCTCTGTTGTAATTGTCCCAGAGTTCTCGGCTATTCTGCTGTATTTTTAAATTTTTGTTTTTCGTGTTTTTAAGTTTAGGACGCTTTGGCTTTCATATGTCAATATCTTAAGCTCTCTCTCTCTATGTATGTACGTATGTATATATATGTTCAAAGTATGTTCAAAGTATTGATTAACGTTGCGAAGGAATCCTTCATTTGTGTGAATTTTCTATTCTTACAAGGAATCCCATTCACAGATCCCATCTCTTTGCTGATACACTTATCTGCTTTGGTATCTTCTCACTAATTTCCTTTTCATATTTCTATTTATTATAGTTGTTTTAAATTTTAGTTTAATAACTTCAAGTTTTCTGGAGCATCTGATTCAAATTCAAAGCTTACGCTCCATCTTCAAATTGTATTGTTTTGTATAAATCATTTTTTGTTAAAATCTGAAAAACAAAAAAAGTTTTAAACATCAAGGTAAACAATCCTTTCAGTGTGTGATTAAGCTCTGTTGCCTATGCCCGTGTCAATCGCTAAAATTTCTCTGATCACCATGTTTTTGTCTGTCTTGTTTTCTTAATTTTCAAAAGTGATTCCTCCTTAAATAGAGTCTGAGTCTTCAAATTTAAAAAATTTTTTTCAGCTGTAATCCCGGTATTCTGAGGTGTTGAAGTGGCAGTAGGGTATGGAGTTGGGTGGGGACGTGTTCCCTGTTTCTGTCCTTAGGTCTTGGTCTCTTTTTGGATCTCTGACTCTGTCCTTTGGAAAAAAGAAAGTACCTTTGCAAGTACCTCTTAACTTTTTTCTTTTCTTTATGTGAATGAGCCAAGTTGTCTTTCTCCTATCTCAAAAGCTGGAAGGCGCTGATAAGAAATTGTCTTTGCTTCCCATCAATTAGATTCTGGAGAAGACTTTCACTTGGGAAAAAGCCTTTGTTAAGGAAAATAAAACACCCATATTTATTTCAAAATGATGTACGTCGGCCCTTCCTCTGCTCAAAGGCATTTTCTCTGACTTTCAGCATTTAGACCTGATGAAACTCCTACAGATAAAGCTCACCAAGGTCTCTCATAGGCTGTGCCCTTATCATTTTTTTGGGTTGGCCCACAGTCCACAATTCTCCAATTCTCCTCCAGTACCAAGGAAGTGTGCTTGTCTGTCGCTGGCACCAGCCGGCTTCTCTCTTTATAAACCAGATCTTTCCATCTGCCTTCACGTTTCTCAAGTTTCCAAGACAGTGATGTACCTTGTCACCTCCACTTTGATGAATCCATGGAGAGTTGCTGATTTTCTATTTGTTCAGCTTTTGTGTCGTGAAGGTGCTAATGGTAACTTCCAAACTCTTTGCATTTTGGACCTAGACATCTTTTGTAGATGAGTTCTATTAAACTTAAAAGTGCAGATTCTGATGTTATAAAATCATTACAGATTATAAAAATATGAACTATTTTAATATAATATGCAAACGAATTATGAACTGTATAAAAATAACTGGAAACACAAAGCTCTCAGCTTTGTTACAAATGAGAGGAGTTTTCAATTTTAATTCCTTGAACCATGTAGGGAGCACAGTGCCAGGCACAACATAAATATTTTATAAATTTGCTTTCAATGAATGCAAGAACATCATATGCAAACTTTTATACAAGGAATTATGACGAGCACTTAACAGGATAAAGTCACTGTCCCTTGGGAGCTCAAGGTCACATGGGAGACAGTCACAAGCATTACAGAACGACCCAAATGAGATTGTGATAATTGTCACTACACAGAAACAATCAGACTTCTATAGGTGCATAAGGGAGAGGAGATTAATTCTAAAAGGCAGTGTTTATTTAGATCATCGTTTAAGAAATAGAAGGAAATGAAGCTTTCTGACTAAACTTAATTTCACAATTACCAAGAATCATAGAATTAGATTTGCACAGTGGTCTATCAGAGGCGTACTTATTGCCAATTAGATCATACAATCTCTTTAGAGGGCTCACTTTAGAGCCCCGTGAGCTGATTTTTGGAACCTGGGTTTTCCCAGACTTTACCACTTGAAAGATGACATAATTCGCTTTCGGAATATATGTACAATATCCTTGCCATCTTGTCTCAATGTGTGCAACAAAATAGGTAGACCTTAATATCTCATCTATCTGACTCTGGATGTTCTTCGGAAAGTTTTATGGGCACGCCTGGCCTCTCAGTTATTTTTCTACTGAAAAATTTAATTCAGATGAGAAAGAAAGGATCTTAGTCTCCAACACTATGGAACTCTTCAAGAAACGGGCACTGGCCTGGTTTCTGTTTATATTCACTACAGGAACTCACGTCCTCTCTCTCTCTCTCTCTCTCTCTCTCTCTCTCTCTCTCTCTCTCTCTGTCCTGTTTTCTTTTTCCATGTGTACACACTTTCACTGTAACTTTCACGCATGTACTGTCTCTTTTTCTAAGACTAGGCAACAAAATTTCTTCGTCTTGGATGCTCAGCTCATCAGTTCCTGAGGCATCTCTGATTGCATCGAAATCACAGTACGTGGAAGAGTCAGTGCTCACAAACTCAGAAAGACAAGAAAAATTCTATCTCTTTATTTTCGAAAAAAATTGAATAAATTTCTCCAAAATATTTGTATTGGTAAGTATTTGCAATGCGTTGAGCTTGAGGAATTGGTACATTCACCAACTGCGCTTCGAGAAATTTCCTTCCCTTCCCTTTCCCACCTTCTTTTCTGCCCACAGCCCTGCTCGCTTCCATGAAATTGTCTTGCTTTCTTCCCTGGCTCTGTGACTTCTTTTGTAGTTTATTTTTCTCATATTAGAGCAAATGTGTCATATTTAATCTTCTGTGTTGGATTCATTTTGCTTTGCAAGCTGGTCTCAAGGAGCATCGATTTTCCTACAAATGACTCATATTTCTTCATGGTAGAATATTATTCCATTGTGTATATATGTACCATATTTTCTTTATCTGTTCATCTGTTGATAGACTGCTTCCAAGATTTAGCTATAACAAATGTGGCTATATTTATATTACTCTTATATAATGACTGTAACGCCTTTGGGAAAATTCCCAGCAGAAGTATATTTGGGTTAAACGAAATATTATTTTCACTTTCATTTACTGATCTCCACACCTTCTCTAGTGGTTGAATTAGTTTACAGACCACCAACAATATAGAGTTCTTTTTTTCCCACAATCTTTCCAGCATTTGTTGTTTTCTGAGATCTTTTTGGAGTAAGATGAAAATTTGGTGTTGTTTTTATTTGTATTTCTTTGATAGCTAATGATGTTGAGCATTTAAATTTCACATTTATTAGTCAATTGTACTGCTTTGAAAAATGTCTTCTCATTTCAGTTGCCCGTTTTCAGTTGGGTCTTTTATTTTCAGAAGTCCAGCTTTCTCCAGGTTTTTGTTATGTTCTTGCTACTAGCCCTCTTTTGAAGGAGTAACTGGAATTTTTTCTTTATTTTAAATATTATCTCTTCACTCTGTTGATTGTTTCCTTTGCTGGGCAGAGGGTTATTCTGCTTAACAAAAATATTAAACTTTATTTCTATTTCCATGATTCGTTGCTAGAAGTGACATTATTTTTGTCATTTTGAACACATATTTGTTATCTGTGAGATTTAGTGTAAGGTTTGTATTATAATAAATGTAAAAGGCAGAAAAGTATACAATCAAAATATTAGGTAAAACTTTAATATTTAAAATTTAAGCTTGAATTATGAAAATTAACATGAACTTAGAATATATATATATATATATATATATATATATATATATATATATATATAAATTTATATCTCTGTGCTTGCTCTGTACACCAAAAATCTCTGGATGTAGTGCCAAAAGTACATCAATAAAGATTACTAAAAATCTGGTTTGATTTTGAAACATTATTCTATGAATACTAAATATTTGTTTTTAAATGCTAAAAGAAATAGGAGTTCCCAAGAGAAATAGCTAATTTTAAGAACGGAGTAGACAATGTCTAAGACTGAAACATCTTGCTGTGCCAGAGAGCAGCGAAACCATCAAAGGTCCAGGAGACAGAAATCAGTCCACAGTGGATCTTACTAGCCCAAACTGGGACTTTGTGCACCAAAAAGAATATGTTGAAGTACATTAAATAATCTTTTTGAAAAAGCAATGTGTTAGTTATGTTGGAAATGAAAAGCCAAACACTCACCTCCTAGAAGATCTCCCTAATTTGTCAGTATCAAGTTTTTTTTTTTTCAGTGATTTTGTACTACAACTATTGGGAACTAAGGAAAAAGAATTAGACATTTATTCTCCTTCCCTTCAGAAACTATAAATTCAGGTAACTTACATTACAATTTTGAAAGAATATTTTTCCAGGTACAATAGGTTGCCTTGATTTTTTTTTTTTTTTTGGTAGAGGTTGAAAGACTTCATTTGAAGCTCTCCTGAACTTTAAGGTTTTTATCAATTAATCCACAGCTGTTCTGCTGGTTTTGCTTTGGTAGAATAATGTCTTTTCTCACTTACTGTTTCTAATATTCTCTTTGTGCTGAATTTATGATATCCTGATTATGATGTGATGTTACAAGTTCCTTTTCTGGCCAATGTTACTTGGTGTTCTATATGTCTCTTATACCACAATGTTAATTTCTCTTCCTAGAGTCTGGAAATTTTCTGTTATGATTTCAGTGAATAAATTCTCTGTGCCTTTTGTGTTGTCCTTTGGTTATTCACACCTACAACTCCAATCTTATCTCCCTTTGAGTCCCCAGCAACCATCGTATTAGCTACTCCTTCGCAGTCTTGGTTTCAAGGCTGTCCCTTATTACATATTAACTCATCAACCTTATCTTCCTGGTCTAGTACTCTGTCCTCACAATGCTAGAGCTTCCCATGTTTTCAAGTGAATTTCTCATGTTCTGAATTTCAGCTTGATTTTTCTTTCAGATTTTCTATTTTTGTGCCAAAATGTTCCTCAAGCCTTACACTCTCATGTTTGTCTCGGTCAGCTTTTTGTTCACGTCTTCTATAAATTCAGTCAACTTTTTATAAACTAACACCATAACTTGTTTAGTAAATTCCTCTTTAAGCTTGCTAAGTATCTCTTTTATTTGTTTAAGTATATCTTCCCTGAACTGGTTGGCAACTCAGTCTACTTGCTCTTGGATTTCTTTTCCTCTGAGTTCCACTATACTGAGGCCCATGACACCAGCTCCTGGAGACATCGGGATTTTTGGAGGTGATTTATTGCCTTACTTTTCTCATGATTCTGTTTTTGAAGATGATAGACCTGTTATGTTAAAAAAACTGTTTCTACTCTGCAGATTTCTTCAGCTAGATTATGTATTTCCTTGGTGTTTCCAAGAGCTTGCTTATATTTTGATATTTACACCTGTTTTCAGTGTATCTGATACTGTTTAGGGGCTTTCTGAGCTTTATGCGGTTCCTTCTTCTGCCTTCCTGTTCCCTTATGCTTTTCAGTGAGAAAGAAACAAATTGCAGTAATGTCAGTGACACAAAGGTAAGTCAGCTATGTAGAATGAAAAGCTCAATTCCTATATTTTTTCTTTGGTGCTTCCTTGAGTTTATTTATATGTTTGGTATTTATGTCAATTTTCAACCTATTCAGCTCTAGTTTGAGTGTCTTCTTAATGTCTAACCTTCTGCTACTGATTTCCTGATCCCCTACAACTTTCATTCGGGGAGTAACAGATTATAGTCAAGTAGGAGATGCAAAGACAAGCCAGCTACTGACACACAGGAAAAAAAAAAACACGAGTAGCCACTATGCCACCTTGAATAGCATGAATGAATTCTGTAGTAATGTTGTAATCTAAGACAGACGAATCATTAACAAGTCATCACAACCAACTAACTATTCTCCGCTTAACATAAGAAATAGAATCTACACTATCAGTTCAGTGTCTTGGTTATTGATTCACTGCTGCAACAGAGTAACTGACACCTACAAATTAAGGGAGGAGAGATTTCTTTTAGCTCACGGTTTCGGAAGGTCTCACATAGTCCATTTATGAGCAGCCAGCAACGGTGAAAACACATGACAGATGTTTAGTCAGACCAAAGCTTTTCATGGCATGGCAGACAGAAAGCCAAACGAGAGAGGAGGAAGTCGTGTCTGGATGACTAATGTGAAGGCCAAGGCTTCCCAGGAAAAAGTTGCAATAATGCTTCTTCTTCCTCCTTTTACTTACTTCTAGCTACCAGCTGGGCTGCTCACACCCAGGATGAATGTTCTTCTTTAATGTCCTGGCCCATAAAGCAATCATACACCCCTGAAGGTTCTAGTCTGGAACTTTTCTAAACCTCAAAAGTTGACATAATTCCTGCAGGGCAAGCCCCAAACATCTACCCCTTCTAGCTAGGTCCCATGTCCCAAAATCACCCAGTTCTATAGGAATTTCACTACCTCCAGATACATGAGGTTTTGGGAAGCATTTCACATCCAAAGTCTAAATAAACTAAATACTGCTTTACTGAAAAAATTACTAAATGTAGCATTAAACAACTTCAATAAAAAAGATATTAATTACCCAGGCCAAAATAAACACCTAAAAGTTATTAACTCTTAATAAGCTCCAGTCACACTGTCATCTTCAGCAATCAGCAATAATGGTATAGCCAAAGAAGAACAATTATTACCATCATAATAACCAATTAAATTATGTAATCAGCCTACTTTTAACATTATAAATGTATCTATACTATTAATGCAGACATCTATAGATATCTATACTATTAATGAAGATATAATAATAATAATGCAGATATATACTATTAATGCAGATAATGCAAACCACACAGTAACTTATGGAAAATCTATTACTGACATAATTTTTAATAATAATAGAAAAGAAATGTACTTTAACATCTTCTGTATAACTAAATAGCAAAAGTATTAATTTCTAATAGGCTAAACCATATAGCCATAAATTATTAATGCTTAATAAGACTTTTAATAAGAATGGTGGGGTAGGAAAAAGGAGCTATGACAAAGGGTTAAATTTGGAGACAAAAGAAAAACAAAAGATAGAGGTTTAAAAAAGACAAAATTCCAAAGGAAGACCAGAAAGTAAATATGATTAGGCAAAATTTATACAAAGAAAAAGGAACCAGAGAAAAAATGAATAATTGAGAAAGAATGCCAGTCTATGAAAGGCTATTCAAAAAAAGACAAAAAGAATAACTCAAAAGCAAAAATGCAAAAATCAAAATTCTAAATTACTTGCAAAGAACAACTGAGGTGAGTCCAAAGCTCAAAACTTTTCTTGCACTGAATTCTTTAGATAAGTAGTCTCTTTACAGGTCCTTTGGTTTTGGGGTCCACTGCCCACCAGATATGGAGAAGTCAGAAGCCCACAGGGTTCTGCACCGGATATTCTGCAATGGGAGCAGGAAGTGATGGGGGACTAGCAATACAAAGGCCTCCAAAGAGACACTTCCACACCTACCCCCGTGGGCAAGTGGGCAAACTGTTCTTCCTGACCCGGCCTTTCTTTCTTGTGGGCCTTCAGGTGTCAGGGGCGTTTTGCCCTCCACGACCTGCTCTCACCTGGCCCATCAAATTTTCTAGGAAGTCTACAGCCTCTTCTTCCTCTTTGCAACTGTCTCCTGTGGTAGTTCCTCCCTGCCTTCAGCCAAGAGAGTCCTCAAAGACCCTGGGGTGTGACTTGCTTCTTTGAATAGTTGGTAGTTAGATCCCTTTCTTTGATGGCTCCCTAGTACGGTGCTGTCAAGAATAGACTCTCATGCCCTGCCTGGGAGACCCTTTCAGAAAGAGCACAGTGCATTCGCACCTTGAGCCTGCAACATGTGCAGACCACTCCTGGAGTCCAGCTGCCTGTCAATCCTGAGGCAGCCTCATGTCTGTGACCACTGCCCAGGTTGATGTTGTCCATGGTGGCCAAGCTCATATTGCCAGTGTTCTTCAGTTTCAACAGCCTCTAAAAGCTTTTCAAATTTCCCGTTGACCTCCTCTCAACTCCTAAATCCCCTTTTTCTTCCTAAGATAAGACTTTCAGGTATTTTCTTTGCTATATCTCAACCTTCTTGCTGAGTCCATGTAGAGTCCTTGAGGAGCCACCAAGGGAAAGATCCCAGTCAGCCAGATGCCATTCAGCCGCTGTCTTGACTCCACCCTCTCTGAAACGGCTTACTCTGATTTTTCAAATCTTTCCGACCTGGCGACTCTCTGGAGGTTCCTGGTGAGTTCGAGGCACATCTCAAGGACTTCTACTGTCCAGACATCATAATTCTCTGGAGACTTAATGCTTCTTTGGGTTGATTCTGGGAAGATGCTCACACCACCCTCTGCCCATAGGACCTCAGATCTTTTCTCTCTTGCCTCTACTCTTCAACTTTAGATTTAAGCAATCACTTGATTGTGAGGAGGAAGAGGATAATTTCTTCTTTCTCCTTTGCACACTTTCCCAAGCTTTGCTGTTTCTTCCTGCATGCTATATTAATATTCAACTTTTATAAAATACATACATTTTTTAAAGGTTCAGTTTTTTGCAAACAAACAAACAGAAAAATCCTCTGGTTTCAATCTTGTAACATTCCTTCCATGAGGCAATGCTGAATGAAGAGGTCTGTGCTTTGAAGAGGAGGAAGGGAAAGAGGTGGAAAAATTAGGTAATATAACTCTAACCTTTGCCACGAGTGATACTACTACATCAGCTTCAGCTTCTACTTAAATTCTCTGCTATATTTTAGAATTGTAAAGAACGTTAGAAATTACTTATGTCTACTCCTAATGAAGAAGAGATTCAGAGAAACAAAACAGAAAAAAAATGGCTTAAAAGCATTGTTCTAGTTGCCAGTTACTGTTTAACTAACCATCACAAATCTGGGAGAGTTAAAACAAGTATTACGCCTATTGTAATTATTGTCATTACTTCCAGTGGTTTTTGGAGTGTACGGGACTCAGCCTGGCAGTTCCCACTTGAAGTTCCCGTGTGGATCAGCCAAATGGACAGCGAGACTGGGATGATCCGAAGCTTGTTCGCTTGTGTTCCATGATTAACGCCCTCTGGCGGCTCAGTAAGGTGGAGGCTGGCATAGCTATGCTCCTCCAGCATCTTTCTCTATCTTTACGGCATGTCCTTTCCGCATGGTTCCTTCAATATGGCAGCCCCAAAATAGCTGACTTCCTTAATATGTTACTCAAGAATCCAGAAATACATGTTGCAGAGAGAAAGAGGAAGAAAGCGTCAGCACGAGCTCTGTCGCCTTCTAGAGCACACCCCTGCTGCGGCGACCAGCCCTTACGTGGTAGTGAGACTCAGTCTACCTTTCTACAGAAGTGTCATGTCATGTGCAAGGACTTTTTCTCAAATGTTGATCGCCTCTGTCTCTTTTTAACGCTTCGTGGTGTCTCCATCTTACGTCCCTGGCCTCTAGCTTGTTCCTTTAATGCATTCCTCAGATGGCAAGTTTTCTCTTACTCATAATTAAATGCCTTTTTGGCTTCCTTGTCACTTGATGTGTGACTTAAGCCAACTCCTTTTTCACCATCCTCTCTACTTTTATTTTTCTGTCCTCTCTATTTTTCTGTCATTTTTTTCTAACTGTAGCTAGGTTCACACAGTAGCAGTGAAATAATTTTCCCGACTCGTGTACTATTCCATTCAGTTTTAGGTTATGTTAAAAAGTATATTATTACATTTTCCATTACTGTAGAAGCTGATTTTGGTAGTTTTAATAAGTAGAGTAATTATGTGGAGATACTGAGGGTCTGACCCAAGAGATTCAGTATTTCTAATAAAATTCTAAGCTGCACCTTAATTGTAGAAGAAAGTGTGGTTGATTCACAAAAAGATACTGCTCACTAAAGGGAATCTTGTGAACAAGGTAGCCAGGAGTCAACCACAAATTCTCTCGAAAGTGAAAAATGTAGAGTTCAGGACAAGAATGGCAAATGTCCAGTGTTCATTTTCTTTATCCATGGAAGACATGACTAATAAATCACAGCCCTGCAGCCGGAAGTGGGCTCAACATGGTGTCCTAGGAATTACTACCAATAAATGGATCAGAGCCGATGAGCACTATAAAACTGACTGCCTTTTGGGTTTATAATCTAAACAGAGCTAGATGAAATCAAAATAACATTATGAGTTTGTTTGCAAAAGACTGTATGGGTAGATTTTGTTTTCCAAACTTACTGATGACATAAGAAGGGTTTATAGGGATGCGATTCTGGTGGATTTCCACCTGGCATGAGACATTTACATTAAAGAGTATAGCTAAGCAGATGTAGTCAATAATCACTTGTGTTGATTGTGACATGTGGCACCTCCAAATTCTTTTGTCTTCAGCCTCTAAGAGATTAATCACTTTGGGTACACATGGGAACATAGCTTGCTGTTACTCATTGGTTTATTCAAGCCCACACGGCTTGTCGTCATAACTGGCAGAGAAATTTTCCAGGAACGAAGAAAGCGGCTACAATTGTGGTGAATGTGATTCTCTTCTCAAGAAGCTTCCATTGGGAACTTTTCAGTCTGTAGATTCCTTCTTCCTGTCTTACAGCCAGTCACCTCTGTGTGGAGTTTAGCACTCTGCAGAGGTACCAGAATCAAAAATGATAATGTGATCGCAGTAAGTTTTAAATCTCATACCCTTCCACATGCCACAAAAAAATTAAAAGAGAAACTCAAAAATGTTTTACAAATCACATTGCATATGCCACTCTGGATACATAGATAGTGTCCTGATGTTGCAGACAACTGCTTCGTTGTTCATTTTATTAAAAAAAAATGTGAGCTTCTTAAGAGCTAAAACTGAACCACATTTTACTTACAATGTTTAGAAAATTGAAAAGAACATTTTGGCAAGCACATGATTATTTCTAATTGCCTTAGAGAGCTTGTGTTCTGGGGAAGGGTGTTGATAAGGAACAAAGCATAGAGAATTGATTTTGGATGGTATTAATTGGATGCCAATGACACACTAAATAAAAGGCCTTCTGTTTCATGCCAGCCCCTCCTACAGAGGGCAGGGTTGAAGAGAAGAAATGCTCAGGCAACCTTCTGGGTGAATCCCCGTGGAAGGCCCCAGAAACACATGCTCTCTAGGCACACACATTTATCAAATGATTTACCCAGTATTTTTCCTAGCTGATACTACAGACATGACACAATTATTAGATATATTAATTCCTTTTTTGGGGGGCTGGAGATTTCCCTATGTGGTGGACTATTGAATATTGCATTAGCTATAACATGGGGGCTCTGCACCCATCACCACCAAGAGATTAACTGAAATGCAAAACACAACTTTTCCTTTTGTCTCGATGCAAACACCCCCCCACCCAACCCCCCACACTTCTTGCTGTCTCCGCTCCTCTCTTAAGTGCTCAACAGGCTTTTCTGAGCAAGGGAAGCGAGAAAGTGTTTGATTTACAACCTCATTTTTTCTCTACCTGTATTTCACCGTACATCCTCACATTTTTTATTGAAATGAAGATGAGTAAGGGGAGATGTATGGGCTACCTACTTTCCTCTCAATCTTCCAAGTCTTTGGAGAAGCACCAATCACCATTCAAGTTGTCAAGAATTCCATCAAGATCTAGGAGCAGGGCTCAAAAGAGCCCAACAGCATATGGTTCTTACATTAGGCCTGGGGTCTGGGGGCCACTTCATCTTTTGGCGAGGCTAAGAGAAAAGGCAGAGAATATGATGGCCATATGCCTACTGGGATCACTGTCCTTTCACCACACCTGCTCAAATAAATGCCACTTGCCATTAAGAGTCTTATTGCCTGAGAGTCTTCTCCTGGAAATAGTGATTCGTTGAGTCTTCTTTTCTTGTGCTTGCTATTTACCCTTTGCAGCCCAGCACCTTCCCTCTAAAGGCAGTGGAAATCGCTTAGGCAAGCCTCTCAATACTGTTGACTTATATGGTCATCTGTAGAAAACGGGCAGAATTTTTTAAAAAGCAAGCAAGGAATTGATGACTGCAATATAGATGACACATGACACATAGTCTTATTGGCAAATAGACAATGTCATGATCATCACAATCTGACAAATTTATGTACTTACTAAAGCAGGCAGCCATGAACCAGCTTTTCGGCATGTAAGAATATGGTCTCCACGAGGTCAGGTCTTCTAAATTTTCAAAATGAGCCCAAAATTTGATTTCTATGTAAGCTTTTTCTATTTATGAAAGTTGGCAACTAATTCACAGTTTTGAAAACAAAGTGTCGTACCCAGCTGTGAGTCTGATTAGACCTGTGGGCTGGCAGAGCATCACCCCTGGCTGGTGATGGCATTTTCCAATGGGTATGCCAGGTAAGTTTGTCCAGACGTCAGATCTTTTAAACAGATTTTCTTCTTCATTGAACTTTTACTGAATCTACTTTTGTTCATATACCTTTTAATTCTCTCACCTGATCTTCTTACCTAATATATTTAACTCACCGACTTTTAATAAAGCATCTTGATTAAATGAAACACTACACAAGACACCATGAGTGAGGTTTTGCAAAGATAGGTTTGTTATTAAGAACAGATTAATCTGGTACAGTTGACCCAAGGTGGCAGTGGTGAAAATAAAATAAGAAAGTTTTTCTCTCGTGAAATTCAAGGGAAGTGATTCACAGGTAAAATATTAGCCCCTTAATGTCAGAAATCTAGTGTCCTGATCTATCATGATTCCATCATCTCTATGCTGGTGACTGACTTCACGGCCCAAGGTAGCTCACTTTTTTGCTAGTCAAACACCACAGGCTGTGCTGCAGTGACAAACTGACTTTCAATCTGGGTTGCCCCATGTGACTTCAGAGGCCCTTCTTATAGGCACACATGTACAGGGCTAATGACTTCTAAGGTTACTGTGACCACGCGAGAGATCCCGAGAAGACACGTGGAATCCTGATTGGCTTTTTTCTGGATGTAATTCCTGTCATGTGTGCAATTCCATGCTGTTGACAAGAGATAGTTACATGGTCTCAACTTATAGGGAAAGGAAGATAGTGAAAAGTATATTATATGTCCTATTGGTAATTTCTTTCTGATGGTTTTTGCCATACTAACATTTTCAAAAGCTAAATAGCCAAAAAAGGTGAATTGGCAAGGGGAAGAGTATCTCCAGAAAGTACAAATATAACTAGCTTTCCTCTGTCCTGTTCCATTGTACAAATATTTATCGTGTGAATACTCCCAGCTGCAAAGAAGCTGAGAAATGTATTTTAATTCTGGATGGTAATATTTTTAGATACAGCTTAAGACCTTTTAATGACAAAATATGGAAAAAATATTGGGCAACAACAAGAATGTGTTTCTATGCTGAACTTCACATGGTCTTTGATCCAAAGGTGCTTACTGTCTAGTGAAAATAACCCTAGTCATATACATAAGTGATTATATTGAGGCTAACTACATTCTCTTTTAGAATAAAAATGTGTTATGGAAGGCATAAAGTTAGGGACAAGGTAAGTTCTTGATAATAAAAATGATCATGAAAGTTAATTGTAATAATTCATTCTTTGGGTTCCTAGAGTCTTCTGAAAGTCCACCATCCAACCCAAATTGGTCTCAGAACTGAAGAGATGAAACTGCATTAAGTTTTCTACAGAGATATCCACAGTGTGGGGGAATCTGATATTAGTAGGATGACTTATTTTCTTCCACACAGTCTTGGTTGAAATTGGTGGTAGCAACTTCTTCAGCTTTGGAGTATCCTCATTTGGAAAAAATAGATTCTTTTGTCACTATTGGATTGAGAAGTGGGCCTTTGATGAGGTGAAAGAGAAAGTGGGGATGCGAGTTGAAAGAAAGAAAGATGTGGTTTGGTACCCTGCACGATTTCCTCCCAAGATACTGTAAGAGTTCATTACAATTACAAACGTTATGAGATCATAAATATGACCCGATTTCTCTTGGAGAAGACTGGCTGGGATAAAATCAGTATATTAGTTGGAATGAAATAATTTGAAAATGGCAGTAGACAGAGAATCGAATTGTGGGGAACTGCAAGGCCATAATTGGGAAATTTACAGAAATCTTCAGGAAGACGCTAGATTTCACAAGCAAGAAATTAAAGGTTCAAGCTAAGTTTAACTGATGTCTGAACAGGAGGTTCAAAACATGACCAGTGGAATTTATGTACTTCATTAGGATGCAACTTGGAAAGATAGATTTCCGCAGACAACTTATGTTCTTCTTTTTCATCTCTCTCTCTTTTTTTCCAAATAGAATTACATGATTTCCCCAATCCCACCATACATAAGTGCTCTCTATCAGCATTGCCTTCTTTAATCCTTTTTTCATATTACAGAGAACATAGACAAGTGAAAAGAAAATGTTTGGAGAAGCCCTAGCTTAGGGCAGGTTTATTCACGTGTCACTCACTTAAAATGTGTAAACAAACACACCAGAAACGGGCACGAAGGAGACTTGGGTAAGTTTTAATTTGGAATCATTCTATGTCTCTTGATCTCTTGCAATTTGGGTTTGTGTATTTATTAAATGTTGGTAGGAAACAATACTAGTTCTTAACTGAATGATTCTGTGATGTACTTATGCCATAAGATGCTGTTCTTCAATAGGAAAGCATTGTTATTTCTAGTACATGTCAGAATATTAAGTACACTGAAGGAGTTCTTGCTGTAAGGTTTCTTGTTCGTATCAGGTCTACTGTTTTCCAAATGTATGTTATTTCTTTTTCCATATCACATTGACGGGACCAAGCTGGCCCTATAATTTGAACCCTTGTGTGGATCCCAATATGCATAACTTCCTCCTGTACTCCACTTTCATTATATTTATACTGGGCTTTTCCCAGCTCTTGCTCTTGATTATTTTTTAGAATAAGTTACACCTAAAAAATAGCTACCCAAGTGTGGTGCTGAGGCAGCTTTAGCCAAGTTCCTTGGGTTACTTCCTTCTCAAGGTCACCTTGACCCAGGTCCTTCCTCAGGCTAACATGATGCTCCTCACATCAGCTTTATTTTCCCCGTTACACTTCCTCCTACTAAAGTCTGTGAGGAGGGGTTGAGTCCATCTGAGATGATTAATGATTCACCAAATACTTCCCTTTTTAAAATTTAATATGTGCTTCAAGCTTTTGTTTTTCCCTTTTAGTATTTCTTTCTCTTAAAAACTGAGGCTTCAATTTGTTTTTGTTATGTAACTGCAGTTGACATTTTTGTGTCAAGATTCTATGTTTTGGGTGTGTGTGTTTTGGGGGAAAAGGGTACCTCGTGAACTTCAGAAGGTAACACATTACTTTTAAACAGAATCTTAAAATGATGTCTGGAAGAAACCTAGTGACGAGCTCTTGAAAACTCATCTGTTCATTTCAAATACATTTATTCACATTAAAGTTATGCCAAACAGCTTTAATTACCTTGTACACTCAAAGTTCAAATACCCAGTAATATCATCTTAGGTTTATAGACAAAGATTTTTCTAGAAGAAAATTATATGTAATTTAGTGATGATATCCCATGTGCCTACTTAGATCTTTTCCTCAACTTTATCCAGGGCAGACTCTGAAGAAAGGAAAATCAGCTTTAGACCTACAAAAGAATAATTTTGTGTTTTTGGCTCTACACTAAACATAATGCATGAACGGACACAAACCTTGAATAGAGTCACTGTTTGTCCCTCTCTTCTGCTTACCCAGTGCCCCGACAATGCCCCAGTAATATCCTTGTTGTCTCTCTTCCTCCTCCTTAGCCTGACATTTGCAATCTATTTCTTTCTTTCAAAGCTCAGAAATAAAAACAAATAATTTCAAAGTTGTGATTTGGGGATATTTTTCTAATAAAAATTGATGGATTTTCTACGTAAAATTAGGAAACATAAAAAACCCCATAAAATAATAATGACTCATCATTCTTCAGTCTTCCGAAATGTGTTACTATCATTTTAGCTAAACTTCTAGTTATGTAGAGGAAAACAAGACTTTCAAATATATATGGAGAAGAAAGAAATTTCAATTTAGCTTCTCAAAATAACTGTATCTTACAACAATGATTTTGTTATTTTAAATTTAATTTGTTATTACAATTTTCAATGTCATCAATTAACCTTTTGTAATATTTTAAACAAAAAATTAGAAAAACATTTAGAAAAATCTGCTGTCTCTAGTGAATTATTTTTGCATATTATTTCATCTAAGATGATATCAAAATTCAGCTAAACAATCTTTCAGATATTTCTAGATATATTTTCTCTAATAAAGTATACTTCGACATATATTTTCATAAATAAATATCTATGCAAATCCACAATTATTTCTCAAGGTTAAATTATTACAGGCAGGAACTGTTAATTAAAAGCCACACAAATTTATAACTTCATAATTTAGCGAATTTTATAAGAGCTTTTATAATTTAGCAATTTTCTCCACAGAAAGGGCAGCTCATACAATTGTTCAATATCTTATTCTGCAGCTAGACATTCTAGTCTTATACCGTTGCCTTTATATATGCTTACAAATTTTGAGCCCTCTAAAGGGCTTTTGTATGTAAATTAATAATTACTATACTATGAATTAAAACTAAGATATGATAAGTGTTTATATATTAGAATTAATATAACAACATTAAATAAGTATGATTTAAAATAACATTACAACGTGTAGCCATGTTTTCTAAATAAAAATATATGAAGGAATAACTTTGTTTTCAAGCAAATATCTTTTACATTGACCTAAAAAATCTCTTTTTTATGTGGACTAAATGAAAGACATCTGGATGCTCATAACTATTTCCACAAGATGATATGTTTTTTGGTTGAATATATGAAGTCCAGACCCACACAGACAGATAGCTGGAAAAGAGAGAGGTAGGTTAAAGAGCCTTTTTACAATCATAGGTACAGCTTCATACCACTCATAACTCAGCAAATGACCGCTTCTTAAAGGTTTCTTCCAATTATGGAATCAAAATGTGTGTTTTGTCCATTATTGCATTAAAATCCATTTTTGCATTTTTTCTTAAAAGTATCTATGTAAATTCATATGTTAGTCATTTGCAAATATTGTTTCTCAGGGTTACGTACATTCCCATGTTTGCCATGTTTCATTGTATAACAGGAAGTGATCATGTTTATGAATGTTACCTTCAATCTCATCAAAAGTAGTAGGAGCTGTCAAGTCATGGTTTCTTGAAAACTTTAATTTTATCATTGTTTGTTTATATTATTCACTGTTTTCCTTGAAAACACAGGCTTCCTTCATTTATTTAAAAACTAAAGTCATTGGATCCCCATGTTTGTCCCTTTCAGGAAAAATGGTGGTGCTGGAACACAAGAGGCTAGTCCAGCTGGCTCACACAGGCATTTTGCCTTGAGATATCTGTCACATTGTGGTGTGTACCAAATGTGCTCTAAACAGCCTTCCCATCCTCTCATATAGGATATAAAATGACCTGTGTGCAGGGTGTGTGTGGGGGGTGGGGTTGAAAGTAAAATTGCTAATTTTACACTTACTGAAGCCTTTCTCGAATGACACTAGCTCTCTCCCCTTGAAGGAGAAGTGGAAAATATGTTTCCTAGAAGCGCAGCTTAATTTTGCCATCTCAATCTGTGCCACGACACCACTGCTTTTATACAATCCTTGCAAGTGCCAACCCAAAGAGAAGGCCAAAGACATCTTCATATTACCACGAGTACGGTTTTTACCTCAAGGTCCCCAGAGGGAAAGCGTGGATCTTGCTGTTCTATTGTCATTCTGATGATACTGATAAGGACTTTTCCCTTCCTCCCTTCAATAAATGGAACCAGGATGGCTTAGAAGGGTTATTTTTAAATCCTTCCTTTCTTCTAGCAATAACTGATATTTAACTCCACTCCGTCATATTCAGAAAAAACAAAATAAAACTTTTTAAATTCTGTACAATAATGCACAAAGACAAATTCGAAGACAAGCACGAGAGATAGTAAATACACATTTATTTCCAAAAATGATTATTACGTGTTTGAAGAACAAATTAGTTTGGTAGAGAACATCTCATGCCTGTTTTATTTCCACATCCCTCAGACTGACAATGGGATGCCTATCAATTAATTCATTTAGAGAGCCATACACCACAAGAAATAAATTATTTGTCCTCTGGAGCTTGTCACAAGGGGATTTTTAAAAAAAAAACCATTAAATGAAAAGACAACTGTTCATCTTAGAAAGATGAAAGGCCAGTTCTTCCTCCTCAGCTGATAGTTGCTTCGTACTGGTGACAGCTACTAGATAAATTATAAAACATTTCACACACAAACCCTTTAGCCTTTTTGACCTTCACTTTTTTTCAAATGTGAACTTGGATTATTTGAAAATTTTGTGATTACTTAATAAGGTAAAGCACATGAAATGCTTAGTGTCTGCTTGGCACGCGGTAAGAGCCCATCAGCCGGCTGTGAGGTGGCAGTGTTGGTGGCAACAGTACTGTCAGAACTAATGGTGGTAGTAACAACTGCACAAACTTGTTTTAGAAGTTAATAACTGAGGACCAGTGAAATTCAGTCTTTTTTCATGACCCCAAGAAGAGGAAAGGAACTAGCCTTCAGACTCAGGCTATCTGCAGTTTATAAACCAAATTCTTTCCTCTGTTGATGCTGTATTTTTTTGGGTTGGGGCTCTTAGAAAATTTCTTTCAGTCTGATCTCCTACTGTCTGGTGGTCAGTTTCTCTCAGACAACCCATATTACAGGTATCTCCAAACACACTTCCCCCAATCTGTTGAGTGTTTCAAGAGTCCTCACAGTGATTGTCCCCATGAACATGTAAGCCTGGGCTAGAGCTGTGTGCACGGTGAGCAGAACTGAGTCAGAGCCCAGCCTTCAACTTCCTGTATCCATGACAGTGGCCTCCTGGGAGAATTTCTGAGGCTCTACTCCCTTATCTGTCAAAAATAAATTTTAAAAAAGCTTGTGTGGTAATACTTGTGTTGTGGAATTTAAAGATTAGTATATTATACAGCATATTGAAAAAGCTTATCATAGTGTCGGGCACAAGGTGAGTGGTCAATACATGTCTACCAGATGATTAATTTATAGAGATGTTGGCTCTTCTGGGTACTTATTTCTTGTCCTTCAGACTAAACAGCTTTCCTGTATTCTCTCTTCTGTTCCCTGACACATCATGGAATTAAAAAAAAAATCTAAACATCAGTCTATACCTACTCAGAATTTTCTATATTTCTCTTTCTGCTTTGAGCTCCTAAAGCTATTTCATAGAAAAATGACCTTATTTTTAAATAGAAGGGGCAATTGAAAATCAGTGAACGGACCTACCCCCTAATGATTTTTTTCTCAGACATAATTATAATAATTAGCATTATAAAGTGCTAATTATCTTTGGACACAGAGGACCTGTACACCAGAGACAGAGGTCCGCATTAAGTAAAGTGGATTTTACTTTCTTCAGTTACCAGATTTCTTCATTTCCCTCTTTGTAATGATGCGAAGGAATTTAGTCCACCATGTTTCCTTTCAAAACTTCTTCCAGTTCAGGAACCAATCTGCTGGCAGTGTACAGGTAGACTCCATATTGAGCATATGGTTCTACAAAGAAAAAGTTGTTATTTTTCTCTGTACTGCTTTACACTTTTTATAAGATGATAGTTCTATAATTCTTGGCCAGTATCTAGAATATGGCTAGAAGTAAAAGCTGGAACAATCATGAGTCTCTTGTTTAGGTGGGGAATCTTTTATATGAACAAACAGAAAGACACTCAATCCTGCTCTGAATCCTAGAAACTTTGGCTTGGTGATTGTCAAAGGGTATGTACATAGGAGAGAAGCTTTGTCTATACTACATAGAATTTTAAGTCAGGTGAGGCTGGAAGTGACTCTTTCTACCATTTAAGATTAGAGAGGAAAACAGACACAGAACTAAGTGAATAAATAATCAGAATTAAAAATGAAAGTTCTTGATAATCTCAAAATAATTTTTACCATAGGTCAGGGCCATGCCTTAAAACATACAACGCATTTGGGTCAAGGATTTAGACATTAGCATAAAGCCATGGAAACTCACTCTGGGCTTCTTTTGCACCCTTTGCCAGTGACCGAATAATTGTTAATATTATTTAGCAATGCCAAGCTACAAAAGATCTGAACATATCAGCACAAATCTTTCCCAACCACAGTTAATGTAAAAACCTATCCCTAGACCAGAGGCGGCAAGTCATCTGCCTGGGTGTGGAGCTGCACTTGTAGGAGCTCTGAGTGGTCTGAGCTGTGGGAAATCTTCCTCAAGGGTCCATTCAATGGACTGCTTCTAATCATTCAACCACCAGCGAACTATTTTCATCTACCTAAAAAATATTTTTCAGTGTTTAAAAAATACTAACATGGCCCCTTAAATTTCCTGTAAGACAGTGTTTCTCCAACACAGGTTGTTTTAGAATCTCCTGGAAGGCTTCAAATGCAGATTGATGGGCCCCAATCCCACAGCACCTGATCCAGTGAGTCCGGAAATGTTCTCAGGTAGTTGTGTTTCTAAGATCTTTGCAGGTGCTGCTCAATCTACTGGCCTGCAAACCCACTGTGTGAACCCAGTTATAAGCTACTCAGTCCTCTACACGGAGTTTTGAAGAGGTGCCTCCCATGGGACAATTTTCTAATCTGATGCTACTCTGCCATTTGTCCTTTTTGGATTACTTTTGAAATTCAGCTCTTTATTTTTATTCTTGTTCAAACTTTCTTTAGTATTGTTTTATTTTTGCTCAAATTTCCTTTAGACATATATGACTTTTATACTTCAGGAAAAAATGATTTTTTCGTTAAACATTAAGTAAGAGTATAATTAGTGATATGAAACAAGACTACTGAAAAGAATTATTTCTCATTATTATGTCTTCATAGCTTGTATACAAATTATCTGAACCAGAGTGCACTTGCTAAGTAAATCATTTCTATTTCCATCTCTGAACAGTGAATACTATGGTGATTGGGGAAAATATGCTTTTTGATGCTAGATTTATTTTCACATTTTAGAGTTTATGGCAATATGAAAGGCCTAAATTTATAAGCAGAAGACCTGACATTGAAATCTGGAAACCTGAATTTTATGGAGACTGTGATTTGTTTTGACTGGGTCATTAGACAACTTTTTAGTTCTCTTATTTTTAAATCGTAATAAAACAGAAATGGTTGCTGTTCATATCCCACACAGAAGTGCGTGATAAACAGAATAACACTCGTGATTCTGTAAAAACTTTGTGAATTTTTATGAATGTGATGTTTTCAGTCTTTTCATCTGCAATTTCATTTTAATGAAAGAAAAAGAACATAAGAATGTAACATAAAAACACATTTTTCTGTGTTTCCAGGCATAATGCCTGCATGAACTAAGTATGTTGCCTACCTAAATCATGTCTGTTAAACCTGTTAACCTCCAATTAAACCAAACTGTGTGTTGTCTCCAGGTAGTGCCACCTTCCTGAGAATGTGCAATCTTTATCTTTGCGATCCTCTAATGGAGATAATAGACCTCAAATTCCCTTGTGGGGGGGGGGGGGTGGTCACAGACCAGGGGTTCAGCTACTAAGTCTGTATCCCTTACTAAGAAAGAATGACAATGATTGGTATATTACGTCTTTCCCCTTGACTGAGTTGGGGAGGTTTCTGTGCGTGCGTAGCATGCATACTACGTGAGAGGGCTTAGGGTATGTCCCTTGTGCATCTCACCTGGGCTCTCTAAGGATGTGGATTGACGGCACAATGGAACTCCAGTTCCATAAATCATAAAACAAGTGTTGATGAGAAGTTTTGGAGTTTTTTTTTTTCATCACTAAATGTAGATTTCTACTCAGTATTGAAAAAATGCATGGGTTATACTGAGTTCCTTCAGGAGAGCAGTATCAGCAGTTCACATAAGCCTAAGGAGCTGTGGTTCTGAAAAAGCTCTACCTGTTATTTTCGGGTAACTCCTTTTTGTTCTGCATAATATATTTCCACCCAAATGATACTAAATATGCTACAAGACATTACATTGTGACTTCACTTTTCTATGTAATAATACAGTCAACAATATATTCCATAAGAGTTTCTAATCAGAGAATATCATGAGGAACTATTTGAGTTGCACCTGTGCTTGGTTGAGCGTCACATAATTCCTTGTGTATACATAGATACGCCAAGTGAGAAAGAGAGAGGAGTATGATGTGTGCATTTCTCTATTCTGTTGTGAGTGTGCTAGTTTACTGGATATTGAGAGACTTTCTTGCTTAACCTTTATTTTGCCTCCAAAGAGGGTTGCGTTTTTCTGTGATATAACTTAAGTTTTTAGTCTGAGTTCAAGAAAATTACCTGTCCATGAAACATTCAAAACATTAGGAATAAAATGATTCAGAAAAAAATACATTTTCCAAAAAGTAACTGCTTTTCAGCCACTCATTACCACCCACAACCTTCATTAAGTTTCTTCTTCTGACTATATTAATGTCATAAATTTCCAATTTATTATGTTTTAAGTATAAGCTGTACTTAATCTTCCAGTCACTCTTTTTTACTTCTAAGAACTTGCTTTTATTGATAATTGACCTTTTTAAATTGGTACAATATAATATACATTGGTTATATATTATATATTATATATAGGTTATATATTGTATATATATATATATATATATATATATATATATATATGATTCACTTGGTATCTTTTTAATATTATGGGTTGGGATGAAACATACCACAATTTTTCTATTTAAAAGAAATTGTTTCTTTATTTAACAACATTTCCCTTAGGGAGACTTTTCAGAAACAAATGAAAGTCATTTTGCAAGGTATGCATTTTAAAATTCACTGCAGAAGGAAGCAACAATTTACCCAGGCAAAAAGTAGAACCTAGGACCTCGATTGCTGGATTCCTGAAAATAATCTTTTGATTCTTCCTCAAGTCTGCGGCTTTTGTTCAGAGCCTTACGTCTCTTTTGGTCTCCAGGTCAGATATTTGACACCTGGCTGATGCTCAGCTCTTTAAAAGATAGACTAGGTCAGCTGCTGTCTCAGACAGACGGTATTGAAATGTATTTTCAGCGTGTCTTCAGACAGTTATTTTAGCCCCTGTTCAATTTTGTTCATCTTCTTACTTAACTTTTCAAGTGCCACAATTTCCTTTTTAAATGTAGTATTGAGAAGTGCAAACATTATTGGAAGAGAGCGTCTTACTAGCATAATTGTGCATTATCTTCCTTTTATATTGCAAATGGAAAACATTAAATCTAGAGGGAACAGAAACCTGCTCAATCAGATATTGATAGTACAATTTCCTTCAAAATACTTACCTGTGGAGAAGAATACTGACTTTTTTTTTAAAGGCACCAACTTTCCATCATTTTTAAGAGTCAAATGACATAGAGATTTAAATTCCGTCGTCTGAGAGTCAGCTTCTACTGCTGCTGATTCTGTCCTCCCCTTCACAGTCTGATATTTGAGTGAGGCATTTGTGTGGAAGGGGAGGAAGCCGGTACTCCCGTAAGTCTATTACATCTAAGCTGTTTCCTTTCTCTGTTACCAACTCTGTGCATAAAATCGCTGCATGCTTTTTAAATAATAAAATGCACTAACATGTTTGTAGCCGTTTTCTATGACCTCTTCATCTAGAGCAGCCTATCCCAGCGTTGATCGCATGCCCCAAATTTTGTTTTTAGGAAATGAGTTGTAGAATGAGAGAGGCTGCCGAGCTACCGAGAGGACTGAACTCCTCTCTACAAATTCTTAGCCTGTGGGGGAAGTCCCTTCTACTGTCGCCGTCAGTACTACACTCAGTGCAGAACTGTGGGGCTTACCTCCCTCACTTTGCGTTCATGGCTACGGCGCTTTTCCTGTTCCCTCATACAACTCTTCACTCTTGTGCCCCCTACTCACTAAATCGAGGTTCGCCCTACTGCACATTTCAACAGGATCAAGCCTGCGTGCACTTTGCTTCCTCCTGTCCTCATCCCTGTTGCAGGCTCCCCGTAACACCAGCCGCTTGGCTGCGCCCCCTGCTAGCTCCCAGTGCATGCGGCCTAGTACGATTTAGGGGAATTCCTTGGAAAATAGAAGCAAAATCACAAGGATGTGATACGTCTGTGCACGGTGCAGGCGATTCCAGTTCAGACTAGCAGAAGCGAGCCCTCGAGGTGAGGGCTCCGTGCCAGGTTTTGTACTTCACTTTGCGTTTGAAGCTCTACTGTGCCTATGTTGAGGGTGTGCGGTGGGGTGTGCAGTAACGTGCTGACCTGCAACTCATCTTAGTCTTCCTTTGCCTCTTCTGCATCCCACGTGCTCAACTGAAGAAATTATACTCTTGGTCCAAATTACTGGTGGAACCTCCCAAACTTTCTCTTTCCAATTTGTTAAATTTTACAAAATCCTATGGTGTCTCAAGTGCTTTCTGCCTCCAGAGGAGACCACTCCTGCTTACTTCAAAGGAAGAAGTCATCCCCAAGACCTCGGCATGGCTGCCATCACTTAGCCACGTGTTCACCAATGCCAAAGTTCTTTACCCTTTGGATTCAAGCAGAATTTCCAGATTTCGGTTGTGCAAAGTCGTTTATAAATAGTTTCCAAGGCCCCATTCCAGTTGTGCTACATCAGAAACTGTAGATGGGATCCAAGTTTGAGTGGCTTTTAAAGGAATCACTAGAGGAGTGTGAACCGAAGGTGAAATACTCATTGATTAAGGAGCTCACTTTTTATAAAGTACAATGTCTTTGAATATTAAAATGCATACCCTAATGTACAGTACTATTGATTGTATTGTGTGTGTATGTGTGTGGACTGTTAGTCATTGGAGTAGGGGGTTGGTCCTGAATTCCATTTCTATCCCTCCTTAGTTAGTCATTTTTGTTATTTTTAAGACAGGTTCTAACTAAGACACTAAGCTGCCTAGACTGAGCTCAAACCTGTGATCTTTCTGCCTCAGTTTCCAAGAGCCCTGGGATTGCAGGTGTGTGCCATCATGCTCAACTTGTTATTCCTATTTTTAACAATATGGTGCTAGGCTTAAATGACTTTTCTAGCACAGCCAGCTGGGAGTGGGCTCAATCTACTAACTCAAGTTGCACTAGAGGAGCAGGGAATATAGCACTCTGGGTAAGAATAATTACCTGAAAATTTTGCCTGATTGATGTCATAGGACTGATTCTTTATGATTTATAGTTATTTAGCTTTCCTAAGCCTGTTTTCTGATCCATAAATTGGAGATAATATTTACCCCCTATGGTTTTTATACGAATTAATGAGAGAATCTGCATCAAACACTCAACACTCAACACAGTGCCTCACAGTAAATTGTCAGTAAATGTTAGCTATTATAGTAATTATGACCATAAAAACAATAAGGCATGTGGTAAAAATGAATTCAGAAAGGGGCAGTGGTGGGGTACTAATTGCAAGCTTTGACGGTTTTCAAGTTTCAGGAAAGGATTGGTTAATTGTGCGAACCTAAAGCTGAGTGGGGTCCACATGGACTTCCCTAGAAGTACGACAGGAGCAGGATTTTTGTCCTTCAGGTGACTCAGTGAGCCCTTTGGGTTTTACCACAAAGAGGCCCATAAGAATATAGGTCTGAAGATTGATGTGTGATAAAAAATACAGTGTCTAATTTAAAAAAAATTATTGTAGTAAAAATGACGTTGCTATTAATTCCCCTCAGAATATTCCGTCTGGCCTTGAATGGCCTGAGTCCGCTGTTCTTGCTACTTTCTGGAGGTCCACTGTAGTGGCTTTAGCTGTGATAAACTGGCTGCCTCAGTGTGTCCTGAACTGATTCAAAGTGTTTACCTTTCATGATCACCTTGACTTCGAGAAAGAGGCAGAAGTCATCCAGAGCCAGATACAGTGAGCAAGACTGATGAGGCCATGCTATAATGTCTTTATAAGCCTATATTTATCTGGTATGGAGCTAAGCAGCAGTATTCCCCACATTCTTTATTGCCCCTCATAAGGACCCAAAGAGGATTTCGGTAACTACATCAGAAAGTGGCAAGAACAATGAATAAGTGTGTTGGAAAAGAAAAGGGGGGTGTTTTAATTGGGATTATTAGAAATATATCTTTTACTGTAATACATTTTAATTATTTTTCTTTTGTTGGATAGTGTTGATCCACTATCTATCTATAAATAATTTTTTGGCATAAATATGGTGACTACATAGCATTGTAAGACTGCAATATATTAAGTTAGTAATTTTCAAATCCATTAAATAGTAGAAATTCTCCCTATTCTGTCAAAATATTCCTATAGATATAATGATGTTTATTAAACATGATTATATACATGAAATTTTAAGAAAATGAAGGGACCTGGGCTTCTCAAGGTTTTAGAAAAAAGAGTCTCACTTGAAAATCTTCTGATTAGAAATAACGGCTGGCTGAGAATTGGCAGTTCCTTCGCTTGACTCCTTTCAAGTAGAAGCTCACTCAGGATGAAAGGAGTAACTAGGATTTTTATAAAGACGGAAGCTATGTTGATTTAGTTGATCTCTGTGATAGGGCAAATTGTCAGTAGGATTAGCTTGAGAACCAACTAGACAATTAGAAAAGCACCTCTCTGGGTATATTCAGGCCATGAGCCCTTCCTCTCTGTTTTCTCACTGCAATGATGTACTGTATCCTCTGAAACCATGAGCCAATTAAAGTTTCCTTCCTTTAACTTGTGAGTTTGAAGTCTTATGTCATATGACTTATGTTATATTCACTTGTGTGGAAAATTGGTACCAGGGTTATAGAGTCGCTACTGTAATTATACTTTTGTATCTGGCTTGTGAGAAGACTTTAGAAAAGTTTGGACATGCAGACTAGAGAAGACATAGAATGTTGTAAGTAGAGTTGAACTGGTGTTCCTGATTGAAAATCAAAAGACCGGAATGCTAATAGAAATGGAGACCGTAAAGGTCAAGCTAATGAGATTTCAATTTAGAGCAAGAATTTTATTGGGAACTGGACTAGCATACACGCGTATCATATTCTGGAAAAAAATCACGTCATGCCCATGTCCTGAGGCTTTGCCAAGGCTGAGTTTAAGAACTAAAGACTAATTGATCTTGTGGAAGACATTTCAAGGCAGCCCAATATTTACACTTTTGCATAGATACCACTGGCTGCTTTTAGATAGATTTGTAGTGAGAATTAGGAACAAAAAGAAGAGTAAAAATACTTGAAATAGATGAAAATTTGCTTCATAAGAATTGTGCATAAAGTTGCACCCAATGAATTTCCAAATGGATTAGGATGATTAACAATAAATCAAGCCAGTTAGTGTGGTACACACCTGTAACATCAGCATTCTGCAAAGCTAATTTAGCAAAATCCTGTCAAGATGAAGAGGAAGAGGAGGAGGAAAAAGAAGAAGGAGAAGAAGAAGAAGAAGAAGAAAGAAAGAAAGGAAGAAAGAAAGAAAGAAAGAAAGAAAGAAGTGATATGGATGCAAACCAATGTGAAAGCCTGAGACTTAATTATAGTGCCTAAAAAATTTCTGATCATGACAGTACATGCTTGCCATCCCTGTACTCTGGGAGACTAGTGCAGGAGGATGGCAAGTTCAAGCCCAGCCTAACTAACTTAGTGACTTATTGAGGTGCTGGAAATGTAGCTTAGTGTGCAGGTCCTGCAGTCAACCTCAAGTACCAGAAGAAAGAAAGAAAAAAGAAAAGAAAAGGGAGGGGGGAGAGGAAGAAAAGAAGAAAGAAGGAAAAGTTAATTTGGAGAAGAGATCCTCTGGGTCTCCTGCTTAAGAAGGGCTACCTACAGAGAATTGGTTCCCCAGAAATTATTGTACCGTGTCCAACATCTAATGCCTCAGACTCTGCTATAGCTTTCCTTTGGTACTAGAGGTTCAGACTTGAGGTTGGCAATAGACCTTGGCACCGTTCACATTCAGGTATACAGAATGCAAAGGGGTAATAGAAGCTAGCTCCAAGATTTCAAAGGAATCTTGATCTTCGGAAATAAGATAGTGTGCTCTTGAGAAACAGGTGTTTGAAGCTGTGGGAATACAGCAAAAGATACAGTGGAAACTCCATGATGTCAAGGATGTCAGAGACATGAAATATCTGCCAAGGAAGTCTGCACACACTAAGAAGATTCCTCCCAAGGGAGAAACCACGCGGGCTGTAACTAGAAGACTGCGAGGGTGGGCTACCAAAGGCCTTTGGAGCTCATATTTCACTACCATGTGCCATAGAGCCACAGGACTTAGTGTTTTCCCTGCTGAGTTTTGTTTTTGGTTTGGTCCCGTATTTCCTCCCCTCCAATTCCTTCTTTTTGGAATAAGAATGTGAAATCTGTGCTCTCTCCCCTGGAGGTATGTAACTTGATTTTTTAATTTTCAGGGGTTTAAAGTCAAAAGTTCACTTTCAGTCTCAGAGACACTTTGGATTTTGACTTCTGAACAATGCAACATCTGTTCGGATATAGAGAGGAACACTCGTGCATTTTCAGTTGTATGCCGTGTTAGACAGAATTATGACCTTGTGTTTATTTAGATATTAAATACGGTCTAAGGAGGTATGTTTGTGTGTCAGTTTGCCAAGGTGTAGAATATAATGGTTGAACTTAATGGGCAAGTTGTTTGTCTTGATACTCACTTAGGGAATTAGTAGAACACACGTCTGGGTGGATCATGGATGCATGACCTTGGGGTCTATATTTGGTCCACTAGTCCCTTCCTCTCTCATGCTTTCCGTTTGTCCTCCACTTCCTAATTTTCATGATATAGGCGACCTTTTCCCATCATGCTTTCCTGCCATATTTAGGCCTTGGAACAAACTATGGACTGCAACCTCTGAAACCATTAGCCAGATTAAACCTGTCCTCCCTTCAATTTTACACATCAGGTATTGTATCCCATCAAAATCTGACCAATGCAATTTCTTCTTAGTTCTTCATGATTCTAACTCCCATCGTCCCCTCCTAACTCCTCCTATTTCCACCCAGTATTCCATACCCAAATCTTTTTGATTATTAGCTATCGGCAGCGTTTCAGCCAACGTTTCTCTGTTTAACCCCTCCGAATTATTTATCTAACGGCACAGTCTACATTCATATTTTTTTTCTCTTTTGAGTTGGTTGTTCCTAATTCAAAATGAAACCTCTCAAGATGAAATCAGCCCCGTTGGACTCAATATCTGCCTCAAAAACCTCTTAAAATCACAGTTGGTCTAGCCTTGACATATTTCCTTCATTGGTTAGCTCAGCTGTGTGTCCATCAAAAATCCCATCAAGGAGCTTTTTCTTTTTCCCACACTGTTTTGAAATTCTAATTTGAATGTTAACTCGCTCAGCCGCAATACCATTCAGATTCTTAACAGCAACCTCCAGACTCAGAGATAATTTCAGTGACCAAGATCTGGAAGAAATGCCACAAAGTGAAGAGCTGGTTATTTTTTATGATTCTTAATTTACACACTAAAAGCTTTTTACACCTTCATTTTGGAATTCATCCTGTTTAGGTCAATGGTGATGGCTAATGAATATATTTCTTACCGGTAAAGTTGTTTGAAAATGTTGTGCTGCACTTACATTGCTAACTGTTTATTTTTTTTTTTACAACTTTTACAAATATAGTGCCATCAAAATTGTTGAGACATTCTTAGGCTATGAAGATGTGAAATAGTATGATATGTACCTAAATTATTTATATTTTTTCACTGTCATTACATAGAATTTATTTTAATCCATTTTTTAGATGGTGGAATATCTGACATTAAGCATATAGTGAAAAAATTATATTCAAATTGATGCTATTGACTTTTTAAATACTATATTATATATCTCATGCAGTAAGATTTATACAGTAACAAGGCTCGGAGAGAAAAATCGGTAAGTCTTTAAATGGTCTTTTAAATAACCAAGATGGTATCTTAGACTCAGTGACACTTTTAATCGACTAGTTTCAAAAATGTCATGGAAACACAATTATGGTTACTTAGTTATCTATTGATTAATTCATTCAAAACACTGAGTGACTATTCTTAATAGGTCCTCTGCTATGCTCTGAATATAATGAAAATATCACCAACTTGGTGGCCAAAAACTGTGAATCTCTTCTTGACTCTGTCACTAAAGATTTCTATAATCTTAAGGAAGTCTTTTGGTTCTTGTGGTTTCATTAGTAACTCAAAAAATATGGTTGGCCAAATGTAATGGGGCATGCTTGTACTTTTAGTAGAATTGAAAGTTCTAGCCCTGTCTGAACAACTTAAAGACTTTTTGAGACCCTGACTCAAAAAAAAAAGTTAAAAAAACTGGGGCTGTAGTTCAGTGTGAAGACACTAGAGTCAGTCTCCAGTTAGTCAAAGAAATGCATATGGTGCCGATTCTTGTCTTGCTGGTGTACAAAGTCTCAGAATTACGACATTGGGAGAATTTGCTTGTTAGTTAAACCAGTGTTCCCTGTTTTTTCAATATCAGAGATCAATATATTAATTTGTGTAGAAGAGCAGTATCTAAGATCATTCCCTACAGTCCCACCTTTCTGGAATTCACCTCCTTGCCTAATGACTTCTATTTGAGTATGCATAAATGGGACTTGTGCTATCTTTTCTAACCAATGGATGGTGTAAATTTAAGAGAGTATATAAGATTAAAGCATGAAATCCCATTACATAGGATTGTAGTATTTATTTTATAAGAAGAGTCTCCTTTTTGCTGCTTCAGAAGAATCAAGTTGCTATGTAGTGGGCTTTTCTATGGAATGAGTCGTGTTGCAAGAAGCCAAAGGCAACTTCTAGCTAGCAGTCGGCAAGAAACTGGGCCCTCAGTCCAGCAGCCTGCAGGGACCAAAACGCTTCCAACTAAATCTTTTCCCAGTGAATTTCACATGATATTGCAACCTCAGATGACACTCACCTCAATGTCAGCCTTGAGAAGGGACATCTGTAAACTACATGTAAACTCTGGCCACCAGAAACTGGAAAATGAAGTAAGTCTTGCTTAAAGCTTGGACATTTCTGCCACTATAATTCCACAGCAATAGGTCCTTAGAAAAATGCAATGTAAATTTGATAAGTGACAATCTGCGATGTAAAGTGTGAGATAGAGTAGATGAATGAAACAGAAAAAATAAAATAGAATGAAGCTAAGTAAGTGTGTGTTTGTAGTCAAGGTGCCTTGAAGGTTCACACATATATATTCTCATGTTTCTATGAATATTTTCTGGTCCTGTGAACCCTGCTGATGCAGGAATCTATAAGCAACAGCGAAGAATAAAAACATTTCTTGGTCTGGGGATACAGTTCAGTGGTAGAGAGTTTGCACAGCATGTTCACAGCCCCGAGACACTCCAGGCATGATCACCGCAACCACCACAAACGTTTCTTTTTTCTTTTGGGGGGTTATGTTTATTTTTTCAGCCCACCTGCAGCCCCCTTTCTATTTTTTAGTTTGAGACTGAGTATCTCTAAGTCACCAAGGCTAGGCTTGAAATGGCAAACTTTCTGCTTCTGTCTCCCACGGCATTGAGATTATAGGCAAGGACTACCATAACTAGCTAGATTTTAGATTTTTAATGAGAATTAGAAAGTTATATGTCCAGTAAATTACAGAATTACCTAATATTCGCTAGTGAGGTTTTTCTAATTTAGAACCTTACTCCTCATATAGCACTCATTTCATCCATAGTCCTGTATGATTTTATTTTGCATACAATTTAGCATTTAAAAAGTTATGCATTTGTCTTAATGAATATTCAAAATAATGACAGTGTTACTGCTTAGGCTGAGACTAACATGAGTTTTTCCAGCACTCAATCTCTGTACTCCATTCAGTAGAACTTTACACATACTTTTAAAGGTCCGTATGTGTTGCAAATATTAAGACAGTTATTTGCAGATGTCTGACATCTGAAAGCTGGGAGACAGTTGCAGGCCAAACTGATTCAATAGATGAGAAAATGACAGCTAAAGTTGCTTAAGACAACTTGTCTTGATGGACTCTGTTCATGGGATCAAACTCTTTATTTGAGTGTATGTAAATAAATTGTAGACTCTTGTGAATTTTATACTATAGGAGGAGTGCATGCGCTCTTGAGTGTGTACAGGGATGTAAATCATGCATTTGTGTCTGTGTGTGCATATGTGTGGTTTCTGGCGATTCTTGTATCAAATATTCACTGAGTTAGAATTATGAACAAAATAGCCAAGGCATGTTTCCTGTCTTTTTCAGAGTTTATAGGTTAATTAGATAATTTTAATGAATTATGCTCCATAATAATCCATTAATTGTTAAAAGTATTGATGATTAAAACTGTGCATTGAGGGTCATGAAGAAGTTGTAAATAAATGCAGGCGTTCACATCAGACCATGAGGGTTCAGATCTGAGCTCTACTGCGTGATGGTTTTATGATCTTAGACCATCTCACCTACACAATCGAGACTGGCATCCTTTCATCATCAAAGTGTATTTTTCAGAGGTCTACAAATAAACAGAACAGAGAGAGAGGAGAGAGAGAGATAGGAGAGAGAGAGAGAGAGAGAGAGAGAGAGAGAGAGAGATTAAGAGTATATTTAAGAAATTGGCTTAAGTGGATTTGAAGGTTGGCAAATCCAAAGTCCAGAAGCTTCAGGATGAACTTGTCCAAAAGTCAAGCTAATGCTGCAGTTCTAATATGAAACTTTTAGGGGTAGAACTTCCTCTTGTTTGAGGAAACATCGGATTTGCTTCTAGGCTGACTTTCAACTGATTGAATGAGGCCCACCAAAATTTTGGAAGGCAATCTGCTTTAATCTAATATCATTGACTTAAGTGTTGATCTTACCTGCCCCCCCCCCAAAAAAAACTTGTATAGCTATCTAGAATGAAGGTTGACCACATATCTGGCTGCCACTGCTCAGCCATGTTGACATAGGAATTACCCATTACAAATCATTCTAAATTATTCTTATATTATCATATATATATATATATGCACCTATAAAAATTATACTTAATCTCCAAGTAGCAACAATCCAAAGCCACACTTCCACCTAACATGACACAGCTGTCCTGCTAACATTAGCTCCAAAGAGTGCAAAATCTTTGGATGGCATTTACGGTCTTGAAATCCTACAACTTAAGTAACACAATAGCTAGTGATGTTTAAATGCTATGATGCGGTATCAAAATATCTCATGTTATATGAATAGGAATAAGAGAGGGATGATAAGATGCCATATGTGTAGCATTAATACACACACACACACACACACACACACACACACACACAACATATGCACACAGATATATATATAATTCCTTACTTAATAGTGGCTCCACTTAACATTTGCAACGTTACAATAGTCTGGTAGGATATATTTTAATATTCAAATGATACTTCAGATTTTGGATTTTTGACTGAGCCAGGGGCTGGCAACATGCAGCATGACAGCGCTGGGGAGCAGCGGCTTCCATTGAGACCCAAATCACACGGGTAAATAGCTGGTTCCCTACAGGACACTAGGTTGCTAAGCTGTGATGTTTAGTATGTTTGATGCATTAAATGCATTTTCAACATATGATATATTTATATGAAAATATATATATAAGTTATTATGGAAATTAAGTAAAATATACATGGCACTTAAAACTTTCTAGCATATGGCTTGTTGTTACTAAATGTGATTCCTCTAGTGTGCTGTAAGTTAGGGTTAATCTCTGTTTTCACAGTGCCATACTTTAGCCATGTTCAGAGCTGGACTTTACGCAAGTGTGAGAATAAGAATTTGAATGAAGCCTGGGTGGGTGGTGCAGGCCTGTAATCCCACCACTCTGGGAAGCTGAGTCAGGAGGATCACTAGCTCCAGCCCAGCTTGGAGTTAGTTACTAAGTTACTAATTTAGTGAGACAATGGCTCAAAATCAAAATCAAAAATGGACTAAGAATGTGAAAGCCCAGGACTTAATCCTCAGTAGTATCACATATACAAACACAGACACACAGAACTGGATAAAATATGTGTTTACAAGTTTGGCAAATAATGGATTAGATGCACATCAATTAGATACCTGTTTCTTTTTTATATAAATTATATATTTATCTATTTTTAAAAAATGATATTATTCTACTAAATCTCTTGTACTTTGTACTGTGTCAAGCATGGTCGTGGAATACTTGACGGAAATAATCAGGAGCTTTCATATTTTTAAGAATTTGATACTAGTTCTTAAATGTCTACAAGGAAACAGCGAAGCAGCTCCCAAAACACAGTGTGGGAATACGAAGTACTATGCCGATCTGCACTATTTACCTCAAAATGGTAATAATGATGGTTTATGTGTGAACACACATGGGCACACAACCAAAGCGCGACTTATCTGGCTTTTGAATCTCCTGTGAGTGATACGTAAGACTTTCTGTATTTCTTTCAAAGGCTTAATCCAATTGTATATTTACTGTTTAGTTGCAACTGCTATTAATACGATGTATGCTATCCTCTTGCTCCATCCTAATTGGACCAATAAAGAGAAATATTGGACTTTGGGCACTTAACCCAGATACAAAACAAGGAGCAATACTTTTCAGATACCTCTGAATTACAGTGTCTTTTCCACTTATAAAACTATTTTTCCTCTCAAGAAGGCACAAAATGCATATTTATCCTAAAATTCTGTCTCTTCCATCATAATGCCCTTCCTAACCCTACTGTATAACATATAGGAACCTTTTTTTTTATTCACTAGAGTCCTTCACTTTTAGAATGCTTTTAAAGCTCTCCAAATCTGCCATGCTCTTTAAAAAATGTTTCTTCATGTATCAGTCCTTAATTTATTATTTGATATGATAAAAAAGTATTCATTCTGTCAGGTTTGTCTCTTCCCAGCACCTGCTACCTTTTCATCACTTGCTTAAACGGGATGGGGTGTAGGTCTTACACCCCGTCTTCCCTATGAGGTAGGTTAGCTCACATTACATTTTCCCTTGTACCCAAAATTATAATAATCAACTTGGTTAATGACTGGGAATGTAAATTCCACTCTCTTGTTTCCAATCATTATGCTAAGATCACAGAGATAAATAAACTTTTAGCGATGTGTAGGGGAAGAAAAATCTTTTCAAATTTGCCCAATCAAGTTATTCTGAATCCAATCTTTCCATGCCTGGCAAAATCAGTTATATCTAGTTGTTTTCATAATTTCCTGATTAAAAATGTCAATAGATTTTCTACTGCTCATTCTGTTATTTATCCAAAGCATTAATGAACTTCTCTACCTCCTGTGGATCCATAAATATTTCTGTTTTATTACCAAAAACAACCCTTAATTGGACTAAAAATAGGATAGCAGACCTGCTCCACCTTAGCAATAGTTCAATTTTTGGCTTCGACAAGTAATTCACTTGCTGATATTTACTACATGCTTGCCACTTGCCAGGCATTATTCTTGGTACTCTGAATTAGGTGGAAAAAAAGCAAATAACCCTAATAACGATCCAATCTCAGATTCAATAAGAGATAGTTAATAAGCAAGTAAACAGATCCATGGGAACTTCTTGTGATGCTAAACTCTGTAGTGACACAAGGCAGGTGAGTTGGGACACGGTAACCAGGTTTGGGGGAAGTGGATGAGGGGTCAAAGAAGTTCACCCTGAAGGTCTAGCATCTGAATTGAAGTCACAGTAAGGAGCCAACCACGCAGAGATCCTGAGGAGAGATTTTTAGACAGAGGGAACAACAGATTCACACTCTGAGGCAAATGCACCCTGCAGGCCACAAAGAAGGTGAATGGGGTTGGAACTACGTAAACAAGAAACAAAAGGTAAGAACAGCTGCTCATTTCCTATCCATCCATCTTTAATAAAAGTAGCTGAGGCGTACTGAGCCCTGAAGTTATACCAAAAATCAAAAAGCTTCATTATCTCAATTAATTGCCAATGTGATCACTTGTGGAGGCTGGATCTTACTGTTTCTTTTTTACCATGAACCAAACTGAGGTTTAAAGTTAGTAAGTGAGTTACCGAAGACTTTTCAATTACACAAATTGAACCAAGTCCTGAAATGCTAAGTTACTTTGCCAACCTAACAATTTTTAATCAATTTTTTGAACTATGTATTACCTCTACAATTAGAGTCTGGCCACTTTTGTTCCAGAACAGCCATGCACAATACCCTCAGTACCTGTGCAATGCCTTATTCTCTAGGTAGGAGGCAGTAGTGTGCTGTTAATTATTTAATAACTCCATCCTCTCCCAAGTAAACCTCGGTTCATGGTGTTTGTTGACTTCTGTTGTGTAAATTCTCCCTTGATGGTTTATTTCAAGCTACTTAGTTATTTGCCTAACACGCACGGGAGAGGAGATATGCCTATTCAGTCCTTGTGAGCCAGTGTGACATGCTTCAGTATGCCAGGCCTATGAGATAATCACTAAACACCCATTTGAAAGAAAACCTTCCCCAGAGGAAAGTGGTTTGGAGCCCCTTGCTGAAAATCAGAATCACAGAGACCAAGACAAAATGTTTTACTACTTTATATCCATCTAAACTTACTAACAGATAGGTTCATCACTGCCACCTGAAATGTTTTGCAATAGTGCTTGCTCATTGAAGAAAAAATCCCCTCCTTGAACATAATGTACAGAAATGGTTATTTTCAAACCAAGAGGCACAGCACCTCAGGTACTTACATAAGTTTAGGATGGCTTTGCTAATTGAGAATTTAGGAGACCATGCCCGTGGGTGCAGCACCTAAGGAATTGTTTTTGCAACATGGAAGCCATTAGACAATATGGACCTTGCCAGAATGAAGCAAGAATCCTTGCCGTGGGGGTGGGCACGCTGCCTTCTAAGCACTAATTCTAGCGAGGAACCGCCAAATAATAATTCACGATAGAGATGCAACATATGCTGTCATGACAATGGGAGTTGGAGGACACAGAGAGCAGGTAAGCAGCAGACCTCCGTGAGTTACGGCACCTCATTGCCATTATAAAACATCTCTATTGGAGGGAAAACGCAATATTTTGGTAGATGGAGATGAAGTAGGTAATCTGGATTGCTCACTTATGGTAGAGTGTGCAATTTTACAGCTGGGGTACGCCCGTCTGCCTCGTGTTTTCTCCGACTCACAGCCCGCATTGAGCATACACAATTTAATCCGTAAAACAATCAAGGTGCTTAGGTAGAACTTGGGAAATTGAGAATTTTATGAAAAAGAAGCCTGTATTTTCGGTAAGAAGTTCTCAAGTGCCATCCTCTCCATCCGTTTTGAAAAGTTAATGTGCTTTGTGCCACCCTTGGGAAACTGTGCTAGTGGCCACTGTGTGTGTCTGTGATCTCTGGAAAGTTAGACTAATTCACTTCCATAAAATTCATTTACTTTCCTAACTATTAGCGTTTGAGAGTTGCTTCCATTTTCTTAGAAAAGCCTTAATTTTAGGAACAGACTCCCCCCGGACCCACATACAATAGCCAAGTGCCTAGGATCATTCAGATTTAATAGCAAATGTCTTTCTGCTTTGGTTAATCAGAACAGAGCAGGTGGAAAGGGGATAGCTAACGTTGTCAGAAAGAGAGAAGGCAGCAACATTCAGTGTGAATTTGTAGAGCTAAAAAGACATTGGCCAGACACATCCATTATCTAGATTCACGGGTGAGATTTTGTTTTCTAGGAGCAAGAAAAGAAAGCCATGTCCACTCCAAGAAGAACTTTTTAATCAAACATTTCTCTGTAATTTTTATTCTTTCTAATGAAAGGACAATTTAAGCGAAGTGAGCCTTTTATCCACTTCTTGGCAAATCAGACTATTAAAGTAACACAGGGATGAGTTTCATCCAAGGGCAGGGGTCACACAGAATGGGGAGGGAACCCAGAGCCTGTGTTGACAATACGCAGTTTAAATTTCTATTTGAAACTTTTTCACATTAGTCAGAGAGAATATAATTTATCTGTGCAAACAGTTAAGGCAGGATTCATATATTTTTATTCGATGATCTGCTATGCTTTTTGAGCTGTTCTATTAACATACTTTGAATTGCAATCGTATAATGAGGTCTTTTTGAAAGATGAGGTGAAGTTATCAGTTTCAAGCTTTCTGGGACATGACTCAGGAATGTCATTATTTTCTTCTCATAAATCTGATCAGTGGAAAAAAACCATGAAAAAAATCAACGTTTCTTTGTAAGGTGGTCTCCTGGTGTCTATATTTAGGAATAAATGTTTCAAGGGATACTTTGGGTTGATAAGCATTGCTGGTAAGTCCTCTTTGTGACTTTTTTATAAAAAGCATGCATATGCCTTTCCTTTTTGGAGTTGTTTTCAGGAAATATGGACTCTTTTCTTTCTCTCAGTACCTCCTGGCTACAGTCACTTCTCTGCTATTTGTGTATCTACATTATTCATGCTTACAAGCCCAGCTGTAAAATAAAAATAGAGTGAATGAGTGAGTTCTAAGGATCAACATAAAAATACGGCCTGAACTCCAGCCAAACCTCGAATCTAACTTATTTTAGATAGTTCACCACATTTTTTTTCATGCAAAATTCTATTAGCCAATTTATTTCTATTTTGAAAACCTGTTCATCTGAATGTAAGCCTTATATATGAGACTCTTAATTGAAATTTAAAAATCGAAAATATTCCTTGTCTTCCATCTCTCCCTGGAAACCCTATGAGACCTGGAAAGTTTTAAAATCCATCTAAAATAAAGTACTTGGTTTCATTCGTGTTTCTGAAATTTGGGTATTTTTATTTTTGTGTGCGTTTGTATTTGCTCACCAGTATGAAAATACCATGCGCTTAAAAAAAAGATTTAACAAATATTAATACACTTCACTATGCTAATATTCTGGGAGGCCCAGTCCTCAGAGACCATCTCAGACCGGCTGCTTCTGCGTCTGATGCTCGTAAATCAAGAAGCAAAATGCTACCGACACTGTGGTGAAAAAACAGGTGAAGTCTACAGCCGACTTCACTGTTCCTGCGGCCATGCACTTATTTCCATGCACAACAAGGAGTGATGGGGGGACCATTTTCACTTAGGGGGAAAAACATTCCTAAAGTCATTTATTTCACCAGCTCCAGAGTTTCACGAGTATAAAGCAGAGAATCATATATGTGACAGTACTCAGCACTGGGACTAAGAGATCTCTAAGCCTGGAATGAAAGACATATAGCTGGCTGGCAATTTAAAGCTTTTTGTAAATTTTCCTCTCGAGCTGATGAACCCCAACCCGCAGCTTCCTAGCTTTCTGCCGTCAATTGTAGTGAAATCATTGTCAATTAATCAACTGGAAGAGCAAACACCTGCCCAATTTATTATTATTTTTTTGCAAGTAATTAGGGGGTCCAATGAAGCAGCAGGAAGAGATACATTTTCAGGTAAAAGCATGTGTCAAAGCCTGCGTGTTTCTAAGCAATCTCACACCACAAAGAGCGCGAGCGCACACACATACACACGCACTCCTGCACACACGCACACGCACACACACACACACACACACACACACACACACACACACACACACGGAGGCAGAGGAAAAAGAATATATCTTTTTGACAACAAAAAGCCACAAAAAATTTCTGAAATGTGGAACAAAGAGGCTTGTCAAGCAACGATCTTCGATCTTTATTGCTTAGGATCCTAGCACCTGCTAGCATATGTAAAATGTTCAAAGCAACATATGTGAGAGATGTATGTAGGTCACTGTGGTTGTGTGGTGTGGGTAAGTGGCCCCTGGTACTGACAATCAGTTACGGACAAACTACCCATTTCGTGTAGATTTAGAGAGCCAGACAACAGAAATGGACTCTAAACTTTGTTGCTTCTCAACCGAAAGAGAGGGAGAGAGAAAGCAGCAGCCGGGTGGCAGAAGCCCATGTATACTTGCACAAAACAGGTGGTGTTCTAGTTAGGATGCCATATTTGCTATTTAGGGTTCCTGTGATCTCTGGAAGGATGGGTAAGCTATAGGGTGCGTAGGATGAAGCTCCACAAAGCATCCGTAGCACTCCAAGCCTACAGGCTCCGTGTGACCTGGCACAGCACATACCGAGATGGGTTATCTCAGCAAGCCTGCTAGCGTCTCTGTGAAATTTGGGTTACCACATTTAGCTGTGGGATTATAGCACATAATACCGCAGATAGGAGATAATGCTTCAAGCATGTGGCTGGGGCGATGTAAGCTTCACAAGAATAATTATGGTGGCTTTGGGGGTCAGGGGAGTTGGAGGTGAGGCAGGACGTGGAATGGGTAATAGAACGTGGCTTGTGGCTTGCTGATGGCTGCCATAGCATCCCCTCTCCCACAGCCCCATCTCCTCTCCCCGAACTTACACTGACAAACCAAAACACAGTCGTAAAATGTCATCCTGTGCCCATCTCTCTTCTTTCTAAGGCAGATAACAATAAATCTGAATATATTTTCTTCAATAGGAGTCTGACAGCATAGAGAAAGGCAAACTGCTTTTTTTCTTCTTTTTTACTTTTAACTATCATTTTAGATACCAAAATAATAATTCAAAGTGTTCCCTCTCATTGGTACCATATGATCTTTTCCTTACTGATTCGATGCTCCTTGTTTCTGGTAGCCAGAATCTCACGAGATATTTATGACACAAGCCGTCACCTCTTGGCATCACACCAAAACTTTTTTCTCATTTTTTGTTAGTGAGCTTTTATGTTCCACGCTGTATTCCTATGCAGCAACCTCTTAAATACTTGGAAAAGTCTTGGATAAAGGGTTTAGACAGCAGAATAATGTTGAACAGCAGTGATATTTCTTGCTCATCTAGCTGTCTCAGAGATTGAATTGGATTACGTTCCTGTTCCCATGCTCCTCCTGATTTATAGAGACCATTGGAGTATTATATCAGCTTATACGAGTCATTTCCCTTGTTTTCCAGTTTTCTAATAAGAAAAAAATTGCCTATGATAGCCTTTGCCCCAGTAACATAACTGGTGTCAGGAACTTCAACATAAAATACAAGCATCTGGAGTGTTTTCAATGTTTTGCAATCCTCACTCTTTCTCCCAGGTACAGTATTAATTGATCTTAGAAAAATGTACCACTGTGATATCGTGGCCTCTAAGGGATGTATATTGTCCAGAAGCTCTTGAAATATTTTATTTTTTGAAAAAAACATTAGGTGTGGTAGTCATTGGTGATATTGTCTAATGGGATTTCTTACCTTGGGGGCATGCTAGGATTTCACTTCTGTTCCCTTTTGTTTGGATAAAGCTGTCAGACTAATTCTGCACCATTAGTTGTGATGAGAAAAGCCATGAGTTACCTCTGACTTTTGACCTCGAGCACTCAGTGGTCAATGTTTGGCTGTTCTAGAACTTTCCATTTTCTCTTCTGGCTGCTTTGGATGCTGCTTCTTTCTTCAGGTTTGGTCCACGAGTGGCTACAATGAATGCATCCTCTTGCTGATCTCTCAAGACATGTTGGAAATAGATCATGCACCAGTAGTCAGCCATCATCATTGACATACGCCGTTGGGGTCCGGGAGGCTCTTTGTCATCTGTGCATGGCTTAGTCTCCTCTGGCTGTTGAATTATATCAGTGGGACTGTAGTAAATGAGGTTTGTCAACAAGGACGTGAAGCCACACAAGGGCTGACAAAACTAGATTGAACAAAATGAAATGGGATCAGAACCATTACTGACTGGTGATAATCTTTAAATAGATGTTATAAAGAAGTCAAAATTCTCCAAATACTTTTCTGACCCTTGCAGAGGATTAACACACTTAGGATTGTACATGGCCTCCCCCGTCTCACCAAGCTCATTCTTGTCCAGCTATATCACAATGATTTGCTCTCCTCCTTGGTAACACTAGGTGGCATGGCACAGGTCCAGTGCTCCCAGTTCTCTGTAATCCATTGGTTTGAAGATACCTGTCCATCGTCTGCTCTTCGACGTTAGTCTCAGGGGAGGGGCTATAATATTTAGTGTACCGAAGAGAATGTGATGGTGATGTCTAGAAAGTGACTTTAAAATAAAAAGGTAGACTTTGACATTTTTCTGGCTAATTTCTTTTCTTTCTCATTAAAAAATACACTTCATTTATGAGGAAAATGTATTTGCATACGTGCTACTAATAGACGTCAACACGCCAAAGAAAGTAACTGCTGCTAAAAGCTGGCTAATTGAAATACAATTCATTAGTTTCAGAGAGAACTCTCTCTCTCTCTCTCTCTCTCTCTGTCTCTCTGTCTCTCTCTGTCTGTCTGTCTCTCTCCATACAATTGCATATGTGCACAGAATTCTGGCCTTGCGACCTTTCGCCAGGTTACATCTTTGCTTCTTTACCTGGCAGTGTTTTTGCTACAAAAAATCTATTGTATCGAAAACTAAAGATGGTCACTCCAACACAAAGTCAGCGACTATGTTTTATTTTTTCCATGACGGTTTCCTGAAGTAGAATTGTTGCCTATATATAGATGCCAACCTAACAAAGCATTCTGTCTTCTGATGGTGTGCGGGACTTGCAAAGGATCCTCGGAACTTAATTCCCAAAATGTTACACCTGATGCAAATTGAGCCCATTCTATTTCAAGAGATTTTAGTTTCTTTCTTTATTTCCGGCTTTCAAAGCAATCCCGCATTTCTGGAGCTAATTTGGTCCAAAAAGTAACCTAACAGTGAAAAGCCAATGTTTCCAAGCCTTAGGCTACAGGTAGATGAGATACAGGCAAATCTCACATTGATGGGAGAAGAGGAAAGGAAGGAAGAGGAAAAGGAAAGGAAGAGGAGAAAAAATGTAAAGAAAAAAGGAAAGAGGGAAGAGAGACGGAGAAGTAATTCTGCTCACGGACTCATTTGCTTTCTGAATTGACACACGAGCAGCCCAGATCTTATCAGATAATACACACATTTAGACATTCCGTCTGCACGTGTCTGTGTTCCTACAGCCCATTCTGCCTAGCTAAAACAACGTCTTTTTTTTCCCCCAAAAAATCTGTTTCCTTCTTACATAGTCCAAATGTTAGAATGTGGTTTGAATTCTTTTTTGAACATTAATTTAAACAGTATGGGAATAGATCAGCCCTTATAAGTCTAAATAAAACTTCCCTCGACATATATAATATGCTGTGCTTATTTGGAGACTAATGGAGTTGGAAAGAAAAAAACTGGGAAAGAGTTAAATACAGAAAAGAGTACGATCAGTGCAAGAATTTTTTTCCCACAAAAATTTAATTGCTTCCTAACCCCTCTGCCCAACCTAGCCTATGTCGTAGGAATCAATAACAAAGCTTTAAACTAGCTTTCATACAAGCATTCCAAATGTTCACATATTTTGACCCGAACAGAAAAATTGAAAATAGCAGTGACACTTAGTGGGAAAAAGAAAGAAAAAAAAAGTCATTGTAGACGAGGAAGAATATCAACAGGCATTGAAATTGTTGTCTGGAATTATAGATACAAGTCATGTTTGACATTCAGATGCTGTGTCTTTTGATGGCTTTCAATCACATTACACTTCTACTGCTACAATAATAAGTAAATTGTGTCACTTGCTATCACAACAAACATTTCTAAAAAGAGCATAAAGGCATCCACTCCACACTGAGAGTATGAAAGCATTATAAAATCTATTTGCTCAAGGAGAGAAATTTTAGTGACTTCTTAAGGTGAGACAGGCTCAGAAACTGTTAAAACCATATAATTTTGTAACTAAATAAATTATAATCAGATGTGTCTTTTGGGATCCACAAAGCAACTGTCTTCTCTGTGTTCTGATGGATGTCACGTTCGGAGGCTACCTGACAGATCATCCAAGCTCAGCGTTTTTAGGGACTCTGAGAAAACCTGTACTGAAGAAAGATCTCATCCAAAGAGCTTGTGGTGAGTCAGGAGCCACGGCCACCGACCTAGCTTGAGAACTTAATGCTTTGTTTCCATTAACCATTAAGGTCACTCTGTAAAGCCAGCTTTTTGCAACTGTTATTACATTGTCCTTCCGGGTGAATTTTGTAATACTATTATTCATCTACCTGAATGTCTATTCAATGTTGCAATGAGCCATCCATTTCACTATTCTAGTATCTTGCAAACCTCACAGCACACATCAGCAAAACACTGACTGTACAAATAAGTTGATCCACCCTATAATGAGCATCAATGCTCTTCTTCCCTTTCTCTTTCCTTCCTCTTATCTGTTAAAGTTAGAACTTAATTCTCCAGATCTAAAATATCCTGAAAGCCTGCTTCCTTCCCAATGCTCTTGTAAAAATGCCACCCCTAGATGCCTGATTTCATGTCTACAGCCCACCCTCTAGCATACAATCTTAACTTTCACCTAAGTAACTCAGAGTAGGATGCACTCAAAAGTTCGCATCTTCTGTTGGATCAACTTGGAATTTTTTTTGAGATGGGTAGTGTCAAATGCAAACAGTCATTCTAATGGCTTTACAAAAACTATCTGAGGCATCCCAGACAGCACTTGGGGAGTCAGCAAGGAATTAAAGATGAGCAGCACTCACAGCTCTTAATCAGAAGCTCTTTCTATGAGAAAAAAAGAGAAATTAAAAAAATGTTCCTACATTACCTACAGTGTTGTTAATGTAACTTTCTATTTACATAATATGCAAAAAGGGCTGTCTGCAAACTGCAATAATCTATATGGAATGAGGACAAAAGATACTGATTTCTCTAAAATGTTCTTGTTAAGGAATAATCAAGAAGTTAGAACCTCTAATCTTGCAGTCAAAGCAGAAGTTTGGGGGATTTTTTTCTTTTTTTTCGTTTTTGCTCATGTATATATATTCACATGCACAGACGAGTACAGACAGATTTACAGATATCAAATATATCGTCTTTAACATTCAGAAACTAAATTAAACTTCAAAGAAAAAGTTAAAATTCCTGGTGGAGAGAACATATATTCACTTTTGATGTAGCCTTAAGCACTTTTAGGAAGTTTACTTTAACATGTCTAAAAAAAAAGTTTTGTGTGTGTGTGTGTGTGTGGGGGGGTCTTATATAAGAGAGGGGAGGAGAGAAAACAAGGAATGGAGAAGGAAGGAAGAGAAGAAACATAAACACTGACAGAGGATGGAATGGCATTGGATGAAATGTGAAATGGAAGCGAATGGAATGGAAGTGAAAAGAGGGGGAAGGATGAAAGAAGGGACTAGATAAAGACCTCTAAATTCTCTTTCTATCCTGGATCCCTGAACTTACCAGTTTTTTAATTACTGTGTGATGTATCTTACCTTTAGTTAAACACAGCAGGCCTAAGGAAACTTCTAGAGAGGGAAATGTTCAAATGCTAATTGGTTCCATCTCCAAGGAAAATGACGACAATGGAGGCTCTGGTTACCATAAAATATCAAGGGACAACATGTACAGAAAGCTGTCTCCAAGAGAACATGACACCAAGCCAGGCAGAGATGAGTAGATTAAACATAAACACCTGGAATCATACTTGTAAATAAAGAGTCAGTGAATACGCACTCTTGCTCGGATTGTTTTATACATTGCCATGTGCCATGCTACAACAATCTTCTCAGGATGGGGATAGGAGGATTCCAGGAGACGAGAAATCTGATAGTGCATTTAATGTCTTATTAAGCTCCATGCTTTAGAGTCTAACAATTCTGACGAGAAGAAGCAATTTTTTTAAAAAAAATAAGAGGGTGCTAATATGCCGGTGTGAAAATGTAAATCATCAAAATGTTTTGGTCTGGTATACCTATACTTTAGTAATAAAATTGCTATTAGATCTTCAATTACAGTTTCTAAAATATGCAAACTACCCCACCTGTTGACCAATTTCACTTCCCAATACAATGATGACCTTTAAAATTTACATTAACCTGAGATTATTATTCAAGTTTCCCATAGAGAACCGACAGACGTTAATTTCCTGATCCGAAGACCCGTTTGAATTCTAGATCTACTTTAGACTAGTTCCGTGTCCTTGTTCAAGTCTTAAATTATGCTTCCATTTTGTTTCCCTCATGAAATGAGTGATTATATAATAGTATGCGCCTCACCAAAAAAACAAAAACAAACAAACAAAAAAAAACCTGTTTGTCAAATATAGCTAGCACTCGTTGGGTCAAATTCGAAATCTCTCTCTCTCTCTCTCTCTCTCTCTCTCTCTTTATTTTTTTGAGACCTATAATTGGTAGAAGCAGTTTAGCAAATTATGCTCTTCGAAATTTTTGATAGCATATGTCATGGTCTATCTAGGGCAGTGGTCTACAACCTTTTTGACACACGGGCAGGTTTAGCTGAAGGACCGTTCTCCCAATGAGGCTTGTGAGGGGGATGCTTTTTACGCAGCAGGTTGGGGGATAGCTCTGAATTGATTTGCTCATCTGTCCCAGGAGCCTGGTCCTGCCGAGGACACAGAAGGGGGCTCCGGGCTTGCGGACTCCTGGTCTGTGGAGAAAGAATCTCAGTGAAGCTGTTGTAAAGACCCGAGGGAAGCCGGATCTCCTTCCAGGATGACATGAAGCTCCGCCTGAGGGGTCTGTGGAGGAGTTAGAATGCCTGTCTTGAGTTTGTCTGGGAATCTCAAACCCACCACCAGAGGTTGCTTTTTCTTCTCTCTCTCTCTCTCTCTCTCTCTCTTCCTCCCTCCCTCCCTCCCTTCCTTCCTTCCTTCCTTCCTTCCTTCCTTCCTTCCTTCCTTCCTTCCTTCCTTCTCTCCCTCTCTCTCTTCCCCTGTTTGTGTTGGGGGTTTCCTGGTGATGGAACCTTCACACTATACTGTAACTGCACCCCTGTCTTATTTTTGATTTTGAGATGAGGTTTTACTAAGTTGCCCAGACTGAGCTTGACTCGTATCATCCTGCCTCAGCTTTCCAGAGTACAGACATTACAGACCTGGGACACTGGACCCAGCTAGTCAAATTTCCCAAGTTTTGTGCTCCTATCAGTTACTAATCTCAAAGGTCAGCATTTAAATGCTTAAAATAAGCACTTTCTCATGAAAGTGTTTTTCTTGGATTTCATATTCCCTTGAATCTTGTTGAAAATCCTAGATAAGAGGTTGTATACTATTAGCACCTCCACTTTACAGATGAGAAAAAGAATGCCCAAATCACTATTTGCCCCAAATCACATAATTAGTCACTAAAAAAGACATAATTGGCAGCCAGCATCTACAGCTCATGCTCTTATAAGCTTATTAGAGTACTGACTTCGGCTTTGCTCTTCCTCAAGCCCAGATCTTATCAAAATCTTGGTTAAAAATTTAAAAACTGTTTAAAAATGTAATAGAAGTATATATTATCATATGAAGCAAACTGAAGAATATATGTACACTACCCTATTGATCCTGTCCCAGTGTTGGCTTTCTCAGGAACTCCAATATCTATGGGAATGAACGATTGTCAGCTTTCCTAGGAATAGACTTCTACGTTAATGCAGGGAAGAAAGTTGCTCATCGAAGCTCCACAGAAGCGCCTAGTCGTAATCCATGGAGACACCAAGAAGTACATGACTTTATCCACTTACGAGACTGCCTTCTCCTGTAACGCTCCGTACCGTCAGCTTATCAGCACCATGCTCCTTATGCCCCAAACAAGACTTTATGTGCCGGGACCAGCCAGAGAGACAGGAAAGACAAAGACAGCCTGAAGGAACGGGTACACACCAAGTTTAAACCGTGGAAGGACGAGGTTATCTGTAGAAATAGAATTCAAATTTTATTTTTTAAGTATGCACATTTCACCTTACTTTAAAAAGAATAGGTGTTATGCAACATGTGTGGTTTTTTTTTCTAACTCATACATGTGAGTGGGGTTAAGCCCAGTGAGCACTGTTTGTCTGGGTCACAGTTGTTGTCCACAGCTGCTGATTGTTCAGCTCTGAGCTCCTACAGAATCATTACGCAAAAGAGCCATAGGGAAATTTCTTTCCTTTTCCCTATGGAGCTGTTGTCAGGACATCATTGACCTTGGCCTTCTCTGCCTGCCTTAACTCTCATACATTTCTTTGTTTAAGAATGCTAGAGAGCCTCTCCAGACGGGCTGGTCTCTCCAAGTGTATCAATCTCCATTTCCAGTTTAACCATGTCATCTCCTCTCAGGACTGGTTCTATCTGTTGCCTATCTTGCCTTCAATGAATCTCTATTCCTCATCCCTTTTCTTCAACTCATATTCGAGAAGAGTCTCTGGGTAAAATAGCCGGAAACTACAATTGTTGTGTATTTAAGTGGTGGGACGACGAATCTGATAAAAATTTTTTCCAAGGTAAGTTTCATTTATTAACTCAGCAAAACATGCTAGAGTATCTTTCAGATAGGCATAAATAGAAAAAATATAAGTAATCAGAAAAATACGTCCAACTCTGAAAATGTTGATGGGGTAATGTGTACAGAATCACAGTAGCTCTGAACTGAAAAGACTTGCAGACCAGTGCCTCAGTCTGATAGTTCAATTACTCAATATATTTTTGAAACTCAGTAGAAAAATGATCACCTGAGAAATGGTCCAGCTAAGAGTTGGGATTAATGGCAAGGTTCTGAGAAGGTTTAAGACAGGAAAGTTAGGGAATAAAGTAGATGAGGCACTGAGGACATTCATCGCAGAAGGTTTGAGCAAGCCTTCTCATGATGGATTGGGAAGAAATGACAGAGGTGAACAAATTGCTGAGGGACTTAAGCTGTGACAGAGATAGAGATGTGATCTGCCCTATGGATAATTGCAAAGAAGTAGTGGAGAAAAAGACCTGACATTTGTCTGGTCTGTGCCACTAGGGATTGGGCTCTGTTCTCCGTGTTAAGGCACTGCAGTGAACCAGATGCCGGGGTTCTGAGTAGTGAAAATGGCCCAGAATAAAGGTCAATATGGAGGCGCAGACATCAGAGGCTAAATCCAAAGCCATGGAGGAAAAACAAACATCTTTTGATACATGCAGACTAATGGCTTGAGATTTAAAAAGTGACAGGATTCTGAGACATTACCTAACTTTTTTTGTTTGAGTTAGGAGATCCTGGAAGGTTTCCATCATCTGATGTGAGACAGTAACAGGAAATGTCATACTAAAGAGGATGCAATCTTGTCATCTAAATATAAAGCCACCCGAGACTGCAGCATTGAAAATGACATTGACTCGGTGTACTATTGGGTTAGAAGGCTTTCTTCATATTCATCCCTTGGTTAATTGGCCCACTTTATCCACACACCACAAATCTGGCATCTGTAAGGGTAAGCGCTATGCGATCCCTGCATCAGATTATTTCTGATCCCCATGCGGTCCTGTCTTTGGCACAGAGCATATTCTGTGTGGCTGTAGCAGACAGTTGTGTAACAGCCAAGGTCATCCCAGATTGACCAGCCAATCATCACTCTGCTTCCCCCCGCCTCCGGACCTTCACCTGAAGAAAACTATATTTTCTCAAACCTCTATTCCTGAGAGGAACAACTTTGATGAAATTTCTACTCAGTTCTTCACATGTTTCAAGCTGCTGCTCATAGTAATAACCAGTTCAGTAGTGTACAATTACTACTTTAGTGAGTTATTCATCAGTCTCTGCCTGTCCCCTCATGCGCACTTCCAGGGATCAAGTCACACATACGTGATGTGTATGTGACTCTTTTGGCCTCTGCTTTCAAGACAACCCAAACTGAGGGAAAGTTAAAGGAACTTTGTGAGTCTCCTGCCTTCTTCTTCCTCTCCCTTTACATCGGCTCTAATTTCTTTCTAACGTCTGATCTCTTGGTTAAATATTCTTGATTTTCTCCCATTTTATTAGTACATAGACACAATGGTTACTTTGAGTTTGAGTATATATATGAACATCACAATCCTTTTGCCCCATTTTGGCCTTCCAGCTCCCTGCCCCATTCACCCGACATCCAGTAACACACCCTCTTGGTTCTATAAAATGCCTGTGTTCTGGGATTCTAATATTAGGGAATCTATTTGATAGTTTTTTGAACCAAACAATGACCATTTGATTTTCTTTCTCTTATTTCTTCTTTCTGAAAGTTGGCTTTCTGCTTCTTTTTATAGGCTCTATATCACTTTATCCCATTGCCTCTGATTTTGAGTGGTGAATCATGTTTTAGTTCTGAAAACCCTAGAAGTTATTTCCATTTATTAGGGAAATCTTCAGACCTAAAGGAATGGTATTTATTCCTGAACACAACAAACTTCCTCTACTCAACTGAAGTAATGGCTAAGGCGTTTTCAGTTATTGGCTGTTGGCTTTAAGATGCAATTGATTTACATCATGCTAAAATTATTTTTTTCTGAGATGATAATTCTTAAACTTGGAGATGAATAAGAGAAGTGTAGCTCTTAGGCTGTCATCAGATTGTAGATTTTATTATATTAGAAAACACTATTTGGGGATATATCTGCAAGCAATTCAACACTCAATAGGAAAATCTTTCATAGACATGGTACATTTATAGAGTGGAATTATGCCAAATGTACAGAAATTAAGGAGGGACAATTTTTATATTAACTAATTGAATCCTCATTTGCATTTTTCCTCAATTCTAGGAATATAATTATTTGAATCAAGTTATCCTTCCTTCATTAACCTCAAAATTAGCCATTATCAATTAAATGTTTGGTGAGGGCTAGGGGACAGCTCCAATAAACTCAGTTCCTTCAGGAGGCAGGAGTTCGAACCTTAGAAGCACCAGGTTCCAAGACTCTAACTTATGATAGAGATACAAATGAACAAGGAGCCAGTCAGATTAATTTATTTCAGTCAGCGCAAACTGGATAATGGTTCCACATGCTTAGCTAATGTGGGAACAAAAGTCAGAAATGAAACAGAGATTAATTGCTTAGAGGCTATCTCAAAACAGGGACACTGTATTTATTAACAAGATCAATGACATAGAATGACTTGAAACACTGGTCATTCCTTCAGACCGAGTGTAAAGTCCATATCAGCAAATGCCTGTTTAGCCTCAGACCTTAGGTGTCAACCAAGGATAACAACGGTGGGAAGAGAAAAAAATTGTCGTTGGGTGGCTTTAAATCTGAATTGGATGATTAACCATTTTACAATGTGGGAAGACTTCATTTAAAAGTTACATTCCCAGTTTCTCTTGAAAAGCTCAGATCTGGCAACACCCGGGATTCATTCTGGTCTGGCATTTTTTTTTTTTTGTCAGCAGAACAAGTATTATCTGACCTCTTGAATTTTTAATCATCCAGGATAGTAAGCCCCTACCTCCCCTTAGTGTATTATGTCTTGTATATTTCATCTTCATTTATTTAAATGACTATCCTGTGTCTTCTAGGTATTTAAGTGACTATCTCTGAATTAAAAGAACAAAGCAAAAGAAATGAACACGCACGCGTGCACACACACCCACCCACACACACACCCACACACCCACACACATACCCACACACACACCCACACACCCACACACCCACACGATTGAGATTTTTGTCAACAAGTTACAAATTCATGCCCATCAAATTCAGAAGCTGTTTTACGTGGAAATCACTACCTGATTTTTTTTTCTCAGAACGTGCTACTGCCTAAATCTCACGGGACTGAAAGAAAAGAGTTTTATTCTCTGATTGGCTACAGGTAGATATAAAAAGTGCACATATATATTTGTATGTGTGTGTGTAAGTATATGCGAATTGGCTCCCACAATACAAAGAGAGTTTGTCAGTTTCTTCCTGTAGCAAAGCTTAAAGAAGATCCGACTTTCAAGTTACAATTATGAAAACAAAACTGGTTTCTCCTTAATTTTGTAGATACCAGGTTTGCATACAGCATTAGCCATTTTCCTGTACATTTCCATTAGTAATGTCTTTGCTGATTAGTTTTTTTCTAAATTAGCATGTTTATCCATTAGCATATCAATATTGCTGCCAACCATCCTCTTAATTTTTAGTTTTCTCATTGCAACAAAAAAATTTTTGCCAATAAAAGCAGGCGTTTCTTAAAGCCTTAATTAACTCCAGCACAATTCTTTTTTGCTTCTTTAATAATAGTGTGTGATATTTACTAAGATTATAGATTTTGCCTCATCCAAAAACACCACTCACTCAAATAAGCAAAATCTTCACATTTTCAGATTTGGCATTAAGTCTCTCTGTGGAGTTCATCTGATTTCTCAGATGCTCCAGAGATGCTCTAAATTCTCAAGATCAGTGTCAATGAAGCTTCCAGAGCAAAGATTCGTTAAATGTGAGAATTCTTTGAAAGAGACTATTGAAATAAGGTGAATTGCAAGCAAGCGTTGGCAAAAGAAAAGGACAGCCACCAGAACATGGATTTTCTTGGCATATTTTCTTTATCCTTATTGTCTCACCACAAATAAGTGGAATTCTGGTTGACTCATAGATTTGATGTGTACAATTATATAAATTTTGAGTCACCTACACCGAATAAGTAACACTATGTTTAACAAAGTACACAGAAAGCAAGTTAAAATATATAGTCTGTTAAGCACTCCTGTCTACACTATTATTCAAGGTAGGCTTTTTGACTATAATAATTAAATATCTGCAATAGTTTTTTTTCTGCTGAGTCTGGGTAGACCGTTGTTAAAGTTATGCTTACCCAATTCTAAGCACTGTCTTATTAAGGTAAGTGCTAGTAATTATAAATGTTTATGTTTAAGTGCAGGTTTTTTTCACACCTTTCTGGTGATTAAGAAGGAAAAATGGGGAAGAAAGTTGATGGTGTTGATAACTGCATCTCACATACAGTGTGGGGGTGTGAATTGTCACGGTCTTTCTAGAGGGCAATTTGGCATTATCCCTCGAATGAGGATACCCTTTGGCCTGAAAGTTTTACTTCTGAGAATTGTTCCTAAAGAAATAATTGGGGAAGAATGTAAAGAATAATGTGCAAAGATGTTCGTTAAGAGTGGGATTATAAAACAGTCTCACTAATCGAGGATAGAAAATTGATCGAAGGATGACAGCCATGCATGGAGTACTAGGAAGCCGTAAAAATGGATTGAGTGAGTTTCTTTCTATACACTCTAGAATTTTAAAAGGTTGATAGTTTAAATAGAGTTACAGAATAATGTATTCAATATGATTTAAAAAGGGAGATTTTCACATATAAATTAAAATGACAGGAAAGATATAAAACGAGTCGCCAATAGTGTCAGTTTCTGATAGTCCAACCATGAACACATTTTATTTTTGTCCACTTTTCTATGGTTTGAAGTTTTCACACCTGGTAAGTTTTGGTCAACTGTTGTCTGGTTTTTTTTTAATCCTTTTCATGATGCTATGTTATTCAAATATAGTGATATTCAAATGCTGATTTTTATCCTTTTGTTTTTATCTCCCATTGGGGGCACCTCTCCATTGTGTGCAGCGTGATTGAGGAGAGTGCCCCTGCTCATAAAGAATGTAAGGAGACCTGTTCTTCCTCTGAACTGTGAGGTACCCACATGGCACCCCTAACTCTAGGACTTTGGTGCCACAAAGAGAAATCCATAGGTGTAGAGGGCACTAGTTCTCAGACCCCGGCTGAAGCAGATGAGGCAAGGACCCAGGCCATTCCGGTGCTTTGGGTCTTGTTGTAAGTCTTGCCCTCTAAGCTTTGGGCCTTTCTGGTTCTTGTCTTTTGTCAACATTTCTCCTCAGCCAGGCCCAGGGGACAGGCATGTGACCTCAGCACTTTGGGATTCTGAGCAGGATGATCACAAGTTTGAACTCAACCTGGCCCATTTAGAGACTTAGCAAGAACTCGCCTCTACTAAATAAAAGTGGGCTGGCTATATAGCTCAGAATGAAGGCCCTGTGTTCAATCCCTAGTACCACCAAAAAACAAAAACAAAAACAAAAACAAAAAACAAAAATACAAAGCAAACAAACAAACCCTTATCCTCAAGACACCTACCTATTCCCATCAGCCCTTTAATCTTCTTTTGAATCGCTATGGTCACACTCTGCTGTGTGTGTGTGTGTGTGTGTGTGTGTGTGCGTGTGTGTGTGTGTTTGTGTGTATTAGTATGAAAACTGTTCATAATTAATGAAAGAAACAGCATACAGTAATCGGATAAAAATCGAAACACAGGAAGGAGAAATAGGGGAGGAAGAGGAGGAAAATTTCTTGCAACTCGAAATCAGCAAAGTGTAGAGAAACCTGTTTAGTTACGATAGAAATGAAAATCCAGGGAGAGCAGAGGTTAAAGTGTCTGTGTAACTGTGAGCACCTCGTTACAGTAATTAGTATTTGTCAGAGAGAAGTTCACCTATATATTTTGCCTTTAATAAAATAAAACAAGGGCTATATTAAGAGTTTAATTCTTATTGTTCACTGTAGATTTATTGAACAATGAGTCCCTCAGGGAGACCTCATTAATTTATTTCATATGAAATCGGTATCTTCTGCATGGGAAAGCAGTGCATTTTATTCATTTTTGAAATGTTAAATTATCCAGACTTATGTATTTCTCTTACTAAGATCAAATACCTTCACTGAAATCACAATTAATACAATCATAAACAAATGATTACCAGATAATGCAAAAATAGTTTAAATCATGTTTTTCTTTCGGCTAAAAACATAGTGCTCCCTTTTGAATACTAGAATAATTCAGGTAAAAGAATTCTTTAAACTTTTCCAGTATTCATATCTAAGAACATAAAATATTTTCACAATACAAGTACATTTACCAAGAGCAAATGTTTAAACAAAAGAACCAGAGTTCTTAATGAAACACCCTCAGGAAAATGTTTAAACTTTGCCCTTAAGTTTACTTTGTTCACTAATAGGCTTCTATTTCAAGTAGAGAGTAGGAAGGGTAAGTTCAATGTGTTAATAAGAAAAAAGTAATAATATTTAATTAATTCTGGCTGAACACACATGGTTTAATATACTTGGCAATATCATTCCATCACATGATATGATAATTTAATGGAACTTTTTTATTTAAATTGCTGGCAAGTTTATGAAATTATAAAGCAAATAGGCCATGCACTTGGGTGTAATTGACTGTATAAATGTGTTTTATACTATACTGTTGGCAAATTAGCCAATCCCTGTCATGGAATCAATTATTATCTAGCTGAATTCCACAAACACAATAGCAGAAATATTGCATTTATACAAAAAACACTATGACTGTTAATCTTACGTTGTGCGACTTAAAGAAAGGCAATAAACATTTATACACTGGATAATCGTCTAAAGATAATGCCACTGCCAAATGATGCACATTTAAAGATTCCTTGTTGCTGGAGACAGTCGTTGGGATTTTATTTGTGTTTGCCTCTCCGGATCAATGACGAGGATAATGGAAGCTCTGGTAGTTCAAGTCAAGCGGGGGTTCAGGCAGCTGACCTCTGTTTAAGAGGTGCTCGCTGCCCAGAGCTACGACAACTCAGCACACAAGCATTTCTTGCACTAGAGGTTTTGAAATAATATCAATGCCTAGTGCTCAAATAAAGCTATTGTTTTCCAAACGCTCTCATGCATGCTCTATCTCGTTACCTTTCAGAGAAAGATGCTGCTCAATGGATGACCCCAAGAACTTGATGATGAGCTTTTGTCTGTCTCAGCCTTCTCAGGACGGTATACCTGATGCCAGAGGAGCCTGAGGCAGGCTTCTACAGGCTTTCCTTTCCAGCTTCAGTTGTCCCTGTGGGATTTTCAGCGCAAGTCTCTATAAACTGTTTATTGTGAAAAAAAAAAAAAAATTCCCAAAGCCAGATTCTCAGACTCCAGTACTCAGAAGTGATTTGAGGATGCAATGGACCTTTGAGGTAATGTGCTCAGTACTGAACCCACTGAGATAAAGTAGGGTTTCCTGGCTAAGAACCCTCAACTTACGTCTGCTTATTTAAGTTACATAAGATGTCAGGGAAAATTCCTTTTTACATTTTTTTGGTGAGGAAACCTCAGATTTAAGAAATTGAAAGGCTTATCAAAATATATCAACTGGCAGTGTTGGCACGTCCATCAAAACATTCGTTTGATTCAAAACACTGTTCTTTCCCTGAACAGAAAACCTGTCTTCATGTGTACCCCGAGAAGAAATTAAGTCTGAAACAAAACGCTAAAATAGATTCTACAGGGACGTGAGTAAGCGCATTCCCTCCAAGAGGATTTTCTCCTTTATACAGAGATCATTTTTTTCTTCTTACCATTTCAGCAGGAAGCAGAGTCCTTTAAATATTATTTTTTCTTTGTAATTTTTCAGAGTTACATGAATAAATATTGTTAAGAGTCGTTTGTTTTGATAGAACTCTCCTGCTTTCGGGTTTTAACTCAGGGATTTAACATAGACTACAAAGTGTTCAAAATAGGCTATCACATACATGTAGGAAGTCTGCAACAAATGTTAGCTATTACGGTTACTATTCTGTTTCTCATATAGTTCTTTACTCAAGAAAGTTTTTGTTCTTCTCCATTTCCTGGAGGAACCTGATTCTTTAAGACTGTGTCATCTGGGAAGCCCCTGTCATTTGGCAGCTGGGTAAACCTTCTCTATGCGCTAACCATGCTTTGCTCATGGAGGTAAAAGAGACTTTTCTGATTGGAAATCAAACACTGGTTCGAATGTTTGTCTCTCCCATTGAACTTTAATTTCATTAAAAACATACATAAAGTCTTATTTTTGTGATCTTTGGATAGGCAGTCTCAAGTGCCAACCATTAAATAGGGTATAACAAAGATATTGGTTGAATAAAATGTACTTCTCACATTATGTTGGAAAACCAACACTGTTGTGTGACTTGAGAAATGTCTAAGTACCGCCCTAATCGTCCACTTTCTCCTCCAAACAATTTTGTCACCAGTTGCCAAATAGCAGAAGGCTTTGTTCCTTTGGGTCTCTCTCTAGTGAGACAGAAGTTTGTCCCATTTTATCACATGATTCTTTGTAGGGAGGAATCGGTGAGGTAGCAATATCCTATCTTACCTTCTGTTATAATTTAGAGTTTGCAGTGTAATGTAGCTGTGCTGGTAAAATTCAGAAAAAACGTCTCATTCATTTGCATGTGATTCATGCCAGAGACCTGCCAGAAGAGTATAGATATGAATCAAAAAATGTTGTGATTCATTGTTCCCCGTATAGAAGTAATTATCTATGCCCATGAGATTCTCCCAAAGGGACAACGTGATATTTAAAAGAGAAGAATTTATAGCTCTCCCACATATTTGCACCTTTTAAAAAGTTGATAATATTTTGAAAAGAATTGTGTTGAAAATATGAGTGCCCTCAGGCCTACAGAGTTCCAACGGATCTTGCCAGATATTACACACTAAGGAACTTCGACTTGATTCGCAATTCTAAACCCTATCAATGGGGGCGGGATATTAACTTCTTGAAGTGATAGCTCTTACGAGTACAAATGACAGTTCTTACAACTTGGGTTTTCTTCAGGACATTTTCTCAAGCGTGTTTTGGTACTTCCTAAGTATCGGGAGGATGGGGACTAATTTAGAGTGATTGAGGATTTGGCAACCAACAAACAAGAAGGATTCACTTTTTTCCTCCTTGGCAGTCAAAACTCAATTTGGTTTCCTGCTTTCTGTGACCCGTGGAAGTTGCATTTTTCTGAGGTTGAGTAGAAGCTGCTGAGTGGTTTCCTTAAGTAACTTCAGCTGACTTGCCAACATAGGAACTGGAAAAGGTATATGGTATGTTGCAGAAGCTCGTAGTCTATCAAAATATTTTTATCGTTGAACAATTATTTAAAAACTACTGATTGATTTGTTGTTGTTGTTGTTTCTTTTTAAGGACTGGGTGATTTAGTCAGGGCCAATTAAGATAACTAATGTTTTCACCGTGGCCAGAAAATGATTCAATTTTGTTTATTCCTGGAGTTTTCGACAAGCTGAATTTGTAACTACAGGTCACTCACTCTTTCAGCTGATGGACTCAATACTTGAAGGACTCTTTTAATTACTATCAGTTTATTTCAACAAGGTAGTGTATTTTAGTGTTTCCCAAAGTTCAACACACATATGACTTTAGTGGGTGGAAGTTGGGGCTTTTACTTCTCTAAAGCTCTTGGGTGAGATACTGGTCTGTGACTTCACTCTGATTACCGTGTGTCTAGATGTAACTTTCAGCTCTGGATTGATTCTATTGTGCCTCTCTGGGTCCCTAACATATAATATCTAGAGAAAATGAAAAACTAGAGTAAGACAGAAATTCTGAAATGAAAAAAAAATCTTTAGTTTTTCTTTAAATTATTTCTATTTAGGGTATTTCAAATAAGAGAAACCACGTTGTATGTAATCTCCTATGTCTAGTTTATTTCTCTTAGCATGGTGGCCTCAAGTGAGAGACACGTGAAACAGGGAGGCAGACTTTGTGGAAAGGGGACCTGTGAATGGGGGAGGGGCGGGAAGGGAGGGAACGGGAGAATGACTAAGACGCGAACTGCATGTGCAGCAACTCCTCATGTTGAATGTAGCTGTTTGAACGTAATTATTATGTTAAAGAAACGTAGATGAATTAAAATTAAAATCATGAGGAAAATATTGAGAGTTGAGGAGTTCTCTACAAATAACTCCTAAGTGCATGAAAAAATGTTCAGTAGTTTTGGTCATTAGAGAGGGTAAATTGAAACAATTCTGAGATTCCATCTTACTCCAGTAAGAATTGTTACTATAAAGTACTTTAAAAATAACAAATGCTAGCAAGGTTGTGGGAAAAAGAACATATCTACAATGTTTGTGGGGCTCTGATAAGTATAGTCACAATGGAAATCAGTGTGGAGATTCCTCAGAAAACCAAAAACAGAAATCCCATTTGACTTGGCTACACCTGTTCTGGGCATCTTTCCAAAAGAGTTAAAGACATATATTGCAATGATACATGCATTCTCGTGCTTACAACAGTGCATCTCACAGTAGCTCAGTCTTTGAAGCAACTTATAAGTCCATGGACAGATGAGTGAGCAAATAAATTGTGGTATAGCTACACAATAGAGTACCACTCTGTCATAATTAAGGAAAACACGGAGTCATTTGTAGGAAAATGAATGTATCTTGAGACCATTATTTTTAGCAAAATAAGTAAGATGCAAACGGTTAAATATTGCTTGGTCTCTCCTATAAGAGAAACCCAAAAATGGCATGCTTAACACGGCAAAGTAAAATAGATGATGAAGTAGGGGAAAGGATCTGGGTATTGGGAGAGTCAGGAGGATAGGGAAGAAAGAAGAAGTCATTATGAAGATATCGCATGTGTATGAGCCAGCTCCCCAAGTTGAATGTGATGATTATGTTTCACAAACATGCATTAATAAAAATATTAGCTGTAGGTAAATAAATATTTCAGGACTTCTCAATATCTACACTCCATCTACTCTTCAAAGGATCGTGCTCTGTCTCAGAGGGCATGAGTATGTTTGTTTCGTGAATTGTTAACGAAGGCCAAGCATCAGCATTTTAAAAAGAAAAATATTTTTAAAAATAGTCCTTTAAAAGTTATTTGAAGTCAAAGTCATTGAATTTTGGAGAACATATCTCCTGTTGATTTTACCAAATAGAGTCCTAAACTTTCACCTATGTTCAGCCCTTTGCAGTATATTACAGTATTTCCGGAATGACAAGTTTGTTCGAAGTTTAATTTCACATGCCTCAAGTTGAAATCCACCCTGGTGCTCAATGGGCAATCTTTAATCTCTAGAGACGATCCAAACAATTCACCAACTGTCCATGCTTCCAACTGTCCAACCTTCCTCTGCTTTCCTTTCTCCCCTTACCCGAGATCTCCCCTATGAATCACTTAGCGCAACAGTCCTCATTTCAGGCTCTGCCTCCAGGGACCAGACCTGAGAGCCTCTGTGTTACGATGATCTTCTATCAAAGTCAAGCAACGTCATTTACTTCTAAGAAATGCCACTGATTTCAAATGAAAAAGAAAGGCAGAAAGTGGAGAGAAGGAAGGAAGGAAGGAAGTCCAACTAAGTGAATTTACCTTAATGGCGGAAAACAACCCTGTGTGATAATGGTAGTTTATATTTCTTGAGTTCCTCTCTTGATTTAGTATCAAATAATTTGCTCATGCTTAGTAGAAGAAATTATTGATGTTGATTTTATGCTGAAAAAAGATGAGATGGCATAGATCTTTCTGCTGGGAAAAGAAAGTTAATGTTACCAGTTTTCATCCAGAGCCACATTAATATCTGTTCACCTTCTGAAATCAGATAAAAACTAAAATCTCACCTATGCTGGATATATACCAAATAATTCAGGTTGAACAGATTTGCATCCATTCATATTGCAAAGATGAAGTAATCTATTTACATTGTCTTTGCAAGAGTGGTGGAGTTCTAAATAAAATGTTGTTCAAAGAGATGTATAAGTAAATGGACATAATCGGGTGTCATAATTAGGTGTCCATTGCTTTCTTAAACCTACTTATGTAATTGTTAGTGCTGCAATAAAAATAATCTTTAGCCAAGATTGCCTCTGTTAAGGATGATAGTATCTTACTTTTCCTAAATGGTTGTTTAGAAAATATTCTAAACTCCAACTGTGGAATCACTACATATGGACCCAAATTTTAGTTTATCAAGATATATTTTTAAAAACAGAGCAAAAGACAAATAGCTTATAATTGTAATCTTGGCCCATAAGAGGAATTTAGAAAACTAAAGAGTTTATATTTGTATGAAAAAGTTTATACATGTATACATATGTACATATTTATTGACATCTACTTATAAAACTTTTGCTCCAGATTTCAGCTTTTAAAATCTAGACTCTGAGTATTAATGAATTTCTTCTTAGCAAATAACTGTCCACAGTCATCTAGAATACAGCTCTTGGGAAGAAATTAATATGATTCTGTCTGAGACAAGAAGGCAGGGCAAAGATGGTCTTATGACAACTCGATCTCTTTATCCATCTCCTTTTGTAGAAATTGGAATTTGTGGATACACTTTCTCCATATGTTCCTCAAATCTATCAAGTCTCGGTTTATATATCTCTACCTAAAAAAGTTCTACTTTGGTCACTGATTTTTCAAGATGGATCTCTATCGTTCGCACATAGATGTCCTGCCTACTCTTCTCATTTTTTTTTTTTTTTTGCTTTACTGATCGCCTACCTGATACAATCTGCCAGTCTAATTGACTTATTATTAAATCATTCTTATTGTTGTGTCCCCAACTCTAGAAAGAAAATTCCAGGAGGCAGAGATTGTAGCTCTTAAAAAAAATAGGCTAATGTGATAAACAGCAGCAAGAAAAAATTTACAGTTTCACAGAATTAAAATGTCCAGGAATAGTCACAGGGATTCACAGAATATGAGAAATTCACAAAATATGAAAAACTTTTGTCTTAACTTTACATTTCATGTTTATCCTAATGTAAACTTGTCTATATCGTAGCAAAATAATGACTCCAAGTTAGTTTTCATCTACCTAGAAATACTGAAGCAAAAAGAGTGTCACCTTTCTAATAATTGCAACAGGAGACACAAGTCGGGCTTTCCGTGTTCATACTTGGGTCAATCACTGTGGCCTGGGCACACCTGGGCTTGGAAGTGACATAAGCCCTTCCTGACTCCATGCTCTGTGGTAGAGATTATATGGTACTCCTAAAAGAAAAAAAATTCCCAAAGGAAAACTTGAAGATGCTGCTACCAGAGGAAAAGATGTTGAGACTGAAAAAAGCAACAGATATTATGGACTCCAATGACTGTGTCCATTCCAAATCACATGTTCAAGCCTCATCTCCAGGGCTCAGGTATTTGGATGCAAGCCTTTTGAGAGGCCGTTCGTTAAGTAGAGCTCTTGTGAACATAATCGGTACCCTTCAGAAAACCTGAGACAACTCGCTGCCTTTTTCTCTGCTCTCTAGAACATGAGCACATCACAAGAAGTCAGAAGGCATCTGCACACTAGGAGGTAGGACATGTCTAGTCACAAGGTCTGCAGGCTTCTTGCTCTTGGACTTCCCCATCTTCATAACTGTGAGAAACAAATTCTAGTAAAGCTACATCCTGTAGGGTATATTTGTTACAACCACCTGAGTTACGAATGAAAGTGTCTACCTGAAGTCCTCTAGAATTAAGATCTTTCATCTCTTATTCCTAGTCCTTATTATTATTATAACTGATCAAGTATCAAATGTCCAATACAAATGTGCAATTACGTATTGAAAAAAATCATGTCACTCTAATTGAAATTTCCTCACCGAGGCCAGTTTGGGAAGTCCCACGGATGACAGCAGACCCACTGGGTGGGAAAAGTGTACTTTGTTTGAAAACATTGTGATATGATCCCCATTGTCAGCTGTTGAGAATCGTTGTCTAAATTAAGCAAAGCTTTTGGGGTAGCACGTGACTACTGAACTTACTGTTTCCAAATAATTAATCAATTGGACAATCACTGAAACAAGTTACAGAGCCCTCCTTTTAGCAAATTTTAATATAAATTTTATTTTCCCTCTTTATTATACCTCTTTAAAATAATGCAAGAATGCACGTTACGCAATAAGCAAAGATACATTTCTAGGTTTTCTCTAGATAAATGCAATTATCTGCAGTTCAAGGAATGAACACAAAATTCTTGTATTAGTTAATTTTCTCTACTGAAAATATCAGACCTTTGCGATTATTATCAGTCCTAGGTAATAACTGAAGAATGTTTTATCGTGCTTGAAACCAAGCCCAGCGTCCTACGCTTCACCACTGCAGTGCATTCAAACCCTAATGTTGATGCTTACTCTTTGGGGGTGATTTATAGATCTGTGAGTACCTAGATTTATATTTTTTTCCTGATCCAAACAAAATTATGACAGCAATAAAAATTCATATGGTAATTTATAATAGAACTGAGTTGCAACCCATGTTCTAGGCCATAAACTGACAAAGTGCTTCAAATTATTCTCAAGGATTTGCTCTTGATTTCACAATTCTTAAGCTTTGGTCTCCCAAGGCAGTTAACTCCATCATACGGATGTTTGTCGTGTTAAAAATTGTTTCCGATATTAAGTAAAGTGGATGCCTTTCTTTTCTTTTAACTGTTCTATTCTCTACAACTACTAATAGTCAACCTCTCTTCTCGTATCATCATTTAACTTGCGGGTAGACAGTTATATCTCCCCTCAGCCTCCTTTGACTTGAATGAATGTTCCCATGTTCTTAACCTTTTCTCATAGGTCTTGTTTCCAAACCTTTTATCATTTTTGTTAGTCTCGTCTGAACTACCTACGGCCTGTCTTCTCAGATAAAATGAAGTGTCTGATATCTTCACCTGAAGCAGAGCCATTTCCTCCAAAAACAGAATCAAGGTTTTTTTTTTTTTTGGGGGGGGACAGTTGGGGGGTCTAAGGATTTTTTTTATAACTGTTGTGTAAAGCCTTTTTTTCTAAACTATAGGTGAGTTACCCAGTTGCTGAACTGATATTCTCCACTTCACAATCATTTGAAAACTTATGTCTTCATCAGACCCCCGCACAGATGTACAAAATATAATTAAGCAATTATTTGAAGGAACATAAAACTAATTGTTTCAAAAAATTTTAAACTCTCTAAACTTACCCAGCTGCTAACTCTGACCTGTTTTCAGCAGGGAGTTTACTGTAAGGAACAGCGTGTTATCCGCAGGTGGAAATGGCTCTGGGCATGCTTATCTTCAGAAGTTGATTCTGTTATTTGGTCTTGTTCATGTTTTGGTTTTGAATTCTTTCATTATATATAACCAGACCTTTCAGAAAATGTAAGCACATGCATTTTCTTTTCAAAATTACAATAGACAATGAAGCATTCTAAAATTGCACAAGGGAAAAATCCCAATTGACACCAATTCATGTGTCATTTTATAATTAATATGCAGCTCATATTTTCATTGTTGCAGCTATGACATGATGTTGAACAATTTCCTTGTGTGAAGATGTCATTTAAGGTATAGCACAATTCCGGAATGCGTGCATAATAGCATCGTGTTTTCTGATAGCCTAATGTAACCTACTGTCTGATTACACGTACATATTCTATAACATACTGTTACACCACCAACCATACGTCTTTAATGAGACTTCAAAGCTTTGTGCAATATTAATCTGCCAAAGAAAGTAGTCCCTTTGCAGGTGATATAAGCAAACTCAGCTGCTTCTCTTTTAAACACACAGTTTTCTCTCCCATAATCAATCTAGTGCCTACAATTATCTATGTGACAGATGTTAAATGGAGAGATGTTTAATTTTCCCAAGGTGTTATTATATACTTATTTTATGTTCATTTGTTTTCACTCACCTAACTGCTTCATTGGAATGAAATTTCCTCGATGACTGTCTTGGGTTGTGTGAACTCTGCATCTCATTCCTAAATAAGCCCTCCCTGACCTAAAAATGCATTTTTAGTGCCCTATAAAAAATGCACATTTTTTTCTCTGTGTCTGTTCTTTCAGCTCATGATTCGATCTACATTTCACAAGAAGTCATTCCAATATGATGAGATATTCTATGACAACAAGTTCCTCTCATCAAATAGGGCTGGGGAATTGTGTGTACAACTGTGTACACAATCACATTCCATACATGAATAATAAAGGCTTTGAAAAGCCAGCGAGTCAAGAAACCTGTTCAAGGTCATGCTATCAGTATTTGGACTTGACACTTAGAACGTTTTAGCTCACACAAAGCTCACATTACCAGTTGTCGGAAATCTCTAGGAACATTGTGAAATATTGGTTTTCAACAATATTTCACTCAATGATTTGCTTTCTCTGTGGGGCACAATATTCTAAATTCAAGGCAATAGATCAATGGTATTTCTTTAATAATTCATGGTCAGCTGAAACACGTGCAGGCAGATGATGAGATAAGGACCTTTACCTGAGCGTGACAGATGGGGTCAGTGCCACGTCACTCTAAAAAGGAAGAAATAGCTATTAAGCATCTATTGTTTGCTGACCATTCTAAAAAGATTACGTGTCTTTATCACTCAACAGATATTTATGGAATGCCAATGATTCTAGGAGGTAGCAATTAATCTAGATCGAAGCACCTTCTCACTCTGAACGATGCTTAGAATATTATGGAAAATATGCAGGAATTTTTATTTTCATTTTACAGATGAGAAAATGGAAGTTCAGAGATGTGACCAGAACTTTGCATTGGTGACTCCGCTATTAAAAAAAAAATTGGAAACCCACACAAGCATCTCATGAGGCTCCCAGTCTAGCCTAGCCCCACAGTGTGCTTGTCTGTGCTACCACAGCTTGCTGGCAGCGCAGACCCACAGAACATGAGGTCAGGGGAAACAAACTCAGAGACAGCACATCCAACACAATCGTCCTCAAGATGCTTGATTACGTGCTCCAAACATTCTTTAACAACTACCTAGGATAACACAAGAAGTCAAACCTGGAGGCATATTTATGTTTGTAAATAACACTCTTCTCTTTTTCAAGACAGTTCTGCATCAGCACTCTGAGTAAACTCTTTCATCCTTGGTTCCTAACCTAACTTTACCTAAAAACTTAATCTATATACTTACAAATCATCCTCCAAGAGAGAGCTTCAAACCCATCTTTAAGTTCAGAAAGCCTCTTATTCGCCCTTCTGCAGACAGGAATTTGCTGTATCTACGGTTTTCCTACGGGTGCAGAAAACACTTGGAATTTAAGTTCAAATCCATGCTTTCCTTCTTACTTAGGATGTAAGAAAAATTCGAAGCAGTTGATGTTTTTTGTTCCATTGTACTTTTTGATTTTGCTTTCTTATAATGAAGATTTGTTTTTTCAAAACTGGTTCTCAGAGAAGAACGCAGATTGCGTTCAGACCACACGGGCTCCATTTTACGTTCTTATCTGTGATTGGGTGAAACTCCCCTTGGCCTATGGAAGGTCTTCCTTGGTCCCAGAAAGTATTGTCTCTTGTCTTCTCATCCACATCGTTAGCTTTACCTCCCGGCTACGTACTATTGGTGTAACCATCTTCAGGAACATAGTGAACTTTGAGCCCCTGCTCCAACAACCCCCTGGCATTATTACCTGTCTTTCTTCATCTCAGATTCCCATCAGGTCAGCTCTGTAACTTAGCTGTCCTTTATGCCTGACCTTTTCCACGAGGGAAGTATTTGTATTTGTGTCTCCGTGACACGACATGTTCTCACTGTGAAGTTTCAATCATCGTATGGCTTTGCAGTCTCCACTAGATTGCGGGCAGGTCTTAGGTGCCTTTCCATTCCCACTACTGAGACAGTCTATGAGACAAACTCAATGTCAAGCCACTGATAATGACAGAAATACATGCACAAATAAATAAAATGTGAGAAAATGGAAGCAAAAATAAAAATCTCCATGATTATCAACTATTTTCTAAGAATAATTTAATCCTAGATAAATCTTCATGGGGCAGATCCTTTTTAAACCCCCATTTTATAGGTAAAGGAATTAAGTAAGAATTTAAGCTCAAGGTTATAGAGTGAAAAGTTAGCAGAGACTAAATTTGAACCCAGACTGACTTCTGAGTAAACTCATTAGCAAAAGTATTGTGGCCCGCTTTTCACATTTCTAGTATTGAGAGTATCACAGTTTCTTTAACGTAACTTTGTTTATTTTAAAATATTTTTTCTTTGAGACAGGATCTTGCTCTGTGGCCCAGGTTGGTCCTGAACTCACTACATAGTCCAGGCTGGCCTTGAACTCATGGACTCATGGCAATTCTCCTGCCTCAGCCTCCCGAGTGATGAAATCACAGGCATGCACCACCACTTGAAATAAAATAAATAAAAAAGAGAAACCTTCTGTGAAACAATTTAGAAATGTTAAACAGTATTAAATGATAGTAGAAATGGTTGGAATATTTTCAATGTAATAATGATTTTTTATTTCTTATGTTTTAGAGAAATATTGAGGTTTTTATGGATAAAGGAATAAAATATGTGAGATTTGAAGAGTGAGAAGATAGATTGAATAAAATGTTAAAAATATTGATTTTTCAGCTTTCAAATGTTTTTAGTGTTTTAAAACATTTTTATACAACAAAGATATAAAATAACATATATTAGTTAAATCTGAATTTAACTTAGAATCAAGATATTTACTCATATACAATACTGTGCTTCAAAATATGGCTACCACAAGCACTTTCCCATCTTCGAGTAATGCTAGTTTCTCTACGGAGACACTAGAGAGACAGGTAGGTAGAATTCTCAAAACTAAACATGCCCATTTAGTCCAAGCTCACTTTGTTTCCACCACTGATAGCAAGTTTTGCTTATTTTGTTTCATATTAGAAACATTTCCTGTCCTAACAGCTCATTAAGTTACATTACTGCTCAGATTTCTTGGTTATATTCAGTTCTTTAGTTCTTCAGAAGACCCAGTAGTTTAGATTGAAGCCGACTTGAAGTTACAACGCACCTGCCACAGGAGGCACAACTCTTCCACAGAGCAAGCCGAATGAAAAGCCCTTTGGTTAACTTGGAGTGGAACGTATCTTTAAAAAGCAGCTCATTGGTGCTTGACATAATGGCTTGCCGACGTCTCAGGTATTTGTACTGAACACGACACAAGGTAATTACACGTAAGTTCTTGGAAATAAGTCGCACTCACTCGGGGTGAGCTGAGAGGGGAACCCAAGCCTACTTCCACACTAATTTCAGTCATTTCAAGGCTCTCACAGACATAGAGAAAACAAAACAAAACTCTTTCTGGTCTCATTGGTCACCCGAAGTGTGCTGATCTTTAATGTTACCTAACAGTTCTGCACCACAGAGGTATATGGGTAACCAGGCTAACCTTTCTTTTCTTTTGCTGCTTGCCTGCTTTTCTTCCTTCCTCCCTTCCTTCCTTCCCTCTCTTCTTCCAACACAGGACCTTGTAAAGCAGCTCAGACTATCCTCAAAGTTGGCATTGTTTTTGAATATCACATTCTGAACAATGTGCTACTTTAAGGATTTTGGAGCATGCCTACAATTTTCCACAATTAATGACATTCCAATATTAAGCTCAGTCAATATATTTTAAGAACATTATAAGATAGAAAAACTTAAGTTAGATGCAATAATAATGTTGATAGTGATGATAATAAAACAATAAACTCCATAGATTACTATATTTTATAACCTTGCGGTCACATCTTGGTTTTCAGACCTGTACAGCTGTTTCTGAAGTTGGTCAGTGTCTACTTACATGCTTGTCTATGATATATTTCAGCCTTCCCTACATGATCAGATGACCACTTTGAAGATGGGTGTGGTGTGAACCTTGTAGCTGCTGTCAGGTTGGCTTCTCCAAAATAGGCGCCTACTGGAGCCGCCGAGAACTAGCATCTCATGGAGATAGTGTGTGACCCCAAGCTAAGTGAGGCTCCCATTGTTCCCTCTGGTATGGGCCTCATGCACTTTACCAGGAAGGAATCACGTAGTCATTTTGGGACATTACAACATCCCGAGGCCATAGTTGTTTCTTATGTAAATGGATAGCACATTGTTACTTATATTTACACTCTGTGCATGCTGGAGACTCAAAGTTCACCACAATCCCACCCCATCCCCATCCTGCAGACTACATCTACATATTTCTTCATGTGACCACATCTGCCGTGACCTTTCATACTTAATTCCTTCCTTTACCCTTTCTAGATGAGCTATTTGGATGTGCTTACGCTTACCCATTGTCCACCAAATATGCCTTAGAATTGTCAAAGGAAGGCACAGGTTTTATTATTTTTTAAATTCTCAACTAGTTCCTGGGGTATAGATGAGAGTTAAATAAATGGTGAATGAACAAATTGAGCTATTTAATCTTACTAACATACCTGTCACACTGACCACAGTTAAGTTCTTTGCACAAGAATTACCAATACCTTTTGCCTTCTCATTTCTCTGTTAGATACGCCATAAAGTGATTTGAAGGAGAGGTTGACTGTTTTCCTAATGACGAAACATGGAAGTCCCAGAACAGAACCGTGCATACCATAGGAGGCAAAGCAGTTTTTAGCTACTATTACACTTAAAATTATATAGGATTTAGAGCTGCAGGGAATTTAGGATAACCTAATCCTATTTTTTTTGACTATGTAGCAAGGATATGAAGATACAAAGAGGTTAACTGATGTGCCTGAATTTATTCAAATACTAAAGGTTTTTGCCAAAAATATCACTTCTTATTCTACATCTTATACTTCAGGAAAGTTATGCCATGGCCTTTCTTTTTCTCCACATTCTAGAAGTTCTCTTTTAAGAAAAAGAAAACAAAATTACGCACACAAACTTGGATGTATACGTAAATACTTATTTAGAACGAGAGAATAGCTATGGCATAATAATTTAAAATACCACACACATCACACATGTTCCTAAGTATCAATCTTTGCATGAATTAACAGCCCCCAAATCCTTTTCATTAATTGATTTATTAGAGATTGCTGACGTAGTGGTCTTAAAGGAATCCTTTCAAATACTAAAAGCTAAAACTTTTTTAAATGTAAAGTTGCAGGTCAGTAGGTAAATATATAGTACTGGAGTATTTAGTTGTCCAACTTATAAGGATCTGATGTCTGGTGGTTTCTGCAGGTACATCCAAGTCCTGGCCAAGCATCAGCAGCAGGGCACACCTCAGTCATGGCAGAACGGTATTCATGGGACATTCAGGAAGTCACTATGAGTTATAGTCACTGCTCTATAGAGGAGGTGTCAGGACAAGTGAGGCATCTTCCTCATCTCCTGGAATCTCAGTCTGTGGGAGAATTAACCGCATAGAAAATCAGAATTCAGTGTCATAACTACTACAGTAGGAGTGAGGAATAGAAAGCTCAATTTACTGATTCTCTTTTAGAGGGATGTGGGAGGCAGCGGAGAAGGGTTTACAGAGGAAGTGCCTCTGAAGTGAGTCTACTGAGGAAACAAAGTGGGGAGGAAATTGTAGTAACAAAACATGCAAAAATAAAGCTTCATAAGGGCTAGAATGGTACATGTAAAGAAGTCGGTGTCTTTTGGGACTTCAGAGACAAGAAAGGATTGATAAAGTAGTGGCAGGTGTGGTCTGTTTTTTTTTAACCCCCTTGGGTCTGAATCCCTTTATAGCCCTATTTTTTTATTGGTATGTATTTCTGATGCACAATGGTTACACTAAACCTGAGGATTTTGTGCACAAGCGTATCATATCAACTTCATACTCTCTTCCTCTCTTTCCTTACCCTCCTTCCTCTCCCTGGTCCACCCAACTCCCAACATCTTGCCCATTCGACTCCATGGCTTATTTATAGCTTGGGTTTCTCATGTTACAGAAACTATGTGATTATTTGACCTTCTGGGTCTGATTCACTTTGCTAAGCTTAATGGCTTACGTTGTAAGCTTTTTTTTTTCTACAGATGAAATGAGTCTGTCTGTCTGTATGGAATAGTTCTCCATTGTGTACATATGCCACATTTTCTTTATTCTTCAGTCTATTGATGGATATGTTGACATCTTCCTGTTAGAGATCTCGAGCGTAACTAGAGTCAAGAAGCCCATTTTTTAGTGAATTTTCTCTGCTAAAATAGAATTCTCTGTGCTGTGTGGCTTCAACAACTGCTTTTGGTTTTCACAGTCCTAGAAGGCAGAAAGTCCAAGATCAAGGTTCTGGCAGGTCCAGCGTCAGGTGAGGTCTCTCTTCCTCCTTACCAATACCTATCTTCTCAGTGATTCTAATCTGAAGGATAGCAGAGAAGGATGTGATCAAGTTTTCTCACTTATTTTCTTTTATGGGCATTAATCCCTCTTCCCAGGGTTCTGCTCTCATGATCTAATTACCTCCCAGAGTCTCAATTCCAGATACCCTGACCGGGAGTTAGAATTTTAGCATATAAATATGGATAGACACCTAATTTTTGTTCAAAAACCATTAAAGAATTTGAAAAGGATGAGCAGCGCAATCTTGGTATCTGTGAGGAGAGTTGACTACTGGGAACTAGATGATAAGCATAGGTATATCCAAAAGTCTGGATGAGAAAGGACCCACACAAAGGCAGGAGTTGGGGAGGAGAGAATCAATATGGATTCTCTGTAAAAGATCAGAAGGAGAAAATTAGGATTTAGTGATACATACACTTATTTGCATGCTACTTACAAAGATTCCTTATTTAGAGGAAAAGGCCAGTAAGATTTACATTGCTCATGATACCTGGGCACTTTAATACTTTATCACTCACGGTACTCCCTGTTCCCTAAGTATAAGCTCTTAAAAAACATTTCTCCTGCTTCATGTTTCCTTAAGCTTAGTCCTGTCTTTACTAATACTGCCATTACCTTTCCTTTTTAGATATCTTTCATCTTTCAGTAAAATATTTCTATTCAGGTTTCAAAATCTGTGTGGTTCCCTTTTCCTTCCTGTGCTTACTGATTTATCCTAAATAAACATTTTTTTTTTTTTTTTTTTGAGGCAGAGTCTCACCCTATAGCCCAAGCCGGTCCTGAACTCACCATCATGGCCTCGAATTCACAGCAATCCACCTGCCTCAGCCAAAGTTCTGGAATCACAGGCATGCCTCTCCATGCCCAGCCTGTGTGATGCTGGGGAATGAAACTCAGAGCCTTGAACTTGCTAGGCAAGTGCTCTGACTGCTGTGCTATTCCTTCAGTTTCCTAAACTACCTTTTGAAAGATAGAGCTGGGGCATAGTTCTCAAGGACTTTTTTCTTGTCCAATCTTGCACTAACATGCTAATTGTTGGCCACATGCATTTTTTTTGCATACATTAAAATGTCAGCTCTTCGGTTGCACTAGCCACACGCCACGTACTCAGTAGTTCATTTGGTTGTTGATTTCCATCTTGAATAGCTCAGAAACAGAGAAAACGTGCTTCCGAAAGTCCTACCTTTAAAGAAAGTTAGGAAGTTATTATTAAAAAGTTGTATGGGGAGGCAGGAAAAAAAAAGAAAAAAATTTGTATGGGAAGTGTAGGGTTAGATAATTGTTCTTCTTGATTCGTTTAAACTGTAAAGATTCAGGCGGAATGCTAATGAGGTTTTCCCTATAATTCTTTTCATGGAATATACAGTCACATCTATTTTCATATGAATTATCCATAATATTTTGCATATAATTTTGACAATATCATGAAAGTCGTAAAGTTTTCAATATGTAAGAAGCAATTTTGGTCCAGTTAGTAGAGATAACCGATACTGTAAACATCATCAAGATATAACAGCAGGCTTGGGTAAGGTGTCAGAATAGCATCACTAATTTCGCAAGGGAAAAGGTGGCTCAAAATACCGAACAGGCCATCTTTGTCAATTTGTCTCCAGTGAGTAATAAATCCTCCCCGTTTGCTAACTCAGCCAACTGATGTGCTTGATTGAGTTCAGAGAATTTATAGTCTTTCAAAAAATTTATTGCTGAGAAGATCAGCATGTTCATAATTTCAGAAGTCCAAACAAACTCTTACTCAGCCATCACACAAATGAATAAAATGGCATCGTTTATTTGAGCGAGCAGTAACTAAAGTTTCATGAGTATTTCCCCTTCAAATCCATCTCTGCCATGACTGTCAGTATGTCAAAATGTAGTTAACTTGGAAAAAAAAAGACACAAACCTCATCATGGTATTGCCAACCTGGGGTACAGTTTAAAAATGAATCAATCTCCTTTATGAAAAGATTAAACTCTGGTAATTCATCTACCCAGAATATCCAAAAGAGAAATAGGTCATCATTGTAGCAAAAACAATAAGTGTAGCACTATTTGGAAGAATCAATAGTGTCGTGATAAATGAAGTTCCTCTCGTGTATCGCTGCAGCAAGCCTCCTGTGACTGGGAAGTCCCAACTGGCTCCCTGCTGCCCCCTCCGCCCCCCCACTTACCCTGACTTTTCTCTCACAGCCTTTCCTAAGAAAGGAGTCTAGGTCACACCAACCAGGAGAAGCCTCAGAGGCACAGCTACTCCAGAATGAACCGAAAGGGCACCCCAATGTGGCTCCTGATCGCTGGACCTTTGTTAGATTTTCAGCTGCGCTGGCTGTTATCCTGCAAGCACCCTACTTAGCAAGTGTGACGGACACTCGGTGCTGGGAGAAGTTGGTGACATTCCTGCTGACAAGGACCAGAAGGCACTATATTCTTCTTGTGTTGTTCTGAGGTGCATCAAACAAAGACGCAAGCGTCCAGACTGTTCAAAGTTAACTGCAAACAGCAAAAAGAAAGTTAATGTGACACACTGCAGTATTCTCTCTTAGCATGCAGTTGCAAGCTTTGAAAGTCCCGTTAAGTATCTCTTTTTTTAAGATAAATACCTATTAAGTAATGTATATGCACAAGCTGAAGTGTTAAATGGTTTGTTGAAACCTATTAGAGTACACAAGATGATAAACATAAATTATAGCTAATATACTGCACCAGTGATTTTTAAACATAAAAATTACTGACACTGTAAAAACACACTTGAGTCATCGTAGCAGCATAATAGCACTAATCCATGTTTATCCAACCATGCACTTTTCAAAAACAACACAAACCTCTAATAAATGCGTTGGCCTCACCTTGACAACTTATATGGGTTATTGCCTCGTTCATGCCTGGATAACCATGTGTTATGACTTAAATGTTCTTTAATATCAATTTATGCCTTGAAGAAAAAGATTGAATAACATAGTGTACATATGGTTCAATTTATTACAGCAAAACAATCATTTTAGTTTGAAGATATTTTCTCATGGTGCATATCATAGAAATCTTCTTCAATAGAGTCTCAATAAACCAGATTTTTTATGTCACAATAAATGAAACTAAGGCAGCTAATTGTTGCTAAGATTCTAAATAGATGGGTCTATTTGGCTTCCTTGTCAATCAAGAAATACATTTCTTAACACTTGTATTTCTGGATTCTAATGTCTCTAATTGGATTTTACACTATCTGATTAATGAGGTAGTTTATAGGCTACTATAAAAATTGATACTTAAAAAAGAAAGGAGAAATTGCAGACTGTCAGCATTATTGAAGATTCAAAAGGACACTGAGGATCACAGTGGTCACAAAAGCCAAATGGAAGCGGGGCGTGAGGAAGGGAAGGGAGTTTTAGATAGAAAGGGAATCAAAACAGCTCATGGTGATCTCAGAAATGCTGAAATAGAGTTTCCAAGGTGTTGAGTGCTTTCCCTCCGCTTAATTCCCCATCAAAATTCCAAGCCTGATAAATAGATAATAGCTTGTGCTTGTCACTTATTGATTAAAGTACTGGGATTGAGTCACACATTCAGTACACTGATTTTTAAAATTTGACATATATACATGAATTCCAAATTCTATAACATATTAAAGAAATGGGGCTTGGGGAATCAATGTCCATCCATGTCCCCCCATTTTTCAAATATTTATCTCTTTCAGATATTCATTGTCCCTCTCTTTACCCTGTCACCTGTTTTGGGGCCTTTTTATCCCAAAGTGGTAGATTTGATGGCAGATGTGGACTCTGTGGATGCTTCCTTTGGTAAGAATTAGGCAATGAAACCAACAGTTAACCATTCAAAGAGAAGCAGAACCAACATACTTCTATACAGTACGTTGCAAAGCAGAAAATATGACAGCAATTTTAGAAAGAATTTCTGTAATCATTTTTCTCCATTATTTTTCACTTTCTCTGCCATTTAACAGTGTTATTTCAGAACACTTTCTTGGGTAGGGGTTGGGGTACAGTTCACAAAGTAAGCTTAAAATTATTATTTATGTTGTGTCTGGCGAGTGACATGACAAACACTTATAGAGAAATGTAGAGGAAGGGATCCGTCAGAGGAGACAGCCTTCATTGCTAAAACTTGAAAATCCAGTTTTGTTTGAAAATGACCTATAGAAATTTATACACAGACAAAAAAGACATATCTTCCAGAAATGAACATTGATAAAAATATGTGTACATCCAAAAGTTTTTTATTGAACAAGTGACTAGAAATGAACATTGCACCCACCCACCAAACTTACTCCTAAATAGGGTTTCCTGGAGATGCTCCCCATACTCAAATACCAACTCTCCCTTGCTAAAACGAGTGTCTATACCTGAGCTGCCGTCAGCCACTCCACTCGGCATGGTCTTTGGTCTTCCCCATAACCACTTGCTCTCGCCTCCCACAGCATGAATTAATCTCACATGTCAATTAGGTGAAAATATCCTTGGAACACAGTACATTTTGTGAGGCACTCCACACATCAAATTATGAACTCATTAATAAAAATTCAGTCAAGTTTTGATATCCATCCCCGTATCTAGAATTTTCCATCTGTCTCTCAGCCTAGCTCTCTCAGGTTTGGTTGCATTAGTTCTTCCTCCTAGAATTCTTACCCACCCACCTGATATACTCAAGTTGTACCTATCCTTCAAAGCCCCAATTTTGCATAACTTCTTCAGTAATGCCTCAGTGACAGGTATTATCCTATCCACTCACAATTCTTTCCTAAACCTCCAGAGAATTAACTGAGTTCTATCCTGGACTTGTATTGTTTATGTTTCTTCTCCCTGATAAACCTTGGGGTCCTCAGAGGCACTGAGGGCTATTAGTTTCTCGTCTCTTCCCTCCTTAGAGTGTGACATTCTTCTTTGAGCAGCACAAGCTCCAACCAGGTTTGTTGAATAAACACGATTGATTTGCTTATCATTTTGCGGATTCCTTTTGTTAATGCCAATGAAACTCACCACAATGAAGATTATATTTTTGTAAATTGTTAATGAGCACCTGGAAATCAAGCCTTTTTTAGATTCCCTATTATTGTATCAACAAAAACAAAAGATAGTTGCTTAATAATCATTAATTTTATTCACTTTCATTTTATTCCGAATCTATCCAAAGAAACTAGATTTTGTTCTGCCATAATTTATAACACTTAGGGGTATTTAAAACACTGAAAAAGGACCTGTCTTACTTATCCTTGAAAGTATCATAACAGGCCAAACTGCTGTATGTGCCCATTGGAATGCACACTCGAGTTGTCTAATCCTTCTCCATTATCCATTAGCCCAGCACACATATTCTGGGATGAAACTCAAAGTCAATGACTGTTTATCATCATTAGCTCCTCGAAGCAATGATTTACATGCAAGCCTAGATACCGTTCGCTACAGCTTCTGCAGCCCAGCAGCGGCCAGGTTTCCTCTAGCGCATCCTTAAGTAATTCCAGCTTAAGGAAACCCACCCCACATTCTGTCCGCAGAGGTCCTTAGCAGCATCTACTTGGATCACACCATCTACATTTCTTATGGCTCCCTAAAAGCGTTACTCCCGTAAAGAGAGGAGTATAAAAAAATCTACATGGTCGTGGAAGTACCAACTATTCCTTCCCTCAAAGCAGTAAATATGCAGTCTGAAATGAACTCACCCTTGTGGATGAGGCGGAAGGGGGAGACCAGGCAATCACAGAGTCTTGGTCGTGTTTTAGAAAGTGGCTGCCAGCATGGCCCTGGCTCACTTGCTGAAAAAATTATCCTTCCTCTGGAGCTACATGGATGGTTTTATGCGATAACTGAAAGACAAGACCATCCAACAGATTAGAACAGGACCTGGACGATAAATCTCTCAGCTTTAACTCTGGCAGTGCTGCCATTTGCTGAGCTGATCTTTGGATGGAAAGTATTTGCTCTAATGAAAAGCATCACTTTCTTCCCTGAAACCACCGGACTGTCACTGCACACAACTTGTTTTCAAGTACATTTTGATCACAGAATAAATGACTGGGCTCTCATGAAATGTTAAGATCTTAAATAAAAGAGTCTATAACCTATTAAAATTATGGTTCCAAGGGCCCTAGAAATCAACTTTTAATAACTGGGGAAGAGTCCACTTACTCTGTTTAGAAAACAAGGAGAAAAAACAAAACAAAACAAAACAAAAACAAAAAACAAAAAACAAAAAAGCCAAAAAAACTATTAGCTTTTCCCATGATCCCTATATTTTAAAAATCTATGATCTGTACTTTTAAGCTATGTTTAGAAATTATGTAGGCAGAGATGTTCATTTTACTTCACATAATTTTTCCTCTTCTGGTTTAAAATTCTTCATATGCAGAAATGCAATCTGCATTTTGCATATATTTACTCATACATACTCTGGGGTATAGTTTATAAACTCATCAGGGTAAAAAAAAAATCCAGATCTATGTAAAAAGCCTTAGCAATACTGCCTACATGTTGATCACTTCCTTGTTTCTCTGATTCTTTCTAGATCCAAGAACAACCTTGTTATGAAAACATAATCTCTGGTTATGATGTCATTCATTTATATTCGCAGGTAAATTAAAGATACTACATTCACTTTTCTAGACAACTGGCATATCAAGCCCAAACTGAAATTGAAACATGTGTTCTCTGTTAAAAGAATTTAGAACAACAGTTGGTGGGTGAGAAGTCATTGAGGTTATGAGTTGGGAAGGGGGGGTCAAGAAGTCTTCATACTTCATAGACAGTAACATCGTCATGCATCCAAGACAATGACATCATCTTCTTATACAAATAAATTCCACAAAATTTCTTTTATATTTATATTTGTCTTACATTTATGTTAGGTAAAATCCATATTTAAAAAAATAATCATTAAATTTGACACAGGAAAAGACTTTTACCACATTACAGATTTTTTTTTTTTCATTTTTCTCTTTTGCAATCTTTTTCCATAATGGGAAGGGACTGCTAGCACTGAGATGGCAAGGATTAAAGGTCATGTCGAAGGTCCACACACCAGCCGCCCTTTTCCCAAACGCTGCTGGATTTTACCTCAGCTTCCCCTGAAGGAACCATTTGTGGAGAGACAGGGTTTACCTTCTTTACATTCAGATGGTTGCATTTCCTGCTTAAAATGTCAGCTGGCTTGTCTCTGCACCCTGCCTCCCCCCATCTTTTGGTCTCCCACAAGCTGTCTGCTGCCTCAGGCAAACTTAATGATGGCAGGGCCGCAGAGCCAAAAAAGGAAAAACACCTGTGGCCAGTCTAAAGTTTAGTCCTGAAATAGACAGGCAATGGCCATCACCTGCCTGCTGTGTGAGAGCCCAATCAAGTCTATTCATCACAACTGTGGAGATAAGGGCTTTTTTTTTCTTCCTCTTTTTTTATTTCTTATTTTTCTCCTCTGTTGTTTTTTATTTTTTTAACTGACTGTGATAGAAAGAAAACAGAATATAGCAAAGAAATCATGTCCTCTGCCTGGCCTTGAGGGACTGCTGTTTAGGCATGTCCCTGGGAGCGGTCATAGAGGAAGTGTCAGTCAGGACAATGAACCGAGTCTTCTATCCAGAATTCCATTCAGATATTTTCTTCAACTTTCCTGTGGAATTACAAAGAAGAAGTGAGGGCTAGTGACACCTTAACTGAGGGCCAGTCATTCACTGGGAGCATGTGAGCAGGACCAAGGAAGGTGATCTCTTACCATGCCATGTCACAGCTGGGAGAAATTCAGAGAGAAATCATCAGGCAATTTGGGAAGATATATGACTCCTTTCTTATCTTTCTGCAATTCTTTATATGTTTGATTCGTGATTCTTTTTGAAATACTAGCTGGCTTAGGATTCTGATATTTCCTGTTTGTGTCTATGTGGTGTTTGTGTGTGTGTGTGTGTGTGTGTTTGTGTGTGTCTTAACCAAACTCTTTGTCTGACTGCTCTCCACTTCCTCATCAGGTTCCTCTACGTCTGTTTATTTTTCAAAATTGGTATTGGTTCTAGGCCCTAAGTTATTTGATGTCTTCCCATTGTCCTTGAGATTTCATTTGCCACAAAGCTTGAAGTCACAACTGTAAAGCTGGTAACTGCCTAACTAGTGTCTCTATATAAATTATCTCCCTCCTGAGCTCCACACCAGTATGTAGGGGCAGCCATTTACCAAGGCACTGGTTATGAGATATATTCAGATGACTGACTAGAAATTTCTGAGTACACAGAGTGCCACTTTTTCCTTTTCTTGTATAGAGACTGGCCTGGATTGTAAGAGAGAGAGAGAGAGAGAGAGAGAGAGAGAGAGAGAGAGAGAGAGAGAAAGAGAGAGAGAGAGAGAGAAACTGTCTTACAAACATTATGTAGCCATAAGGAAGAAAGCTGTTTGCAAAAAATGAAAGAACAGAATGAGATGTGAGACCTCAATAAATTTATAAAACTGTAGCATAAATTATGACAGCTTACCCTAAATCCTAGATTTCTTGTATAAGAAAAATAATTCCTCTTTTTAGTTTTATATATGTAGAGTTATATGCATAGTTGCATATAATTTTATACTTAAAAATGAAAGAATGCATATTTAAATAAGAGGATTATAGTTAACATGGAGAGAATGTTCACAAATTTGATTTTTATATTTTTCCATGAAAAGTCTCAACATATTCAAATAATGAAAAATTCTGTGGGTCACCTTCATCGACTGATAAAATCAGAGAGCAGCAGCATTAAGTACGAATTTCCCAACCATCATCACCATAAACAGGCATCGCCACACAAATCTACTCAACTTAATCATAATTTCTAAGAACCTATGAATCGAAGCAACAATGAGATTCAAATTATAAATAATTTAACAATGAATGTCACTCTACTGTGAGGTTTCCATCTCTATGTACATAGGTCTATATGAAACTGGATTTTAATTGGATTCCATGGGAGTGTAATCTGCTGTAATTGCCTTTTTCCAACTCACAATTGATCTACGTTTAGAGAGAAGGAACTCTTTCGAACTGCCTCTTATATCTTTTGAATACGACTGTTTTTTTTTTTTTTTCAACGTTATTTCCTGGCTCCAGATACTCCTGACTCACTTTATATTTTTCCTTCTCTAGTTCTAGAATCAAGTGTTTTTCCATAAGCCCTGATTCCCTGTGATGAGAAATAGCATTTAGGCGTCCAGGTTAGGAATGTTCTTTAAGGTAGAAATGCCACTCGTTCTAGGCCTTTCCAGAGCGCAGGATTTATTCTTGTCTTCTACTTTTTCATATTGATTACTTCTTCCTCTCAACTATCAGAGATGAATACAGCTCTCTTTGTCCTTGATATATTAATTCATTTCAAGTTTATGAAGTAATTTAGAACTTTTCATCCTTATTTCTGGGGAACAGACCTATGATTAAAGTTATTTGTCTACACAAATTGACTCCTCAAAACTACTAGTCACGAAAGACAAAGTCTGAAAATGATTTTCAAATTAAAAGAATTTTTAAGAGACACAACAATTCAATGAAATAAGCAGCCTTAGTTTTCATGTTGGGGTACTAAAAAAGAATATTTAGGTAATTTGTATAATTTGACATACATTGAAGATTAATATCTTTGGTTTTATGTGTTTTCAAATTTGGAAATTTAATTGTGATTACGAAAGTACTTCTTATTGAGTACAGGCAGACACTGGTCAAGAAGATGAAGAAAGCTGAAGAATATAACCATACATGTAAAAAATAAATCTAAAAGTTGTTAAAGGACTAGTCTTAATGGGGAAGAAAATGTCAGGTTAACGGGACGATTCAACATTGAAAAATGTCACTTAGCATAATTACAAATTTAATCTCATCTCAATCAAAGTTCCATTATAATTTTTCACATGTACTATGAATCTAATTCTAATTTTAAATGAAACAGAATATAGCCAGGCTTGGTGGTGGGCATCTGTAAGCTCAGGGTTCTGGAAACCCGAGACAAGAGGATCCCAAGTTTGAGCTCAGACTGAGTAACATAGCAAGAGCTTGTCTCAAAATTAAAAGTAAAATATAATAAAATAAAATAGAGACCTGAGGATGTAACTCAGGGCTAAAGCCTTCGGTTAAATCTTTGGTACGAAAATGTAAGGGGGAGAGAGAAAGACAGAAAGAGTGAACAAGAGTTTACAAATATAACCAACATTTCTTGGAAAACAGGAACTAGTGAAGGTTCTTGGTATTGTAAATTCTATATGGTATTACAGTAGATAGTTGTGATATTTAAAAAACGAAAAACAAAGTGAATCAGTGGGTAGGGTGGAGAGAGGGAGGAGTGGGTAGGGGCAGAGACAAAAGGAGAGTGGGAAAGTCCTTGTCGCCTTGACAAGATACGCATGTGCACAAAATGCTCAACTTCATTGTAAACCTTAAGTTTTGTGCTTATACATATCAATAAAATGGGGGAAAAACAGTAGTCTTAACATATAAAGTATTCTTTAAAAGAACATGGTAAGTGTCCCAGACATAGGTCCTGTACAAAGAAATGCTTTGTTTCACATGTAATAAAAAAACATGGCATTCTAACAGCTGATTGTTCTCAAATTGAAAATAAAATATGAAAAAATTAATATATTTTATCTTTCAAGAAAATGACACGCAAATGGTACAAAACAAACAAATGTTCACATGGACACTACTGATTGAGATATATCTTATTGTTTATATCTAAAATGAATAAAGATTGGAATATACTTTAAAACTCTTAAAATCGACTTAAAAAGAAACTACTAGCCCAACTGAAAGATGGACAAACTGAAAAAATGCTTAGAAGAAGTAATGAGTTTGGTAATATTAAGAAATGATGAAAATGGGAAGGTCCTATTCTTCATAAATATGACCAGTTAGAAATAAGTTTGCATAGAGTTATTTCAGCAGGATATCTGACTTTTGCCAAACTAAAGCAGTGAAGGAATTTCCTGACCAGGGAATTTTTCAATTTCTCACTATTTAATCTTGGGCCACATGTGGACACATTCAAAAGAGAGGAGTGCAGAATAGCACCCTGGCACTGTGGAGAGAACGGGAAAGTTGAGGGTGGAAATTTCATCAGAATGAAAACAATGCGTGTAACCATACAATGGAGCCTATGCATAATTTGAATAAAATATGGGCAACCGATGCAAATGTCATGGAAGGACTATCAGGACATGTTGTCGAGTGACAAAAACAAGATAAGGAGACTAAATCTTATATTACATTATTTTAAAAACTCGCAGAATATGAAACTATTTGAAAGAATACATATACTGTGTGTAAGTGCATAGAAGAAATTGATGTACGAAGCCAATTCAATGAACAAATAATATCTTGTACTTAGCAACTATTCAGAAGCAGAAGGTATGATTCAAAATGGCTTATCTCTATATGTGCATTTAATTTATATACATATATATCCAAGTGGTACAGTTATAATCAAAATATATAACTTTTTAAATATTTTGGAAAAAAACAGTAGTTATTTCTTCTCCAGCTATAATTAACATGTAATATATACATTCACATAAATTAAAGACCCCAAAGGCTTACTTTACCTGGGGAATTATAGCACAAATAATTTTCATGTGTTTGTATATAATACATACATATGTGCATGTGTTTATGTGGATCTGCTGGTTTGATTGAAAATTCCTGCTGAATATAATTGGGTATGTTCAATTTTATGTAATATTTATATTCCTAAAAAGTTTGACTCAGTTTTTTTCTGTAATTGAATTACATTGTAAATCCATTAACAGAGTACAGTTACTCAATAAAATATTTTATTTTGTAAAGTAAATAAATACCAGATAAAAATCTTGACTTGGAATATGAATTTTCTGCCTCAATTTTACTTAATAAATAGATGATAGTCCTACAAATACCTTTGCTCTCCTGTTTCCTATCAGATAGAATGTGACTAGTTCACACAGTTTATTTTTGTTATATTTTTAAGTTCATTTATTTTTTTACAAAAGCCACCGTCAAAATGCAGCTCCTTTATTTAAATATCAAAAATCCTCCACAGATAGCTTTCTCAGTGATAAAAATCTCCTCTGAAAACTGTGTTTGGGGACAATTGCTGTGTTAGTTTTCATATTTTAATTTTATTGCCAAATATTTAAATACACTTGATAAGTACCGATGCAGGCTGAGGATCTTAAGAATGTGTTCAAGGAGATTATATTAGAGATCTCAGAGTAACTTCCAGATCTGGAGGGATTTCCAAAGCTAAATGAATTCTTAGCAGGTTTATGGGAAAACCTTTTGGAAATATTTTACAACTTTATTTGTGATTCAGAAGACCCGAATTATATAATAACACCCACTGTGAACAATTAACTGTTTTTCAGGGCTGTAGTGTTTAGTTAACAGAGATAAATTGTAATTATAGATTTTTTTTGAAAGAGAAGATATCCAAGAACATGAAATATTCTTTAGAGTAAAAGGTCACCAAATTTCCTTCTTGTCATATGAAGGCCTTCGGCTATGAAGAGGTAAATATTAGGGGTCTTTCGTGACCTGCTTCAGTCCCTGCATTTCCACATTGTCTTAGTTGGAAGTAAGTCAAATACCACAAATTAGTGTGAAAGGCCATCCTATATCCAGAAGGTATTGCTTCGGTCTGGCTTTGAAATCTAGCATATTTTCTTTTGAACAGAATTTTTTTCCACTCAAAAATCATTCATGATCAAGTATAAGGATAAAAAGCTGTGGTTTTTACCTCCAGCTTTCTCAGGGATTAGGAACAACAGCCAAAGCCAAGTGAGATATACATCCATAACCACAAAGCCATTTACATAATCCAGTTGCAATACTTTTATTGAAAGAGAAAAGCACAGAGATAACAGAGTAAACCAGCTCACTCAGTCTTCCCCTTTCACGGCTCGGGGGCAATCAATTAAAACACCACAATAATCATAGAGCAAGAATACACACACACACACACACACACACACACACACACACACACACACACACACAAATTAGCATTAAAAGTACAAAAAAGAAAACTGTTTCATAATTTTTTGCTCAAAAGACAAAAAACGTAAATAATCTGGAGTATTCAGCTAGATGTTACTCAAAGGTAAAGATAATGATCTGTGAAAAATTACTCTATGTGCGTATTTTTCTAATTTATCCTTTATTCTGTAAAATCAATGGTAGGGTATAAGTAGAAGAAATGGTTTCTAAGTCATTTTCTTATGCTGGGAGGTAATACCTGGTATCGCACAAAGAAGAAAAGATTTGTTTTCAGTTACAGGTCAGAGATCTCAGTCCATTCATGTTTGGCCAATCGGGGCACAAAGGCTTAGCCCTTGGAGGAGGGGCTAGGCTCAGCTAAACTGTTCATCCCATTACAGCCAGGATGGGAGTCAGAGGGAAGTCTGGATTGGGGTGGGGCAAGAATAAGGGGCGGGGCAAGAACAAACCCTTCTCCCTCTTCTCCCAGTGGCTTATTCCTCCAACAAGACCCCACCTGTGAACATCATTAATTTCAAACACTTGATCCAATTAACTCCCGTGATCCAATCACCTCCCATATAATACATGAGGTCTTTGGGGGTACATTCAGATTCAAATCACAACAAAAATTTTGTTTATTTATTTATTTGCTGAAGGCACCAAACAGAGAACCTAAAAGAAACTACAGGTATTAACAGCTGACTGATATTTTACAAAGGTGATAAGAACATGCACTTGGGAAAGGACAGTTTCTTCAATAAGTGATGTTAGAAAAATTAAATATCCACATTCAAAATAATGAATCTAAAACCCTATTTCTCACCAGTTACAAAATCAACTCAAATGGCTTAAAGACTTGAATATAAAAACTAATACTATGGTACTAGAAGACAACAGGGAAAACAGGGCTGGAGTAATAGCACAGCAGGTAGAGGGCTTGCTTAGCAAGCACAAGGCTTTGGGTTCAATTCTCCAGCAACACATATGCCAGGTGTGGCGTTGTACACCTAAATCTCAGCACCCAAGAGGCTAAAACAAGAGGATTACTATGAGTTCAGGCCAGTCTGGATTGCAATTCATACTGACAAAAATTATTATCCCGAATATTTAAAACTTTTATAACAAATACGCCTCTTTAAAATAAGCAATTGATGGGGCAACCTATTTGGGACTCCCTCCCAGCTAGTGTGAACTTTTCCCCCCACTATCCTTGATTTCTAAGTAAAAATATTATTCTACAAAAAGGCAATTGATGTAAATAGAAACTTCTTAAAAGAAGATGTACAAATAACCAATGGGTACACAAAGTACTCACGATTATCATTCACCAGGGAAATGAAAATCGAAACCACAAAGAGATATCACCCCAGCCCAGGAAAAATGGCAGATGCCAAAAGGGCTAAAGATATTTATAAAAGTGTTACTGAAGACACAGAGAGAAGGGAATTCTTGCACACTGCCGATTAAAATATTAACACAGTAATTGTTGAGAATCATATAAAATTTCCTCAAAAATTTGAAAATCACATGACCTATAACGTCCATTCTGGATATAAAACCAAGAGGAAACGATTTCAGTTATGTTGAAGGGACAGATACACTCTCCTGTCAATGATGCACTTTTCACAATACTAGGGAAATGGAAATGACCTAAGTGTCCATCAACTGGCGAATGGATTTAAAAAAGTGGTACAAAGATACAACAGAAAACTATTTAGCCAATGGAAGAATGAAATTCTGTCATTTTCAAAACCATAAATGAAACGGAAACTCTTAAGTCAGGCACAAAAAAGACAAGTACTACATAATCTTGTACATACACGAAATCTAAAAAATGTTAAGCTTGTAGAACAGGGGAGGGGGGTGCTCCCAGAGGCAAGAGACAATGGCGGCAAGTGAAATCAGTAGAGTTTAATCAGCGAATTCTAACTTACAGGTAGGCAAAAGCAAGAAGCTCTAGGATACTAGGTTGCAGCATGGTGAAAGATTATGAACTGTACATTTCCAAGTGGTAAAAGAAAGGTTTTTGAAAGTTTTCACCAAAGTGTTGATAAATTTTTAAGACAAATACATTTAGTCCATTATAAACATTACATAACATATGCATGTATCAAATTTTGCATGGTATATTCTGATTGAGTTTTTGAATTAATAATGGTTAAAATCCTAATATATTAATAAAGAAGCAAGGCAAAACTACAGCCACCAGGTTCAGTTCCCCAGGGAATGGTGGGTATTATACTCATGTACAGGAGCTATGGACAGGACTCCGGAGTGATAAGTCTTTCATCAGGTGGTTTCACAGTCAATGGTTTTAGTTTGGACCTAATCTTTTAAATGTTATGTCTTTGCTCCTCTTTTGTTGCTGTGACTCAATACCCGACACCCACAAACTTAGGAAAGGAAAGGTTTATTTTAACTCACAGTTTCGAAGGTCAGTCCATTCAGGGGTGGCCGGCAACAATCGAGGTACATGGCAGAGAGAGAGGTGGAGGCAGCTTCCTCGGACAAACAGGAAGACAAACTGACGCTCGTTGAGACTATCCCCGCCCCCAGGAAGGCAGGTGCAGCTTATATATCCTTTCAGGTCTCCGCCCAGTAACCACTCCCTCCTGCATCCAGGTGTGGCCACTATACACCGTTAATCCTAACTTAACTGCAATCCACCCCTCCGCACCAGACCCCAATCCACCAACATCACATGGTTCCGTTAAAATACATGAGACTTTTGGGGGGCACTCCAGATCCTAACCACAACATGTTACTTCACAATAAATATATATGTTGCTTCCATGGCTTTAAAAACTCAGGATAGATGCAATTGAAATTCTGGCTATTAATTTTGACATATCTTTATCTCTTAATCTTTGTGTTTCTCATCGTCTTCATCTCTAACTGGAGAAAAGTTACCTTCCTGATATTCCCTACAAAGATTTTGTTATGTGTAAATATTCTTCAAGTAAGCCAACCTATGTTTTAAAAATTGAAAAAGTGAGCTATGAACATGACTTGTCTTGTCTTCCTTGGATTAAAAAAAAATTCTTAACAGGAATGAATCAGTTTAAGAATAACCCCATTAGTTTTCAGACTGAACACGGTTTCCATCTCATACGGAGTAGTTTTTCAAGAATGAAAATTGCCCTTCTCATCTAAGACCAAACTGTATGCCACTGTGGTAATGTATGTATATTTCTTTTATCATCAAAAAACTGAAGACGATTAGAGAGCCACCGAAAGTCAAATATACACAAATAATGGATGATCTGACGATGACTCTGAGAAGATTTAAGAAAGAAAAAGAGGTGGAAACGCATGCTGTGGCATACCAACCACATGCCTCTTTCGGGCCTAAGTACTCCCTCCCAAACTCAAAGGAGAGTAGCCACTGTGTGGCTCACAAACGAGTCCCAAGAAGAATCTTAGAAGAGGCCTGTGAGACCCAAAGCGGGAGGCTATGGTAGGAGAATGGCAAGTTCGAGCCCAACCTGGGCAACTTAGCTAGATCTTCTCTCAAAAACAAAAATAAAAACTGGCTGCCGACATAGCTCAGGTTTAAGGCCTTGGGCTCAAACCCCAGTACCACAAAAATAAAAATACATATCTGACATAAATAAATAGAATTGTCTTCTGCCAGATGGAGCTGCCCCACTCAAAGTTAAGCCCCCTCTTTCCAGATACTCGACAGCCTGTTCCTGGTCCAGGTGGCTATACAAGTGCTCAGCTCCCTTGCTTCCGTTTAGGCAAATCCTAAAGGCCCCTTCCAGCTTCAGAGGGGACGGCCTACTTCACAGCTGAACATCTGCCTCTGCCCAGTCCCTCCTGTTCCACACCCTGTATGTGTCAAGTATTCCTGAGAACACATCCCAATAACCTTTCCGTACAGGAGCTTCTTTCTCGGAGTATGTTCTTTTTTAGGCAGAGTAATCTAAGAGAAGAAACCGTTAGATTCTGACATTGGGAAACATTTTATTTTCAGTGGTGCATTTGGAATGGAGGATAAATAGATATCTAAATTTAACAAATGAAAAGTAGCAGAATACTACTATTTCACACTGTGAAAGAAATCAATAAATAAGCACATAGATTGCTTTAAAAACCTTACCTCTTGGGCTATGCAGCAGAAAAACCTACGCTTTCATTATTAAGACTCTTGTTCTATATAACAACATGTTTGTGTTGCTTTGATTTGTTTAAGGCTAGGAATCTATTTTTAAAATGCCTGTGTTTCTGTTTTCTATCTTCAGAGATATTATAAAGTTTTATAAAACGTTAGAAAAGTCATAGTAGAGCCAAAGGACAGAACTTATTGCTCTCACAACATAATGGAGCCATTTAAAAGTTGGTTGAAAATAAACAAGGAAAAAAACCTACCAAATTACTAAACAAGGAAAGGAGACCAGCATCTGAGGTTCTGAGGTTGAAGACGTTCAGCGGTAGTGTGGTAGTGTGTTTGCCTGGCAGGTATGAAACACTGGATTATTGGGGAGAGAGAGAGAGAGAGAGAGAGAGAGAGAGAGATAGAATGGCAGCCAAAGGAAAAATTATTTATGACATAGTCGTCTTATTTGCTCCTTCTTCTCAATCTGCTTTCCAACCCTAAAAGCTCAAAAGCTACACAAATATTATTAATGTAATAATAAGAATGTAATGTAAACTAAAAATATTATTGTAAGTTCTCTAATATTTCCCCTCAAAACTCACATTCATGCCAATATGAAGAAGTGTATACCATGAATCTGCACAGAGAACCCAGGAGAGTATCAGGAGGAGATTCTTGTGAACAGAAGCTCTTTCTGTGACTGTAGCGTTAAAAGCCATTTGGACTCACCATCTTTAAAGCATCCACGCTGAAATGAGAGCACATATCAAATTTCAGTATTATCCCTCCTAAACAGGTGACTTCTGTATCTGTGTGCTTATAGGTAGTGGGTCTTGAACCTAGATTCTTTCCATTGAACTCTACATAGTCCTCCCCATTTTTTAATGTTTTCTTTTGAAACTGGAAATCACTAAATTGCTAAATTGCCCCACCTGAGCTTCAATTAGCAATCCTCCTGCTTCAGCCTCCCAAGATCCCACATGTCTGTGTGGTGAAGCCAAAGATCAGAGGAACAAAGAATTCTGGGGAAGATAAGAGCCACCCCAGGAGTATCTACAGTTAAAGAATTCTGTGCTGTGGATCACCATGGAGTCCAGAGGGGAGTTGTATGAGAGTCTTGATACTGTAAGTGTAAACCACCTGGCCCAGCTAACCATGCTGCAAGTCTGAGTAGTGAAGTGACTTATAGCGTCAGGTATGTGACAGCGTTCCGGAGAGAAAGCACAACCCAAGGACAGCAGAGCGCAGCTGAATGTCGTAATACAAAGATGTCCAGAGAAATGGCTGCCATAAGAGGAAGAAGATGGAAACGAATGGCATGAGAGACAGGCTGAAAGAATAGAGGCCGGGGAAGAGGAGATCAGAAGGACGGAGGACAGAGTGTAGAAGAACAGGAGAGAAGGAAAGAGAAACAGAGGGAGAATGGAAGGGAAAAGATAGAAGGAGGAAAGAACGGGAGATGGGAGCAACGAAAACACCCAGCAAAACAACTGTGGGGACACCGTCTCCGTGGCTTAGCATCCAAACATCAACCGATGTCATTCACCACATTAACAAACTAAAAAAAGAACGATCATTTGATTAGATCATCTCAATAGATGAAGAAAAATAAATCATTTAACAAAACCCAGCACCCAGAGTAGAAATGCTAGGCAAGCAAAGTAAAAAATCTTCCTTGAAATAATCTTCAGATGTTTGTAGATAAATGCCCTGAACCTCCGTGGAGGGGTTCTGTAGGACTGTCGGGCTCGCTGCCCCAACACACGCCGCTCCTCATGAGCCGCAGAAGCATGCGCTTAAGTCTTGCCCTACCACAGTCTCACCCCTGTTACCACAGGTCTGTGGGTTTATTTAAAGGCTGGAAGATCTAGCCTACCCATTGAAGCAGCACCAAAAAATTCACCCAGTATCAAAACAAGTAGTTAATTTTCATTTGATTAAAATTCTCCCTAATCCTAGAATTCTTTCTATCCATGTTCTCCTTCTGAAAAATAGTATTTTTATCTCTCCTTCTGATATCATTCTTCTAATGTTTATTTATATAGGAAACTTTGTCACAGTGTTCAACTATAAACTCCTTGAAAACAGAATTTTGCATTGTTGAGAATTTTTTCCCTAGAGCATGAAGAAATGAGTGATTTCTTGTTTCTCTCTCTCTCTCTCTCTTTCTCTGTCTCCTGTCTTTCTTTCTTTCTTTCTTTTCTTCTTTTGGTACTGTAGGTTGAACCTAGGGCCTTCGTACTGAGTTACATCACCAGGCCTTTTATTTATTTGTTTATTTTTTATTTTGACACAGCATCTTGCTAAGTTGCCCAGGCTGGGCTGGGCTGGACCCTGTGATCCTTCTGCCTTTATCTCCCAGTGCTAGAATATCAGCACCTTCCTCAAAAGTGTTTCTTAATAACAATTTGCAAATACATTTGAATAAAATATCATATAAGGGGAAGAACAATGAATTAGAAATGAGAAGTCTTGAAACCTAAGCCAGATTTCATCTTCATTAGTTTCTGTCTCTTTGGGTTTCAGTTTTCTTTTCCAGTAAAGGAAGCAGTTGGAATTGTGAGGTCTTAGGAGCCCTTCCAGCTATATGTCTGGGCTTTGTTATGAATTTTAGAAGACAAATTTAAAAATAACTTCTCGTTTGGATGCATGAATTGTGCCATTGTTGTTGCCAAGTGCCTTTGCCCTAAAATGCGGAGGTGGGAGAGGCCAGAGGAAGATAGTCCCCAGTAGAACTGAGGCACTAACCTCCCCAGGTGTTTAAAGTAGGACATCTCATGGGTGTCCCCATGTCTCTGTGGTGAAGCCAAAGATCAGAGGAACACAGAATTCTGGGGAAGATAAGAGCCACCACAGGTGTACCTACAGTTAAAGAATTCTGCACTGTGGATCACCATGGAGTCCAGAGCGGAGGGACGGAAGATACCAGATCAATATACTTTTTCAGAGACTGAGTTTAGACAGGAACAGTTGCCAGTGTGGGACTGGCCTAATGATTTTATCTCATTCTCTATCTGACTTCCCTCCAGTGAATCTTGTAAAGGAACCAGCTACCTGATCCTTTAATCCAGCTAACATTTTATAAAAGAAGATTCAAATTAGTTTTGCTTATTCCAGATGCTTTATATGCAAATGAGCCTCGGAATTGGTGGCAACTGAAATGTGCAGCGGACGCCATGATCTGCTGCAGGAAACACTCCCACCTGAGCACCCTCCCTGAGCAATGGGTGGAGGAGGCTTTCCTCCTTGTTGCCCCTGGCTCCGTCCTCTCAGGGGGAGAATTCCAGAATCCTTCGGAGTCCTTCGAGGGACTCTGATCCCCAGGATGAGCCCTTCAGACTCCCGGTCGGTGTAATTGGCTTCGACTTTCCCCAAACAACATGTGGATCACTACCCCCGCCTTCCGTAAAAAGCATTACCTATGCAGTATTAATCAGAGCTTGCAAGTCAAATATTAAGATCATTCCTTAGGGTAATTCAATGGTACAACTTTGCCATTTTATTTTCCCCTTTGCAACTCTAACTAGACAAGGGAGACTGAAACATTGAGCTAGAAATTATTTATTTAAAGCCACAAGCCAACACGTGCAGACTCCGGGTAAAGACTGCTTAGTCTCCGTTATCACAAAAGTAGCATCTTAATGTAGAACCCTGAGCAGCCTCAACCCTGCCCGTGGGCTGGCTCTTCTATCCCCTCGCGTGGCCTGGCATTTGCCCTCTAGCATTCCCACGTTGCTTGGCTCTAAATGGAAGTGCTCTTAATTTCAAATGATTTATTGAGGACAAGTGGAAAACCCGGATGATCTGAGCCTGTTGTACTTGGCTTTCCATGTCTCGGGGTGATTTTAAGCCAATATCTAACGTTATAAAACTGGGATAGTGAAAAAGAAATGGCCACCTGCCATTAGGAGCCAGCTCACTGGGGCTTTACATAGCTGCCGTTTTCAGCAGCAGTGAAAGAAAAGAGAGGCGAGTCTGAGGACAGCAGCTAAATCGCTGACAGCAGGAGACATTTATGCAAGTTCCACGGAGATATCTGTTGACTGGCAATCCTGTTGGATTGTTCCAAGAGCGGAGGGCTAGCCCCTGTGACAGCAATTTGGTGACAGCGGCACTGACCACGGTTTCACAGTCTTCCTGCTTCCGTAGCATCGTCTCCCATTAAAATACTCCCCAGACCACACAGACATTACGTGGTTCGAAGTCTGTCTCTAGTAGCAGCCTATGAGCTACTGATAGGAAAACTACTGTTTTTATATTCAATTAATCCTGCACAAAGAATAGATACGAAAAATGTTAAATGAATGGTTAAGTGTGTGAATTAATTAAAACTCTTTTCCAGCAAAACTAGGTGCATGCTTACTAGGGAAATGTGTTGCATTTAAAATAGCGACATCAAATAAGAAAAAGTTACATGAGATTTTACTACCTGTTTGTTTTGTTTTGTTTTGTTTTTCCTCTAGAACAACAGTTGAAGATCTGGAGCAGTATCATCCAACAGAACTCTGCACCGGTGGAAATGTTCTACGTTCACGCTGTCCAGCACTAGAGCCAGCCCCACTCGTGGCTGCTGAAGAGTTGACACGTGGCAAATGTGACTAAGGAATTGCATTTTGAGTTTTAATTTAAATAAAATTAAATATACATGGTCTAATGTGACACAGCTGTTTATTGGACAGGTTAGGTCTAGCGACAATCCCAGACAAACAGAAAAGTACACAGCTTTTGGGGGCTTTTCAGAGGGGGAAAAATGTGTGTCTGTGTGCGTATGTAGAACCATCTATACGGTATGTGTTATAGGCAATCCATGTCAGGTTTATCATCAATGTAGAAAATATTTTAAGTGTATATCTTCGGAGCAAAGTAGGCCTCAATTCGAGCGTTTGGCTCTGCCATTGACTAGATGTGTGACCTTGAATTACTTACTGTTATTATTGGCATGCAAAGCTGCTCTTCCTGCCAGGCGTGTCAGGATAAAAACCTTAATTTTTTGGAGAAGACATGATGGCATTTCAACATTATTTTAAAATGAGTTGTTGATAGGTAGCACCCCTAAAGAGAAAAAAATATATATGTGTGTGTGTGTGTGCATATGTATATATGTGCAACCATATAAGGGATATATATATATATATATATATATATATATATATATATATATATGTGTGTGTGTGTGTGTGTGTGTGTGTGTGTGTGTGTGTGTGTATATATATGTGTGTATATATATATATATATATATATATATATAGAGAGAGAGAGAGAGAGAGAGAGAGAGAGAGAGAGAGAGTACATGTATCAATGACAAGCAGTGATTCCTCTTAGCTTATGAAACCCTATGTGATTGTCCTGCCTGCTGGGCTCCAACTTACGCCTCTGACAAAATTGTTACTTCATCATTTATGAGAGTTACAAGAACGATTTTTCTTCTTTTGTGGTGCTAGGAATGGGAGCAGGACCCGGGGCCTCGTGCGCGCTTGGCCGTTGCTCTGCCTCTGTGCCATACCCGCGGCTTTTTCATCATTTCTGAGAGAACCGGAGGATACATTGCAGGGTTTTGGCACATTACTAGGATTTACAACAGGAAGGTATTCTTTAAATATAATGCAGCAAAAGGAGAAAGACAGCGAGGGGGGAGAGGAAAAAAGACCCAAGATGTACAAACTGCATGGTTGGTGTTATTTATTTTGCCCCAGTAAAACATCATAGACACCCTCAACTCGGTGTCTCTGTGTAGGTGGTAATAACACAGGAAAAAATAGTGGACACCCTTGGACTTAAATGCTCACTTGGCAGATTGAGTCTTTGGTTAAGTTGTTGGACTTCCGAGGATGTTAATTTTTCATCAGTAAAATAGAAGTTTTACTGCACAATGGTTAAAATGTAAAAGAAAGGCAGCGCCTAGCACACAGTCAGCCCTTTCCAGTTTTCTCCTTTCTTCCATAACTGACCACTGTTAGCAACTTACTCAGTTTCAGCTTCCTCTCAGTATGAGGGGAGTAGATTATATGGGACAGTCATACTGATTTTCCCCTTCACACCTACACATTTTTAAATAAAAGAAAAATAATGTGACTGTTTGACTCTCATTTCCATTACCAATACGTTAAGATCAACAAACGTAATGATTATGGAAAGTGATGGATGGCTATAACAATTGGACTACCAGATTTCACCTTGATAAAAAAGATAGAAAGTTCTGTTCTTCTGGGGTTTTTTCCATTAATATATACGTGTTCCATGAGATCAATGGACCATTGATAGAGTTTTGTGTTAAAAAAAAGGATGACACAATGGCTTAGGCCTCATGGTCTCTAATCCTGGTTGTCTTAACATGCACACTCTGCTTCCTGGTTCTTAAGACTTAGAAATGACCCATTTACAAATTAAGCTAAGCTGAAAATGCACACAGCCTCTCAGGAAATGCTGGGAACAGTGACTAATACTCAAGTTCCCAGGTTCCCTTGCGTTGAAGAATCAGGTCCCTCTTTCTTGGATGTGCCTTCAGGCACATTGTCAGGAATTTTAAAAAAATCCTGAGCTACCTCTCTCCTGAGCCAAGACAAAACACTTTCTCATACAGAAACACCTGCACATTTTTAAGAAAGTATATCAAACAGGAGGAGCAGCTCTATTAATCAACTAAAGTTGACAAAAGTGCCAGCATTCTTCCCACACTCCCCGAGGAGCACTATGGTCATAGATTCCTGTCACGTATCTACCTTTAGTTGCTGGAGGCACAAAAGGAAACAAGTCCATTCTATTGATATCTCTCATCACAGTCTTTCTCCTTTTGGGAAGCAAAATTAAAAGTAAAAAAAAATTAGACAAGTTTGTGTTTGTTACCATAAATACTTCAGAAAGTCAAACGGAGGTGCAAAGTGTTTCATAATGATAGCTGTGTTCCATAGACAGGAGGAGGTTGGGATCGCCAGCAATACATGAAGAAACTTTAGGTCTGGATGCTTGTTTGTTTGTTTGCTTTTTCAATTTTTTTATTTGTTTTTGTTTCTGCTTTCGTTCGTTTATGGTACAAAAGATCAAAGCACAGAGCTGCATCCCAAGCAGACAAGATTTCGCTAAGTTATTCAAGCTGGCCTTGAACTTTTGATCCCATTGCCTGTACTTCCCAAGGAGATGGGATTCTGAACATACTGGAAGACTGAATGTTTCACAAGGTAAAACTTCAGAGCTGGTACCAACTCTTAAGATTAGAAGCCCAAACAAAACAAAACAAAACAAAACAAAAAATAGACTGAAATTCTTCTTAGAATTACGGGACAGGAGATAAACATAACCTGAACTAAAATACTGAAGCAGATATAGTGGAAAGAACAATATTTTCCTTTCAATATCCAGCACTTAGCTTAAATCCTGGCACACACTAATCTCTTACTACTTGAGGATAATTTTAACTGTTAAAATACACAAAAAAGGGGACAAGAAAATGAATTTAGATTTTTCGTACTCTAGGTTTTGTAAAGATGATGGGTTTTTCTATGTCATTCAAAATAATGCAAAAACAGTTTTGAATATTAAGGTGCGTTTAAAGAGACCCAACAACCTTAAGATCGTCCCTTGGTACTTTTGTAAGTCCATAGATCCTTCAAAATAGTTTTCCAATATTTAGGTGCCTCTATTCCGTAGGGATCCTGAGTATGTTTTCTGACTGGGTTATGTAATCCTGATGGGCTGCTAAGTATTCAGCCATTACTTGTTTTCTGGTTCATTCTACAGATTTTTATTCATCGGCAGGCGTGTGTGTGTGTGTGTGTGTGTGTGTGTGTGTGTGTGTGTGTGTGTGTGTGAAACTGGGAACTTGCAGATGAGTTAAAGGCAAGTCTTTCCTCTGGAAAGAATTGAAGTCTAGCAGTTTGGCCCAGTCACCTGTAATCCCAACATTCTGAAAGGCTGAGGCAGGATTATCATTAATTAAAGCCCTGCCTGGGCAACTTAACAACTTAGAGAAAAGATCTCAAAATCAAAAATAAAAATGGGCTGGGATCTAGCTCAAAGTGAAGCCCAAAGAAGAGGGAGAGGTAGAAAAAGAAAGAAAGAAAGAGAAAGAAAGAAAGAGAAAGAAAGAGAAAGAAAGAGAAAGGAAGGAAGGAAGGAAGGAAAGAAGGAAGACACTTTGGATACACTAGAGAATACAAAGAAGCGTAGAATCAGATTTTTAATAATGACTCACAAGGAAACAGAAGAAAGAATCCAGGTACAATAGTTCCCCTGACCACAAGAGATGCTTTTCAAGACTTTCAGCGAATGGCTGAAATCTCAAGTTATACCAAATTGTACTATTATTTTTTGATATACTCACCCAGACCCACACACCCGCATACATCTCTTTGACATATACAAGTTGCCAACATCATTACCTTACATTTTGGGGCTATCAATAAATAAGTGTTGCTTGACAACAAGCCCTATTGTAACTCTACAGGTGATTTCAGAGCCCAGAGGGTTACTGAGTAGCTAATCAACTGGCGAGGTATATTGCGTGAATAATGCTAGACAAAGGGATCATTCACATTCCAAAAATGTACCATGTTACTCAGACTGGCATTCAATTTGAAATGTACAAATTAATTATTTCTGGAATTTTGCGCTGAATTTTTTTTGGACCGTATTGACCACAAGAAACTAAAACCTCAGGAAGTGAAATTATGGTAACATCGAGTATCAAGTAGGATATAGAATCGAATTCTTTCAAAGAAAAAAAATTGAGCACTAAGAAGGAACCAGGAGAAATCCAGGGCCAGTGGATTTCAGGGAACCTTGATTCTCTTCCTTCTTCACCCTTTGCTTTCTGGCTGGGCATTTACATATTTGCTCTCTCCTTCACGTGTAGTTTGGGGGGAGTAGGTGCTCCACAGCTGCCTGCTCCTTTTCGGTTGCATCCTGAGCCTTGGTCCCCCTAGATGGCCTTCCATAATGCTTAAGCTTAAGAGAATTTAATTGCATAATTAAAAGAACTTAATTGTATCTAAATATCTGGTTGCATTCTTTATTTCCTTTTGACTTGATTTGCTTCAATAGTATCCTTTGTTATTAAAATATAGTCAGATAAAGAGATCTCTCTGACTACATTTATTATATCAGATTTATGTAACTCTAATGGTTTTCTTAATTTGATGTGGGGATACTGGAAATGGGGAGGAGACACTCACAGATTGAAGTGATACACTTGGTGCCTCAGTGTCTGAGCACCTGGATGTATCTGGGGACTGTTACTGAGCTAATTGTCAGGTGTTGTACATTGCAAGCACAGAGACCTCCCAAGCTTCAAGGAATAACCATCTCTCCAGAGGCTCCCTAAAGACAAACGTGCAAGGACATCTGTCTTATTTGTTTATTATAAAAGGTAGACTGCCATGGTGAAGGGAGTGAGTTAAATTAAGAAGGGAACTGAGATAGTGCCAGTAGAATGTGGAAAAAGGTTCCTGACATAAATACGTATCAAGAAAACTTTATTCCTTTGAGCTTGATATAAATAATCTATTCCTTAAACCTATGGGGAAGGTGGGGCATCATATTTCTTTGAGTTCTACGTGGCTGACTAGTCTTTCTTTTCTCTGGCATCAAGAAAACCCCACGGCTCCCGAGAGAAGGACAGAAGGTGTGCAAGTGACTTTGGCAGTGCAAGCATGACAGAGTGCTTGTTTTAAAGAGAAATTGCAGACTAGTGGGCAAAAAACGGTGGAGAATAGAACTGGCTTAGTTTTGTCCTCTTCAATGGCAGAGCGATGGCAAATGGAACAAAATGTAATGGTGTGCATCATGAACTACACCTAGAATGTTTAGTCTTCATCAAAATTGGGAATGGAGATTCTTCTCTGGATTTTATGTTAATAAACCATATAATCAGATCAGTGATTTAGAGGGAGTCACACAGCTGAACTTTGAAATGGTTCCAAAAAATATTAGCTGTGGGTGATCTGCTCATAGCTTATTCTGTAGTAAAGGTGACAAGATCATAAAGTAAGTGTAAAAAGTAGTGGGATCCTGAAGACAAGAGAACCATTAGGAACGGAAGTGATGGAAAGCAAGTCAAGATCACTGAGAAGGAAGGGATGGAAGAAGGAAGGAAGGAAAGAAGGAAGGAAGGAAGGAAGGAAGGAAGGAAGGAAGGAAGGAAGGAAGGAAGGAAAACCCAGCTTGGAAATAAGATGGAGAAAATTGGGAGAAACATAAAATATCTCTCTTCTGGGTTTAATTAGTGTATGAATGAGGACTTGGGCCAATATCTCAAATAAGCAAAGAAATCTAATGTTTTTGAATAAAGTGCAGAGAAAACCAATGATTCCTAAGTATCTAAGCCTATATCTATTCATTTATTATTTTGGAAGCTTTGTCTTTTGTTTTTAATCTTGATGTAGGATGGGTCTCGTCTATGTTAGTCCTGCTGATCTTGATATAGCTTCTCTTTTGTTCTATATCTTAATGTTTAAATTTTTGAATTAGATGTCAAGATTTAGAAGTAAGAAGGTTTTAAACAACAAAAAAGCTCCTTGTATCTAAGGGTCTATTGGAGAAGGAACTCAAAGAAAGGTAGGAGCTGCAACCAGCTGGGTCCGACATCTCCGATTTTGAGTGTTTTCTGGGTCCTAGGAGTACATTTCACCATCTCAATCTGTAAGAAACTGAATCTCTTTGGAGGCAAATGAATTGTCTAAGATCACAAAGCAGGATTGCCTCTCTCTCCAGATTCTTAGTCCAATATTTCTTCTACTACCTCAAGAATTAGACAACTTGCAGTAGTACCTCCAGCTGCCAAATTTAACGACTATATTTGCAAGTAAAGATTAATTGTAGCACAGCCACACCCATTCATTGGTCTGCTCTCATTTCCTCAGTATACCTGAGCTTTGGCCACAGGTCACTCAACTCATAAACCCAAAATATTTACCCACTGAAGGCCCGAGTTTGTAGGCCCTGCATTGTATCACAGCAGTGCGGGAGGCGTCGTGTTCCCCCAGCTTCGCTCACAGATAAGCTTTATCCTTCATCTGCACTCAGTGGAGCAAAACTCATAGCCACCTACTTCCCCTTTGTTCAGCTGGCCCAGGGGCCACGTGGCAGAGCCCTCAGACCAAGACTGACTCTCTAACTTCTCTCGATAAATCAATTTATCATTTAAGCACATCTGCCTGCTCATTTAAAGAGGTACGGTGGCCTCCACTTGTGCTCTTGTGTGGGGGAAAACATCACACTGAGATCTCAAGTGTCAGAGCAATTAGTCAAGTAGGGGAAGATGCTTCTCTGGGATGTTTGGGGACACTGCACTTGATAATCTTTAATTTGCTCAATATTACAATTAAGATAACTTCAAATGTGTTATAACCTTAATGATGTCAACATGTTTCCATTATCTCCAGTGTACATATTATTTTTAACCTAATTCACACATAAGAACGTATTAATGCATTTTTTGGCTGCTGGTAAAGTGGCCCTCTACCAGGCTTGTGAAGGACTTAATAACCTTCTAGAAATGTTTTACTGATGAGTATTTAAAAACTATTGGAAAATCACTCAATGAGAATTGAAAAAAAAAAAGTACTACATTACCATTGGCCGGGAGAGCGATGTTCATGAAGAGAGACATTTCTTACAGGAAAACTGACAACACTAACCTTCCAGTGACCAAAGAAATAAAGTGAGGACGAGACACAACTGAATTAGAAGTCAAAGGACCTGGGATTCGAACTCTTGCTTTACAACTGATTGGCTACGTGATCCTAGGAAAGTCTCTTAAGCTGGGTTCAATGGGAGAGAGAGTTGCCTTCTAAATAGCACCAGGAAATGGAATTTGTAGGAGTCACATTATTTCAAACAGTGAGATTGACAAGTGTCCCGTGCCCAGGTTTTAATTTCTTATATTTGGAGTGATTTCATTAGCCTCGAGCAGCCACTCGTGTCCCCTCCTCCTTCACAACTGTTCAGAGGCAGGCACAACCCCACGCCTGGATTATTGAGGTAAACATTTATGTAACTCCAGTGCTTTCCACTAGTGTGAAATTACTGATACGTTGGGATCTTCCATTTTCCCTAATTAGACCAGTGAGTGAGGGATTTGCAGAAACAATTCCAGAGACTCTCACTTTAATATTAACTAATGTGCACTTGGCCTACTTTTTGATTTTCCCACTGAACATATAGGGTCAGTTTCTCATCTTGCTTGGCACCCCTGTGGAGCCAGCTTTGAGCTCAGACAACGGTGTTTTCAAAGACAGTGTTTCTCCCTCTCTCTCCTCTGCCTGTCCTTTACCGCCACAAGGACTTAGTCCACTGTCCTTCCACAGACAGAGGTTATTTTAGCAGAACTATTTAGATAGGCTAGTCTAGTAAATGCAGGTAAGGAAAACAAAAGTGTGAAGCTTATTTAGCATGTAAGTAGACCTATCTGATTCCCTGCGATTACTCTTGTGTGTGTGTGTGTGTGTGTGTGTATGTGTGTGTGCAGCTGGTGTAACACAACTGAATCAAGTTCAAAAAATTAGGGAACTCTTCACTCAGGTAGATTTTTGAGAAGGTAAGCCAGGGTCACAAGGAAAACACATGGAGCACCATGGGAAGAGCAATAATTTTTGGATTTTTGGTCAGAGATTGCCTTTGAGTTCTAGCCTCAGATTGAGTTCTTTTGCAACTGTCAGCTGGCCAGTCTATCTGCACTCCATATTCAATGAAATATGAATATGACAGTTATGCATTTACTTTATAATAAATCGCTCCCCGTAACCTGGCACATAAACGACACTGGATACTTTGTTGTTGCCCTAGAATGAGTAACACCCAAGTGTCAATTCTGAGAATCTCATGAGACAGACGCATGTCTGGAAAAATCCAGCTAGTAAACATATAGAGAGATAAATAAAAATATTGATTTGGATAAAGGGAAGTGGAGGTAAAGTCTTCATCCAGCTACTTTGTCTTTCTAGCACGTTTGCTCAAAAGTAAAATGAATGTTGAGACTCTTGGTTTTCTTTTTTTCTTTCTTCAATCTGCCCTTCTAGCAAAGATATACTTTGAAGTCAAACAGACCCACCCCAGGAAAAAGGAAGAGAGAGGAAGGAGAGGGCACTAACCTTCCGACCTAGCTCAGCCCAAAGAGAAGTTCTTGCTTCTGTTGCACACCTGTCTCTCCAATAGGACGGAGTTCGCTAAAAGGGCTTCTCTCTGTAGAACAACTTGGTACAACTCCGAACAAGATGATCCTCATTTTCCTTCTAGCTCTCATATTCTGTCATGATGCTTTGTTGTGGGGGTGGGGGGCAGCGGGGGGCAGAATACAAAATGATTACCTTTTGAGTTCTAAATCATAGGGGAAATTCTTCTGTTTTAATTTTTTATTACAGCTTTTCTGATGACTTGATAGTCCATTAGTCCATAGTTGTGCTTTTCCTGATTAAGCTGAGGTCATAAGATGTTTTTGTGAGTTCACTCACAAAGCCACGATGTGCTTGGAGTCTACTCTGGTCTACATACATTGAGATAAGAGTGTCTGCTCTGAGGAATAGACAGTCACAATTCCCCTCAAGACAGATCAATTATTAACCTCTTTCTGGGGGCAGACTATCTCACTCTTCTCTCTTTCTCTTTTTTCTTTTATTCTTTTTTTTTCTGGGATGGAGTCTTGCTCTGTAGTCTAGTCTGACCTTGAAGTCACTAACTAGTCCAGATTGGCCTAGAGCTCATAGAAGTTCTCCTGCCTCAGCCTTCTGAGTGTTTCTCCTCTCTCTCTCTCTCTCTCTCTCTCTCTCTCTCTCTCTCTCTCTCTCTCTCTTTCTCTCTCTCTCTCTCTCTTCAGGTTACCCTTCTCCTATCCAAACTCAGAACTCAGAATACCTGGGACTGGTACTTTAAGAAGTATTAGAATATTAACATCGTTCATAGAAAAAAAGAGAATACCCCTCAGAAATAGGTGAATGAAAGTGCACACACATGGTATGATGATTGTCTACTTTAATTAACACCATTAACAGTAGCAGCAGCAGCCACATTACTGCCATCCCCCATGTCCTCGTCATCATCCTCTCATGCCAGAAATTTCTTTTCTACAGACATGACATTGCAGCTCTTTTTTAAAAGACAAAGATGAGTCTTATCTGTAATAGCCCGGGAGACTTGTCCTCCCTGCTAAGACAAAAGAACACATATAAGACCAACAATGCCAAGCTCTAAGCCTCAAAGGTATTCGTTTTTCATCAGGGTCTAAGCATGTACCAAGAAATGCCTTCCTTTTATGCAATCTTTCTATCAAGTCTAATTTCATTCCAACACAAAACTTCAAACTACCCTGATGAATGGAGGAGAAGGGGAATATTATCAGTAATGACTGCATAGGTCAGCTCTGCGCTGACATTTCAGCTTAAGTTTTAGAATGTTAGCAGCATCCCCTGTGTACCAGTGAGCAACCTGCATTAAAATCTGCATCTTGTTGGTGGGTCTTTCACCTATTTTCAGGTAAATGCTAACTTTATATAAATCCCATTTAACGAATGCGAATTAAAATGCACTCAAAGACAAAGGTAGTGCAGGTTATAACTGTGGCCCTGTTTAATAGAGAAATCCTCCTGGAGGGCTTATTATAGTTAAACCAGAGCAGTACAATTCTAGACCTTTTCGTGCTTAAAGACAGAGCCCAAAATACTCCTGTTCTCATTACAGAGTTATAACTACTATGTTTTAAGATATAACTATGCCTTTGCCAGCAAACTAAGATCTTTTAAAACAATAGTCAGTTACTTCTCCCATCAACTCTGCAAATCAGCCTTCTTCACCTCACAATGGCTACATACCATCTCCGCATAGCCAGGAAGTGGTACATCATGGTTTGTCTCTTGTCTGATTGACTCCAAGGCCTATGATCTTAACTACTAAGCTACACTGCCTCCCACTTCATAACGTCTGCACCTGGATGGGAGCAGTGAAGAAGTCTGTAATACTAAATTTGGTTACCGACAGCTACCCTTCCACCCACCACCGATGTTTAATCAGCGGAAGCACTCAGTTTCCCTCCTAAAAATGACAGTCCTCCAAACCTCCAAGTCAGATCCCCCACATTCTATCAGTGCCCAAACCCTTCCACTTCTTCTGTGAGCAGTTGTGTAAGACTTCATGAACTACCAGACAAATAGTCAACAGATGTCCTGACTTATATTTTCAGGTGATTTCTACCTCCCTCTGTCTCTGACCTATTTCCAGATCTGTAAATTATAAGTAACTAGAGGCAATACAATTTTAAGATAGAATTCAAACACATGCCCCTTCACAATCTGGCTTGAGTCTCATCTGTCTCCTCTTCTCCTCCTAAATACTATCTTCCACTGATACACAAAACTTGCTGTTTCCCTTGACACTATTTTGACACAATTTGGCACAAATTCTACTTTGTGAAAAAAAGTTCCTCTCTTGCATTCCCAAAAGAGTTTTATATCAACCATAAATCTACTTCAGTATTCCTGACAGCTGATTTTTTGTGGTGCTTTGAATTTTCCTTTGAACCAATCATAATATATTATTGGTTTCTTCTGTAATAAATATATTAAATAAAATATTTGATGTATTCATTTTATAGTTGTGTAGGAGTTGTGATCTTGTCCTAAAAATCTTTACTATGTCTATCTTTGACATTGCATTTACCTTAAATTGGATTCACTAGGGACCTGAGGCTGACACACAAATTTGGTTGCAAATATTTATTAGATACCATATTAATCAACATTGCATAAGTGTAATAAATGTCTGAAATAAATTAACATAAAGGGAAAAGGTGCATTTTGGCTCAGAATTTTGGAGGGTTCAGTTCATAGCTTGAGGGCTGCTTTATTTTGGAACTGTGGTGAGACAGTGCCTCATGGTGCGAGCTTGTAGTGGAAGAAGCTACTCACTTCATGATGGATGGGAAGTGAGGGAAGAGAAAGGAAGGGGTCAGTGTACCACCAACCCCTTTAAGGGTATGTCACAAATTACGTAAAACCTTTCACTGGACTCCACCTCCCAAGAGCACCAAGCCATTGACCAAATGTTTAACATGCAAGCCTTTGGAAGACATTACCGGTCCAAACTATTATACAAGGTAATCTTAGAAACTCATAATAAAGATGTGGAAATCAAGAGGGAAAAAACCATAAAAGTTAAGTTACTGAGCCAGTTACCATGTGGGCACTGGCACCCAATTCTGCTGGAGTCTCTCTGAGGACCCATATAGATCATGTGTCTAGAATCATCTATTCAAAGAGTGAAAGGCTAAGACATTTTTCTACCAGACATTAATTCCTTAGAGGTTAAGAAGATTCCCACTATTAATTTCTACACTCCTACTTCCTGGCCATCATTTTCATGGTTTTAGAGAAAATGTATGAGGCAGAAAAGTTAAGAAAAGCTGTTACATACACTTTCTTATCGCATTGGTAGTAGATGTGTTCAGAACCAGCATCCTGGCTACACTAATGCCAGGGGTTGCTGAGGGGATGTGGTGCAGGGCGCGAAGCAGAGAACCGCAACTAGAGCGATCTGTCTAAACTGAAAACCCATCGTATCCCTCCTCAGTTTTGAACCTTTAAGTAATTTTCCACTGCTCTTAAGATAAAATCCAAACACATGCCCCTTCGCAATCTGGCCTGAGCCTCATCTGTCTCCTCTTCTCTCACTACATACTGTCTTCCATCGGTACTCAAAACTTGCTGTTTCCCTTGACGCTGTTTTCACCATTTGTGGTGTTTTTTTTCTTTATCCTTTCTAGATAATCCACCATAAGTGTCACCAGAAGGGTTAATTACCTGACCCATTCCTTTTCATTCATCGCCAATATAAGACATTTATGCACTCTAAAATCTTTACCTGTCTTTGTTATCAGATTACCAACTATGTCAGATTAAATTTATCCATCATCTCTCTCTGTTTCTCTCCCATTTCTCTTGATTTCAGAAGCAATCCTTATTTATCTTTGTACTGCCAATGCAATGCTTAATAGCTTCTCATTTATATTGGACACCCAAAACCCCCAAAAGAATTTGTTGGCTTAATTAAATACCTAATGCACTGTACCAGTTATGGTAGACTGTAAATAGTCCACATTTATCAGGATGGGTCATTCTTTATACAGTAACAAATAATTGAAAAAAAATCCCAGTAGTTTAAAACTAAAAAGTATAATTTACATTTAATCTATGTATTAATCATATGTGAGCAGAGCGCCCTTCCATATAATAATTACTCAGGAACTCTACGCAGCCATATTGCCATTTTCTGGAACGTAGGTGGCTGTTTTGTCCAAATGGTAGGACGTATCTTAAGATTTTTGAGAACAGAGACACTACGGACCCAAGTAGTTAGGACTAAGTCTTACTGGAATAGACGGCCCCTAATATGTTATGGGTGGCACCATCTCTTTATAAAAGAGAAAATTTTAGGCACAAGCACACCAACTTTATAACATCCTAAAAATCTAATAGAATTTGACTTGCTCCTATTTGGGCTAGCTTGGGACCTACGTGAATTTTATAAGTTGATAATCTGTTGTCTAGTTCTACAGGTTCACAGAAAATTTTGTCCCAGGGGAAAAAATTCATACCTTGACTCTTACCCATATTTTAATTGTGGTTCAAATGAGATTTTTAGGCATAGAATTGATGCTAGAATGGATTAAAACATTTGGGGATATTGGGATGGGGTAAATCTATAATAGGTATAAAAAGAATATGAATGCAGCATCTACTATTGTGGATTGCCTTGTGTTTGTCCACAAAGTATATGTTTATAATCACGAGCACGTGGATGTGTGACCTCATTTAGAAATCGCGTCTTTGCAAATATACTTCTTAATTTGTTTAACTCAAAAGTCCAGCATGAGATAGACCAGATGCAAGTTGGTAAGTTGGAAGATGAACTGAAGAATCACTGTGAGGGAGCTGAGAAAGCGAGATGGGAGAGAGAAAAGGAACATCGATAAGATGGTTTTATAAGAAAACAGCCAGGTTTTCATCAGTAGAAACTGAGTTCTGAGCAAGGTGCCAGCAATTGTTGAGATTTGTCAGTTCAAGTTGCTCTGAAGCTAAGTGGATATATATATGCAAGTGATGTGGTGTCCCAAAGACCTGTCACGCCCAGCTCACAGGATGACCATTTGAAAACATATGGACTAAAAGCCAAGCACAGAGGAAGTGCTCCACCAAAGAAAAGATTCTTGGGTATTCTACCATCCTTCAAGTGACACAAGTATGTTTCTTCAACTGATGAAGTCAAAGAGAAAGTCACACATGTTTAACGACTCCAAGATTGGATGTTTGGCTGACAAACTACCAGAAGTTTCATTGTTCTTCTTCTCCGCCATACTTACATTGTATCTTTTTATCCTCCTTCTCCTTGTGTCCAGTAAACAATTTACTTTGCTATTTTGCTTTCATGCACTTAGAAACAACGAAATACTGGATCTTAGTGTTCGTTCCCCTTCCAGGTAACCACCTGCTTCTATATCCTACCAGGTGCTCCATAAATAATAACCAAAAAAGGTTCCTGACTAAAGACGTCTGATGCAGTATTACTTCTTATCTCTGTTTTAGAGATTGGTAAGTCAGAAAGTGCTGATAACTTATTCAGGAAGAAACATGCAGTTTTTCTAACTTATTTAGCAATTTAATGTTACTTATGAAACTTGGCAAGGACTGACTGGTAGTACTTCTTGAGATGTTCCCATATAACACAACTGGTTCATGCATATTCATTTGAGGCAAGATTCTCGAAGTCATCACATAGCAAGAAACCTTCTTCTATGCTCACTTGGACATTTCCTGGTTCCCTCGCTGCTCTAGGCTGATGCACACATTTGCAGGCGATGGTCAACTCACTGGATGAGATCATTTCTGTGACTTGTCTGGTTATCGTGTCCATTCTGTGCAACTTCCTTTTTTCCCAGCCACTCAAGACTTTCGTAGCCTCCACATCTTCTCCAGGGTCTCCTTCACCTCCTGGTTACATAGAACACATCCTTTTAAATCCAAACCTCCTTGTGGAACAGTACTTCTGCAGAATTTCACATCTTTCTTTACATTTTGAGAGAAATGTGGGAAAAGTTCTGTGGAGATCATAGAGATATGGCCATTAGCAAAGCCAGGAGGACACTCAGATGCAGAAATGACATGCTGCTGATTGCCTCCACTGACTGAGCTCAACAGGACTAGCTTCACTGATCCACTTCCGCTAAGCTAGGTAGATGTAGACGATACATTTTAGAAGAGGACATGTGAGTTCTCTTCTACCCAGTGACACTCTCCTGGTGGGAGACACAGATTCAGGGCAGTGTTGGTGGTGATGGTTAGGCCGAAGACATCGCTGTGCCACTGTGAAGATAGTAGTGGAGTGGGGGTGGGGGGTTCAAAATATGTCTCCAGAAAGTGGAATATTTTCATAGTTTGTAAGTTCCGGTACATTTGTCATAGGTGCTATTCCATGTCCATTTTGGGAACAGAAATTCTCCAGCTTAAGTGTGCTTCTCTGTGTACTTTACTGCTTTATTTGAATCTACTGTTTTAAAACCTCAAAGTCAGTTTGTCTTTATGCATAATCTGTCTGTCATCTATTATGCTGTACACATAATTTTCAATTTTATGAAGACAGGAAACAGGAGAGACCCTCCAATGAGACAACAGAATGCTCATAAAGCCAAAGAAAACTATTTTGGTAAGAAAATATTTTCATTTTTTTGTTGTATTTTCAGGAGGTCAACATAAACAATAGTAAGTTTCAAAGCATTTTTTAAATTATGCATAGTGCTATTTGCCAGTGTTGTGTTAATTAATGCAAATGTGGAACACTGCATCATTTCTTGCTTAGAATCTACCAATGTACATCTGTACAGTAAATATGTTAGTGAGTAACCCTAAGCCACTGTCAAGATTCTTTTCTCAACTGCTAAATCCTGGAAAATCATTGCCAGAACACTAGACATATTTTCATATGTTCAGGAAAATGCAAAGGAACTAGTAGAAACTTCCAGAGCGTGTGATGCTTTCTCCCTCCTCACATGCACACGCTCTACTGCCCACCAGCAGGCGGAGGACAGAGAGACATGTCCAACATTTATTGAGCAGCTAGTAAAAGAGTAGCTGTCACACTAGCTATCTAATTTAATTTTTACAAAATGGATATTACTGGAATGTCTGCTCTATGCTTCAGTTCTCCCAAAATAGTTGAAAACAAATGGGTGAGTGATAATGTTTTTGGCAACATTTCATAGGAAGGTAGCAACTCCCTATTCTATGATTGCCATATTTACCACTCCACAAGATTTGCAGTACTGCAAATCCTTTTTTTTCTCTCAGCGAAGGCAGATAAAACAAAAATATAATGCCTAAGTATTCGAAACGCATTCTTCCCACATTGTTAAGGAGAAGGACTTTTCTGTCAGCTTGAATTAGGACTCTTCCTTGTACAGTATCTGGGAAAGCATCGAGGGTGAGAATAGGAAGTCACGGGTGATTGATGACTGACATCAGGGAAAGAAAAGGATTAGAGATGGAAGAGAAAGAATCAAATACAAATAGCAAAAGAACGACAGATGGCATTAAAGACAAAAGCCAGGGTTGTGCAGTAAAGAGCGGGGTGTAATGTAGTAAGCTGGCATAAAAAAATAAAAACTTGCAGTACAAATTTTATGAAGAAGAGGGTTGTCAAGATACAAGAATTTAAAAATATGATGACGTAAAATGATATCCTTCTTCCACATTTTCAAAAGACTTTTGAAACAATTTAAATTGTATTTAAAATTAAATGTTGTACTAACTTTAAAAATGCACCTCGGATTTTTTTCCCTTATGGTTTACTTTAGTAAAGTAAATCGCTATTCATTTCTGTGAAGATGATAGGATTCTTCCTTCATATGTCATTAGGTATTTCCCGAAGTTTTTGTTGGTCAATCTCTGTTCGTGATCTTTGAATATTTCGCATCCTTGAGGGCATAGAAAGAAAAATGAAACCATTATATTCATCATAAGAATTAAGAGATATCCAAAATTTCCATTCTGAATAAGACTTGGAGATTATTGAACGCTGGGGGAAAAAAAAATCTATTCAGGTCCAAAATGGCCCAGGGGTCTGGGGCGCCTTCTTCCACGCAGCCTGCTTTATCCAATTATTGAGAAGCCCAGTAATACTGGTCCCTGTTAGCTCTTGCTCTGTCTCACTCATAGGGCTTCGCTTTTGGATCCACTGCCCACTCACAGAGAAGAGGCATCACTCAAAGGGAATCCAGCCATTTTCTGTGCCCAAGCTTCAGAACACTGATTCTGAAGTTCTCTTTAAAAGGATTGTAAGAATAGAAAACTTCAGAGCTCTTCATTAGGATACTGACTGTATTTGGAACAGAGCAGAAGAAAGTTCAAGCGTAAGGGCACTCCTGAAAACAGAGACTTTGATGATGAGTTATGACAGAAGTCTAATACCTTCGGATTAGCGACAAGTCAAACACCAGGACAACCAGAAGTTGAACACAGCACCAGAAAAATAGACAGCTAAGAATCCTGTCGAAGCCTGAGCATGCCTCAAAGAAAAACCCCGCAAAGGGTCCATGTTTAATTGATCAGACAATGAAGTAACATATGCCCTAGGGCATTGTTAAAAATGACAGAGTAATAAACTAACAGTCGATAGACTCTAATGGCTGAATGTGATAACAGTAGGAGAAGACCAACCAGAAAGTTAACAGGGGAATTGGGCAAAGAGAGACACGCAGAGGGCCTAGCTGAAACACTGCCACCCATCCAGGTGGTACAGGAGTCAAGAGGATCGAGCTCACTGTGTGCACGCCCAGGGGTGCATTCTCTGAGAGCAGTCCACACTGGGTTGAACACCAGGGCAGAAATTACTTCATCTAAGTACAAAAAAAAAAAAAAACCCATAATAAAATCACAGCCTTAATAAAATCCTGGATCAGAGGAGTCAGCAAACAAAATTTCTATAAATGCTATCTTCCTCTTATATCGAAGGTTTGGTAGCCAGCTGGTGGTGTTATTTCGAGGTGGCGAAAAGTTTAGGAGGCAGCGCCTGATCGGAAGAGGTGGGTTATTGAGGAGATACCTTCAAAGGGCATATTTTGTCCCTGGGGTCTTCTTTCTTCTGGCTTCTGTATTCCAATGGGTGGCCGATCTCCCCCCAGCCATGATGGTCTGCTTCACATGGGACCAGAAACAATGAAGCCAGCTGTTCGTAAACCAAATCCTCCAAATCCACGAGCCAAAATCCATCTCTCCTCCTTTAAGTTGATTTTCTCATCTATTTAGTTCCAGTGACTGAAAGCCAACTAGTAAGTGTTTAGTTTCCAGTGATAAAACACGAGGCACACAATGAACCGGAAAAGATGACTCACACGTAGGGGAAAGTCAGTAGACGGCAAAATTCCACGAGAGTAGCGTGTTCAAAGAATAAAAGGAAAACATTTTTTAAAAGAAAGATATGTCTCACTATACCTTGCTGACATAACATCGTCTCAGCAGCCAGAGAACACCAGTAATGGCATAGACACTTTTCCAACTGAAAATTGTAGGTTTGAATAGTAAAACTAATTATTAGAAGGGCTCGACAGTAGATTGAAGCTGGCAGAAGACAGATTTAAGGAATCTGCAATAAATCAATTGGAGTTATGAAATCTGGGGAACATGAAGAAAAAGAAATAAAAATATACAGATCCTTAAAGAAATATGAGACACTACTAATTCTACTAACACAATCTTAATGGAAATCTGAGTAGAATACAAGGGAAAGATAGGAGATTTTGAAATAATAAAAGCTGAAGTCTTCTAAAATTTGAAAAAGAAGGTAATTGGAAAATCCAATAGGATAAATGTAAAGAAATCCATAGACACATAGACAGACAGATAGAAGTGTTAGAATTAATAATGAATGACAAAATGTAGGGAAAATCTTGAAAAGGGTGTCTTTTCATATAAAAGCGAAATTCAACATTTCTGATTAGAAACAATGAATGCCAAAAGGCAGTTTCACTTGTTAATTAAAAAAGACAACAAAAAATCATATAACTAACAGAATGATCTTTTAAAATTGACATAAAACAATTACATTTTGAGGTAAACAAAAACTGAAAGAATTCATTGCTAGCGGACCTTGCAAGAAATCCCCAAGAATATCCTTAGGATGAAAGCAAGAAACACTTGTTAATAATTCATATACAAACCAATTTATATAAAAATGTAGCATTAAATAATGTAAATATTATTATACTATTTGCCTATAATGTAGAATTATATGCATATATTTTATGATTATATTTGGTAGAAAGGAAGTAGCCAGGAACACAGCTCCATTGAAGGAATAAGTTAGCATTAGACCATAATCCACAGGAATATAAAGATATAAGAAAGGATAAATGAAAGGATTAATATACTCTTTAAATATGTATTTGTACTTCTTTTTCTTTAAGCTTCTTTAACAATTTATAAAAATATAGCATGCTGACAATGTAGGTAACATCATTTAGACAAAATAACAGCACAAAAAAAGAAAAAGAAAGAGCAAAGCTGTATGCAAATAATTTCTATATTTCTCTGGAATCAGTATAAACTTGAAATAGATTCTGATAATGGTATAGAATTGAAAGTCCAGAAATAAAACTTTATATTTATGATCAATTAATGTTTGACGAGAATATTGACATTAGTCATGAGGCTAATTTCAATGATTATGATTTCAATGAGAAAATCATAATCTCTATAATTGGCTGCTCACATAAAAAGATAAAATTGGACCCTGTCCTCTCGTCATAAGCAAAAATTAACTCAAGTTGGATTTTGAAATATAAAACTATACAAATTAGGAAAAATATGGGAATAAATTTTTGTGACTTGAGTTAGGCAAAGGCCTCTTAAGCTATAAAACCAGAAGCACAAGTGGCTGAAGGAAAAACAGATATATTAGATTTCATCAAAATAAAACTTCTTGTGCTTTACGGTGCACCATCAGAAAGGTGTAAAGATATCTTATAAAGGCAGAAGAAAACGTTGTAAATCTGTATTTGATAAGAAAACTGCGCGTAAGGTAAGAAGATCTTACAACTCAATAAAAAGACAAATATGTCAGTTTTAGAAACGAAGAATGGCTATAAACAGATATTTCTTTAAGGGAACATCTACAGCCAATCATCAGGCATGTGGAAAGATGTGCAGCATATTTGCCACTAGAGAAATGAAACTTAGAGTCACAATGGTATGCCACCTTACACCCACCAGGATGATTAAAAAAAAAAGGCATATAACGGTATGTGTTGATGATACCAAGGAGCTGAACACCTGTGCTTGGTATTTATACTCCTGCGTTTAGTCTAAGGGAAGTGAAAATGTGTGCCCGCCCAAAAACTTCGACATAAATATTCATGGCAGAATTACATAATAGCCAAGATCAGAAGCCATCCAGTGTCCACTGACCTAGATGAGCGACAGATTGCCGTATATCCGCCAAATGCGACACCGTGCGGCGGTGGCAGGCGGTGTTGTTGAGGCCGCGGCTCGGTGGCACGGAGCTTGCCTCAGTGCTCGCGCAGGACCCTGGGTTTTATTCTCAAGCACTGGAGAAAATTAAGAAGAAGGAAGAAAGAAAAAGGAGGGAAAAGAGAAAGAGAAAGAAAAAAGAATGAAGGAAGGAGGGAAAAAGAGCAAGTAGGGAAGATTCAGTGACACGTGCCACAGCACGATGAGCCTTGACAATTTTATGTTCGAAAACACAGTCACAACAATGTCATAAAATTCCATCTATGTGAAAGCCCAGATTAGACAATCCAAACCGACAGAATGTAGATTAGTGTTTGATCAGAGTTAAGAAAGGAAAGATGAGGAGGAACTGTTAATGTGTGCGGGGCTGGTGGGAATCTTTCAAAATTATATTGTGATTATTGTTCACTTTAGAAGTGCAAATTACCTCTCAGCAAAAGTATTAAAAAATTCAGTACTAGAAACCTACCAATAATCAGTCCTAAATAATAATTATATTAAAGATCAGAAGTGGACAGCTGTTTCTCAAAGCTAAATGAGCAAACATCAACAATGATAAGTTTGGAACTTAATTCTAGCTTGACTAAAAGCTCCTGTTCTTTCCAAATCAATTAAGTAGATTAAAGTTAAAATTAAAATATTTTAGAAAAAATACATGAAAAGATTAACAAAATGAAGCAGTTTTATTTTTACTTACAGAGTTAAACTAAATAAAGTTTCTCAAGTACCACACACAAGAAAAACTTTGAATGTAACTTTGTGTTGGGCCTCTTTGAGAGTCTCGTTGTGTAAATTCAAATAAAAATGTTCTCATTTTATGAGTACTGACTGATGTGGAATGCATAATACAAAATATATGTTAGTTAAAGTCACACTCAATGAAACTACAGAAAAAAAAAAGGATTGTGATGGGCTGGAGGAATGGCTCAGTGGTTAAAGCACTTGCCAGGCAAGTGCTAAGTACCCGAGTTCGATTCCTCAGTACCACACAAACTGGGCACATGCCTGTAATTCCAGCACTCAGGAGGCTGAGACAGGAGGATTTCAGTTAGTTCAAGGCCAGCTTGGTCTCTATAGAGAATTCAGGATCAGTCTGGGCTACAGAGTGAGACCCTGTCTCAAAAGGAAAAATTATTTTGGAAGTGATAGTCAGGCTGACACTAGAAAGACACACAGGCTTAGAGTAGATAGAAAAAAAAGTATTTTGCAGCTGGGAAATCTTAGTTAGGTAGTACATAGCACAGGTACTACTTACTATGCAAAGAACTGACTGAAGCCGAAGATAAGGATGAAAACATTAATTACTCATAGAGTTCTTTAGAAAATGTGACTTAAGTGTGTATGTAAGAAGCTAGCTAACCCCTCATCTCTAAAATTACATGATATTACAGAAAAGATGAGCTATTAAAAGGTTTTAGCAGGCAGACTGGGGTGGATATCCAGGAGGGCTGGTCCGACTCTTGTGGCCCATACTTGTTGGAGGACTTCCTCTCCATATCCACTCTTCTCTCTGCCGGCAGCTTAGACTTCCATGACAAATGGCAACTCGGTTCCAATGGGGAGGAAAGGAAAGCGTCCACAGCTTCCAACAGCTAGGCCTAGGAGCGGTGGAGCGCTACTTCTGCTGCACTTTGTTGGTATCAAGAAATCAAAAAAGAGTCCAGATTTAAAATGGAGAGAAATCGATTTCATCTTTTGATAAGAAAATTGGAAAATATGCAAAGAAAGAGGAGTAAGGACAGAAACTTTTGGGAGGATGACCCACAACAGTTGTAGGGAAAGCAGATCAGCTCATCAGATGTCCCAAGGATGCTGGCTATGCGGCAGAGAGCACAAGGAGTAGGCGTCCTCCTCAGAGAAGCGGATTGACATAAAAGAAAGAAGGCAGGTCTCCATGAACTCTCAGTTCCTCACCAGGGAGAGGAATGGGTGAGGAAATTAAGCGCTTCTCGAGCAGAGTCCCCTACACATGGAAGGGTGGGGAGGGAGGAAGATGTCATCTACGATAACACCAGTCGGAAGTCATGCACAGTGTGTGCAAAACAAAATACCGACAGGCCCACGTGAGGTCTGCAGTTTTTACTAGTCAGCTAGTCTTGGAGAAGTTCCAGGATGTTGCCGCAGCAAAAGAAAATAGAACTAAATGGGCTTTCTGTTGCTGAAGTGTTTCAGCGGTACCTCAGCTCGTCCAATTTCGTGCAGTTATCTGAGGGATATCTGCTTTGGTAAGACACGATTCGAGTACATGCTTGTGGAAACTGAAGATGATATTATAATGACAGAGGGGAGAGAGTACTGAGAGCCTCTGGAGTCACAGCCAGGCCAACTTAGAACACCCTGGCTCCTTACAATACTAGGGATATGTGTGATTCTACCACCTAATTAATGAGATGTATATTTACTCTTTTCTGTGATACAAATGCATCCAGTAAGACAAGATACTTCTATATACATATGCTAATGAATGTGCTTTTAATTTTAATCCATCTTTACTCCAAAACAATTGAACTTTCACAAACTGGAAAAATAAATGTGATGGGAGACTGTAAGTATCAGAAGTGGGCTTTCTCCCTAAGGTAATTCGCCTGAAAGAGAAACCCTCAGGCAAAAAAGAAAGAATAAATAAGTAAATAAAAATCATCATTTTGTACATTCTACAAAAGGTTTCTTGTTTTCATTTTGAAATCTCCTTGGCCTAAAACACTCTATATTCAAGGACTCTCTAAGTTGTTCTTTACATTTGCTATTCCTCCTTTCAAGTCTGTTTTTAGTCAGAATAAACTGGAACAGGAGGAATAGCTCAGCTGTTAGGGTGCCTGCTTAGCAAACTCAAGACCCCAGGTTCAATTCCCCGGCACCAACTAGGTGCCATAAACTAGGTGCGGTGGTGCATGCCTGTAATCTCAGCACTCTGAACCCTGAGGCAAGAGGATCGCCATTAGCTCAAAGTCATCCTGGGCTCCATAGTGAGTTCAGGACCTGCCTGGACTACAGAGTGAGATGCCATCTCTAAATGAATAAATAAAGAAGCAAGCAAGAAAAAAATTTGGCTTATAAGAACAATGAATTTGAAAGCACACCAGGAGTGAATTAGGATGAAAAGATGTATGTATATGAATCTGTGCTGAATTGTGATCTGGAGTTGGAATTTACAACATTAAAAATATTAAAGGGTGGATCGAGGCTTTGTGGAGCCCAGCACATCCTTATGGGAGAAGGAAATATTCTCTTCTTTAAAAATGATAATACAATTTAAAATTAAAATGATAAACTAGATAATGAGCCTCAGAAGAGGTCAATCTAGTTGAGAAGTCTCAAAACTTAAGTTTCTTTGGTTTCATGGTGACCTGACCTCTGTTGGGGACATAATCTTATTAAACAATATGTGAAGTGACCATTTCTATTTGTGTAAATACGTGTGGGACTCTTCCAGCACTGATGCATGTACTTGTAGCAGAGAAAAAGAATCGTGGCAGTTAAGAGGGTACAGTGTTGGCTCGTGGATTAATTTGCTGGTACTGCCAAAAGCAAATGAAAAAAAATGCATGATTGAAACAAAAGATGTTTATTTTCTCTTCCAGGCAAGAGTGAATGCAAAGTCGTGAGCAGGGCTGGCTCCTTCTGGGGGCTGGGGTTTCCCCAGCTTCACCAGGTATTTTCCATGTGCATGTCTGTTTCTATCCCAAATTTCCTTTTCTTTCTAAAATAAGGACATAAATCATATTGGATTGAGACCCACCCTATTTATTTTGTCTTAACTTGGTAATCTACAAAGACCTTATTCCTAAATAAAGTCATGTTCACAGTTCCTGAGAGTTAGAATTTCAACCTATAGCAAGTAACAAGGTATTTCTATTCAAAATATCTTCAGGAATCCATTGTCCTTGGGTGAAAATATTTAGGATAGCCTTCATGTTCTAGTCCATTAGGTGGCAATTTCCTCACAAAATGTTGTAATTTTGTCAACATAAAACTAAATCAGAGGGTAAACCTATGTTAATCATTTTCACAGCTGCTTCCCAATGTTCAGGCACTATCGTTTCTAAGACGCCATTTCTGGCCCACTCATATTCTGTTTGTCCCTCCTGACTACTTTCCTCCTTTCCCCACCATGTCCTTTGCCTTCCAAGGCTAGTCTTATGAACTGTGTCAACTGGGCTACCTAGTATCTGGCTCAGATGAAAACTGCTGCTCTTGTGAACTGATACTGCATGGCTTTTCCTCTTGGTCCCCATTCCCTTCCTTCCTCTGGTACTATTCTCTTGCTCTTGAAACATGGATGTTAATACCTTTCTTTCTACTAAGCTCTGGACAAGGAGTCTTAGCCCTGTTCTTTACATCCACACTTTTGCAAAAAATTCCTACTCCAATGTCCAATATTCTTTGTATGGGGACCCTAGTGCCTGTGTCCCTGGTCTCCAAATTTAATCTCTCTTCCTTTACAGTGTATTAAATTTAATATCTAAAATTATAAACCTAATGCATTATGTATCCACCACATCATTTGTCATCCTGGATCTCCCACTAGACCCAGAAGAGGAAACTATCTCATTGGACTATTGATGAAGCGCAATTAGTAATAATTATATCTAAGTGTCCAAATCAGAACCTGTACACATCATAATTACTAAATCTGGCATCCTAAATTTGTCTCTCCTCCTTTTTGCCCCTCATTTCTGGCAATCAAATTCCAGAAGCAGCCCATCTAGCGATGTTTAAGTTCATTTAAGTATCATTGGACCTCTAATGTATTGTTTATCAATACAAAGTCATTGAGGAGACATAATCTTAGAAAAAAAGTAAATTCAGTTCACACATTTAGATCTCTGAGAAAAATTACTTTCTTTTCTATAAACAATTTCTTCTGTTTAGAGTAACTTTTAACCTTAGTTGTTCTTCATGTTCCTCTTCTGGAGTTCTACTCAAGGTCATGGTGTTTGGGAGATCACGAGGAAGCCAGCCAGGAGTTTCGTGTCTACAGACTTCCCAGTGAGGCCTCCATGGTCCAAGAAGCTGCCTGCTCCTTCTCCTCCATGGTTCAGGCCCATGGTCCTTCTGTGTGTCTTCCTCTGCTCTTCTGCCCATCTCTGACGAACTATTTTTGTTCTGAAAGCCCTCTTCGCCATCAGACACAGGGATATTCCAATTTTCCTTCTCCTTTCTCCTTTAATCTCTGTAGGACAAGGCAAATCTCTTCAGTAGCTTTTCTAGACATCTTGTCTACACCTCAGTCCTTAAGTTTTTAACGTATCTGCTAGGAACCCCTCAAGTCCTAGAGCAGTGCATAAGAAAAGTCATAAAATATGAGGGTTTCATCTTTAAGAATAGGGACTGAGGAAGAAGAGAAAAAAAGAAAATCCTCCACATTGATTAGAATTTCAAAATATTCTTTCTTATAGCAACTTCATCATGCGTTTGGGACTGAGAGGACTTCTTTTTAGTATTCTTTTTATTTATAATATTTGTGATATATATTCATTTACCTATTGATCACATACAGCCTGGATAACTGGTGTACCTACATAAAGCGTTTTGCTCTTTTTTTAATACCCCCTTTCCTTACCCCATCCCTTTCTCCCCTTTTTCTGTTCTCAGATTCCCTCCTCACCTCTGAGAAGCCATTCTCCCTATTTATTTCCTATTTTCTCTCTTTTATTTTGCTCTTTTGGTCATGCATTTTTTGGGGGTTCACATATAAGTGAAACCATGTGATACTTTTATAACTCACTTCACGAAGCGTTGTGATCTCAAGGTGTATCCATTTTTTTTTAACAAATGCTTCATACGTGTTTTCCTTCCTAGCAATATAATACTCCATTGTGTGTGTGTGTGTGTGTGTGTGTGTGTGTGTGTGTGTGTGTGTGCGCGCGCGCGTGCGCGTGTGTGTTATCCTTTCCCCATCTGTGGACACACAGGCTATTTCCAGCATTTAGCTATTATGAGTTGCTTCAGTAGGCATGGGCATGCGCGTGTCACTGGACTTCCTCTCAATGGTCACTCAATTCCTTTTGCTAGCTGTCCTGAGTTGCCTGAAGTTGTGCTCACTGGTTCCTTTCTATCTTTTCTCTTACTTACCAGCTTTGCAGATTCACCCATAGGTACCTACTTCAGCTTCTCCTTTTATTTATTTACCCAGAAGGTCACCACATCCAAGACTATTGAGTTCTAAATGCAAGCATGCCCAAGCATTTTCTGTAATTTTGAATATAGATTAATAGGCCCCACCTTGAGAACATCTGGTTCAATGGAGCTTGAGAATTTCCACTTCTATCAAATTCCCAGGTGAGGCTTGTGCTTCTGTCCCCAGGTAATGCTTCTGGTCTAGGAATGCCACAACATAAATGCTAGTCCAGTCACCCTGGAGAATTTAAGAATTTAATTCTCCATAGTCATTTTCAGGTCAAGCCTATTCAACACCATATGAATTATTTATTCAACAAATATTTATGAATCACTTGTTTCCTGTGGTAGGCATTGTAAGACAAACATTTATGAGACCTGCCCTCCATTAAAGAGGCAAAAGTGTACAGCCAAAAGCATGCTGCTTGGGGAGCTCCAAAGGTCATGTAAAAGTTCCCCTCTGCAACAGGGATGTGCAGAGATGGCTGTGCACAACGCGGGGTCATCAGGGCACTTCACTTAAAATGGAGTTGCATTGCCAAGACGTCTGCTCTTTGTATGATCGTGGTTGGCCACAGGAGAAATGTGTGCAAGGTTTAGAAGCAGCAACAATTACAGTCTACCTTCACTGCAGAACGACCTGTGCGGTTGAAGCTTATCAAGCCGTCACTTTTCTTGCGGCACACCTTGCAAGCAATGGCGGCAGCTGGGCTTTAGCCCCGCCATTTTCCAAGCTGTCTCCCTGGTCACCTTTCCCAGACCTGGACCATGTACTTGTTCGGCCACATGGCAAAAGCAATCAGGCCCTTCTGCACATCGCTTGCTTTATTTCAGCTAGAAGTAGTGAGACCAGAATGAGTTCTAATTTGTCCTTGGCGGGTCTTCTTTGTCCTTGACCTCCAATTTGTTCTTGCCTCTCCACATTTCACATAATCTTTACTTACCAACCAGTAGTTCTTATCACCTGCCGTAACTTTTATACAGAGAACACAGGCAAAACATTGTGTAGAAGCTTTATCAGATTTCATAATTATTTAAGCATAATGTCTGTCATAAATCTCATGTTCTATATTGATTTTACTAGTTCTGCTTCTCTATAAAGATCTGGCTAATAGAGGCACCATTCACATACACAGGGACACAACTATTTCACTTAGGAGGTGTGCAATCATGTATACTACGCCTGTTCTAATTTTTATGACCTATATGAATGTCAACAAACTATTTAAGTCTATATTATTTCATTTAGATTTCCAAAACTTGAATTACTAACAAATAAAAAATACTGTAACCCCTCTAATTAATACAAACATCCCTCCACTGTTACTATTCTCCATATCATTATTTTGTCTTATTTTGTACACATTCCTCTATGCCGTTCTCCAAATCATCTTTATTCCTTTGTTTACATATTTAGAATCTATATTCCTCCAATAGGATGTAAACCCTGTGAGGAAAGGTATTTTGTCTCTCTGTTCACTGCCTTTTCTCCACACTTAGTCCTGGAAAAAGCTGGTACTCATTAAATATGGTGGACAGTTGGATTAAAACCATTTAGCTTGGATAATCAAAATCATTTCGACAGAGATGAATAACTGAATTAACAAATGAATACAAAGCTTAGAGGCAGGTGTCTCCAAAACCCGTGGGCGGTGGACCAGTATATCCCCAGGGACCCGAATATACTGGGCCTTTAGAACGGATGAGTGGGGAGCAGGAGGAGAACAGTTAGCAGCTTCAGTCTTGTCAGTTTGCTAAAAATTTGGGGACCACGTTTCTAACATCACTCTGTGAGGTGCAGAGTTCCAGCAAGTTTTGTTCATTGTGTAGTTCCTGTCACTAAGATAAATAAGGCTTAAAGAAATGCATTCAGACCAGAAATCTGTGTGATCTGAAGTTCACAGGTGTGTGTGTGTGTGTGTGTGTGTGTGTGTGTGTGTGTGTGTGTGTGCATGCATGTGCGCTGTGTGTGTGATACTGGAAATTGAGTCCAGGGCCTTTGCACATTCACATATTCACACTGAGCCACATCCTTGGCCCCATTTTGTAGTTTTAATTATGAGACTCTCTCTTGCTAACTCAGGAAGTTGATACCCGTATGAGTAGCATGTGCATGCATGTGCACACACTCATGCACACAAATACACGCAAAAAAATAGTTCAGGTTTCTCTTTTGTAACTCTTTGTTGTTATTGTTGTGCTGATGGTTGAGCCCAGGGCCTTCCCATTGAGCTACATGCTCAGCCATTTTTCCCCATTTTATTGATATGCATAAGCACAAAATTTAAGGTTTACAATGAAGTTGAGCATTTTGTGCTCATACGTAATTTGTCAAGGTGACAAGGACTTTCCCACTCTCCTTTTGTCCCTCCCGCTACCTGTCCTCCCTCCCTCCCCCTCTCCCCCCAGTTCACTTTGTCTTTCATTAGTTGTGATCTGGGACTCTCATATCAGAGAGACTATTCAATGTTTCACCTTCTGCTTCTGACTCGCTTCACTAAGCATGATGTTCTCGAGTTTTTTCCACTTGCCTGCAAAAGCCTCCATGCTGTTGGACTTTTATAGATGCATAGTATTCCATTGTGTAAACCACAGTTTGTATCCATTGGTCTGTTGATGAGTATTTTGGTGACTTCCATATTTTATCTATTGTTAGCTGTGCTGCTATGAACATGGGTATACATACATCTCTGTTATGGTAAAACAACACATACCAGCCATTTTTTAATTTTGATTTTGAGATAGGATCTCTCCTTCTTGCCAAATTTCCCAGGATGAGCTTAAACCTGCAATTCTCTTGCCTCAACCTCCCAAAGTGCTGAGATTACGGTCTGGTGCCTCCAGGCTGGTGTCCATATGCTTTTCAAGTGGACAGAATAAGCATTTGATGCTTTGTGCCAGTGCGGGGCCTTGGTGGGTAAACTAAAACACTAATGTAGGCTGGGATATTAGGAGGGTGGACATAGATGAGAGGCACTATTCAGATCTATTTTGATTCTGTGCAGGAATGCAGGCCTACTGTTGTTAGCTCCTTATAGCTAAGGACATTCCTTGTGAAATTTAGACTTTGAAATATTTCTGAATCATAGCAGGGTATAGTAGCACATGCCTATAATGACAGAACTCTGGAGTTTCAGACAAGAGAATTGCAAATTCAATTCCTGCCTGGGCAACTTAGACAGAATTGTCCCCTTCCCCCAAAAAATAGTAATTATTACTATAAGAGAAGACCTGGGTATATTGTAGCTCAGTTCAAAGGCCTTGCAATACTATGTTAGTTTGGGTTCTTTCAAGAGGCAGAATTCACAGAAATTATAACAAAATAGGATCTATTGGGAAGGCTTACAAATCCAAGGTTAAAGATAGTCTCAGGTGGCGTCCTACTCATAGGAGAGCTGGGGTGTCTGATGGCTGCTCAGCTCCCAGGTAGAACACCCATCCGGGATGGCATCACAAGTGGTCTTGCCATTTTAACATAACCTATGCTGTGACAAACACCTGTCTTTGCTCTTTTTGGGGGAGGATGGGAGATTGAACAAAAAGTTTAATTACAAGAAATTTCAGATGATTTGGAGAGTAAGGTAGAAAAAGAAACGAAGACCAAATCACGGAAGCCTTATAATTATTCTCTAAATATTCACTTTTGAACATCATTTCACTAAATATGTGCTCCGTAGAACACTAGCATCAGCTCTCAAAAGAGAAAAGGCACGGATCGCCAAGTACCATGGCATTTACTTAAAAAATACTCCAAGCAGAGTTCCATAGTTTTCCCATTTTATTGATATGTATAAGTGCAAAATTTAAGGTTTACAACGAAGTTTAGCATTTTGTGCACCTACGTATCTTGTCAAGGTGATAAGGACTTTCCCATACTCCTTTTGTCCCTCCCCCTACCCACCCCTCTCTGCCTCCCTGCCCTATCCCCTGGTTCACTTTATTTTTCACTGTAAGTTCCATGAGATAGTTGTAATATGGGTTTCTCATACCAGAGAGACCATTCTATGTTTCACCTTCTGCTTCTGACTCACTTCACTAAGCATGATGTTCTCAAGTTTCTTCCATTTGCCTGTAAAAGCCTCCACACTGCTGGACTTCATAGATGCATAGTATTCCATTGTGTATAACTACCACAGTTTTATATTTAAGAGTCAAAAAAGTTCTGAAACAGAGCCACGTATTTTGTTCTGTTTAGCTGGAGATTCCCACACTTGCCCAAGCAAGTTTTCCTTCCAATTTCTCACAGATATTAAACAGAATTAGCATCCACCTCATAAATTTTAAGACACACTCTACTGTTATCTTGTGGTAGTTCTGAAAGACGAACAGTGATGAGTACTACTTGTTCCCTCTTACAAAGAATGTGGTATTGGGCAGTAAGCAAAGTGCAAGGAAATGGGTAGAAAAACTCCGAGAAGTAATAGAACCGGTAGTTGAGAAAAAGTGAAAGAGATACACAGATCCCTCTAGCACCGCAGTTCAAGGCAGGTTAATGCACAGGCTCTTAAAGGTATTGAAGAAGAAGCATCTTTATAACTTCAAGGCTGAAAACAGAATCTTATGAAGAAAGGGGGATCGGCAAATGGCTTAATGGATAATTTGTATCTATTGCTCTTTTATTTAAAATAGGAAAATATGGGAAGTCTGCTAAACAGACAGGGGAATGGACTTGGATATAGAGAGTTGTCTGGGCTTTTGGTGACCATGTACAAGCTAGCCCCTGCAAAGAAAAGCAGCCCATTTCTCAATGTTTATCTAAGACCTCAGTGACTACACGTGTGTGAAATCTATTAGCAAAAAAGCCAGCTTCCATTAAATTGCGACTTCCTTGAGAGTTTTGTATTTATTTCAGTGTCTGTAGCTTTTGGCTCAGACTAGAATGCAGTAAGGGTTCAATAAATCCTTGACAAATGAACATAATAAGGAAGTAATGAAAGAATGAAGATAAGGAGGGAAAATGATGACCCATCTAGAGAATATAAAAAGATTATTTAACAACATGAGGATCTCTGATAAAACTCAGGTACGTTACACAAAATCTACATGACAAACTGAAAATTTTTCTCTAATTCTTTAAATTTCCAAACCAAGACAAGTATATCTTTTAGATAGCTTCTAATTCTTCACATAGTATAAACAAAAGGAAAAACTGAGTCTTTTTCTTTTCTTTTTTCTTTATTTTTCTCTTTCTTTCTTTCTTTCTTTCTTTCTTTCTTTCTTTCTTTCTTTCTTTTTGACACAGTCTCTTTCTGTAGTTCAAGCTTGTCCTGAACTCACTATGGAGCCCAAACTGGCCTTAAACTCACAGCAATCCTCCTGCCTCAGCCTCCTTCGAGCTGGGGTTACAGACCTGCACCACCACTAGGGATGTATGTGGTGCTGAATTCAGGATCTTGTGGGCAAGTGCTCTAACTGATATGCTATTCTTTCAGGCCCTAAACTGAGCCCATTTCAAAGACTATTGTCTGCTGTGTTTGTTGTGAATGCCAAAAGCTGGTTCAAAACAGAAACAACAGGCATATGAGGCAAAGCAGAAAAGGGTGTGGTCACCCGGTGAGCCGAACAGGTTTCAGGAGAAGATTTTTTTAAATCTAAAATTAGTCTAGGATATTTTTACAGCTCATGGCTTTATCTGCATAGACGCAATGAAGCGTTCTTCCCGCAATCGAACTTAAAAAAAAGAAGCAGCAGCAGCTCTCATTCACCATTAACATTTGCCTAATGCATAGTATCAGTTGACATTAAGAGAAGTGGGGCAGGTAGAGTTAGGGTAGACTGAATTCTTTGTGGGGGAGAAGGAAAACTGAATTATTCCGGCACTAAGGTAATTTAAAAATCCATAATAAATAAAGTAATGAGATTTTCAGAGAATCACTTAAGCAGAAAAAAAAAATGCCACAAAGTTACCGAATCTGTAGCAGAATAAGGGTTCTTTAAAAGTTTGAGCTCTAAGTTTATTGGACAGGAATTTCACATTTCTTTTCTTATACAGAACAAAAGGCCTAGCTTTCTGGTTTTATAAAAAACATAAATATTGTTTTCTTATTTGTACGAATTTATTGCTGAAATTTTAGTGTTGAGAATCTGCATGGACACAGCACATTAAATGGATATTGATCTAACATTAGAAATAAAAAACAATACCCATTAAATTAATCAATAAGGACTTAATTCCTGATGAACTCAGCAGCCCAAGGTGGAGTATTTGTTTGCTTTTCCTCTTTCCAAGCAAACTATTTCACGTTGTAGGAAATAATCCAACATTTAAAAGATGATACTGGGGGAAAAACAGCATTGGTGAAAGCTGCAGTTTGTAATTGCAAAGTTAATTATCTTTCCTAAACCATCAGTTGTCACTTAGAGAGGCCAGATTCTTGCAGACCCTCCAGGGACTGCCTTTATTTCATTCCTAATGGCTTGGGACCCACCATTTTGCTGTCTCTGAACATTTGGTCACTGAATGCACCATTTATGGAGTATTGTTTAATTAAGGACAAATTAAGAGAACTGTGCACAGAATTTAATTTCATAGGCTCTGTAAATTCTTTTAAAGAGGATACTAACTATAGGCATGATAAGTTTTCATTATCCGTTTCTTCTATAAGGTATTGACAATTTATTGTTTGCAACAGTTCCAAGTTTTGTTTACTCTTCGGGGGATTTCGTTGGCACTGTACTTTTCGTGCTTCACAGGAATCCAATGGCGGCATCCGCCTCTTCATTAACCCCTTCCGTTCTAATTCACCCAGATGCAAAAGCCCGCATGTTTGAAAGATCACATCTGGTTTTATAAAAATGAGGGGTTTGGGGTAGACTACATGTTCCTGTGAAGGGTCAAATGAAAACTGGCATTATTTAAAAATGTGGTTAATGTTTTAAATCTTGGAACACATACTATTCCAAATTGGTATTCATTTCGTTAGTCCTTCATTTTTTCCAAATATTTATTGAGTGTTTGCTGTGCACCAGGAAATAGTCTCACGGATAAGGCGCCATTTACTAAGACTTAGTGAGGTTTTAGAATGTATTCATCTTGAAATTTTTTAGAATACATTTTCACCAGAATCTACACTGCAGCCTCCAAGAAGTCAAATAAAATAAATAATAAACTGTAAATTTTCCTGTGGTTGCTCTGACAGAATAATGTCAGATATGGAGTAAGTCTTCGAGATTTTATACGTAAACTGCCATACGTTACTAATAAGGAACTGAGCCACAGAAGCCTTATTTTTCTGTGCAAGATTTTTCAACAGGTTAATGTTACCAGATACTTCAGTCTTCAATTAAGAAATTATCAAAAAAATCACTAAGTAAGAAATAGTTATGATATGGGGCTGGAGGAATAGTATGGCAGTTTGAACACTTGCCCAGCAGGCTCAAGGGCCTGAGTTCAATTCCCCATCACCACATAAGCCAGGTGTGGTGGTGCATACCTATAATCTCAGCACTCTGGAGGCTGAGGCAGAGGGACTGCTACGAGTTTGAGGTCAACCTGGGCTCCACAGTGGTTTCATGACCAACCTGGACTACAAACCAAGACTCTGTCTCAAAAAAGAGAAGTAGTTATGATATATTAATGCTATCTAAATTATGTAATCAAAAATACCTGTCATGAAAGACTCTTGTATGGGTATGTTACAGAAACTCAATTAAAATTCTCCTAAGCCAACATGAAATGTAACATATTATCTCAAAATCTCCAGAAGAGCTCAACACCAGAAATCTGATAATTGAAATTCTTCACATCTTAGAATGGTGAGCCACTGGCCATTTATTCTGTTATTTTTCTGCAGATATTTCTAAATTCTTCTTTGGTCTATTTGAAAGTCATGGCAGTAGTATTCAGAAGTTACACTCTAGAACTCAGAGATTTTAGAGCACATTTTGACATTTTAAAAAAATCTTTCATATTATGCTAAAATACACATTGCCAATAACCTAACAGATATACTTTTATTTGGCAGAAATTTCTGTGAATGGTTAGTCCATAAGGGCAATCAAAAACTATGGTAAATGTCTAGACTTAAAATGATTACAATAAAATGCACATTGCCATTAAACTCCCTTGAGTTAATACTCTCCCTCACTTGGATCACACTAATCCCACCATCTTTGGCAATGTGTCTTTTGTATTTTTTCTTTAATTTAAATAGCCATTGTATGCATCAATAACCTCTTAGATACTCTTCTTCTATTCAAGATTAAGGCATTCTTACAGAAATTTAAGATTACCAGCACAATGCAAAAAGGTCAACTAGAAAGGGTCCTTTGAGGGGACTATGATAGATTGTGTATCAATGAATCAACTGTAGACCTCTAAAGCGAGGGTTGGCGGTAGGATTGGGGGCTGGGGAAATTATCGTAGGAATCTACCTCCTCTTGTTAAAGTCATCTTAGTTTCTATTCTATGAACAGAAAGCAAATATTCTTCTACAATAAGATGCCTGAATAAATTGTAGTTTGTATGAGGGAATACTATAAAGCAATAAAGACGACTAAATTTTAATTATGCAAAATCTATACAAACTCAGAAGCATTAAATAAAGTATCACAGAATGAACACATACTATCTGATTTTTTGTAAAATTTGAAGCTAAAGCCAGCATTTACTATTTCTTGCTTAATTTATAAAACTGTAAATACATGACAAAAGATTATTAGAAAGTGGGATTATCTTCAGAAAAGAACACTGGAAGATACTGGGAGGATTCCTGATCCTGTTTTCAAGGAATTGACAATGTTTTTATTTCTTGAACTGGAAGGAGTTACAGGAATATGCACTTTATGAGAAACCACTAAGCTATGTATTTGCTTAGTGCTCTTTTCTTATGTGGGTTATGGTTTATAATATAAACTCTGCCAGTATTTCTGACAATGGAAGGAGTCTCTGCCTATGAACAAGCCCCTTTTCCGAGAGAGGAAACACGGCAGGCCTTCACGTTACTATGCAGATCTAAGTGAAGAGGATCTGTGGTTCTGCTTCTCTTAGTTATGCAAATAACAGTGTCTTTGATCCACTTCGATTTGATTTTGGAAAGTCCTTGTCACCTTGACAAGGTACGTATGTGCACAAAATGCTCAACTTCATTGTAACCCTTAAATTCTGCTTTTATACATATCAATAAAATGGGGGAAATAATAGAATGTCTTACTAGAGGATCCCCTTCAGACCTCTGATAGAGCAGAAAGAAGGACATTGGCACTGTCCACATAGGTAGAAAGTCTGAACGGCCATGCAGAGGCCTCGTGCGCCACCGCTGGTCATGGGACACCAGCCACTTGACATTTTGAGGAGCCAGAATGTCATTCCAAGAGACAGCAGAACTGAAGAGCACATGTGGGGATGATGGGGAAGCGGTCAGATGGAGACTCCAGCTGGAAGACACCAGGTTGCCAACAGTGGTTTTGAGATGGGGTCATCCTAGCAGAGGCCCTGCTCTGCTGCGGCCTCTCTTCATTCAGGGTATAGAATCTACAGGGACCTTGATCTCCTTTGCCACATCCAGCTGGTACTCCACACGGCCGCATCCTTCCAGCAACTAGGACTTGGTGTTCATCGCACCATGCCTCCTCCACAGAGTGTTAAGACTGAGGGGAGCTAAACCTTCTAAAATAAGAGCTCTCAGCTCCCAAATCCTCCATGAACACAAACTTTTAAATAAAAATTTAAAGCGTATTGCAAACTTTCTCAAGCATCAAAGCACAGCCTAAAGTGTATTTTAAAGAGAGAAAATATACAAGCAAAACTATAACCATAAGCACAACATCTAAAATCATTAACATTATAAATGATGCCACAAATATGTCTTTCATATCTATTTACAATCTACATTAATTAGAATTGGCTGATAGCAAGACAATTCCTGATGTGATAGTTAAAAGAAGCAGACTTTCTTTTTGTATGTGATAATTAGTAGAAGAAGATGGTTGCTGGTATAGGCTTAGCAGGTGCACCTTATTAAGGCCTAGATCTCTATATAACATAGAATAAACTTTTTGAAAATGTAGTCACAGTATGGCTCCTGCCATTCGTGCTCAGGCAACAAGAAGGAAAGCTGGTAGAAAACACCAACGTATCAGCAAGAGGAAAACCTTTCCAAGAAATTACTTTAGGACCTCTGGTCACAAAATTCATTGTTTACAAAGAAGTTTATTCTTAAGCAAAAGAAAAGCTTGGAACGTGAACATTTAGTAGAGTTTATTGAAGAATGAGTTGGATGTTGATTAAATGCCCATGGGTATCTATAGCACTTTGTAACATCTTATTTTTATAACAAAGAATGATCCTGATTGAAGGGACAGAGAAGGGACAGGAGTAATTATTTAAAGTCCTTAAAGACAACTTCATGCTAACTTATCTCAAATGTAAGATTCTATCTGTTTGATTTTTTGGGGGGAAGAGAAGCAGCAGGGGTAGAAGTTTTAGAAAAGCCCATGTCCATGACTTTAAACTGCAATCAGATCCCTACCTCAAAGGCATTAAATTTATTGAAAGACATTTACAGAATGTCTACGTTTTTGAAGTAAAACTAAACTAAGAAATGAAGAATGCACTTTGAAGCGCTTCAAATTCCTTCTGAGTTTATTTGGTGACCTTTTTTTTTTTTTTTTACACAGAGACTCACTTTGTAGTCTAGACTAGTCCTGAACACACTATGTAGCCCAGGCTGGCCACAATCTCCCTGAAATTCTCCTGTCTCAGCCTCCTGAGTGCTGAGTTTACAGACATGCACCACCACACCTCGTTTATATGGTGCTGGGGAATCCAACCTAGGGCCTCGTGCTTGCTAGGCAAGTGCTGTAACAACTGAGCTGTGCTCCCAGCCCTGCTGACTGTTTTCATTTCTTAAATAATCCCACATGGTTTTAAAGAACATAAAATCATGAAGTTTTATAAATACTATGAATATTGCTTTATTATAGTAACCACTAATTATCAACTAATTTTTTTCTCAAACTGTGTAAATATTTTTTTTGAACCAGGTCTTTCTTAGTAGATATGCTGGTCCTGAACTTGCTATATAGCTCAGGCTGGCTTTGAAAAATCTGTAATCTTCCTACCTCAGTCTCCCAAGTGCCGAGATACGGGCGTGAGCTACCACAAACAGCATAACTGGTGTTGGGGAATCGAGGCAGGGCAAGAGCTCTAACCACTCAGAAAACCCCCAGTCCCTAAAAGTCTTTCTTTTGCAAAGATATAAATACTAATAGCTTTGTGTGTGCATGTGTACATGTGTGAGATGGAACTAAGACAGGTTTTTAAAAAGATTTGATTCACTGAATACAGCATACGGGATTAAATTCTTGCAATTTACTTTTTTATCATTTCAGAAGAAATAGCATAAATATTTAGGTGCAGGAAAGAAAACATAAAATTCAAGAAATAGGCAGGTACTCAAAACTGACACACACGTATCGGCAGGTATGCACTCAGATTTGCAGTCAGACAAAAGGACTTCTTTAATATCATATTTCATAAAGAACCCCCTATCCATGAACTAACTGCTAAAATATTTAGATAAGATTGAGTGTATATAGAAAGAGAAAAAAAGAAAAAGGAGGGTGTGACAGGGAAGAGAGGGAGAGCTCAGAGGAGAAAGACTAAAGGGCTTAGAAAGAAAATGTCATCCGAATCATAGCTAACATATTGCTCATCCAACACTAAAATGCTATAGGAAAATTATACCAAATCCAAAACCTGTCAAATGAGATTTAGCAGCACAGTTCAGAAGTTATCCCCCATTGGGTAACTGTCTATAATCTTGCAACAAACCCCATAAGTGTTCACGGTAGTTATTCCATATGCTAAGGGTAGCATATCATTTTGGAGCTGTCAGTTTTAATTTCGGTTTTATTAATTTTGCCATAAGCCTACAGACGTATATTTCAGAAGGCATATATCAGGAAGATCATAAACTCCCACAAAGAAGCTGGTGATAGTTATAGGTTATGTCACAGGTTTGATGGGAATTAGATTCATCAAGAGAATAGTAGAGGAAGGTTTAATGTATATGTCAAAGCATGCATGAAGAAACTAGCCCGTCCGCAAATTGGCAGTCAAGATGTGTCCAAGTGATTAAAAATACTTCAGGGAGTTTTTTTAATTAACAAAATATTGTGTTATAAAAATACGGGCTTTAAAGCAAATTCACATGCTCATGATGAAGGTTTTAGTTTCTTAAAAAGAAGATTACTTTTATTTCGAAAAACAGTTTCTAACCTTGATATTCTCAAAATCTTGATGATTTTTGATGACACAGAATCAAATTTCCCGTGGTATTTAGCAGACTCTATTCCCAACTGGCTGGTGCATGGGTGCTTTAAAATATGTATATAATTAAACAGACATTGCATTAAATTAATGATGGCTGCAAATTCTTGGCCTCTTGTCCCACTTAGAGCTAGAATCTATTTTCCCCTGAATTTGAGATGACTGCACTAGTTCTGCTCTGGGTAATGTGGGAGGAGTGACTCTGCCTCATTTGCATGGCTGAATATTAAGATGTTAACCGAAGAATAAGCTGTTCAAAGGAAAAGAAACTATGAGAAGTTACTAAATCTCAAATATGGTCCATTGATGGTTGCCGGACCCTCTGATTACTACACCATAGAATTACTGGCCCCAGACTTTTCCCCTTTACCTCTTGGATGTCAGCCACCGTGTTAAAAGCCCGGTTCCCCTTAGACAACCCGCGATATTTTAAGGAAATTCACGTCATTGGTGAAGAAGAAAGCTACCTTGGAATTGCTGTGGAGCCAGACACGCAAGTGACTTCCTTAGATCTTCCAGCTCAGCCCTGCTAGTAGCTGAATGCAGTTAAATCAATGACTGGAGCTAATGTCTTACAGCCCTAACTATGACCCAAGCAAGCCCTGCCAAATGCCTAATGATAGTGGAAGATTGGAAAAGTCTTTTTTATTTCCCATTTTATTGATACATGTAAGTTCAATACATAAAGTTTACCTTGATCTTGAGTATTTTGTGCACATACGTATTGTGGCGAAGTTACAAATCCTTCTCTTCTTTCTTCAACCCTTCCACTCCCCCCACTGCCCCCGGGATCCAGTTCCCATTATTTCCCACATTAAGCTCTATGAAATAGTTGTGGTCTGGGTCTCTCATATCAGAGAAACCATTCAATATTTCACCCTCTGCTTCTGACTCACTTCCCTAAGCGTGATGGTCTCAAGTGTCCTCCATTTACCAACAAAGCCTCCAAACTATCTGTCTTTATAGATGAGTAACATTTCACTGTGTATAAATACCACAATTTATGTGTCCATTGGTCTGTTGATGGGTATTTTGGTGTCTTCCACATGTAAGCTATTGTTAGTTGTGTTGCTATGAACATGGTTATAGGTGTATCTCTGTTATGTGCTGTTTTTTCACTCTTTTGGGAAAATTGTCAGAAGAGATATCACTGGGTTAAAGGGGATACTTATTTTCAGATTTTGGAGAAACTTCCATACTGCTTTCCACAGTGGTTGTACCAGTTTACATTCCCACCAGCAATGCAGGAGGGTTCCTTTTTCCCCACAGCCTCGCCAGCACTGATTGCTGTTTGTGTTCTTGATATACACCAATCTCTCTGGAGTTAAATGGTATCTTAGTGGCATTTTGATTTGCATTTTTCTTATGGCTAAGGATATTGAACATCTTTTCATGTATTTATTGGCCATTTGAATGTCATCTGAGAACTGCCTATTCATCTCTTTTGCCCATTTGCCTTTGATTTTGAGGGACTTCTTTCTATTCATTTCTCTGTACAAACTGGTTATGAACCTTCTATCTGAGTTATTGGCAGTGAACATTTTCCCCCAGTCTGTTGGTTTTCTTTTTACATTGTTGATAATTTCCTTTCCTGTGCAGAAGGTTTTTAATTTGACATAATCCCATTTATTAGTTTTGGGGTCTAATTCTTTTGCTTTTGGTGTCTTTCTAAGAAAGTCTTTGCCTACACCTATGTCTTCTAGATTTTTGCCTAATTAGTCTTCCAGAAGGTTCAGTGTTTCAGTTTTAGTATCTAGGTCTTTGATCCACTTTGATTTGATTTGGGGGCACAATAACAGGTGTGTGTCTAGATTCATTCTTCTGCACGTGGATGTTCAATTTTCCCAGCACTGCTTGCTGAAGAGGTTATCCTTTGCCCGTGTATGCTTTTGGCTTCCTAATTGAAGACTAGGTAGCTGAGCTGAGTGTATCTGAGTTTGTCTCTGCATCCTCAATTCTGTTCCACTGGTCTACCTGTCTGTTTTTTGTGCCAGCACCATATGGGTTTTAGAACTGTTGCTTTATAGTATAACTTGATGTTTGGAATTGCAATGTCTCCTGCTTTAGTTTTGTTACTTAAGATTGCTTTAGCTATTCTAGGTCTCCTTTGGCTCTATATGAATTTAAGGGTTATTTTTTTAAGTTCTGTGAAAATGATTGTTTGTATTTTAATAGGATTTGCATTAAATCTGTATATCAGTTTTAGCAGTATAGTCATTTTGACTGTACTGATTCTGCCTATCCAAGAATAGGTGATGTCTTTCCAACTTCTTTCTCCAATGTAATGTAGTTTTCTTTATACTGGTCCTTCACTTCCTTGGTTAGGTATACTCCTAGGTATTTAATTTTTTGCTGGACTATTGAGAATGGCATTATTCATCTGAGCTCTTTCTCAATGAGTTCGTTGTTGGTGTAGAGAAAAGCTATTGATGTTTTATTATTGATTTTGTAGCCTGCAATTTGGCTGGATTTGTTTATTATTTCTAAGAGTTTCTTAGTGGAGTTTTGGGGGTCTTCTATGTAGATAATCATAACATCTGTAAATAGGGATAGTTTGACTTCCTCCTTTCTGATGCAAATGCCTGATTGTTATAGCAAGTGTTTCAAGGACTATATTGTATAAGAATGGTGAGAGTAGACAGCCTTGTTGTGTTCCAGATTTGAGATAAAACGCTTTCCATTTTTCTCCACTTACTGTGATATTTCTGGTAGGTTTAGCATATATGGCTTCTATGAGTTTCATATAAGGCCCTTCTATACCTACATTTCTCACATTTTTAACCATGAATGGGTGTTGAATTTTTTCAAAGGTTTTTTCTGCATTGATTGAGATGATCATGTGATTTTTGGTTTTGCCTTTTTTGATGTGGTATATTACATTGATTGACTTATGTATGTTAAACCAGCCTTGCATCCCACGAGTGAAGCCCACTTGATCATGGTGTGTGATCTTTCTGATTTCTTGCTAGATTCTATTTGCCAAAATCTTTAAAAAATTTTTGCATTCATATTCATTAAAGATATTGGTCTATAAGTTTCCTTCCTGGTTAAGCTTTGTTTGGTTTTGGGAACTAAGATAATGCTAGCCTCCAGAAATGCAGTCGATAGCATTCCTTTTTTTTCGACTTCATGGGAACAGTATGAGAAGAATTGGAGTTAGTTCTTCCCTGAGATAATAAAAAAAATTCTGTGAATCCATCTGGTCCAGGGCTTTTATTTGTAGGTAGAGCTTTTATTAGTGCTTCAATTTCTGTATGCGTACTGAAGTTATTCAAGATTTTTATGTCTTCTTCATTCAATTTTGGTATTTTGTGTCTAGGAACTCATCCATTTCTTCCCAATTCTCTAACTTGTTAGAATGTAGGTGTTCAAAATAATTTCTCGTAATATTTTGAATTTCTGCAGAATCTGTTGTAATTTCATCCCTTTCAATTCTAAGTGCATTAATCTGTGCCTTTTCTTTCCTTCTTTCGGTGAGTTTAGCTAGAGGTTTGTCAATCTTATTTAGTCTTTTGAAAAACCAGCTCTTTGACTCATTAATCTTTTTATTGTCTTTTAAATTTCAATTTCATTAATTTCACGTCTAATCTTTATAATTTCTTTTCTTCGACTGCTTTTTGGCTTGATTGTTCTTGTTTCTGTAGGTCCTTAAGCTGCATCATTAGCGTGTTTATTTGTGAGTGTTCTATTCTTCTCATGTGCTTTTATGGCTATGAATTTCCCTCTAAGTACTGCTTTTGTTATGTCCCATAGATTTCGATACGATGTCCTTCCTTCATCATTTAACTCTATGAACTGTTTGATTTCTTCTCTGATTTCTTCTGTGATCCATTGTTTGGTCATTAGTAAGTTGTTCAATATCCATGTATTTGTGTATTTCTTCTTTTTCTTGTGCTGTTAAGTTCCAGTTTTATTCCACTATGATCTGAAAGTATACAAGGAATTATTTCTATTCCTTTGTATTTATTTAAACACGACCTTTTCATTGCTGTGACTCTATATCTGACATCCACAAATTCAGGAGAGGAAAGGTTTATTTTAGCTCACAGTTTTGGGAGTTCACAGTCCATTCAGGGACAGCCGGCAGCAATGGAAGTACATGGCAGAGGGGGAGGTGGAGGCAGCTTCTCCTGACATCATAAACAGGAAGGCGAGTTGAGACTAGTCCTAGTCCCCCAATGAAGGCAGAAAGCAGCTTATATACCCTTCTGGGTCTCAGCCCAGTGAAAGGTATGGCCACTATACACCATTAATCTTAACTTACTTACATGCCATTAATCCTAACTTACATGCTTGTGGTCCACCCTTCCAGTCTAGGCCCCAATCTACCAACAACACGGTGGATCCATAGATAATCCACAACATTTAAGTACATGAAACTTTTGGCAGACATTCCAGAGCCAAAACACAATACATGAGTAATGACCTAGAATGTGGTCTATGTTAGAAAATGTTCCTTGTGCTGCTGAGAAAAATGTGTATTCTGATGATATTGGGTGGAAAACTGTAAACATCTGTTAGGTCCAAGTTTTCTATAGTTTCATTTAACTATTATATATCTTTGTGGATTTTTAGAATAAAAATTTAAGCCATAGTGTTTTGAAGTGGGAATTGTACAACAGATGATCTACACAGGCTACATGTGTGGTATGTGTATATTTTTGTAATTTAAACAAGTAGGTATTGGGAAACTTGTCACTACTACTAGGTATTGGGAAACTTGTCACTAGTACATTTAAAATATGTTTTACAATATTAGTGTAGACTTTCAAATTTTAAAACTGAAATATAACAAGTAATGGAGAGGAAGGGAAATAGAGAGGGAAAGGAACAGAAAGAAAAGGAAATTGTTAGAGACATCTGAGAGGTCCTGTTGTTTGGGGCCAGTGTCAAGAGACAGAGAAATGAGTTCAAAAAGACAAACAAACGTGAAATCACCACAGACTAATAGGCATAGTCCCATTCTTCCTCACTGACAGCTAATATTACGATGTTTATCGTAACAATAGAGTCACTTAAACGTTTACATTTGCTTGCAGCAACAGCAAAATCTTTCATGTGTATAGTACTTTTTTTGTCTTCTGACCCTGACACAATGCAGCCAGACAAAACAGAAAATGAATTTTTCAATCTTCATTTCCTGAATTGGACAATTAAAGCCCAGAAAGCCCAAATCTTTAAATATTACTGTACACTGCAAAGATTTGACTCGAAGTCTTTGTTTTCGAGGACCGTCTTTTTCATAAAAATGCTTTCATCTTACTTTTATCAGAAAAAGAAGAGAAAAATACTTTATCCTAACATGGAATTCAGTACAGCTTCTTGCCTAAGAACATAATATGCCATGAAATGTTAGCAGTGATTATCTAAGGACATTACCTGTGTGCTTCTTTGGGCTCATTTTGCTTCATCTGTGGTACAGATTTATCATCCGGGTCAGGCGCTCGCCCCTTAGTGGTAGTCCTTCTACCTGAAGTTACTGACCAAAGCTGCGCCTCAGCAATGAGTGACGTCAGAGACTGAAGTCGGGGAGTGGTACGATCTTGACTCCTATGTAATGGATTAAGCAGAAGCAAATGCCAACAGTAATTAAAAATATATCTTGGTCTTGGCCCAATATTTAGCATCTTGCCCATTAGCTTACTGGCTTGAGAGTTCACAGCCTTTGTGGTCATACCACTTGATGGTTTTCACTTGGTCATTGTGGTAAAGTGCGAATATTTGTCAGTACTCACTGGGGCTATTAATAGAAATCTACACAGTTGTATTGGATTACATTTTTTTGTTGTTGTTTTGGTGGTTTTCTTTTCCATAGAGGTAACTGAACCATTTTGTCTGTCATTAAAAAAAAAAAAAACTGCGGATATTCCATTAGCCAAACATAAAGTAATTTGCTCAGCCAGTTCCAGCACTACAATATTCTCTCAATAAGGCCAGATATTTCACTCTGTACACAAAAAAATACCACCTACTATGCACCAGGCATGGTAGCAATAGGTAAGATACTACGTAAATCCAGAAATATTCCTTTGACTGGCTATTTGGTAGTTTTTATGATAAGCCAGTGAGGTAGTCATTTTAGCCTGTGTAAATAAATCCATCTGTTTAATGATTAATTAATTCAAAAGACCCTGGCAGACCACTTACCAGGAGGAAAATGATCTTCTAGAAGCTCAAGGTTCTTCTCCAATTAAAACTTATCAGCTAAAAACAGAAGCAAAACACGCATGTATGAAAGCAAAACTTTGGGATTTGTCTTTCTGCTCTGAACTGCACAATGAGTGAAGTTTACATCTTTTGTTGATCTGAGGGAGACCTATGGACCATGTGGTTGCTACAGCAACCTCTTTTCCATAATCCCTCACAGATTCTGTTACTGGGTCTACTCAACAGTGGGAAGAGATGCCACTTGGAACATCTTTGTCATCTGACACCATTTCAAATGCTTCGCATTCCTGAAGTTTGGCTGGTACCAGTCTTAGTCTGGAGTCTTTGTTTACCTCTGTAGTCTACAGCCACGGTGTCCAAATGGTAGCCATGCATGGCTCTTGAGCACTAGAAACGTGGCTGGTTCAAACTTAGATGTGTTCTAAATGTCAGATACACACCAGCTTTTAAGAAAATGAAGTAAATATTTTACTTAAAATACTTTATTTCCAAGTCTTATTATGTTGATTACTTGCTGAAATGATGATGTTGGATACATTCGGATAAGGTATTATTGGGTTGTCAGAAAAGTCATGATGTTGAAAGTTAATCAAAGCTTAAAACAAGCCTTTCTTCAAACCTGTTGCAGGCAGCATATTAATTTTCTGTCACTGACTACAAATTTAGTGGCTTAACAAAGCCAATAGACTGTCTCACAGCTCCATAGGTCTGCAGATTGACATGGATTTCTGTAGGCTAGTTTGTAAGACTGGGCTCCTCTTAGCAGGCTCTGGGCAGGTTCCATTCCCTCGCCTGTGACAGATTCCAAAGGGTGACTGCAATTCTTAGCCAATAGCTTCTTCCTATGAGCCAAGTCTTTCTCACATCACATGACTCTGGCTTCTCTGACTTCATTTTTCCACTCTTAAGAGCACTGATGATTATTCTGGGATACCCAGAGGAATCTCATCTCAAGGTCATTAACTTAATCATTTATGAAAAGTCTCCTTTTCCATGGATTTCCAGGATTAGAATTTGGTCATCTTGGGAGGAGGCGAAGGAGAAACTGAGTCGGCCTCATACACAAAGCAAATTTCATTAATCAATTTAAAATGACTGTGTGCTTTATTTTCATAAATATTTTACATGAAAGATTTCTGTAAGAGAACATTAGAACCTCATTTGATGGCAAAAAAGGAACCTTGGTTTATGAGGTGAGCATGAGCTTCTGAATAGTACAACATCAAACATAAGTCTGGAGAATGGTGCTTTTGGAACCCTAATAATAGTAACTTCTGCTCCAGATGATTTATGAAAATGTGTCTTATATATGTGGGTGTTTTAAAACAGGGCTTACTTTTCATTCCCAGGAGCTGTATTAATCAGGGCATCATTAGCTTGCTAAGAAACTTTGGAGCAGAGTTGAAAAAAATCCAAAAATCAAATAGGTTAAAAATTATATCTGGGTTCTCACACTGGCATTCTTACCTTTGTGTCTTTTAATTAAACACATCCCTCCAGCTAAGAATTTCTCAAGCTCGGCACTGCCTGTGCTTTGAAACAAGATGATTACTGTAAGGGTCCACCCTCTACATTGAGGATTTTTGACAGATCCGATCCTTTATCTAGTACACCACAGAAGCACAACACATCCCTATCTCATCAACTAAACATGTATCCAAAGATTTCCAAATACAGCCTTCTAGGAGACAAGTTTACGCCTGCTAAGAACCACTTCTCTGGATAAAGATTGTCTAAGATCACTCTATTTGAAGTACAAACTGATTTAGTTATCCTATTCCCTCAACCCTCAAGACCAAAATGTAGAAAATATTACATTTGGCCAAAGTTTTTCCCAATGACTGTGTATTACCTTCCTTCTTAAACAATGTAGTTGAGTCTCTCTCTACTGGACATATGATTAAGTCATCATGTCATAAAATTTATTATGACGTTGGTTGATATTTCTGGACTTTAATTTCCTCAGGAAAGAATGTGAAAAAATGTATCTCACTTTACAAAATGCTTAGCACTAGTGCAGTGTAACCTTCCTAGATAATAATAGCCCCTTCATAAGCCCTCGAGAATCTATTGACGTAAGAAAACACAGATGGGTGCAGTGGCACACCTGAGTAATCCCACCTGTCAAGGATGGAGCAGAAAGATCACAAGTCTCAAAAAAAAAGTAGAGGGGTGGGGGATATTGTGAATACAAAGGCTCTGGGCTTAATCATCAGTATGGAGGAGAAGAAGAAGAAGAAGAAGAAGAAGAAGAAGAAGAAGAAGAAGAAGAAGAAGAAGAAGAAGAAGAAGAGGAGGAGGAGGAGGAAGAGAAAGAAAGAAGAAAAAAGTAAAAATCAGTTTTGAAAGATTGCAGACCAGCACTCACACAAGTGTCATGTAGGCAAATGCAAACACATTCACATTCACACAAACACACACACACACACACACACACACACACACACGCACACACACGTTCGATCAGCAAAACCAAAGGCCTTAGCTGTACCACTCTGCTCCAACCACTCTGCTAGACTAGCAGCTATTTTGGTTTACCCCGGAGTCCTTGATGACGCATGACAGAATCCTGGAGTTACAGAACAGGAATCATAGGTGGGGATATCTCCCAGCCATCTCACATTGCACACCCTGGAATCCTTCAGTGTCTGCTGTATTGGTAGAAGTAAGGAGCTGCATCTAATCCTGCATTTCGCAGCTCACACCAGGGAACGCTACCACTTGGGCCTGCTTTATGTGCGTGATGAGGGGATGCTGCTGAATTTTTATCTTTAGCTTTCAAACCTCTGATTTAGTTCAACCCTCTCATTTTAGAAAAATGAAAATAACTTGACCTGTGTCACTCAATGAATTAATAGCATCTTTTCTACATTAGCTAGCTGCCTTTATGGGGTCGCCATTGTGAGAACCAAGCTTGCTCGTGATCGCTGTCAGACACGGTACCAACAGCGCCGCAGTCAGCCAAGGGCATTGTGCTGAGAAGCCATCAATTATCCCGAGTAGTCAATGAGAGTTTGCTGTTGTAAAGGGACTCAATTGGAGATAATCCATAAAAAATCAATTACATTATTATTTCTTAATTAGAGCACTTGACAATATAGCTTTCCTCAGCAAAGCCGTCAGTGAATAAGCACATAAATACACATAAATAAATGCCGCTTCTGTCCCACTGAGCTCCTCGATAAGTTCACTGTGACCTTTATCACCAACATTTTCCAGACAAGACCGTTTGCGTGTTTAAGAAAATCCCAAGCTTTTTTCTCTGTCAGACAGAAATGAGCCCGTCCCAAATGCTTATAATAATAATATATTTATAGATTATTAAAATAGAATTTAATATTTATGTAGTGTTCTCCAATTTATGAAGAGCTATTTTCTCTTCAAGCCAGCTTTGAACCTGACTCTCCTTCAAAATAAGCCAAAGATGCCCTTAGGGCACACCATGAGCAAGCAAGGAGGGGCCTCGCCATGGGACACCGTTTCCGGTGGTCCCGCTGCACTCACTCCTCACGACATCTCGTTTCGACTGAGTTTCTCCTCAGCTTCTAAATTATGGCTCCAACTGAATATTGGTTTTGTTTGCTCATTCTACAGCTGTTTTGTTGATTGTCTAGTTAGATGGCAAACACTACAGACACCATGGTACTGATTTATAGAGTCCGTACTCTGATAGATGAGCAACTATAATACCTCAAGCTACGGGGTTCATCCAATAGGAAATCTCACCCATAGTTAAGAAAGCAGGGAAGGCTTTTAAACAAGTTGCCAACTAAGTAGAAATCAGAGTGATGAACACCAGTTAACAAGACCAAAGTGGAGTGAGATATCATGCTCAAAGGTAAGAGATACTATAGGATACATTCAGACTGAAAGATAATTATTGGAGCTCAAAGTGAGACTAAAGTGTTGTGTATTAAGGTTTCCATGAAGGAGTAAAGTAAGAGGGCTGTGGGAAAAGTTGTTCCAACTCCCTCCCCCCAAGAGAAAACCACACACACAAAGTGTATTGGTTAGAGTTTTAAGACCGGCAGAATTAACAGAAATTACAGTGAAAGGGGATTTATTTGAAGGGCTTACAAATCCTAGAAGACAGATAGTCCAAAAATGGCAGCCTGCGCAAAGCAGAGCTGGAGAGTCCAGTGTCTGATCAGCTGCAAGGCAGAACAGCCGTCTGAGACTGCAGGACAGCGGGTAAGAGTCTGTAATTGTTCAAACAGCAGATTGGTGAAGGCTGGAGCGAATCTGTGATGGAGATTGGTGATGAGTAGACAGGAGCAAGTCAAAGTCTGTAGACAAGCATGAAGGGCAGAACTTTCCCAGAAAAAGCTATAACAATCTTTCTTCTTCCCTTATTTTATTTAGTTCAAACTGCCAAATCGAGCCTCCTATATCGCGGATGGGTGTTTCTCCCTCATTTGCTGGTCCACAAGTCACTCATGTGCACCTATACACGCTCTATTCTGGCTGTTTCCTAATTTCTTAAGCTTGACATAATTCTTTCAATGGCCACCCAGGGACTTGGAGGAAAAGAAAACAGAAAATAGAAAAAGGTTGACTCAAAGTAGTATGGGAAGATAACAATGAAGAATAAACATGGACTCAAAACGGGACTCGAGAGAAATGTACAAGAACTTTGAAAGGACTGGAATATTCTTCTGAGAGCAAATTCTAGCTAGTTCTGTCCCCTGCATCGCCCACTCTCCATATAGCAGTCAGAGTATTGATTTTGAAATATTAATCCTTCTTTCATGTCTCTGTGCATCTTGAAGCATTCGTGACTACTGGTTACATGTGGGAAAAATCCAAACTGCTGGCATGACCTAGTGCAGTCCACGTGATTTCACTTCTGTTTACTACCCTGATCCCATCTCGAGGCTGTCTCCCTTTTCATCTTTCAGAATCACACAGCCTTCTGTCTGCACCACTAATATGTCAATCCCCGCCTGCCTCAAGACATTTGTATCTGCTGTTAACCACTGCCTGAAATGATCTTCTTCAGGTCATAACATGACCAGGTTGACACAAATGTTCTCACTACAAATGTCATCTCAGAGAGGTCTTCTACTCCTCTCATATTTTCTTTGACTTAACCCTTTGTTAATTTCTATAATATGATGCTAATATATATATATATATATATATATATATATATATATATATATATATACACACACACACATATTACTGGAAACTAACCCAGGGCCTTCACACTTAGCTATATCCCCAGCTCATTTTTTAATCTTTACTTTGAGACACAGTCTCATTGAGTTGCTATGTTGCCCAAGCTGGGTTTGAACACAACATTGCCCTGTCTCTCAGTGTCTCAGAGTTCGGGGATTATGGGCCTGCACCACCTGACCCAGCTTCCTGTTGTATTTTTTTGATAGTTTTATTGGCATGTTAAAAAAAATTGAGGTATGATAACAGTCCCTTCTCCAAAGTAGAATGACTCATAGAAAACAGATTTGCATTTCTCACATATCATAATTCAAGGTGTACATTCCTGACAGATGAATCTTTCGCATAGGATAGTGCAAAATCCAGGATGTTTCCCAATGGTGCTCTGCCCCCCTTTTATTTTTGATTTGTTTTGAGACGTGTTCTTGCTCTGTAGCTCTGCCCTTTCCTATGGCTTTCACCAGCTCCCAGAGGCAGCACACAATTTCTTTTAGATTCTATTACGTAGTAGAGTGAGTCTCACACTGACGTAACCAGTTACTAGGATTTTATAGTATTTCTTTGTATAGTCACTTCCCAGCTAAAATTGCAGTATGTAAAGCGAGAGCAGATTTTAGCAAATAGCCATCTCTACTATGGTAGGACACAACTTTAGCTAAGGGGCAGAAGCGCTGAGATCATTTCCTCAAGGCTTTCCTGACCACACTACCTAATACTATTGTCCCCTCTTCTGTTTTGTCCTCCTTCATGGTATTTATCACCACCTGACAGGCTACTAGGTAGTTAATTGTTCATTAACTTGCTATCTATTCTTCATGGAGTACGAGCTCAATGCGAACTGTATTGTTATTTATTTGCTGCTAATCTATATATTTTTCAAGGTGCTTTAAATCCTATTCTATATCAACCAATCCATCAGTCAAAATGGAATGAAAACAAATATGATATAGCCCTTTCTCTGAAAAAGTGAGGAGGTTAATGAGAGAAACGTATACATCAACATGGATAGTCGAACAATGATTTTGGATTGCTTTAAGAGATACTAACAGCAGCAATGACCTAATCTATATCACGTGATCTATCTCCTTACCGTCTGTCACGTGTATGAACCACTGATTCTCCACCCCAGTAGCCATTGTCTCAGCCCAGAATCGCCTCTGCTTTCTTTCCTAATGAGTGCTCTTCTTCCCTTAATTTAAGTTCCCTACAGATTCTCTCAGGATAAACTTGTAATGCTTCAGCTGTGATGATGTCTTTTCTTCATAAAAGCCTTTCAGCAGTTTGCTCTGCCTACGGAAGAAATCCCTGAAAATGCGATGGATGACTCTTCAAAGAGAGTTTAATGTGGTCTCCAATCTCTTCTTTTGCTTACTCCACTTACATGCTGCTCCTCACATATAGACACTATGTTAAATTCCTATCTCTTTGAGTCTGAGCTGGCTTTAGTATGGCAGCAAAAAAAAAAAAAAAAAAAAAAAAAAAAAAGATACTGCCAAAAGCAGATTCTCAGAAGAATTTTAACATACAGTTGTGGCTCTTAGAAACATGCTTTTGAGTTCTTCCCTTTTGTCACTGGTGTCATGACATAAGAAGTTTAAGCTACATGAAGGGACCATGTGGCAACAAAGACACTGAGCTCGCTGCTGCTGTCCACCAACCAGCATCACGCATGTCAGCGAGCCTCCATAGCCTTCAATGCGTTCGACTCCGAAGAAGTCTTCAGTTCGAGCTGCCTCCCAGGTGGAACTGTGTGACAAACCTCAAGTGAGAACCACTCCAATAAGCCTGGTGAACCAGCAGTACCACGGGAAATACATTACTTAAGCTGCTAAATTGTGGGGTGGTTTATCAGGAAGCCTGATGCTAGATAAACAGAACACAATCTGACTTCAGAAGTCCTAGAGTCATCTAGCAAAACACACAAGCGTTTTTAAACAAACAGATAAGGCATACAGATACACTCAATTACCGTTGTAAACAAATTTATATTATTCTAACTATGGTAGGAAAATGGCAACTTTCTCAAATGACTATCATTCTCAAGAAAGATTATAATGTATCTCAAGACATCAGCATAGACAAAAGCTGGGATTAGATGGCAGTAGGAGAGTTCAGGCTTAGGGGAATTAGTCAGGGCGTTATTACCCTGGGGACCTGGACAAGATACAGTGAGCCTGCTTCTTCTAGTTTGTATTGGGATAGAAAAGGTGTTCCTGACTGTGTAACATAAAGTGCATACTCGTTTCAGAAGGCAAGTGGAGTGTCACTTGATGCTTTTCCTCACAATCACAGCTCTTCCTGATCACTCATATGTCCACGTATCATTTAATATTGGAAGATCATCTTCATTAGAATGTTAGATACTCTATGGCATGGTGTTTTAGTTCAGTGTTAGAGCATGTCCTTGGCGTGTCCCAAGTCCTATCACAAGTAGATACTTTCAGGAATGATTGAAAAGGCACAGACGGTATGGTAGAGATCAGTGGCTGTCACACTTCAGCATATATTCAGATCACCTCACAGCCTTGTTAGAACTCAGATTGCAAGCAAACTCCCAGATTATCTGTCAATAGGCCTGGAATCAGGCCCAAAAATACGTGTTTAAAACTAGTTTCCAGATGCTACTTCGGCTGCTGCCCAAATTTTGAAAACCATTCTACTATAAATGGTAGTTAAAAGTGCTATTTCTGTTGCTTCTGCACTTAGATTTGAATCCTGGCTCTGCTATTTACTAGTCTTAGGATATTGTGCTTCTACTGCCTTCATTAATAAAATAGGAATAATAAAAATTGCCTGTGTTACAAAGATAATAACATTAAAAAGCCCAAACATGGATGGCAGGGTAGAATGAGAAGCAATGGTCAGATAAGAAAGGAATGAACCTCTGAAAAAGAGGTGAACAGAGACGCTCACTATTTCCCCAAAGCCCATGGTTCTAATGCGTTACAGAAAAGATGAAAAATAATAACGTGTATTAGACCTGTATTAGTTGCTGAGAAAGCCAAACCAAAGAATACAGGCAAAACCTGTGTAGTTCCTTGCACACACTAAGCATTAAGCCCAGTTGTCTCCATTGACAAACTGCTCACCATACCAAGGTATTAAAAGCGATTATCTATTAATAAAGATCAATGTAAAGTCTACAGATTTAAGCCTCTTTCTTCTATAGAATTTAAATTTTTTTTTTCTGCTTTCCTCTTTGATTTCGCTTTTCAGATTACATTATATATATTTAAATGTATGCAAGATTAGTTCAGTAGTTAGCTTACTCTCATTGACTATTTTAAGAAGAGCCAAACTCCATGTAATTGTCATTGATCATCTATTTAAAGGAAGTTACATAATTTGTCGCACCTACCCTTTAATATGCAGTCTTCCTTATTCCATTAAGACTTCACTGGTTATTTAATTTCTTTTAAAAATACAAAAAATAAAGGTCTTAAAAATGATGGTATGGACTCAGTGTTTACCCGTTATTGTCTGAAAGATGAAACGTCATCAGGAGGCAATACTATAATTACCAACAAATGGTTACATACTAGAAATGACTTCGAATTTTTTTCAACTGCAGAGAACATGTTACTTTTGCTGACAAGACTGCCAAATATTTTCTATATATTTTCCATTCTTACCTTGGGTGTTTCCAATTCAGTTCTCCTTTCTCAATTTATAGTTATCTGCCCTCAAAATTAAGTTTTTGTTTAGATATGCATTTCCCCTTCACAAAGCTTTCTTTTTCTGTAGAGATGTTGCCCACAAAATGGCACATGTCGGTATAAATCATACATGAAGTTCATTTCCAATTCAAACTCTTTACCTTATCTTACTAAACCATTCATGATCTCTACTTATTTAACTTTTGAGATCAACCTTGTCAAAACTGCCACTTCTCCCAAGGGGTGCACTGATGAATGTTTAACAATCTCCACTCGGCAGAAGGAAAAAGTCACCAACAGCAAGGCAATGCCATGATTTTTTTTTTATTACAAATTTTCAAGGTGTAAAAACTTACATAATGGCTAAAGTGAGTCTATCCATGAGACACGAGTGAATGCCGAGATGCTAATGTGCACAAAATTTGTTCTCGTGAATGAGCTGGTGTGATCCCACACTAGCACAGCGCTGTTCCCACACATACACACATCAGTGCTGGAATCCTACCAGTGTCCCCGAGTGGACAGGGTCAATAGCACTTTTGGATCTCCCTGATTTTGCTAAGGCTGTGACTACTGCCGGGTATAGCCATTCACCGGTATGTTTGGCAAACTTGGGCTTTACCTCCAACGCCTGTAAAAAATGTTCATGGTCTTGTCTTCTCCCTCTAGTCTAAAGCAAAATTAGACTAATTATTCATGTTTCTGTGATCACTCAACACTTTAGAAATAATTATATACTACTACATTGTCTATGTGCGTATGTATATTTGTGTATGCCTATCACTGTTGCTGCTATCTAGTAAACAACTAATATGCTTATATCTCATTAAAATTCAAAAGGTCCCAAGTAAACAAAGGTCCAGAGTTTACAAAACAGAAGGAAATATATTTTTCAATTATGAAATCAATGAAAATAGTTTAAACCCCTTAACAATTTTTATGACAACCATTTTAAAGGTAAAATATTGAAATAAGACCATGAATGACATACCACTTTTGTTTAGGTCATTGTTTGCTGCCTATCCAACAGTCAAGAAAATTAAGTATTTTAAATATAATCTTTTACTTATTATTATGTTGCAGAAAGACTGAAAAATTTTAAACTCTCCAAGGTAAAGTAACCAACTCTAAGTCAGAGAACTAATTATTAATAGAGTCAAGGTGAAAATTTTTTCTAATCTACCTTTTCTATTGAAATACGAAACCAGTGTAGTCTATACCCGAAAGCACTATAAGCTCCCTATGGCACTGTGTATGCAACAATCGCTCAACAAATATGACTGACTTTTCCCAGCCCTAGCCTGGTAAAAAGTAATTCAGTAATATACCTTTAATTCATTTAAGTCATTCAAGTTTTGATAAACTAATATAGAAACGAGACTTGAAGAACATGTTAAAATTAAAGCGTATAATTTTCTAATTCAGGGCATGTTGCTAATTTCACCCTTCATCATATGTGTTCTGAGTACTCACTATGTAATAGCTAACATTTATTGTCTTCTTAATATGTGCCAGCCAATATGCTGAACACTTTACATATATTAACTTTCTCATTCTTAACAACCATTTGAGGCAAGTACAATTATTATCTGCATATTTCAGGTAGGGCTTAGTGAGTAGAAATAGGGTGACTTAGGTCACACAGTTAGACATAACAGAGTTGAAATATAGTAAAACTGACTGCAAACATCGCTATGAATACTTAGTAAGATTTGGCCGTCTTGAGTAGAGAGATTCCACAGTTTGTAACCCCAGTGCCTAAGAGCTGAGGAAGGACATCTGGGAGACAGGTGAGGCCTTTGCTGCAGATATTCTACAAGAGAGATGACAGAACAACCCAAAGTGAAAGTTGCCAGAAGGTCTTCCTGAAAAAGGAATTCGGGAGAATGGTCTATAGCAATATTCAGAGCCTCATCTCGAGGTAACAAAGTCAGAAATGAATAGGAAAATATCTCAGCCTAGAAAAATAAGATTGAAGCCCTTTGAGCACATCAACATTTATGGGATGGAATATAGAAATCCAACCAGTGGAGGAGAGGTTTTAAAAATCAGTGAGTGTTAAGAAAGCCAAAGCGAGAAACACCACCAACTTCTCTGTGGCTAATAGCATTAAAAGGAAGCCCAGGAACACTGGCCTACTTGATCCTTGGAGAGTTCTATAATAATACAATGAGACCTGCAAGATCCCATGCTGTTTGGAGTCAAGGGTAACGAAAAAATTGAGACATAAATATAGATGCTTGTATAGTAATCTAAGAGCGGAGGGAATAGGGTGGAGGAACATTTTTTTTTTGTTGTTGTTGTTAGAGTGAAGAAAACTAAATTTTCTAAAGCAGGAAGACCCAATTGGAAAAACCAAGCCAAACTATAACCAGAAAGAGGAAAGACCAATGGAACAGCATTCTTTAACAGCAAGAGAACGTTGTGAAATCAAAAGAACCATTGATCAGTAAGGTGCAGGCTAATCACCTTTTTTTTTTCTTTTCATGAAACCACGGAAGAGAAAGCAGCAGCAGAGAACACATTTTGCAGTACAGAAAAGAATAAAGTTATTAGGAGAAAAATCCTTTTGATAATTTACCTGCATCCAAATTTGTTCTGCCTGCCAAGCTGTCACAATCACTGTTTAATGGAAAGGCTTCCCCTAAAGGGCGCAGGTGTGATTGGAACCAATTCAAATGTGAAGGAGTTGACGCTTCCTTTGGCAATCTCCCACCTTTCTTCTCCCTCTTCTTTCTACCACATCCTGCAGGTGCCCAGTGCCCCCCCCCCCACCGACTGAGGAACCACTGCTCCCTGGGGATAAATCTTAAGACTGTTCTTATTAAAAAATTTAGGTCATTGTTTGCTGCCTATCCAATAGTCAAGAACATTCTGATGTAGTACAGGGTCTCCTAGCAGCAGAATTACTATTACCGTCCCCTCCCAGGTAATTTCCACCAAATAAAGGAAGTACTTTAACAAAAACTTTTGCCCAAAGGAATGTGTAGCGTTTCTACTACTGGAGCATTCCACATGGGGATGTTTTATGATAAAGAAAGATGACAACTGTTTTCTCAAAATTATATCACTTGGTTGAAATCAACAGATCCTTGAGGGATAAGAACTTTACCTTTGGGTTAAATTTTGTTGGAGAGAAGAGACCAACAGTGAAGAAACTTGCAATGGATTTGGAGGATTCAGTCAAAGCAGAAAATAAAACAAAAATTATTTAGGAGAAATAATCAGAGCTGGTGGGGGTGAGATTTAATGGTACAAGCTCAAATCAATTTTAATTTATTTTGTTTTTATTTATACATTCAAGAAAAAGTGACCCCACAATCTGGAATTTTGGGGAATACCCAGAGAAATGACACTTAAGTTACATAGAAAGATGTGAATTTGATGAATGAAATAATTTCCGTCCATCTGTTAAATTTGATTCTCTTGTGCTGATTCCTTTTTTGCATACAAATTATTTTTCAAACTTACGATGCAAAAAAACAGATATTACCACATCAGTGATTAACCAAAACCAGAAACAATTTCCAAAAAAGAAAAAACTTATCAAACTATGGAGGTGGTGCTGGTTACGCTTAAATGTCAGTTTGGGTGGCTTGGGGCCTCCTAGAGGGTTAGGAAAGCACACTTCAGGTAGGTCTGGATGGGTCGTGGAGGCCCAACATCATGTTCTAACCTCTGGCCCCTTCCTCTTCATTGTTCTCTGGCTCTGCTTCCTGGCTGTCATCAAGTAAGCAACTTTTCTCTACCACCCCTTCTGCCATGACGTCTGGCCTCTGAGCCATCCAACCACAAAAATCCTCTCAAACTATGAGCCAAATAAATAGCTATTCACTTCGCTATAATTTTTTGTCCTGAAACAAGGAAGCTGACTAATATTCAGTACTGAGTATGATGACATGTTGCTTTGTTTGTTTGCTTGTTTTTTGGTTTTGTTTTTGTTTTTGGTACTAAGGGTTGAGCCATCTCCCAGCCCATTTTGATTTTTGATTTCAAGACAGGATCTCAGCAAACAGCTAAATTCCCAGGGCTGCGCTTGAACTTGGGATCTTCCTGCCTCCGCCTCTCAGAGATCTGGGATTACAGGCCCACACTCCTGGGCTGTGCTGCTCATTAAGAGACAAAGGAAGAGAAAAGCAGAAGGAAGGAGAGTTGGCACTTACTGTGTGCCTACTACACACCAAGGCACCTTATTAATTTCCTCGGTATCGTTTTCTCTTCTGAAGCACTCTTTAAGTATAATTATCTTGATCTCACATGTAATGAAGCAATATTAAAGAGGATGGACACACACAATGGTACATTCAGAATAGATGTAGGTCTCAAGATAGAGCCTTAGTACTCTTTTTTCCCCCATTGTATTGATATGTGTAAGTGCAAAACTTAAGGTTTACAATGAAGTTGAGCATTTTGTGCACTTACGTATCTTGTCTAGGTGACAAGCATTTTCCCACTGTCCTTTTGTCCCTCCCCCTACCCACCTATCCCTCCATCCCCACCCTACCTCCCTGGTTCACTTTGTTTTTCACTTTAAGTTCAGTGAGATAGTTGTGATCTGGGTCTCTCATATCAGAGAGACCATCCGATGTTTCACCTTCTGCTTCTGACTCACTTCCCTAAGCAGGATGTTCTCAAGTTTCTTCCATTTACCTGCAAAAGCCTCCACGTTGTTGGACTTTATAGATGCACAGTATTCCATTGTGTATAAATACCACAGTTTGTGTATCCATTGGTTTGTTGATGGGTATTTTGGTGTCTTCCATATTTTTTCTATTGTTAGTTGTTCTGCTATGAACATGGGTATGTGTGTATCTCTGTTATTTGTGATTTGACCTCCTTTGGATATATTCCCAGGAAGATGTCGCTGGATCGAAGGGAATATTTATTTCTAGTCTTTTGAGAAATCTCCATACTGCTTTCCCGAGTGGTTGTACGAATTAACATTCCCACCAGCAGTGCAGGAGGGTTCCCTTCTCCCCACAGCCTTACCAGCACTGATTACTACTTGACTTGTTGATATAGGCCATTCTCTCTGGAGTGAGATGTTATCTTAGCATTGTTTTGATTTGCATTTCTCTTATGGCCAGGCACTCTATGCATCTTTTCCTGTACCTATTGGCCATTTGAACTTCTTCGTGACTTAGTACTCTTGTTCTTGATCAAACACAGTTCTAAAGCCAAAAAGCTAATTTTTTCTGAAGGAGTTCCCAGATGTGACCTTTGGTGCTTTTGAACGCTAATTTGCCTTAGGAACAACCTAGGAAGATCAGAGGAGGGCTGTGGGACTGGAGAGCAAGCCATTATCCAGACCATGGTCTACAAATGTCATATTCATATTGTATTCAGGATCACAAAAATCACAAACAAAAATGCTAGACAACTTGGCAAATGCAATTTCCTTATATTAATGTTTATTAACTGATGGACTCAATGCGTTTCTAACCAAGGCTGAGTAAGTTTGGTAAACAGGTTGAATCACAAAAAAAAAAGAGGAAAAGAATTCAACACTTTAAACGAAGATTATCTCAATAGCAAGAAAAAAATTGGGTCTAAGAAAGGCAAATACTCAATGAAAGAGTATCCAAGGACAATGGAACTAATTTTCAGACCTCAGACCCTATCAGGCTGCATACATAGAAGCCTACCCTAAACCTTCATTGGAGTTCCTTCAAAAAACAGATAAATAAGACCTAAGCAGCATCTCCTACTACGTTAGGTAGTATAATCCAAAAATCAAAACATATGTGTCTTCAAGTGTTATCAAATCTATTAAGTCCAAAATAGTTCATTGATGACCAATTTCTGAGTGCTTAAATAGTGCAGTTGTGTCTTGGCTTATGTGAAAATCAATGCAAAAACATGAATCACCGGAGAGTACACTGTAGCCTTCCAAAGACAGTTCGTAATTAGCAAACCACTGACCCAAATAGACAGGTCCCCGAAAACTTATAGAGATCAGGCAGGTGAAAAGCCAGAATCTCTGTCCTTTACAATTAGTCTCTAGTGCTCTCTGCTCCTTCTCAGCATCACATATGGGGGACTTTTATCCACACTAAAACATTGCCATTTCAGATGGTTTGGAGGTGATAACTCAACCCTGGCACCAAAGAGAGAGAGAGAGATGAAATTAAAGAGATCTTTACATAACTTATGCATGTTCCATTATAAGGCCAGCACTATTATCATTAATATTTCCATGCAACTTTTTCTCTCCCAGGCCATGTTCTAGTCAGTATTATATAAATCCAAGTGAATATTACAAGTCATAGAATCATCAAACGAATGAAAGGATGCTAAGAGGTCATTTCATCTGTCCCCTTCGTGTACATAGGTGATGAAGTAATTTGTCTACAGTTGCAGGGTAGTAGGTAGGGGCTGGAACTCTAGTCTCATTCCTATGCAGGGCGCTTTCTACATGCAGACTAATAGCACAGGAGGCTTAACCCGGTGGTCTAAATCTTTTACCTTAAAGTGATTGATCTAACAGTTAATTACACCATTTTCCAAAAAGAGATCTGACCTTCTCTAAGAAGGCTCTAGTGAGGCCTGGATCCATGCCACGGACTGACGTGCATTTGTAGTTTATAGACTAATAAAGAATTTCTACCTTTTTTTCTTTCCGTATTCAAAGTGTTCCGCACATTCCACCAGGGGCGGCCTTTCCACAGTCCACTGCTACCGTTTTCTTCAAGGCACATTGTATTTTGTTATCGCTTAGAAAAAAAGGTGAGATCCTGACTCCTTCCTGTTCAGGCAGAGAGAATTTTGATTATGGGCAGACGTGACAGGTGGTACGCAAGGGCCTGAAAACTTAATTGCTAGTGTAAGACTCTCGCCTTGCCCTTTCCCTACTTTCCAATAAAGAAAAATGGCACAAATTAGACTCCCATCACATGCAGTGAATGGATGTAATAAGTGAACCGAATAAGTATTGTCTGTGTATATAGATATGTGCATATATTTATATACATACACAGTCAAATATAGTTACATATAGTTATATATAGTTATATAGAATGGGCCACAGAGATTTGGGGCCACTTGTTACTGCACATACTACTGAGTATGATTCATGTAGCAGGATAAGACTGGATCAAAACACGTTTCTCTGATATGTTGTCAAGCTTGGAAAACACACACAAACACAATTTAGAAAGATAAAAAGGGGCTGGAGGAATGACTCAGTGGTTAAAGTGCCTGAGTTTGATTCCCCAGCACCGTATACCTGCCATCCCAGCACTCAGGAGGCTGAGACAGGAGGATTATGGTAAATCCAGACACTGGCTCAAAATTAAATTAAAATAAGTTAAATTAAAAAGACAAAAAAAAAAACGCATTGAGTGATGTGTATTATGTGTGTTCAGGTACTATGAGTCTTACTTTCTCTGTGTGTGTAGCTTGAAAGCACAATCAAATTTATTTACTTATCCAATAATTTTACTGCATGCTTTTGGAAACCTGACTTAGAGAATTATTTATCTGGATTCTAATCACATATAAAATTGGTCACTAATGTATAATCTTGGTTGCAAATCTTTTAACATTTGCTACTACGTAATGTTGAGAGTAAAACTAATTGGGGGAGGGGGAGCAGAGGGTGTAGCCAGCAGTTCCACAATAGTTACCTGAGAACAGCAGGGGGATAATTATTATTGCGCCAATCAGTCAAGTGTTATGGCAGCCTGGTCACAGCAGGCATCAATACACACCTCTGGTTTCGATTTTGAGGGATCATCTCAAAAATCCCGAGCGTTTGGGAGGGGTATAAAGGCGAAGTAGGTTTTGTTTGGTGCCTCATGAGCCCAGGTGGGATTCTCTCATCACTCCGTGTCAATAAACATCCCTTTCTTAGAAACTAAGGAAGAATTTTTTTAAAGTTCCTTTTGTTAGTACACAATTACACACACCTACATGAAATGTGTTTACCTACTCTCTCTCTCTCTCTCTCTCTCTCTCTCTCTCTCTCTCTCTCTCTCTCTCTCTCCTTTTCTCTCGTTTGTTATTCTAGGTTAGGTCTTGTCGTTGAAAAATAGCAGCAGTTGCTTGGTGGGGCATTTTTACTGAAAAGCCTCGGTTTGGAGTCTTGTCATTGTTGGGTTATTTCCAAAGCTGCGGGGTAGTCAGAGCTCCTAGACCAGTGGCTGGATGTTCCAGGTAGTGTCGCATATGGAGAGCAAAGCAGAAACTTCCCAGAAAAACTGCCTTTACCACATAATGCAGGGCAGAGCAAGTCAATCTTTGGTCCCGAGAGTCAGGCAGAAAGACAAAGGCTCAGGCTCTGGTCTGGAACTACTCCATAATTCTTAGAAAAGTTTAGCGATATGTGTTTTAATATTCTCTCCAAGGAACGTTGGAGAATAACTTCTGTGAAGTTGTTATTCAGCCCGGCAGCTCTCGCCTGTTCTGTGCATCTCCACTGTCATCTGGAACTCAGAGTGGGCATCTCCAGGAGCAGCAGAGAGCTGAGTGCACATTAGTCAGCTGTTCTGAAGCCTCCGTCTGATTAGGCCTTGTCGATGGCAGCGTGATAGCAGCTCCTGCTTTGTGCGCTGAGGAAGTGCCAGGCAATTGCCTTTTCTTAGGTAATTCCAAGATTCACAAGCTCACTGTGCTCAGATTAGCAGTGCTTCCCACCCCGCAGCCAGCCAGTGAGAGAACACGCTGTCCTCTCCACAGGCCAAGGGGCCTGCTTCCCAACCACCAGTTTGGGCAGAAGAGATCCAGATCAACATAAGTCACTGCCTGTTCCCAGACTGTCACCATTACCCAACCAGTGAGACATTCTGTCCTGGTGCTGGAGCAATGCTCTGCTGGTTTGCTTGGCTCGTCCTCCAGAGAAGAAACTGCATCAGCGTTTGCAAAGGGCATGCTGTCCAAAAGGGAGTGGGCAGACCCGGAAAGCCCTTCCCACCTGATTCTGGGAGGAAATGTCAGTACAGCAAAACTGTCATTTACAGGGGGCAGAGAGCAAGGTTATATGCACAGGAAATTCGTGTGCATCCCCCAGAAAGCCAGCTGGGCTTTTAAGTACTTGATGTGTTTCCCAAAGAGGTCACCATGTGGACAGTGGCCTCTAGGGAGAAAGAGCCCAGGGAAGAGGCTTCCATATTTGTCTTTTTTAATTTCATTTTGTAACTGCCAGATTTTTTTTCTTTATACAATTTGGAGCTAGTGTCAAGTATGTATGAATCACAGCAAACCTCCAAAAACTGGGTAAAAATAATGAATTAACAGTTGCCTTCTGAAGCATGCTTTTCACAGTAATCTTACTCCAAAATCTTCCAGTGGAAGAGGAAACAATGTAGGTATAGACAGGGTCTCCCTTTCCTGAGGCAAAGGCAGAAAGACATTTTTACATGATAGTATTTTGAAAAGAAATGTTGCTTGTTTTAAAGTCTCTGGCTACAAGATGAAATGAAAGCAAAGTGCTCAAGTGTGCAAACGTGACCCTCCTAAAATACCCAATTCTGCCCAATTTTGTCAAATGGTTTAACTCTGTCCAATGCCATCAGATGAGATTCAAAATAGATGTACTAGAAACAATAGCAAAAATGTTTTGCTACAGAAGTAGCAATGGCAAAAGTCTGGTTCCCTCTCCAGCCTCTCAGAAAAAAATAAATAAAATTATCCAGGCTGCCCATTATAACACCTGCTGCTCACAATGAAAGCCCCAGCCAAGCAACTCATGCCCTTCCATCCAAATATCCAATCTACCCGGGGAGAATTCAAGCTGTCCAGCCACACACCAGCTGCCTGCTTAGTCACTGCAGCATGCTCAGCTTCAACTCCCTCGTCTCTCCTAATGTGTGTTCTCCTGGTTTTCATCTCCTCTCTCTCTCTCCCACGAAGCAGAAATCATTAACACCATCTCAGAGTCCCCCACGATCCTATGAACCAAGACCATAGAAATTTAGCCTTTCTTTTAACCCTTCTCTTCTGCTTCTGAGACGATTCAAAGACAAATATTTCTAAATGAGAAGGAAGAATCAGGAGACTCTCCCCAATGCTTATGGACAAAGATAATTTCTCAAAGGAAAATTCATAGAAAGGAGTGATCCTCACTGCTCTACCATCATCTCACTTCTCAAATACAAGATAAAGAAACTGATCCCAAGGTTTTGAAAACTCTATTGGGATGTTCACTTCTTTCTCATTACATTTTGTTTTCTAAAGTGTTCTATTCACAGAAACAACCGGGCCTTGCCTTGGCTTGACAGTCGTGACTCATCATACCTTCTAGATGCTTTTTCATTTTTGAGACAAGATCTTGCTCTGTAGCCCGTGCTGGCCCCGAAATCACTATGTAGCCCAGGCTGGCCTTGGGCTCACAGAAATCCTCCCTTCCTTATCCTCCTGAGTGCTGGAATTATAGGTATGCACCACCATGCCCAGCTTTATGTGGTACTAGGGAACCAAACTCAGGGCCTTGCACTTGCAAGACAAGCACTTTAACCACTGTGGCATTCCTCCAACATAGATATATTTTTAATCATACATGTAAACCTTCGAATATAGATTGTACCTTCTCATAGATGAACATTTCTAATTTAAAGACTCTTTGACTTTATTGCTTATTCAGATAATGATACATACCAGTCTAGCAATCTCTCAGATGTTTACAGCGTCCTAGGATTAATTTTTATTATGTAATTGGTAGGTCTAGGATAATCACTCCGACTTGACCATGTTTGAAGCCATGGTGGACCTATGTTCATTCTCGTTAGACTATGGGACTTTTGTGTTTGTGCCCTTGTACACGGCAGCTCAGGAAACAGAGTTGGAAATACAGGCCTTATTCTGGTGATCAGACCAGTAGTCTGCTAGAAGTACAACTCTTGAGATTAACTCTTCAGAGGAACAGTCTTTTTGCAATTCATATGGAGATGTTGTAAGTGCTAGCAAAGCCAATCCCCTAAACCTGAAATATCCTTCCTCTATCCTTCAGCAAGCTTCAGATCCTACCCCTCAGAAAAGCTCCTCTTGACCATCTTATTTGAAACAACTTCCCTCTGCCTCTAACACACACCTGTTCTGTTACACTCAACTTAAGTCCACTATTTAATTCTTAGTGGCAAAAAAATATCAATGATTGAGTTTATAGCAGATATTATTCTGTTCTTTTCTATGTGAATATCTAGGGTTTTTTCATACTTAGCTCTTGCAATTTGCCTTGGCCAGTAGGATAAGGCAGAAATACAGCCACAGCATCATATTTTAAGCCTTGTTTTACATTAGTTCAATAGCATCCTACGGACTAATAGGAAAAGTCAGAAAAAAAGAAAAGTAGGAGAAAATGCTAACTGGGAGGAGAGACGATTGGTAGCAATAACTCAAAACACTGCATTGATCAAGTGCTACTGATCTCCGGAAACACTGTCCTGAGATAGGTGCTAAAGTTTGAACTGGATTCATTGAAAAATGGGTGCTATCAACGAAAAGTTTGTCTACCTCGAAAACCCTTATGTTGATGTCACCCAAGCAATGACGTCAAGTGAAGGTGGCTTTTCGAGATGATTTGGAAGATGTTGCATATCTCTGTCTTCCCAAGTGGGACTACTGTCCTTAGGAGAGAGGCCTAAGGTACATGTTGGTTTGCCTTCTGCCATGTGAGGGAAGTACACCTTTGAAGCAGAGAAAAAGATTTCCATCAGACCCAAAATCTATTGGTGCCTTAATCTTGAAATTCCCAGCCTCCCTAACTGTGCAGCAGTAAATTTATGCTGCTTAAAAATTCCCAGTCTAAAATATTTTGTTATAGCCGTCCCAACTGACTTGAGACGATGAATCACAATTAATTTGCCATGCTTGTCAAAGTCCATGGTATGTATCTAATAACAAAATGAGTAGTGGAAGGAAAGAGTTAAAAATAGGTCAGGGCAATAAGGAAGTAAATCTGACAACAATTCCAGAGCTCGGGAAACATTACTGTCAGGACCTTTGTCACAGGTTTAGGGTTCTGTGCCCCCCACTTGCTTACTTTTGCAGAGATCGTGTTTTGGAGACCAGGCCACTGGTTATGCTGACCAAGACCTAAGAACACTAAGAGTAACATAAAGATTGTGAGTGACCGCTGGGAATAGAAAAATACTGCCTGCAAATGTTGGCTGAGAAAGAGGTCAACTTTTTGCAACCTAACTCTGGAATTGGCTTCAAAAATGTCCATCGTTTATTCACAAGGTTTGGGTTCATCAAAGGACTTTTCCTAGGTGGCCGGCCTCCTTGTTAAAGTTTGCTGATAATTTGCTTAAAAGCCCAGGGAAATGGTTGGCATATAAGTGTTGATTATACCTGTTATCCTGTTGCAGCATTATTAAAATGCTTTCGTGTATCTATTGTTTACTCATGGTACTCATTTAAACTTTCAAGAACCATCAAATTGCTTGGCTTTGTTAAGTCCCTCTAATAAGGAGTGTGTATAAGTAGGATTTCTGGGCCTTCTGGGCTGGATGAAGTGCTGATATCTTTTTCACCATTGTGATTTTTACATGTGCTGGATGACAGCAGTGCTTCCAAATATTTGTTTTCTGAGAAATCTCAACAATGTACATAACACAGCTGTAGAGTTTCTATCAAAAGGGAAAAAGAAATATAGAAGAAAAAGGGGCTTATGGCCCGTAAGTTCAGAAAGCACTGATCTAGTACCTAGCAAAAGAATAACATCGCTCAAGGAATGGGGCTGCCACCTGCCCAGTTACCCTAGACACAACGTGCAGTCCTTCTTAATGCAATTTCTTCCTCAGATCTCACTATGTCAGGCCAATTCCATTTTCTAAAGCAGCCAGAGAGCTTTTAAAACAATAGGCCAAAACAGGTTTCATCCAGGCAATATATATATATATATATATATATATATATATATATATATATATATATCATCACTACAACTATATTTAGCGTCTTCCAATTGATCACACCCATGGGTTCAAAGATAATACACAGTGAGTTCTCGTGAGTCTGAAAGCCACAAAGCCGCTTTTTTCATTTAAATCTTAACTTTTTTGTAGCACATGAACTTCATGTATTTATTTTTAGGCTCTCTGCTCTGAGCTGCCTGAATCAAGTCAATGTTTGCTGTGCTAACTTTGCATCGAAAGGTTATTCAACACACTGAGATATGAAAAACACTCTCATTTTTACCTCGAAGAAACTGTACTTGGATTCTGCTATATGTTCTAATGGTGTTAAATGTCAGAAATACTGGAAATATAAGTACTGGGAAACGTACCACAAGTGCTGACCTAGATTATACGTGCAGCTGAGGGAGACAAGGTGTCATTGCACTTCCTGGCCGGCTTGGCACTCCAGAGTCAGTTTTCCAGGAGGAAGACAAGCTAGGAGCTGGAAAACAAGTCCGTGGTTGTTTATCCGTGACTCCGGGTCACCCAGTGCGAGTCATAAACAAAAGTCGTCACAAAGAGCTGTGGGAAAGGCTGAGGAAAACACGAGCTACACCGTCGCGCTAGGACGAGTGAAGCAAGCACCTGTATTTCTTCTTGTTTAATGTTGAGCCTGGGAAAGAGAAAATCTGTTCAAAGAAACACTTTGGGGCTTACTTTTGAGTGAATTTTCACTGGAACTCAGGGGTCAGGAGCCATGCCTCAGATGTCTCTTCTCGGTGCATGAAGTCCCCCCTCACCGTTTCTGGATTTATCCAATGCTACAAAGCGTAGGCACAATCTTGTCGTGACTACTGTTTGAGTAATGCAACAAATTATTCATAAGTCAGAAGAGAGGCCAACCCACACTCAGGCTGCCTTCTTTAAAAATGCTGGGAAAGCAATGGCGGGTCCAGGAACACTCACAGCTAAGGTCATTTGTATTTTAACCAAAGCTTCCCGTGCACACGCGCGCGCACACACACACACACACACACACACACACACACACACACGCACGCACACACACACACACACACACTGCATGTTTGTTAGGTAAGAAAAAACAGTAAGCTGAAAGAAGACTTTTAAATTTCTTCTATGTGTAGAAATTATTCCAATTTGCTTTTTGTGTTTTTGCATAAGAGCAGGAGACGCTGTATAGTTCAGCTTCTCCAAAGAGAAAAGAAGAAAGTGCTATTTATCTCAATGATAGTAATAAGTGTTATTGTTATATTATAATTAAAATAGCTATATTAAAATTATCTTATGTTTTAATAATATACCATGAGAATTATTATTATAACAAATAAGGCTACATATTGCATTTGGAAGACCAACTTAAAACCTGTACAGCTATGCGATTTCAGTGTGTGGGTTTGCTTTCCTGTTTACAGCCACAGAGCTACCAGCCGTCACCTTTTCAGGGCTCTCGAACTGTGGCCTCCAAGCTAAATCCAGCCGTCTGTTGGGCTGTTTGCTTGTTCACTTGATACAGGGATCGAACCCAGGACCTTAGCATTCAGGTACATCCCAGGTCTTTTGATTCAATTTCTTATTTTGAGACATTCATGACTTGCCCAAGCCAGGCTCAAACTTGCCAAACTGCTTCTGCTGAGGCTTTTGTAGTTAAATAGAGCTATGTCCCATTGTGTGCTACCTATAGATGTTTTAATAGGGATGTTAAGAAAAAGAATACGTGTCCTGGTTCTGAAAACCTAAAAATGTGAGTTATTTGGCCATTTACAGAGAAAGTTACCAACATCTGACACTGATTACGTAACAATGTTAAATTTCTGCATAGATTCAAGTGTCCAGCAACATAAGATTGGCATATATAGTGCAGAAGTGACAGTGATCATCCCATATCCATTATTTGCCACTTTCAAAATAATCCATTAGAGAGAATATTCTGTTCTCCTTTACCCAGAACTGTTGGCAATGAGACTTAATTTAAAGCACCTCTACAGAGCACCTATTAATATTCCAAATGCAAAAATATTTATCCTCAGGTCCTTGTGATGAACCACGTGGTATCTGCGTGTAGAGAGCACAACATGATGAAAAGTCTCCAATGCTCTTTGAAGAATAAGCTCTATCAGGGGAATTGATAAATATTTCTTCTCTTCTGATACTCAGATTGATTAAAACTACAGAGCATGCTTTGCTATCAAGTGGGGATAACCAATACGCCGTACTCGTGTGGCTGCTACTTTTTTTATATTCCCACAGTAGTTCTTACCTTATGACAATACCAAATAATTTTAATTCCCTTTCAGAAAGACTCCAATTATAATCCAATTCCTTTCAGATTAAGTACATTTTGATAGCAATTCCCTTATACCAAAAACATAGCCCAAGATAATGGCCTGTGAGCATAGTTTCAATGCTAATAAGAGGCAGTTTAACAGCTTTGAGAAGTTCATTTTAACTACATTTTCATTGCAGTGATAAACACCATCTAATGCCCCTCAATTATAGCTTTAATGTAAAAAAAATGAAGTTATAAGACAATTTTCCAACTAAATTGTAATTTCATTTCAAAGATGTTGCCCTTTTAATAAATAAAAATTCTACTTAGCCTTTCCATTGTTCTCAGGTTGGGTGTTGACAGTGAGATCGATTACAGGAAAAAAAGAATCACAGATGAAATCAATGCTGCTACTATAAGTAAATTAGTGAGAGTTTGTTCAAACCACCAAGCTTGAAACACTTCTTTTTTCTTAGAGAGCATTACGCACTTAAATGTTATTGATGATTGAAAGTTAAATGAAATTGTGGATTACAGCTTACTACGAGCAATAAAATAAAAGGACAAGTTAAAGAAGCCTGGATTCATGTACCAAAGTTCATTTTAATTGCTTTCCTGGAATGTTTATGGATTTAGAAAGGCAACTCTTAACATATATTCTGTTTTCTCAACAACTTAGCACACCAAAGAAATTATCAGCCAGATCAAATAACAGGTACTACCATCACTTTAGAAGCCAGGCACAACGTCTCCTCAAGGATAATTGTGAGGCAGACTTCTGATAATCTTGAACTCATCTTTATTATGTGAGCTTCATATATATAGAATTACCTTTTTCATGGCTTTGTTCGCTAACATTATGTTTGCAAGAGTCAGCCATTTTGCTATATGTATGTGTAGTGTGTGTGTTTCATCATAGGCTGTGTCTCAATGTGATCTCCACGGATAACCTTTTTTTGCAATTTTAATAGATTGATTTATTTTGAATTAGATAAAGTAACACAACGAGAATATCAATTTTCTGGGATTTCAAAAGTTTAGAACAAAAGTAACTATCAAGTCAGCAAGAGTTCTGTACATCAAGTGTTCACGGCAGCTTTAGGGACTGCAGAAAAAGTTCAAAAATAATCCAAGTATCCTTAGAGTCCTTAGGTGAGCAAATTGTTGGGCAACAGCTAGCTCTTCATGAAACAGAACATAAACAATGACAAAGAATGAGTAATTGATGCTTACAACCACTGAGATAGACCTCAGAATGTTGTTTTTGCTGAAAATACCATTCATAAAAAGTTACACATTAGATGATTCCATTTATTTAATGTTCTGAAAATAACAGAACCATAGAGACGAAGAATAGATTAGTAGATGTCCAGGGCATGGCGTGATGGGGAGTTTGATGAGCACAGGTGGATACCTATACGAACAGGGACCCACTGCTTCTGTGTAGTTCAAGCTGAACGTTGTGTCATAGGCTCCCGTACCCCGGTTTGCTTATAGTTTTGTATATATCGTTTTTTGAACACATCTCTCACTGTTCTTGACGAATCCTGAATCCTGCCCACTTAGAACCCTTTGGATCACACGTTGCCAAAATCTTCATCACCTGCAGCCTTTCTCATTTGTCTCGATTTTCAGATGGAATCCAGGCTTTCTCTTGAAACCATCATATCCCTTGTGCCCGATTCTTACCCACCCCCTGTGCACCACCAAGCTGGGTGCGAGGTAAATGTGAGGTACCATGCCAGATTGTTCTCCTCTTATCTTTCAACCCCCTCCATATCAAAATCCCTTGACATCAAATTACAGGACATTCTTCCATTCTTCTCCCAATCGTCCATGGGCTAATGGTCATCCTCCATCTACTTCTTTAAAGATGAGTTCCTGGCATAGCATTAGCAGCCATGCCTTAGACCTTGTTCTCCAAGATTGTGACCTATTCTTTATTCACTACACTCCTGTTTTTCATCTTCAGTCTTTCCCGCTTGCACTCTCTGATACCCCATTTCAAAACCAGCTTTGTTCTTCATACCCCCAACCGCACCTTTAAAATTGCCTTTGGTTTTTTTGACAATAATTATATTATGGTAAAAAAATCACATAACATAAAGTTTAACTTTTTTTTTTTTTTTTGTAAATGCATGAATTCCAAATTCTGTAGCACCTTAGAACCACCGGGCTTGGGCCATCAGTATGACGTCACTCCATTTCCCAAGCTGCTGAAGCTTTTCAGTCAGTTATTATATTGTATCCCCCACCTCTCTTTTGCTCCTTTTGGACTAATCACTTGAAAGATGCAACTCTGGTTAAATCCAACTCTCCTCTTATCCTCACCTGCACCCGTGCACCCGTGAAACTAAATGAAGCTGGAAATAAACCGCAGGACTGCTGACTGGCCGCACTTTAAATTCCTGCTCTCTCCACAGGAGAGCCCTTCATGTGGCCAGACAATCACCCCGGTTCCCCCGCCATCCACTCTCTGGCTTTCCTAGCTGACCATTTTCTCCCTCCCCTTGAATATGTAACTGCTCTTTCTTTGTTCTCACCTCCATTTTGCTGAGGAAACACAGGTGGTCAGGTGGAAAACTTTACATTTCCCGTCCTGCCTCCGTGCCCTAGGCCTGCAGCTGCGTCTGTCCTCTTCCCTGATGCTGGGCGGATGTCACCGCTGCCTTCCCTTGTGCACTTGGTCTCGTCTACTTCAGCCAATTTGAATAAACTGCCTAGAAATTCCCTTTTCTCTTTTACACCAATTCCTGCCTACTGAATATTTCGTGTCCACATGCAAACTTCTAAAAACCCCCAGCATTTCTACATCTATTTTCTGCTCAAGCCAATAATTTATTTCTTCCTTTCCCTTTGTAATACAACCTTGAGTGTGTTCTTTCTATGCATATTGTCCAATTCCTCTTTCCATGTTTTATTTGAATTTGCTCTAGTTAAGGTGGAAACCAAGCTCTTCTCAAGGATATCGATGGCACCCATGTTCCAGTGATCGCAGGGCCCCCCAACGTCAAAGGCCCATAATCTTAACTGCGGGAGGCTGAATCAGGAGGATCACAAGTTCCAGTGTAGCCTGGGCGATGTAGTGACTTAGTGAGACCTTGTCTCAAAACCAAAAAAAAAAAAAAAATGCTGGAAAGGTAGGTAGCTCTTAGTGAAGACCCTGGACTTGATCTCCTGTACCACAAGAAGAAAACAAATAAGAGAATAAATACATAAAATCCAGTGATCAAATATCAATTTATCTCATTTTTTTGTCTTACTTGACCAACCAGCAGCATTTGTTACATTTGATCACTCTCTTTTTCTGAACATGTGTCCTTTCTTTACGCTTTACTTGGCTTTCCTTCTCAATCACCAGCTACTTATTCCCCATTTCTTGAGGCAGAACCTCCTCATCTCTCATTTTCTTCCTCTGCAATCTTGGAACGTCATAGTAGCTCAAAGCACAGCCCTGTAGCTCTTCGCTTGTTGTAGGGTCTCATTTGACCAAGTCTGATAGCTCCCAGATTTTTGTCTAGCTTAAACTAATTCACTGAAATACAGATATCCAGATATATGACAAGGAAGGGCCTTTCCAGCATTTCCACTTGAATAGCTAATAGTCATCTCAAGTTTAATATGTCAGAAACCTAGCTCCGCCTTATCCAGTCTGTACCTGTCACACTATTCCACTCATCTCTTTGCTAAGGCAAAAAATCTTGAAGTCACATTTGCTGCTGCCTTTGCCCTTCTCCAATGCCTGATAAATCAATGATTTTTTGACCTTATTTTCAAAAAACACGTATAGTCTGCCGACTTCCATCATTTTTGCTGCTTCAGTTCTGATTCAATTACGTCTTATCTTGATTTCCACAACACTCTTAACTAGCCTACTTTCATCCACTGTTATCCTCTAATTCTGTTCTCAATCTATCAACTAGAAGGATACCACTAAAAATAAATCCTTCTATGTCGATCCCCTTCTCAGAACTCTCAATATATCCAATTTAGGACAAATAAATAATAACAAAGCTGAGGTCCTTAGAATTGTCTCCAAAAAGTATGAAGTCAACTTCTCCTGTCATCCAACTAATTAGTGATACGCTATGGGCCTCTGGAAAACTGCATCTCAAGATAATATTTTGTCACTAGCAGGTCTCTCTGCCCGGGTCACAGCTCCTTGCTGGGCCTCTAACATGCCAACCACACTTCCATGCAGGTCTTTTAGACTTGTAGCATCCTCTGCTTGAAAAGTCCTTCTCTAACTATTTACTGTGGTCTTCTAAGGTTCCCTCAGAGGCCTTCTTCTCAGCCCTACCCCAACTGCCTAGTTAAATGGCAACTGATATCTGGTACAGAATGTACCCCTCTTACCTGAGTACTTTAGTTCCCTACTTGGGACACACCACCTTTTATCTATATCATTTGATTACGGTTCTTAAATAAAGGATTTTTTGTCTGTTTCTCCCACTTGGAGCTCACTGCCAAATCTCCAGACTCCCAGAGGATGTTGTTGTTAACAGCTAAAAGCAACACGCATGTTTGTTTACTTGGCCAGGTTAGAAGATGCAATTTTCCAGAGTGCCATGGAATTTAAATTGAGGCCATGTGACTGATTTCTGGTCAATAAAGGGGGGGCAAAGGGTTGTAAGCCACCTCCAGGCCTAATCCAAAACAATCTCTGATGTGGTATGTTCCTCGCTTCCTGTTCAGTAAATCTGGAGGCTATCTGTCACAGATTGCAGGACTTTTATGGTAGAAGGAATATGGTCCTCCAGTGACCATCACTGGATTGTGATTCCTACAAAAACCAAATCCGTGCATCAAGACACTTAGAATTGTATCTTATAAATGTTTAGGGAATTAACATACCCCCAAAATATAACACTCAGTAAATATGTGCGAATAAATAAATTTCAAATGTATCTAAAAGAGAGAGCACTCTTCCTTAACATAGTAAAAAAATGCAATGAACAAAATTTAACTGTTATATTGAATTACACAACTAGTCCCGACCAGAGTTTTGCAGTGTACTTTCCTGTGTGCCTTTATACATTCAAAAGCCACTTTCTTCATCATGATTTCTTTGTTTTCCTCTTTTCTTTTCCTCACGTTACTTTTCTTCATTCACTATTGTGGTGATTTCTTAGTGTTTTAGAGTTGAGTCTCCCTTTTCACCTTCAAGAGGAGGATCCTTACTTTTGACTGGTCTGTTTCCTTCTTATTGGCCCTACTGTTTGTCGAACCGTTTTTATCCTGTAGATGATGACGGCAAGGCTTGGGTTTTTTAACTGTCACGATTCAGTAAGAACATTTTCTGGTTTGTAAACTGTCTATCATACCACATCTCTTTGCAGACTCTTGCTTTGCCTCGGCTGTCGTCATGAATACTCACAATGAAAGCCTTTGCAAACACTTTTGGGATTTGAGTCTGTCCGATATAGGATCACAAAACAAATGTATTGGTATAATGCAAACAAATTTTGGATAATTCATTTTTCCCAAAATTTTCTGTGGATTTACCTTATCTGGCATTGCCATAAAAAGTAACTATGTTTGTCATATTTCCAGATTTAGTACAGAGCTAAAAACATTTTGAGAGGACTAAAGGATAGAATACTTTTTGTGGTAACAACTCGAATTACTTTCAAACACAACATTTTAAAACAATTTTAATCTAATCAAAACGTAGTGATCACCTGGAATTAAAGTATGCAAGAAGTGGGTTTCTTAATGGCTTATTTCAATGGGATGTGAAGTTTGAATTGTTAGAAAAGCAGACTTCTAATTAACCAGAATTAGAAAGCTGGAGATGAAACTATCCTGATATGAACTCTAGGTCAACCTTGCTTACTAAAAGTTCATAGAAGACAAATGATTAAATGGTGCAAAGCTCTGAGGTCATAGCCATTAGGAGGCCTAGGGGTTACACCCTTCAGTTATCTCACCAACCAGCAGGGGGAGACACAGAATGTTTCTTGCAGGCCACCATCCAACTCCCTGTAGTTAGACTTCACCAGACCTTCCTTTGTCCATAACAGGTAGAACAAGTTGGTCTAGTCTCACTGAGCTCTCCCCTCCAAGAGCGTTTGGTTTCTTGAATTAAGGTTGATTTTGTACTCAAGTGACTCATTAGAAGGAAGGACTTGAGTGTATCTGTTGGTTTTGTAGATTACATCTTTGTGAAGGACCCACATAAAGAAAACTGCATTACACTGAAGAAGAAAGTTGTAGACAACATCAGTAAAGGAATGACATCCCTGTTCCTGGATAGGCAGAATCAGTATATTCAAAACGACTATACTGCCAAAACTGATACACAGATTCAATGCAATTGCTATCAAAATACCAATAGTCTTTTTCACAGAACTTGAAAAAATAATCCTTAACTTCATACTGAACCAAAGCAGACCTAGAATAGCCAAAGCAATCTTAACATGACTAAGGCAGGAGTCATTACAATTCCAGACATCAAGTTACACTATAAAGCATTAGTTGTAATATATATATGGTACTGGCACAAAAACAGACAGGTAGACCAATGGAACAAAATTGAGGATGCAGAGACAAACTCAAACACTCTCAGCTACCAAACCTTCGATAAAGCAGCCAAAAGCATCCACTGGCAAAGAGATAGTCTCTTCAACAAATGATTCTGGGAAAATTAGACATTCACATGCAGAAGAATGAATCCAGACACACACCTGTCTCCATGTACCAAAATCAAATCAAAGTGGATCAAAGACCTAGATATTAAAACTGAAACTCTGAATTTTCTGGGAGACAAATTAGGCAAATATCTAAAGGCGATAGATAGATAGATAG